>OW386289.2:44144797-44753797 GCA_936432065.2 Rutpela maculata
CTTTTTCTTCCTGACGTCGTTTTTCCTCCTCTTGTCGTCTTCTTTCTTGCTCTTCTTTTTCTTCCTGACGTCGCTTTTCTTGCTCTTCCTTTTCTTCTTGGCGTCTTATTTCCAGGTCTTCCATAATTTTCTTTAATTCATCTTTTTCTTCTTGACGCCGTTTTTCCTCCTCTTGACGTCTTCTTTCTTGCTCTTCTTGTTACTGCGCCATCATCCTCGTAACCTCCGCAAGCAGATCCTGTATTTGTTTCTCTGCTGCCATGCTTCTTGTTTCTATGGGCATAAGATTATGTTAAAATAAATTTAACTCTCACGTCAATATCGGCAATGGAACTTTCCAGAAAAATCTCGAAACAGCATGAACAAGTCTTATCTAGAGTCTTTTATCACTATCCAGTTCAGAGAACTTAATGATCTCCACTAATGTCCAAATAGAAAAGTTCTAGTAATTTTCACGCACTAACACAAATGAGTCTTTTTCAGTGTCTCTGTCACTTTCCCGAAAACGCACTTTTTCACAGTTTTGGGTCCAAAAATAATCCTTAAACAATGTCCCGTAAGTCAATTCTCAGTGTCACCACTAATTCTCGAGAAGAACACTGTAGAAACCTTCTCGAACAGTCCAGAAATCTTCTGTTATAATTCCGCTTCTGACAAATTGTTACGTGCTTACACCCTTTTTATAAACACCCTGTATCGTGGGTTCGGAAATTATAACACCAGGGTAACACTAAACACTAGTTTATTAACAACAATTAATTACTTGACTAATAATACACTGTACTACAATTCAATTATTCAGTCACTTTATCACTGTGTTTTCTCCTTACTCTCTGACCATCTCAACTGACCATTAGAACTGTGCTTACTTAAGTGTCCACTTTAGTTTACTCCATGCCTTATATACCTAAAGATGACAGATCTCGATGCTTCTGTGATCACCATTATCCAGATATATCTAGCAAGTTCTTTACTATTTCTAGAGCTTCTAGTAGGTTCTTTCTCTACTCTAGTAGGTGCAAATCCACATTCAGACATCTGAACTAATTGAATTTGGGCCTACTTTTTAGTGCATAATGTAATCAATATAACCTTAAATTTTAAGGGGTTGCAACATATTACAATATACAAACGAGCAGAACTAACCTAGCTACTACCACTTACACTTATTCAAAAAATCGTTTTCTCAAATAAGGCTGAGTAAGTAGTTTCTTAGCATGGAACATGTTTATGATGAGGGGTTTCCTACCCCCGACAGACAAAAAGGCGCAAAGCCTACATCCAAAACAGTACGAAATAGTGGGGGGGGGGGGTAGGCTAGGTTTGCTCATTTGTAACGGGCTGTGAAAGAACAGTTCTGCTCGTTTGTATATGCAACCGAGCAGGTTGGGCGAGGTTGGATTCGTTCATTTGTACAAAAGTCGGAAACGATCTGAGTTAAGCTAGGTTAGGTTCCGTTATATCGTTTTTTCGCTTCTGCGCATACACACGGTGTTCAAAATTCAGCGCAGATGATACACATTCTGCTTTCATTACACAGTAACCATTTTTCATGGTTCCATCATTTTGCTGTGGAAAATGTGCCTTAGAATTGTAAAAAAGTGAGTTATTTCACATTTATAGCTACTGCGCATGCGCGGATTGATAAAAATTCACTGTGAAAAAATCTACATTCTTTGATTTCTCACATTAGTAACAAGATTGCCTAGTTTTATTATAAACCATGAGAAGATGATTTTTCTGCGCATACGCTCAACTGGTCTTTTGTGGTTTCGTATGGAAAAATCATCAAAATACATAAGAGTGACGTGGCCTGGTCAAATAGGCACCAATTTTTTTTTTGTAAACCTATGTTATTTAACACCATCGCGAGGTTTCTCGGACCATTTTCTCTTGTTCTCGGAGTCTATTGGATAAATAATTAAAAGTAAAATAACACAATTTTGTTTTCGTTTAACTCACTCTAACCCAGAAGCGGAACAATGAATTGGTCCCTTTACCGCGTTATTGTAGAAGATTTCACCCCTGTACTCCTAAATAACACGACAACAATTTGCTTGCTGAGGGCGCCAATCTTCCTTCTTCAACATATGACAGTTTGTTTCTACTCTCAAGGGGTTCTTATCGGCGGCGGATCCAAAATAAATCAACAGGGGGGGCACAATCATTAAAAACGCGTTGCAAGCGAAAATTTTATATTTTCCAAGGTTAAACGCTCTAAAATGAAAAGTCAACAGTTTATTCGAATAATGGCTGAACTGAATACCAAACAGAAAGAATTAAAATTAGTATATAAATGTTGCTTGCTTGATTAAACTAATAAACCAAGTGAATATACAGGGTGTTTGGTACATCGATAGAAAGTTTTACCCTTATGCAAAGTCTCACCATTTTGAGATGACGGCATTTTTAGAAATTTTTGCGAACTAGTTGAGTTGTTACTAATACATGTTATTTTTTATGATACTAAATACTTTCAGCTTTCTTAATATCTTTTTTAGATATTCTTAATATGCACTTTGTCGGAACAGCACAAAAAGAAATGCCGAAATATTGATATAAAAATTATGTAGGGCAATCTTTATGTTGAAATACATTGGTTCGATTTTTTTTTATTTTAACCAAAATTTTCTTAAAAGCGGCACTACTTCAAGAGATTCAAATAGTTTTAAAAACTTCTCTATTGCATACTTTTTTCAAGTTATGACAGAATTATAGTTCATTAAACTAAAAACGACATATTTGTAGATATTACATTTTTAATAAGGAAAAAAATTAAATAAGTATTGCTCATTTTATTACTTTTATTTTCAGTTCTAACTAGCTGTAACTAAAACTAATAATTAATTCATTTCGTTTTCAAAATGAGAACCGCAATTTCTAACGAATTTACGTGCCCTCTTTCGTATTTGGGTAGTGGTGACGCCTAACTTATTTCTTTTCTTACTATGGCACTTGCTTCATTAATTCTCCATATAAGGTGGTCACGGTCGGTTATTTCAATCTCATAAACTAGTTCTTTCATTCGACTCTAGACATAAAAATCAAGGGGCGTCAAGTCTGAAGACCTCGCTGGCCACAATATTGACCCATTTCTCCCAATCTAACGATTAGGAAATGTTTCGTCTAAAAATTCCTTCACAGTAATTCGATAATAAGCAGAACATCCGTTGTTTTGAAATATCGGGCTGTCTCTTACATTTAGAAGTATGTCGTCTGAGATATCAATTTAGCTCTAAAGAATGATTGATCTACAAGCTGATCTGCTCAATGATCAAGATCTACATCATCAATTCATACCTAAACTAAATCTCCCAATTTAGCTCTAAAGATATTCTGTAAAAACTCTAAACAACTGCCTCTATTTAAATTGTCTGGAAGAAATTACGAATCAATGATAGCTCCACCAATTACCGCTTCACACTGAACTTGTATTGAAAAGACGTTTGTTTTTTCATGTACGGGTTTTCGTCAGCGTCAGCCCAGTAATGAAGATTGTGAAAATTTGTTATTCCTTCTCGAGAGAAATTCGACTCGTCTGTCCACAAAATACTTTTAAGAAAACGTTCATCTTACAGATTAGGGTTTAATACAAAACGGCAAAAAGCAGTTCTCCGTATTGGGTCACCTTCTTTGAGTCCTTGAACAGGCGTGTTAAGGTAATGAATGTTTCCTTTCAATCTTAAGAGTTGTCCAAACTTTCCATATGGCCAAATTCAGTTGACGAGCTACTTTTTGAATACTGATAGGATCTGCTTCGAAGGCCTCCAAAATGAACCCGTTCCCTATGATGAAGGTTACCTGTTTCACGTATACGTCGATATGTGTTACAAAACACCTGGACATTGGGAATTCTTCTTGTTGGAAATTGTTCCCCATAAAAATCTTTAGCTGCTACTGCATTTCCGTCGGCTATTCAGTACATAAAGAGAATATCGGCATATTCGGCATTAGAAAAAGATGTCATTGCAGAAAAATGTGACAATACTATGAACAATTAAAGAAAACAGCGAATTTTCGGTATTTTTATGCAATTTCAACAAATATTTAAACATTCAAAGTACTAATAAGCAGAAATAATTTTTTTTGGGAACATACAATGTATAATAATAATAATACTTTATTCACCATTTAAGACACACAAAGCATATATGGCAAGTCATAAAATGAAGAAATGTATGTATAGAGTACAATTTATCTAGAATTATAAAACACAATTTAATGTATAAGCACACTAAACATTTTAAACATAAATATATACATATACAATATATAACAAAACACGAGTAAAAAGGTCAATACAACTAAATGGTGACAAGATCAAGACAAATACATAATATATACACAACCTTAAGGTTCTCTATTTAAAAATTCGTTTATGCCGTAAAAACCTCCCTTCAGCAGTAAATCTTTTACAGCGCGTTTATATCTAATGAAGTTGGTAATGTTCCTTAAGTCTAATGGCAAGCTGTTATATAAAATAATACAGTTATATTTGGGAGAATGCTTATAGTTTGTTGTACGATGTTTTGGTACACTTAATAGTTCTCCATTTCGGGTGTCATATCTATGATATTGATTCCGCTTTACAAAGAAATCCATTTTTTTAAACATAAATTAGACATTAATAAATAAAAATACAAAGGGTAGTTAATATGTTATTGTTGATGAATGTATTTCGGCAGCTTTCATTGTAATGTAATTTGAAGATTAATCGAATAATTCTTTTCTGACATATAAATACCCTATCCCTGTCTCTGGCACTACCCCAACATATTATATTATATGATATATGAGAATATGCCAGAGCATAGGTATTTAAAAGACCTGTTTGATCTAAGCTATCTCTTAATTGCAATATAGCAAAGAACGCCTTATTTAACTTTTCACATACATGTTTTATATGCACATCCCAAAGTAAGTGGTAGTCAATATAAGTACCTAGCAGCCTCGTACCCTGTGATGACTCAATATTGTCATACATGATGATATTATTTGGCAGAGGCCTCTGTATCGTAAAATTCATAAACACGGTTTTGCTATTGTTTAATATAAGTTTATCTCTTTGAGCCCATGTACTTACTTCCTCCATAGTCTTATCAACAATTGCTTGGAGCTCCTCAAGCGTGTGTGCCACTAAGGTGACCGTTAGATCATCAGCAAATATTGTTACATGGCCTGAAGTAATATTTTCAGGAACGTTGTTGATATACAGTAAAAATAGTAACGGCCCCAGTACAGACCCTTGCGGAACTCCAACATCAAGATTATGTGTTTCAGACTCGTATCCATTTAATTTTACTTTTAATCTTCTATTTTCCATGTAAGACAAAATCCATGTTAATAATGTTCCCCTTATACCAATGTTGTGTAGTTTAGATTTAAGCAGTTTGCTATCAATTATATCGAAGGCCTCTGTTAAATCGAACATTAAAGATATAACGTATTTACCGGTATCCAGAGATTCATACACATATTCTAAAAAGTTGTAACAGGCTGTTTCAGTGGACTTTCCCTCTCGAAATCCATGTTGTGCTATAGTCAGAATTCTATTTTTTTCACAATATGAGGCAATTCTATCATATACGATTCTTTCAAATACCTTAGATACAACAATCAGTAAAGATATTTGTCTGTAACTTTCTATTTCATCAAAAGGGCCTTTTTTATAGAGTGGTACAACAATTGATTGTTTTAGTATATTGGGAAAATGACCATGAATTATTGAAAGATTAAATATATATGTTAAATAATCCACTATACTACATTTAATAGTCTTCAATAAAAATGTAGTTAAACTGTCAAACCCTACAGATTTTTTGTTCTTCAATTTGTCAATAGCCTTATTGACCTCATCATTTGTGATTAATTCAAAAAACATAGGTTGTTCCCTGCATGCAGAAGTGGTACAAGGTAAGGACATATTTAAGCCGAAATGTTGCTCTAATTTATTTTTGGCTATTACAGAAAAGTGACTAGCAAATGCATTAGTAATACTATTTTTATCACTAATATGTTCACCATTATGCTCCAATGTTGTAATATTATTGTTATATTTATTTCTGCCTAATCTTGTGTTGACAATATTCCATATAACTTTATTTTTATTTGGAGCATCTTTAATTTTTTTGGCATTGTAATTATACTTAGCAGTTTTTATACTGTGTTTTAGTTTATTTTTTTCAGTTTTATAAAGTGTTTTAAACTCGGACGTATCAAGAGTAGTCATTAACCAATATACATTTTTTAAATTTTTACTTTGTTGTATTAACTCGTTTGTCAACCATCCTTTACTATTATCTTTGTTTGATACTTTAATTTTTCTTAGAGGGCAGCTAACATTGTAACACCAGATAATATTGTCAATAAATAATTGAAAAGATTCATCAACATCAAGATAATATAATTCTGCCCAGTTTAATTTGTCAAAGTTGTATAAAAAATCGCGAATATTGTTATCGTGTTTCAATTATTTTCATGGTGCTTTTATCATTTGGCTCATGTGTATATATTACTGACAAAATATGAGCTTTGTGATCGGCAATATGTGGATTAAATATTTCACACATATATGAATTATCAGGCATATTAGTGACCATATAATCAATAGTAGAGGAACTGGTGTGTCCATGGATATTGGTAAAAACTCTTGTGGGTCCTGCATTAGAAATCTTTAATTCAAATGAATCAAATATGTCAAGTACTACATTGGCACAACGAGAGGTATTATTTATATCAATATTTAGGTCACCACATAACACAACGCTACTAGAAATAGTAAAAGCAATGCTTAATGCTTCTGTTATGTTAGTATAAAAAATATCAACATTACCCTCGGGGGGCCTATATACCACAATTACCAGAAGTTTTTTGTTACTTATGTCTATGCATGCTGCACAAATTTCAATGTGAACCTCAACTGATAACTGTTTAATAGAAGGGATGTCATATGATTGTATTATTTTGTTAACCATTATAAGTGAACCACCATGTATGTAGTAGTATGTAGAAAAATGAGATATTATTTTATAATCAGAAAAGCTAATATTTTCTATGTTGTTACTACATACCCAATGTTCTGAAATACACATAATATCAATGTTTTTATTAAGTAGCAAAGAGTCAATTTCATTAAGTTTATTAAGTATCCCTTGTACATTTACATGCACTATATTTATGGTTTTATTTAGCGGAATATTATTATTACCTGCAACTGTTATTTCATCATTCCTGAAAAAACGTATATTTTTTAATAAGAGAACCTTTAGGCCATTTTTCACCATTGTAAGCTTCTTGTAAAAGATCATAATCCAGCCCTATTTTAAAAGCCTCTGTCTTTCCATTTTTCCATTGTGGTAATTTTTCTACAATAAATTCGTGACCTGGAAACATAACGTTAACATGTCCTTGCATCCCCTCCACGCCTGTCCCAGGAATCACACGTCCAACATAGAGCCACGTCCTCCTAGTTACTGCTGTGAGATTAGATTTTTTATTTGTTGCTGTACCAAAAATTACAGATTTTTTAGTAATTTTGCGTTTCCTAATTTGTTGGAAATTCTCAGTTTTTGTAACATCTCGATCAGTGAGGTTTTCAACTTTTTTATTGTATAGATTACTGTTTTTATTTTGTTCTAACGTTTTTGCATTATTCCTTGCATTGGAGTTTTTGTCACTGGAGTTTTTATCCTGGCTAGTCTTTTTATGTCTAGGAGTGTTTTTGTGGTTGATAACTGTAGTAGTAGATGAGTCAGATTCAAAAGACGAATCGAGGACACATGCAGAGAAATTTTCAGAATTATATCTGTAATAATCACTTTGTAATTGTTTTTTGGTCACCTGCGGATTAGTTAACAGTTTAACAAGGTCTATATTTGATTCACGTAAAATTATCACTTCTGTTTCTAAATCGCCGATTTTTAGTAATAGTTCACTTGTACTTTCTTTCACAAATTTGTTTACTAAATCGTGAAAAATGTCACTTTTTAGAAATTTTATAACGACATTTTCATCTGCACTACTTGTACTTCTAGTGTTAGTCATTTTATTAATTAAATCACAAAGATACTTATAGATATTTAGAAATACTTATAGCAGCGTTAATCGTACGTACACGTCGTACGGCGACCACAGTAACACACTTTATATAGTACAGTAACAATTAATAGTGTTGTGCATTAATAATTACTACTTAATAAATACGAATGCAAAACTAAATATTGACAAAAACAGTAAGGTAAACTAATTTATATAAATTTAAATTGAAGTTTTCTCGCATGTTTCTTTGAAAATATGTCTACGACCTCTTCAAACACTATTTTCACATCTTTATTGATGTTTTATCAAGCTCAAACCATTTAGTCTCTCCTGATTTATGGTTGACCTCAAGTAGGTCTAAATCGTTATTTTTCTGTAAAATGTTAAAATGTTTATGCCGACTCTTACTTGCTTTATAGTATATTTTGAATTATATTAAGTTCAACAACCAACAAATATATTTTACTTTTTTATTGTTCGATTTATTACCAACTGGTAACAAACTTTTACAATTTAATTGCTATATGAACTTCCAAGTATTCCTTAAATCCATGGTTACTCTGCCCTTTACTTTGTATACAGGTTATTTCATTTTCATATAAAACAATTGCAGAATAATGTTAAAACGCAAAGATATCGAAAGTACTTTTAACTAAATAGAAAACATTTCTTTTCTAAAGTTAAATGCTGGAACATTATGGGCTATATGGCAGGACTATCTACAAATTAACTTTTTTAAACCATTTCTTTTTGCCAAAATAAACGACAAGGAGCACGTCCCCCCCCCCATCCGCCAGTGGCTCTTACAACTCTTAAGAAACTGCCTAAAACCGGAGTCCTTTAATAGATTAAAAATATATAAATTGTTACTTACCGTGGATTACCTAACTGCTCTCTCCAATGTCTCTGACTTTGATGTACCTTATCTGAATCAGTCTTATTTCTAATCACTTTTATAAAATTCTTCCGTCCGCTTCTGTGATATGAATGATGCGAATAGGATAGGAAAGGACCTGTAAGTTCAGTTGTCGACTCAACGCACAGAATTGTACGAAATGTTAAACTTAATGTTAATATCCAGTGAAGAAAAGGCAAAAATTCAAAGAATAATATTTATTGTATAAAAATTCAATGAAATATAGGTAAATCGCCTATCTAATTATACATAAGAATTATCAAATCTACATGCCAAACACGGTAAGGATGGGCACATCCCGTAGAGGATGTTTAATCACAATTACATGCAATGGGAGAGTAAGAGCATCAATCGACTGGCACAAATAGATTCAATAATGTCTTGGGAAGACATATTTTAGTGGCAAAATACCCAACAAACAGTAATAAAATGTATATTTTACAATTTTAACTTTGGGCTGATAGGTTTAGTGGCTGACGAAAATCAAAATTATTTTGTCTAGCGACATTAAGGTGGTCCTATGGTTCCAATTAGTAAAAAAAAATTAGACGCAATCGGATAACGCCCAACCATTAATTTTGGGCGATCAGAATAAATTCTAATAAAATGCGATATATAGTTTATACAAAATATCGATGGCGCTATAAATCCAGTGTAGTCATACCACTGCATTAACTAAAAAAAAAAGAAATCTAATATTAAATTGTTATTGATTTTAAATTTCGAACCTGTTTTGAGGTTGGTAGCATTGGTCTGCACATGCGACGTTGCCGATCATCGATTAACAATATTGACATTAATTTGTTATGATCGGTGGCTTTCCGTACGTTTACTTTCGTTTTGTGTCTTTTTGGGGCTCCAAATTTTTGTTTTGCCATCGAAAAAGTTCTCTTCATTAAGTGTGTATACTATTAAAAAATATATAATATATTTATCTCATAAACCAACAAAATAAAGTTAAATAGTAATTTTTAGTTAAAAGGAATTGCATTAAATACTATTTCTCGGAAAAAAATAGGGTCGAGCCATTAATTAGTCAATCCAAACCACGTGACATCCAATATGGCGTCTGATGGAGTCGAGGGTAAACATTCATTTTCATTCGTTAAACGTTTGTGTTTTTCTGTTGGCTTGGTTACGTTTCCGGAATTTGGTAAAAATAAACCCGTGTTTGCCAATTGTTTGCCAACGACGTCAAATTTTGACAGGTCGTTGAATTCCCTAATTGCACTAAATCTAACTGTTTTAAAACCGAAAGATGGCACTTCGCCTAATATTCCACCTTCTCATTATTTCTCCATAGGCGAATACTTCTATGACAATCTGGCAACTATGTCGTCGAAAGCTGGATCACCTGTTCGATGACGTGAAACGCCTTTTATTTTGTATAAATTATTTATTTATTTGTTTTTGACAAAAAAATAAAATAAATAATACGTTTCATAACATTTTATTCACGATAAGTAGCCAAGATTATAATTTTCAATCAGTTTCACTTTGAATTCCATTAACAATTTTGAGTCAAAAAAGCCAACTCAACGCTTCTGGGCTGAGGTACCATAAATGATTATGAAATTTTTTTAATATCAAGATCGACGACTTTATAGCCGAAAAGTTTCCTTAAAAATTGGATATCTTGATAAGGTGCTTCAGAGCCAGCCAGGCTCCAGCATAAACGATCACGAGAAAAATGCAAATATCCGAAAGCTTCCTTTTTTCCTCATGTGTTAATGTGAATTAATCGCGGAGTAGGGACATACTCAGTCAATAAATAGTTTTTGCCATCCATCTTGCGTGATGAATGGCTCCAGGAATCCGAAAAGATACTCCCCGAGAGGAAATCTCACCCAGGAATATCAATGACAACTCCAAAAATTCGATAACCTTCTCGCGGTTGGTGGTGCGGTTTTTCTAGAGTAGATCTCACAAGTGAGGCGATCTGTGTTGATGTTGAATTTTCAAAAAATTGAAGAACATACCCTTCTTCATATCCGGACTTAAAATATTTTTTATTAATCTCAGCCCAGAATACTTAAAACCGTTTAAAGATCTGGTACATTCGGATCTGCGGTTTCACCCATTTTTTCTTCAAATACATTTCTAAGAACTAACTCAGAAATATGGTGTCTACAAAGAAGTTATATAAGTTACCGGTCTGTGAGTTGTTCCAATAATATGCAGGTATCTTTTAAGCGTCCTATATTTGATGCCGTTGTGTCGAAGCATAGCACGTTTACTGTTTCTAATAGACCCCAATCATCAATTACCTCATAAATAACAGAAGCTTGCTCCTTTCCAGTTCCAGTTTGCAATGCAAGTACTTCGAGTATTTGGTCAAAATCTTCACTCGTAACAATAACAGAAAGATATTCAACAGTTTCTTTATCTGTTATTGCGGGAAGCATTTTTCCATTCCAATTAACCACACATGCTTGTAATTTCGATTCTTTATAACGTCATATTAAACTGAAAATTTGTTATAACTCGATTTTTAGGATAGTTTGGAAAATTTTTGAATATTTTAATCAATTTTGGTTGGGTTCTACATCATTATCACTACATACTTGTTAAAAAAATACGTTAATATAAGAGATACATTTTAATAAAGATAGAGTTGAGGCAACTTTTTTATTTGAAACTTTTTTTATAGGATTAACAGTTTTCTGGAGAATCACATTTGAAAATACGTAACGTGCCGAAAACAGTGTTATTTATTAGACATTCAAAGTAAATTTCTACCCGATTTGAAATCGAAACGCGACGTTGATGGCGTTATAGGGAGCAGCATTGTAATCATGTAATGAATTATTGTACAAGTAGATCATTCATTCATATTTGTTTTACATAATTCTGGTCTTGGGAGAGATGAAATAATTTTTTTTTAATATTTTAGAATAGTTTCAAACTTGCAAAATGTTTACATTTTCACACAGTAGTATGCAAATAAAAAGAGATAATATGAATATTATCATTAATGCATGTATAATTATTTTTTAAACCATTATTAAATTAGGTAGCAAAAGTCATTGTTAAAGTATTAAAATGATTAGATTAACACGCATATTCATTTTTTACTTAGTCACTTATAACTTACTTGGTTGCTGTTTTTATCAGTTATTTTCTATTAATAGCATAGGACCGTTACGGTTAAAATATTACTATAATTATTCACTGTATTGTAACTGTCAATCAATTGGTGAAAACAGTAGGTCCGAAATGCAAAAAGAGTGCATCAATTTTTCTTTTCTAAAGTATTCGGGGATGCCTTCTGAGTATTTTGACAAGTTTTCGAGGTCAGTGGTGGTTGAAGTTAACCGCCATCTTTGCGAAAAGTTCAAAGAGGTCGGGAACCATTGATACTATGACAAATATTAGCGACTTTTTTTGTTCAGCACTAAATTCTCTACAAATCCCTTGGCAAACTCATTTCCGTAAAACTATACGTTTACGCTGACCACAATAATAGCAAAGAACTTTTCCGAACAGTAAGAGTGATTACACATTTTAAAACTAAAACGCAGCCAGTTAAGGGCTCCACTGGTAGTCCAAGAACTGTAAGGGTCAGATCATTGAGGCTTGGCACTAATGCTGCAAAAAACTTTTTGAACGAGAGGATTCAGAGGTAGCAGATGACTGGCAACAACACGAACCTTCAATACTTAAATCAGAAGTGGAAGCAGGTATACAAAAACTGGTAAATCAGCTGGGGTCGATAATATCACGGTCAAGGCACTTAAGTTAGTTGGTGAAAATGGAGTGAGAATCATTCACAGACTATGCCAAGAAATGGAAAACAGGAGCCTGGCCCATAAAGAGAGAGCAGGCAGATATCTGTAATAACTACAGATTGCTGACACTAATATTACACCTCAGTAAAATAATGCTGTGTATTCTTCAATCTAGACTTCGGAATTATCTATTGTGGCAAATTTCTTAGCAGCAAGCAGGCTTTGTTAAAGGATGCAGTACCAGAAAGCAAGTACTGGATTTGTGACAATTTAAATAATCTGCCTTTAAACATCGCCAAATGTAACGTTCTGTCTTTCTGCAGGAAGAATAATCCACTGTTATTTGATTATGAGTTGAACGATATCACATTAAATAGATCAGATGAGTTCAATGACTCAGGGGTTCTCTTCGACTCGAAACAAAATTTTAACAAACATATAGAAAATATTGTTCTCTCTGCTTTTAAAAGTTTAGGTTTTGTGATTAGAAATTCAAGTGTTTTTGATGACATTTAATTATTCTTTATATTGCACTTGTTAAATCAAACTTGAATATGCCTTACTTATTTGGAATCCAGGCTATAATAAATATTGTAATTGCATAGAGAATATATAACGACCCTACCTAAAATTCGTTTCATACAAAATTGATCATGTATATCCCGCTATTGGCTTCGAACATGGACAGTTGCTAAATAGATTTGCTTTTCCTAGTCTGCACGACCGCAGGAACCTTTGTTCTCTTTTAATTTGCACAAGTTAATTTTTAATCTCATCGATTGCAATAACATCTTGAATATGTTAAATTTTCATGCCCCCTCATTTGAAACGCGTAATCATAAAACGTTTTGTCTTCCCACTCCACGAACAAATGTTCTGATGTTCTCTCTCTTATTTTTTTATGTCTAACACTTACATGTCTATTGAAGGACAGCTTGATATATTTTACTCGAGTATTTTAAGTATTAAGTGTATCTTTTCGTAATAATTTGTAATTACTTTCAGATCCAGTAGAAATATTGTAACGCAAAAAAAAATTTTTGAAAATTTTTATTGTTCAGATAGGCTTAGAATGTCATGACACGTCGAGATTTTAAGTTTGAGCAAAAAAAATTTCTGTCTGTCCGTCGGTCCTTCTGTCTGTAATTTTTTTGTGCGCACATATGTATTTTAACGGGATCTGGAACTAGATTATATTTTGGTCTTATTTCGTTGAAGGGTTGGGGAATAAATTTGGGTAAATGGGGGTAAATAGGTAAATCAAACAATAAAAGTCCATAAAATTGGTATTTAGTATAATAAAAGATCAAAAAAAATTTTTTGGCATTAGCCACCCCCATTACCACCCCCACCCATTATTAAAGGGGTGAAAAAAATGAAACTGTCATTTAGTGTGTATACAAGAACATAAGGCCTCAAAAATTTTTTCTCTACCACCCTTCTACCATAAATAGGTAAATCAAGCAAGTAAGAGTCTATGAAATTGGTATTTAGTAAATATAAGAGGAGCTAAGGTCTCAAAAAAATTTTTGGCATTACCCTGTCAAAAAATCCTTATAAAAACTTATAAAAAAAAATGTATAAGTTTTTATAATTTCTTTGTTGGGTATTTTGCCACTGTAAAAATATTTAAAAATTTTGATGAAATAAACCTCTGCGCCAAAAGGATCAGACAGAGGCTGGTTTTTATACTTCTATTACAAAATGTCTCACACCTAAAAATATATAAACTGAAAACAAAATTGTTAAATTATAAATAGAAAAATGAAAACGAAGGCAGTTGACGTTTCGGAAAATAGTTCTTTTCCGAAATGTGTTTTGAATGTAAATTCCTTGTCTGAAGTCTATCAACACATGCACGTTTTAATAATAAACACGAAGTTTTTATAAAATTCTATGACGATATGCAATGGGGTTTTAAAGTAAACTCCCTGAATGAAGTCTATCAGTATATTTTATTATAAGTATTTATGGTAATTAAATTATAGGTTTTTATATGAATTTGAAAGATATTAATGTAAATTCTCAGTACGAGGCCTTTAAGTATTTATAAGTTTTTATGGCGTTTGAAACACGAAAATTTTATATTATGTGAGTTTTTAATGTATATTCCTCGCTTGAGGTCTATTGTAAGACTTTTATGCTTTTATGGGAATAAGAGGGTTTTCTAAAATACACTGTGTATATACTTACAATGGATTTTAATCTTACAATGGATTTTAATGTAAATTATATGAAATCTATTGTATTAGTAAGTTTGGTTTAGTAAGTATTGTAACTTTTTTAGGTTGACTACTATTGAAATCCCATGAAAACTTTTTAAATTAATAGTTGTAAATAATACTTTTCAATGCACTGAGAAATCCTTATTAAATTCTTATAAAAAACTAATAATCAAATTTTATAAAAACCATATACTAATTATTTCTTATTAAATGTTATAGCTAAAAAATTCAAATTCGTCAGGGGAGGATAATATTAGTAACAACTTATTAAAGAAATGTAAGAGCCTGATAAGTAAACCCTTAACAGATTTGATAAATAGTTCATTAAGTCAAGGTATATTTCCAGATAAGCTAAAATTAGCTAAAATTAGCCAAAATTATACCCATATACAAATCAGGCGATAAAAGTAAATTGGAAAACTACAGACCTGTTTCTATTCTTAGTTCTTTGGCGAAAGTCTTTGAGAAAGTTGTTGCTAAGAGAATTGTAAATTTCTTTGATAAATATAATATATTTAACTGCAATCAGTTTGGGTTTCGAAAAGGTCTATCTACAACTACAGCCATTATTCCATGTATTAAATCTATTATACAAGAATTTAGATCAACATAAAAGATGTGTGGGGATTTTCTTAGATCTAAGCAAAGCCTTTGATCTAGTAAATCATGAAATTCTTATAGACAAACTAGAATGTTATGGTGTTAGAGGTAAAGCTTTAGACTGGTTCATGAGTTACTTAGATATTAGAAGACACTACGTATATGTTAATGATAGTAAGTCGGACAATCTCGAATCAACTATTGGTGTACCACAAGGTTCTATCCTTGGGCCACTACTTTACATAATATATGTAAATGATTTCAGGTTTAACAACTCTATAATGTATGCTGATGATACATCTTTGTTAATATGTAAATCAAAAATAGTGGAGGTAACTAGTAATGCAAATACCCAACTCCAAAACATACAACAGTGGTACAATAATAATGATTTAATACTAAACAATAGATAATCTAGCTTCATGAGATTTAATGTATCCAATAACAAACTAGATAATAGTAGATGGTAGATCTGTGGAACAAAGGAACAGTATAAAATTCTTAGGAATACATATATCTGATAACTGCTCTTGGAGTGTACATATAAAGGCTGTATGTAAAAGAATTGCACCCGTTTGCTATTGTATAAATCAGTTGAGAAAAATTATTGATCAATCTACACTTCTGATTTACTATTATGCTCACTTTCACTCAGTGATTTCGTATAGTATTTATTATTGCTTGGGGTAGTTCTAAGGAAAGTGAGAGGACTTTTAAAATGCAGAAAAGGGCAATAAGGGGTGAATCAAAGAACACATTGTAAACCTATCTTTTCTGAGTTGGAAATATTGACATTACCTTGTATCTACTTACTACAGTTATTAATATATGCAAAATCTGAAATTAACCAGCTGAGTCATTTAAATAAAAATCATGATTATAACACTCGAAATAACTTAATGCTAGAAATTCCTCAACATAATTTACATCTCCTTGAAAAAAGCCCTGAATATGTTGCTACTAAAGTTTACAATAAATTACTTAATAAATACAAAAGCTTAAATGAAATAATCTTTAAACAAAATATCAAAAAATTATTATTGAATAAGTGTTACTACTCAACTGATGAATATTTCAGTGATAACGAGCTTTAAATTTGTAGTTTCTTTTTGTTCTTTTATATTTTCTATGTTATGTTTTGTGTTATATTATTCGGTTTATATGTAGATTTGTATCTCTTTCTTGTATGTATATATAATACTTAATGTCCTTATACATTAAGGACAGTTTTACTTATTGTAATGCAGACACATATTTTTTCCTTTTTTTTTATACATTTTTTTGTATCTGAAATGGTGAATAAAGATGATTGATGATTGATTTATATAAAATTCATCCCTGGTTTCCTGATGAAACATTGTTAGTTTTACCACTATTGGAACCCCGTGAACACTTATCAAATTAATAGTTGTAAATCATTATTACCTAATACTTTTTAATAGATGTCCCTATAAATCCTTGTTGAATTCTTATATAAACTAAACTGATATGAACCCATGAAGTCCTATAAAAATAGTTCAAACATATCCTTATAAAAATGTATAAAATGTCTACTAGGAACTCCTTAGTATATCTTTTCAATTTCATTACTCTTCAGATCCCAAAAAAAGTCACAAAATTAATTATTTTAATACGTGTCCTTATAAATCTTCATTACATTATTATATAAAATAAAACTGATAACAACCCCTCAGATCTTACAAAAACCATGTACTAATTCTTTCTTATAAAATATTACAGAACTCGTATTTGATTTTACTGATGAAACCATTTCAGTTTCAACACTATTCAGATCCCATGAGAACTTATCAAATTAAAAGTTGTAATGCCAGATAAAAACTGTTTTTAGTATAAACACTTATGGAAACATACCAATAACCACATGGGTATTCCAACTCAATTAAGACTCCTTTAGATACTTATTCATCCCAATATAATTTCTATATGGCAAAATTAATGTACTGTATAAAACCTTATAAACCAGATAGGCTCTTATGATTACCCATAAAAAATTTATAGTTATCTATAAGTTTGAAATAGGATTTTTTGACAGCGTAGCCACCTCTATTACCACCCCCACCTCATTATTAGAGGGGGTGAAAAAAATATTGTGATTTAGAGTGTGTACAAGAACCAAAGTCATCAAGAATATTTTTCACTTCATTCACCCCCACCACCCCGCCGCTACCAATGTGGCATATCATTTTATTGGTTTTTGGGGTAAACGATTTCAAATATTATATTATTAAAGTTACATAAACAATTATTTTCACATAGTGGAGTACAAATATAGTATTTTCGTTGTAAGAGACATGGATAGGAAGTCTGGATGTGGAAGAAGTGATTCCTTAGGCAGCGTTTTTTTATTCCAATATTCTTTTAATCTGTTAGTGTATTATGCATGTTTATAATCCGTTCTTTTTCGTTTTTGTCTGTTTGTACATTTTTTACCATTAGGTGTAAATTAATGTGTTTCCCCCCCATTAATTGGTTTTTACTGTGGGGTGGTGTAACTATATAAATAAATAAATAAATAAAGAAATAAACAAATAAAAGCAAGAGAATATGACACGCCCATGTACCATTTGTTTCGTAGATTACCGTATGTCCATGTAGAATGGTACAACCTGTGGACTGTATTATTGGAGATGGGGACATCCAAACATCTGGTATATTATCCGCTGACTGAGACACATTAAATTAATTTAAAAAAATCCGTTTAGTGGGGAACGCTGGCGCAGTCGGAGATGAAAAACCCATTGTGTTTTAAATATTATAGATATTTACCGGTGGTTATTGTCCACTTATATTAAACTATAGTACTTCCAATCTACTGTGACGGTAACAATGAATGTTATAGTTTTCAGTGACAATAATATATGCAGAAAAATTATCTTGGTCCAGTTTCCTTTCCAGCTTTACACTTTAAAATTATTTTTAATTACACAGACACATATACTTTTTTATCGATTATCATATTATCTATATGTATTTTGGGGCGGTGAAACCGAATCCGAAGTTAGAATTATTACATGTCGTCAATATTTTCATGTAAGCTCAAAAAACAGCATAGCAGATAGATTAAACGAGTTGACCCACACTTCTATACGTATTTTGGGGCACTGAAACCTAATCCGAGGTCAGAATTGTCACATGTTGACAATATTTTTATGTAACGTCAAAAAACAGCTTAGAACAAGTCCGAAACTGGATAAAAAGTAAATTGAGTAATTACACGAGTTGACCCATGTTTCTATACGCATTCTTGGGCGCTGAAACTGGATCTGAGGTCAAAATTTTCTTATCATGTCAGGATTTTGATATAGCTTAAGGAAAATCTCAAAAAATACCTCATAAATGGTCAAAAATGCATTTAATAGTAGATTTTAGTGTCTTGTGATCAGTTTAAACTTGCTTTTAAATGCATTTTTAACCATCTTTGAGGTGTATTATGGTAATTTTTTGAGGTAATGTCAAAATTCTGATATGATGGGAGAATTTTGACCTGAGCGTTCCAAAATTCATATAAGTAAAGTGGTTTGGTCGTTTTAAGTTTTCAAATCTACTTTAAAATGCATTTTTGACAATTTATGAGGTGTTTCTTGAGATTTTTTTGATGTTATGTCAAAATTCTGACATGATAAGAAAATCCTGACCTGGGATTCGGTTTCAGCTCCCCAAAATACGTATATAAACATGGGTGAACTCGTTTAATCTCCTAATTTATTATTTACCTGGTTTCGGGCTTGTTCTAAGCTGTTTCTTGAGCTTACATGAAAATATTTATGACATGTGACAATTCTGACCTCGATTCGGTTTCAGCGCCCCAAAATACATATAGCCATGATAGTCGGTAAAAAGTACATGACCTTTTTTATTTTTTGTGTGCCTGTGTTATTTCCCTATTATTTTTTTCGCAATGAAAATATTATTGTGCTGTAGTTTTACCAAGTTGACTATATTGTAATCATTTATTTTATTACAATTTCACGACATGTTAACAAAAAACATGTTCTGACGCATATGAAGCAATCGTTTATTTCAATTTGAATTTGTATTTACTGGTTTAATTAAATTGCATATGACACGTTACTTGTATATATTTATATGTTTATGTTTTAAGTAACTACTTAAAAACTTTGTTTCAGTTTTTGCTCTACTCAAATCAAGTCACTATTTACACACGGACACAACTGAGTAGTTTCTACTACTCGAAAACACGTGATTTAATTGTGTTTTTTACTAGTATAATAATTATATAGACATTCTGATGATGGCATTATTAAACATTAAACTATGTCATTATATTATGAGTTTTTTAATAGTTATCAGTGAAAATGTTGCACGCAACTATGAAGTAGATATTTTACAAGCATGAACAACAATATGTAATTTAAATAGTAGCTAATTATCGCCCATAAAAGTTTTCTGATTATTTTGTTTATTTACATTGTTAAAAATTTTAGTAAAGAATACGGATATCACTCATTATGGGGAAAATTATATTTTAAATATTATTTCGCTTAAAAATATAAGTGAATAAAAGTTGCTGTCGAGTGTTGCTGGTTGTTATTAAAAAATATAATGTCGAATGTCTTTGAGATTACGTACATAGGGTATAGAGATTTCACTTTTTAATTTTTTTTTAATCTTTTAATCTGATGTAGTTTTGAATCAAGTTAACCATTCGACATTTTATAGGTACAGGGTGGTCGCGTGAACGTTAGAACCTCCTTTAACTTCGTTATTTAGAAAAACACCTGAAACTCGCATTTCGGAGATATGAAATTTGCTTTGTTTTTTTTAAATGGAACAACTCCGTATCTTTTTACACCATCTAAAAGGCCATTAAAAAAATCTTTTTAACGATATATAACATATAGTCAATAATAATTATTCATGTTGCTTTTAGCTTTGCACGGAAGAACTTTACATGAGATGAAGGCTAAGTGTATACCAAAATAACAAATTCTTGAAATTTCTCGGTTGTACATCTAAAAGAAACTTATTTTTACCATAAACAATAAACATGCATAAAATTTCCGTTAACACAAAAAGTCTGCTGAGAGTATGTATATGCAGGCGATTCTCTGAAAACTTATAAAAATAAAGCAAGATGCATAAAATTGCCGAGGATATTTTTAAATGTTGTCTGTCAATCAGGAAATAAGAGCGGGAAGATTGCCAAGAATTTTGCATAACTGCATGGGCGTACTTCCATGTGTTTAGCGACAGCGTGAATGGAAATATTCACTTCAGGATTTTTGTTATAAGTTATAGAATAGAATGGAATAGAATTATTATAATAATCTTTATTTTCCGACTGGATTGTTACAACCTTCGAGCATATAGGGGAAAATGGAGGTCGCCAAACAGCTGTTTGTTTTTTCGTCCCGCAACTGTAAATAAGCAAATTATTAGTCCCCGATTCTCTTGGCTGGTAAAAAATAATGACGTGTTTCGTAGGGGATGCTGATTGATGATTTCTAATATGGCGTTTAGTTTCATTTGCGTATTGTTTACTTTCGTGTTCTATTGTGTTTTGAAGGTGTTTACTACAGAGTTTACTACGCCTCTCGCGTCCCTTGCTCATATGTGTTGAGAATAAACATTCGCATTTTTGTAAAACAGAAGAGGCACCTGCTCGAAAGTTACAACAGTATGTGCATCGTCAGTTACATTACAAATTGCATGTTACAAAATTGCAACTAAAAGAAAATACAATTCGGTTATAGGAACTAACCCAACAAACACATTTACATTGGGTCGCTGTCGGGGGAATAACCCCTTGCCGGAAAACGAAACGTTGGTACAATGCTGGCTTCCAATGCATCTCCAGAATCAAAATGCGCCGGCGGCCGCTATTTTTACGACTTAAGCGGCCCGACGTTAAATTCCGACTTAAATCCATCAAACTTAATGGTCCTCTTCAGGCAAGATGCCGTTGTTCTGTATTTTTCGAAGAAGTAACGATTGACTACCAATGCTGGACTTACGTACTATCACATAATGTTTAAATAAGGTTCGCCTACAGTGAAATGTCGTTGGTGACACAAATGATGTACATTGGCATTACATCGGTCTATGCTTAAATAACTGAATCGTCCAGATTACTTTTGAAAGTCAGACCTGCATTGCCATGGACCACCTAGGAAGCTCCTATAGCAGTTTATCCCTGGAGCAGGGAACATGGTTGCTTAAACAATGTTTCGACAGAATTACATATGCCATCTTTAGGTTCTCACTGATATATCAATGAGAACCTAGAGATGGCATATGTAAAAACGTTGTTTAAGCAACCATGTCCCCTGCTCCAGGGGTAAACAGCTATATAGGAGCTTCCTAGGTAGTGCATGGTGCAATGCAGGTTTGACTTTCAAAAGTAATCTGGACAATTCAGTTATTTAAGTATAGACCGATGTAATGCCAATGCACATCAATTGCGTGACCAAAGACATTTAGCTGTTTACTCTACTGAGGTTTCTCTTTATTTGAACTGACTTAGTTCAGAAATTCTCAGTTCATCTAACGATGGTCCGTAGTAAGCAGCTACCAGCGAGAACCTAAAGATGACCGATGATTCTGTCGAAATGTTGTTCAAGCAACCATGGCTCCTCTAGAAGCCTATTAGAGTCAAGAGACTAGATCCTCCATAGACGGAGACACACACACACGTATGTATATTTATACATAACACAAATCAGCTAAAGTTAGAAATTAACTAATGTTTAAAATGAAATGCCTCGTATATTTTCAAATATTTTGGAAGATTAAAATCGGAACAAAAATAAGGTGTTCATTTTGACACACTGAAAATTATATTTCTAAATTTAAAAAACTGTCATAATGTTTCTATTGTTCGGATTATTATACTCTTTTTGTTCAGTATTTAAAACAATTTTTTTTTGGAAATATCTGAAAACATAGAGGATGACCCATGCAAAAGAAATATGCTACATTTGAATTTTTTGTTTTCAACATTATAATCTGCAAACCAATCTACAATACTTGTGAATCAACCAATGCAACTAAAAATAACAAGTTAATAATAGTGCACATACAGAGGACGACATTAAAACCTTACTCATTTTTAAAATTTTTATTTTTCATCATAGCAATGTTTTCGAGACATGGAAGTTATAGGACTACAAAATTTTTGACCAGTAAATACAAAAAAAAGCATCTGTCATCCGTGGTCAAATGGTTCGTTTTTTGTCATTTATTTCCACATGACTAAGTTTTTTTTAATTTATTTACTGTTCATAAATTGAATAGGCCTGTAACTTCGAAACGAATAAAAATCGCACTACCACTTTTGTTTTTTAATCTTACAATTAAGGCTATGCTCCCAAAATTTGAACATGACGATATGAGACACCTGCAACTTAATTAGGCCATAAGTAACGACCCATTACCATCAAGATAGAATTTTTCTGTTTAAAATTTTTTTGCTAGTTTAAAAATTAAGTTACCACTATATGCATATTTATATTCAAAACTTCTTTTACATATTACCAATGTACGTTAATAACCACATGCATCACATAACACATACTGCTTGATTAGAATTGTCAACTGACATATTTGTGAACGTCTAAATGAAATTTTGATTAAATAAATATAACGTGGTTTTTAAATTTGCCCCTTCTAAAAAAATGAAAACCGGTACATTCCTATGAAGTCTTGACACATTATTTCTTAAGAACTGAGTCCATTAGTCCAAGTTACTAAGAAAAAATTAAAATTTATTCAATACGTTAACATTTAAAATCATCAAAACGCAGTTCTCTGAACATAATAAAATACATTTCATATTCCTTCTCCCCTGGTCTTATTTCTGTTCTCCTTTGCTTTTAACTATCTTCTTCCTCTTCTCGATTAGCAAAAGATCGTACCAAACCTGTTATGGTAGTTCCTATTTCCCATTGGATTTCCTCGTATTACAGCTGAAACAAGTTTTCTTATATAATATTTCCGGATTTATTTATTTTTTGACCTGATAGAAAACAAACCACATTTTTATTCTCCAGGACTTAAATCCTTCAAATTTAAAAAAACGTGAACATGTTCATTTAAACCTAATAGGTAGTCTATATTACAGGTTCAAAGCAGTACGATTCAGAATACTTGTTTTAATGTTATGCAACAAAATTTCAGACAATTAGGAATTGTTTAATATGCATATTGTGATTTTAATATATTTTGTACCTTATACATACATTCGTACTGTCCGTGTTGTACCTTTTTATAATATTTACAATATATATGACCTATACTTATAATATGTTACCCACATTTACTACTTTTGTATTAGTTTTGGCTTACCAAATATGCATGTAATGTATCACATAATGGGTAATAAAGAATTTAATTTAATATACAATACACAAGTGTAGATCCGGCCATTGTAAAATCCGAAATAAAAAAAAACACCTCGAAAACAACACTTGGAGGGTCTAAATTAAAGTACCTACTTATATATTCGTGCATATTATACCCTCATTTTGGAATTTTGGTAACCAACATCTCAAAAAAATACAGGGTAATGGTCATTAATTTTCAATGGCATGATAAAAGATAATGTTTGAAAATTTTTCACGTGTGTTTTGTAAACATAATAAAAATTATTAATCAAATGTGGGAAAGCTACAGCAAGTAATTCTAATGTTATGTAATATATATAATCACTTGTCCATAATAAAAATGGATGTATGTTGACTTCAGTTTTCTTTTTAATTTGAAAAACTATCTCATCTGTCTGCTGAAAATTCCAACAAATCAATCACCATTATCAACGTATAGATATAACCTGCCAAACCTAGAGAAACAGTATAATCAACACCATCTGTAGGATATATATTCCCGATGGATATTATTTGGCTTCGACATATACTGAACACAATTTGAAAACTGACTAGGTACCACACATGATAGAAAGAAAATTAACTAAAAAGAAGTTAAGTATTAATTAGTATAGCAAACCTTCTATCAAACGGGGGTGACGTAATGGAGCCGTGAGTCTTTTCCCTTCCTGTGTACACAGGCTTGTCTCAATTTGAATTTTATCCTGCCGAAAGTGTAATTGACAGACCTTAAAACAAAAATAAATAGAAAATCATATCTAAATTTCGTTTTGAAAATAAGATATAAAATTAAAATACTTATTATTAAATTAATCGAAAAATTGTAAACATAACCTTCAAGCAAATCATGGCACAATTATAATTTATCCATAAACTGAACATAACATATATTTTATAAAGCCATCAATTACTTACCTCTTCATGATAATAAAGACTATTCAATAAATAAACATGTAAAACTTCAAAACTCGAAAAAATAACCAATAACGCCTTGTTCACGAACTTTGTCGTTGTATTGATGACTCATCAATAGCGACAGTTGCCCGGCAATAAATGCATTGGCCCGGCACTTTGCCGGATTTGCTATGTTTACTGGGATCGTGTTTGATCTTTCCCATACCCACAGAACATGAAACTAGCCCATGACATCAAATAATGCGCATCAAATCCCAATAAATATGCGATTAATTCTAGACGTTTGATTTCGATGCCAATCTGCCGTTCAAGTGCCAATTTCGGGCCAACGTTTACCATAAACGTGACTTTTTGCCACCGCTAGAAAAACGTTGTTACTTAATTGGCATTTGATGCCATCGATTCCCCATCATTTCCATCATTAAACCGCATTTCGGCCGATGCTTGTGTGTTTGCTGGGAAGTAGCTGCAAAGTATTATTACAATGACATGTACCTACATGTTTAATGTAAAAAATAAAGATATATTTATACTAGTTACTATATTAATTAAATTACTATGTGTAGCATCAAATGAATAAGAATAAGTTATTTAATAAAAAATGCTTAATATTAGTTATTTATAAACAGTAAATACGATAGTTAAAAATTCCTAAAAAAATATGTTAAAAAGTACATGTACACCGGCGCGGTAGCTCAATCGGTTAAGGCGTATTGAGTGGCGAATATGCTGATCAACTATGTACCGCGCTCTGGGTTCGACCCCCAGCCCCGGTATTGACAACACCGGTGGGTGTGGATGTATGTCTGCGTTTTTCCAAATGTGTAACCCCCTTCCGCACAGCCTTGGCTTTGGAATTGGTGGTTGTCTATTGTCTGTGGTGTGTTTATGTATGTTATGTTAAATGGTGGATACAAAAAGATGTATTTTAACAGACAAATATAACAATTATTTCAGATGCATGAAAAGTCACCTATGGAAAATTATTTAAGGTTTATATAAGTATGTAGTCCTGTACAGAATAAAACATGTGTACGTAGATATTTTTTTAGTGAATTTGTACAATGTATTTGAATATTTTATGTGATCGGGAAGTTTATTATAAATTTTGATTCCAGAATAATAAAGACCTTTTTCAAATCTTGTTGTTTTATGTTTAGGCTGTAATTGCATTGTATTTTGTGCTGGGTTTCATAGATATGGTTTTGTAAATTACGTTGGTATAAATTTATATTTTTACGAACAAAAATTGCAAATTTGTATATATGGGCATAGGGGCATAGTCATTATTTTTAGGGATTTAAATAGGTCTCTACATGTTTATCTGTTAGTAGATTTAGTGATAATCCTAATTGCCCTTTTTGAAATCCTAAACACTTCTATTGCTCTAGTACTATTTCTCCACAATTCAATAACATAAGACACAGCAGAATTAAATTATCCATAGTATATGTTAACCTGTACTACAATATTTTATCATTGTTCGCAAAGAGAAACAAACTTTTGATAATTTTGTACAAATATGTCCTATTTGTTCATACCAATTAAAATTATTATCTACATGGATACCTAAGAACATTGTACTGTTCTTTGATGTTATTTGAGAGTTTATTACATTGTCTGACAACTTCACACCAGTTGTCGAGATGGCCTGTTAAACGTGCGGCCTCTCCAAAGAGTGACCGAAAAAAAAACCCTTTTGAGGACCTCATGAATTTTATTTAAAAATGATCTAAATGATAGTTTAGGTTGATACTGTAAAGTAGGCGAAATTTCAAGTTGGGCATAGTTTTTGTTTTGGAGATATGACGAGTTACACTCGTTATTTGATTCATCCACGCCAAAGCGAATCCGACATACTCGGTGACCTCTTGCGTTGTCTTAAAATTCTCAACAGATACAAGCAGTACCATTTTTAACGTAAAATTTTCCGTTCTCTTCTAATCTTTCATTAAATTTTACCAGAAATATAGTACAAGAAAGTTACAAAATATTTCTGTAGAAAATAATTAGCATTTATGCTAAACATCTTTCATCAGTCGGTATTTTTCTACTGAAAACATAGCAAATCTCGATGAATTTATATACGAAAGACTTTGGAGTATGTTAAGTCTCCAGTATAAAAATACACCGATTAATCGAATATTGTCAGCAAAAATCCGGATTTTTTCCTGTAAAATCGGCTATACCTCACTTCAACGACATTTTTGATAAAATAGAATAAGATAGAATAGAATATTTATTTATTTATATAGGTTAACAAAAGATTTTTTTTTTCCTTATGGGTTGCGGTGCGAAGCCCGGCGTACTGAAGCTTAAGCTTATTGTACCCCATAGTCTCGTTATCCCATTAATCCCATTCCTCTCCAAAAGGAGAGTATACGGTCAATGGGAGCTCTGGCTATTTCTTCCGGGGTCACGGTTAGTCCCCCGAAGTATAAAAACCTCCCAGCCACCAAGGCTGGGCATTCACATAGTATGTGGTGAGGAGTTTCTTCATCCTCACCACACATCCTACATTCTGGATTATCCTTCACACCTATGTTGGTTAGGTGTCTGTTCAGTGTGTTAGAATTCCCACTGCACACCTCAGCTGTTTTCTGCTCAGCTTTAGCAATTCGTTAGTCTTTGTCTTGGATGGCCCGCCGGTGATGAACATACGTGACTGTCTCATCCCCGGCGCGCCAGTCCAATACAAGATATGTTGCTGACTCAATAGTTCCTTTACCATTCCTCTTGCGGTATTGTATGATATCCCGCAGGATGGCTCCGGTCCCATCAAGGCTGTTTTTGCGCCTTCTTTGGCCAGCTTATCTGCTTTTTCGTTGCCTTCATTGCCCTGGTGTCCTCGTGTCCACTCCAGTTGTATACTGTTGTGTTCCGCCAGTTTCGCCAGGGATTCAAGGCAGTCTTTTACCGTTTTGGAACGTATCTCTACTGCATTCAGAGCTTTGATAGCCGCTTGACTGTCAGTGATGATGCGGATTCTTTTGTCAGTATATGACCTCCGGATCATTTCTTGTGCACAGATTTCTATGGCTGTGACTTCTGCTTGGAACACCGTTGCGGTACTGTCCAGGTTCAGACTGATGTCTGTCCCTGGTTGGTCCCCCGTAACACCTGCTCCAGTACTTCTTGACGTTTTCGATCCGTCAGTATACCATATGGTATCATTTGGATGTCTTCGCAGTTGCCTTGTTCCTTCCTCTTCCCTATCGGGTATGTATACCCTGAAGGTCTTTGTGAAGTTGTGGCTTGTGCTGATTCTATCTGACTGCACATCTAGTAGTCGATTTTTTCTTATTTGTTGGAATATTTCGGTGTGGTATCCTATTCTTGGAATGGTCCCATGTCCGTTTATTTTCAGCCTGTACGCCGCCAACAGTGCCTCACTCTCCACTACTAATTGTAGTGGGGGCAGGCAAAGTAGCGCTTCCATGGCTGCGGTAGGCGTTGTTGACATTGCTCCCGTTATGCCTAGACATTCTAGTCTTTGTACTTTCCGTAGTTTTCTCATTGCCTCCCCTTTTCCGGCTTTATGCCACCAGATCAGGGAGGCATAGGTTATTATTGGTACTACAACACTTTGGTACAGCCAGTGCACCATTCTTGGTTGCAGTTCCCAATTTTTACCTACCATTCTTCTGCTGG
Source organism: Rutpela maculata (assembly GCA_936432065.2). Classification (NCBI taxonomy): domain Eukaryota; kingdom Metazoa; phylum Arthropoda; class Insecta; order Coleoptera; family Cerambycidae; genus Rutpela; species Rutpela maculata. The sequence continues at coordinate 44,173,233 of OW386289.2, forward strand.
CCCTTAACAAAAGATACAATGATTGATTTTAATATCTATAGGTATAAATAAATTAGTGATTGCTTAGACTCGTTAGAGTCTGTGAACAATAGGCAGTTTGATAGGAGTGTGCGTACATATGCGAAATACCCAACTAAGTTCTATTTATTTTGCGAAGGGTCCTAAGAACCTGAATGCAAAGGCAATAGACCAGCGTTGCGTATTATAAATATATGTTTTCATGGATTTTATAAAACATGTATTTACATTTAATTATAAAAGAATTTGATGTGATTGAATTTTTAGGTGTTAATATTAAGAAAAATATTAAAATTATGATATTAGAAGTTAACTTAAAAACGAAAATTTATAAATAAAAAAATACATTTGAGGAATTAGAAAACTTAAAGATTAAAAGAAATTTTAAAGACCTTCAGTGTTAATAAATGTAGCTATTTCTATGTAATTTATGTTCAGCAGCCATTTTTTTATTTCTTTTTTATATTTTGTTACAGATCTGATTTGTTTAATATTTTCTGGGAGCTTATTGTATAATCTATGACCTAAGTACCCAAAACATTTTGTTCCTATAGTCTTTTGTGCAACGACTACCTTTATTTGTTTTTTATCTTTACCTCTTGTGTAGTAGCTATGATCAACGAGTGTTGTTTCTGAGTATATTTTATATTGGTACATTAATAAACTAATAAACTAAATACATTACATTAATAAACTAATTCAGTAGGATAAAAGTTGGGTTTTCCATATAAAATCTTTAAATATATTTTTTGGATTAATATTTATATATATATATTTGGTGTAATGTTAGTTTTTTTGCATCTCCCCATGCTATAATACCATATTTTAAAATCGATTCAATCATGCCATAGTAAATGATTTTAATGTGTTTTTTGCTTAATATATCTTTTAATATTTTAAATCTGTAAATTACAGATCCTAGTTTTTTTTACGGTGTTAGTGATATGGTGATTCCATTTTAAATGAGGGTCTAAAGTTATTCCCAGATAGTTAATTTTTTCACAGGTAGTTATGACCAAATTAGTGCTAACAATATTTATTTCATTAAATAAAGGTAAATTGCTTTTATAGGAGCAAAATGGCAAATATTTTGTTTTTGAGATACTAAGGGTCAAGATATTTTCATCAAACCAATCCTTAATCACCTTTAAGTCCAATTCCGAAATTCTTTTCACTTCCTCCCATGAATTTCCTTTAAAAAATATGGCGATGTCATCTGCAAATGATACTATATCTTCTCTAATATTTAGGCTAAATATGTCATTTAGATACAAATAAAATTGGGGCAAGAACCGTACCTTGTGGAAGACCATAGAGCACGGTTCTTGCTTTGCTTGTTTGGTTTCCTATTTTTACGACTTGTGTCCTTGTATCTAAATAACTTTTCAATAAATCGTAGCAAAGACCTCTTACACCAAAATTTTCTAATTTTTTTAATATTTTATTGTGATTAATTGTGTCAAATGCCTTTTCCAGATCTATAAAAACACAGAAAGATGGTGTACTATTATCCAAACATTCATAAACTTTTTTAGTCAGGCAGGCTATAGCATCACTTGTTGATGTATTTTCTCGGAACCCAAACTGGTTTTTTGATAATAAATTAATTCGTTGAGGTATTGCACTAATCTTCTTAACGCTTTTTTGAAAATTTTTGCAATATTAGATATAGGTCGGTAATTTTCCCCCTTCTTATATAAAGGTTTAATTATGGCAACCTTGAAATTGGATGGACATATTCCGGATTGAAAAATTTTATTTATGAGATTGACTAATAATGGTGTTACTATATTTATTGTTTCTTTTAACATTTCTGATGTGATGCCGTCAAATCCAGGAGCCTTATTATTCTTTAGTTCTTTTATGTATTCGTTTATTTCCTTGTCATCTACTGGTGTAAGAAAAAAGAATGATTGGTAATTGCAATGATAGATTCGAAAAGAAGACTGCATAGAAAATGATACACTTTGCGTATTTGAGAATCTTGAACATAATGAACGAGATTGCCAAAAATGCCGGATTGACCTTGCCGTGAACAGGTCAACTATCAGGTTCGACTCGTCATATCTTCAAAACAAAAACTATGCTCAACTTGAAATTTTGCCTACTTTAAAGTATCCCCATAAGCTATCATTTAGACCACTTTTGAATCGAATTCATGAGGTCCCCAAAAGGGGCGAAATTTTGGGTCACTCTTTATTCCCCATCAGCTCACCGTTTTGGAGGGCGTCATCTATCAATAAACTCCCTTTCAACTATTAACCGTTTTATATTGTCCTCACTCCGTTTGATGTGGCATAAAAGTTATAAAATACGAAGATGAAGAGTTGTTGGTGCGATGGGCTGTCCATGATATTCGCAACAAGCGTATTCAAATTCACACATTAAAAGCACCCTCCTTGAAGATCCAAGTGTTACAGACGGAGAGTGGACTAAAATTAAAAATCGATAGCGAAAACTCAAAATTGTCAAGTTTCTAATATTCCCCTAATACTTTCTTATCGGGTAGATGGCATAACAACCTATCCTGGAAAACCTATAACAAGCACTTTACGCACTTTACACTTTGGTGATACATTCCGAAGTGTCAATTTAAGTATTGCTGAATCTTGAATTGTAATATATTTGTTACCTTTTTTTTTTGATATATTTCAAATAATTTTCAGTGATTTTAGTGCCCATTTAGTCGTAAAAACTCTTACATTTGTTGTAAACATTATTTAATGTTAAAAATTTTTGTGAAATGGAAATTTCGAAATAATTATTGGTTTTTAGCCGTTTGAATAAATATTTTGAGCTAAAATTTGGCACGAAAGTTTAGTTCAATAAAGGGCACAGCTACACACAAAAAAGTGGTCTGGTCTGCGGTCTACGTAGGGGTGAAAACGAGCCAATCTGACAATTCGGACTTCGGATTCGGTTTCAGCCAAATACATAGGATACACTGATCTGGTCCGCTGGCCAGACCACTTTTTTTTGTTTTGGGAGTGTTTTTTGAGGTTAGGTGTGAAGAACGAGCCAATCTAACAATTCTGACTTCGGATTAGGTTTCAACGGCTCCAAATACATAAAGATACACTGGTCTGATCTGCAGGCCAGACCACTTTTTTTGTGTGGCTGTGTTATCAGAAAGTCTCTTCACAGGCCTTGTCCTATTCAAAATTTTATTGCAAACAATTTTCTATTTTTATTTTTGCGATACAGTTGCTAAGACCGGAGATAATAAGGAAAATTTCAGTGTTGAAAAATAAATTGTTAAAATTGTACAAGAAGCAATCGACTGATTTAATACAAAACTTCTCCTAGCACTTGTTATTATACCTACATCCTACAACAAATTAAAACAATCAATTTACTGTAGCCCAACAATTCCATTCAAAATTTATTTTGACTCCACTATAAGTTATTTGACTTAATTTACAGTGGGGTGGGTACAGGAAAATATATTGTATTAATCCTTCTTGGTTTCTCTAAAATTTTGATTCTCTAAAATTGCTGAGTAAATTGAGAAATACGTACAACTGAGGTAACTCTTAATCTTAATAAATTCAGTTAGACATCACAGAGCCTTTACAGCTAAATATAATGAGGCTTACTCCGGATCACAATCCGATACTCTGGGAGTGCCTCAGTGATCTATTATGGGACCATTATTGTGTATCTCTAAATATAATGAGGCTTACTCCAGATCACAATCCGATACTCTGGGAGTGCCTCAGTGATCTATTCTGGGACCATTATTGTGTATCTCTGCCACTAATGCTCCTGAGCTTCGCTCTAACATAAGACAATTTTAGATGAGAAGGGTGCTTTACGTAGTCCTAACAAGAATAAAAAAAGTATTTATAAATTTTAAAGTTAGGAGAACTATATAACACTTTGTAGTATTCCATTCCCATATAACCATACAGTACAGTAACTGTATTGCATCTGTATCTAAATTTTTAATCTATACTGGCTTAGCTTTGCTCTGCAGGTATCGAATCGGTAGATGCAGGATCGATTAAAACCAGTTGCCTATATTTAGAAGGTAAAGACCCTATACATATGCTATATTGCTGGAGTAACGGCTAGGTTTAGATGCTCTATAGATATGTTATATAAAATTATACGCTTATTACCAAGACTTAGTCATAACAAACCTTCACAGCTATATCACATTACATGATAACGACTTCTCTTATTAATCGCTTATCTTAGAGATACTATGTTTCACCTTTGTTTCTCACATTTTATGCTGATTGTCGAATTGCATTTCCTTTGTTCTATATTTTGCTTACTCAGGTTCTGTATGTTATAAATATGACTAAACACACTTTGTAGAATCAGTTATTAAACTCACCTAGAATGAAACACTTCTAATTATTATTATATTCCTTCTCCAAGAGCCAACGTTGGCTCCATTTAAGTAAATAAAAGTTTTTAAAAAGTCATTCATGTGAACTGTGATCTAACATTGGCGCAGTCGGTAGGATCCGTAAACATCATCAGAACAAGAAGCCTAACTGGTAGTGAAGCGCAAAAGAACAAGGACAACATCTGCAGAAGGTGCCTAACTAGTGCGTGTACACCTGCGAGAACAAGGAGACCTTCCTCACTGGTGGTGGCGGATCCCAATCCCTTGACGGACGAAGAACCTACCCATGGAGATGAAATTAATGTAAGTCATTCTAAGAATCATCTCGTATCATTTTACTATTTTATTATTTTTCGCAACTTATTTCATTAAAAGTGTATTATATTGCTAATACACTCGGCGCACAAAGCCAGTTCTCTTGTCAAAGTGAATCCATTCCTTTACAAACACAACTAAACAAGTTCATTTAATTTGAGTTTATTTATTTTCGTATTACACTGCTAATACGAAACATTGTGTATTATATAGCTAATATACAATCCATTTACGCACGCAACGTAACAAGCTAATTTTAATTTAATTCTCGTATCATACTGCTGATACGCAGACAATTCTTTTAGTTCAAATAATCTCTTAATAAGAAGCAAAATGCCAGACAGAGCTCAACCAGAGACAGCTCAACCAATAGTACCGGCACCAGCCGAAGAAGAAGAAGAAGAAGAAGAAGAAGAACAACAACAACAACAACAACAGCAACGACAACGACAACGACAACGACAACAACAACAACGACAACGACAACGACAACGACAACGACAACGACAACGACAACGACAACGACAACGACAACGACAACGACAACGACAACGACAACGACAACGACAACGACAACGACAACGACAACGACAACGACAACGACAACGACAACGACAACGACAACGACAACGACAACGACAACGACAACGACAACGACAACGACAACGACAACGACAACGACAACGACAACGACAACGACAACGACAACGACAACGACAACGACAACGACAACGACAACGACAACGACAACAACAACAACAACAACAACCAGAGCAAATTGAGCCTTACAAGCTCTCTGAAGTATTTTCATTGATACCGGAATTCGATGGCAACGCCATTAATTTACAAACATTTTTAAACTCATGTCAGTGTGCACAAAGTATGGCAATCCATGACCAGAAAATTTTACTAACAATCCACATCAAAAATAAGTTAAAAGGCAAAGCTGCCGAATTAATTAATTCACGCAACCCTGGCATCTGGCCAGAAATCAAAGCACTCTTGGAAACTCATTTTGGGAAATTCAGAGATCTAACGGCCCTGATTCAGGACCTGCAGCGCATTCACCAATTGCCAGGCGAATCCGCATTAACATTTGTATCGCGTCTACAAACGCACAACGCGAAGATGCACGCCGCAGTGCAAAAACAAAATCTCACGGGAACGCAAAGAACTGCACAATCAGATCTTATAGAAACCATGACGCTTAATAATTTGTTAACGGGCTTAGAACCAAACTTAGGCCGCATCATACGTGCCAGTAACCCTCCAACTATACTAAAAGCTGTTAGCAGAATTTGGAGAGAACTGCAACTCTCCTATTTTGAACAACAAAATTTTCCGAAAAATAGTCCGGTCAAAAATCCCAATTTACAACCTAAACGACCAACCACTAACTTTCAATAGAAATTCTGCTCATTTTGTAAAAGAAATGGACACACCATAAATGAATGTCGTACAAGGCAACAGCAACAGTCTATGCCATCGACATCAAACTTCCAGAGACCAAATTATCAAGGAAACACAAATTTCCAAAATTTCTCTCAAAACAATCAATTTGGCCAGAGGACATTCCCTCAAAACAATCAGCCAAATCAATCGCAGCAAAACAGGCCCTCAGCCATAAGGCCAAACCCGAATTTCAATCAACAAAGACCCTCTGCTATCCAACCTAACCCAAATTTTAATCGCTTTAATCAGCAAAAAACGCATCATTTGAACTATGAACCTTATGACGATCAATGTGATTATAATAATCAATACAATGACTATTCACCCGATTATCAAAATGTAAGTGACAGTTATGAAATTACGATTTAGAAAACGCTCAAAGCTTTTCAGAGAATTATACAGCTAATTCCCAATATGAACAGTACGAGAATTATACTGCTAATTCTCAAACGCCACAGGAGGATTATACTGTTAATCCTCAGGATTTTCGCTTAGATCCGGAGTACCCCACGGATACTCCAACACAGCAAACAGACCAATTCGACCAAATAACAAATCAAATACGAACGATGAATCTCAACGACAGTTTCGACCCGTCGCTGAACTTCCCGGAACAAGGGTTCATGTAGAAACGCTATCACACTCATTGTTGACCGTAAATTCAAAAAATCTATACTACATTAAAGACATCACAAACAAATTCAAAATTCTAATCGATACTGGCTCAGGCATCTCTATCTTTAAACCAAAAACAGCGGAAAATTACAAACGGAGATTTTCAGAAAATGTAATTATACAAGGCATAACCGATCAGAAAATTACTATTAGTGAATCTGTTCTTATACCCTTTACGGATAACGACCCACATACAGTTTACATCTACGACCTAGATATCAGTTTTGATGGACTGATAGGAGCTGACTTCCTAGAGCATTATCATTGTATTGTCGACATAAGAAATAAACGATTAATAACCAATTTCAAAACGGTCCCACTTTTCAAAGTAACCGACGATTCGTCGAAACCCGAATGCGACAAAATCCAATCAAACCACAACCCTAATCAAAATAAGATCCAAATTGATGGCCGTACCGAAAAAATTTATAAACTAAAATGTAACCTTAGAAACACTGACGCTATTTTGCAAGCGCAAGAGAATGAAAAAGTCCGTTTACCTAATGCTCTTGTTAAAGTAAAAGAAAACGGAGAATTTTTAACAACAATAATCAATGCTAATTTCATCCCGAAGACTGTCGATTTTTCCAATTTAAATCTAGAACCAGTATAAAAATTCAAATCAATTTTTAATTTAAATACTCAAAATTCTGACCAACCTTTACAGACAGACAGATCCTTTGAAATTAGGAACGAATTGCGCTTGGATCATCTAAACGAAGAAGAGGCCGAAATAGTAACGCAGCTTTGTTTAGACTTTCAAGATATATTCTATTTAGAAGGAGACAATTTGACCTTTACCAACGAAATCAAACACCCTATTGACACCGACAATTCCCGACCGATATTTACGAAATCGTATCGCTATCCTCAGGTCCATAAAGAAGTTAAATCCCAAGTATCGAAAATGTTAAGTCAAGGTATTATTCAACCCTCAATCTCACCTTGGTCCTCTCCTGTCTGGGTAGTTCCAAAAAAACTGGACGCTTCTGGTAAACAGAAATGGCGCGTTGTAGTCGACTACCGCAAACTCAACGAGGTTACAATCGGTGACAAATATCTTCTGCCCAACATTTCCGATCTTTTAGACCAACTTGGCAAATGCCAATATTTTACAACCTTAGATTTGGCTTCTGGTTTCCACCAAATCGAAATTAATCCCGCAGATATTCAAAAGACTGCTTTCACAGTTGAGAACGGTCATTATCAATTCGTGCGAATGCCATTTGGACTCAAAAACGCTCCATCAACTTTTCAAAGAGTTATGGATAACATCCTGTTAGGTATTCAAAATGAACGATGTCTTGTCTACATGGACGATATTATTATTTACTCTCCTACAATTCACGAACACATTTCCAGTCTAACTGAAGTCTTTAAACGCCTTCAAAAAGCCAACCTCAAAATTCAACCAGACAAATGCGAGTTTCTCCGCAAGGAAGTCGCTTGTTTAGGACACCCAATTACAAAAGACGGCGTAAAACCAAACCCTTCGAAAGTTGACGCTATTTTAAATTTTCCTCAACCGAAAAATCCAAAAGAAATTAAATAATTTCTAGGCTTAGCCGGATATTATAGGCGCTTTATTCCTAATTTCTCCAAGATAACCAAGCCCCTAACAAAACTCCTACAGAAAGATATACCATTTCTCTTCGACAATGATTGTACAAATTCTTTTCAAAATTTGAAACAAACATTAACAACAACTCCGATATTAATTTATCCTAATTTTGATGAACCATTCATTCTAACCACTGATGCGAGCGCATTTTCCGTCGGCTCAGTGCTGAGCCAGGGGCCTATTGGCAAAGATTTACCCATTGCCTATGCTTCTAGAACCTTGTGCAGTGCAGAAACTAAGCATTCAACGATTGAACGCGAGCTTTTATCGATAGTATGGAGTGTAAAGCACTTTAGACCATATCTGTACGGTAAAAAGTTCAAGCTTGTAACCGACCACAAACCACTCACCTGGCTATTCTCTATAAAAGACCCAGGAAGTAGACTTGCCCGGTGGCGACTCAAATTAGAAGAGTACGACTACGAAATAATTTATAAACCTGGTAAAATCAATAAGAACGCGGACGCACTTTCCAGAATCAAAATTAATCATTTTTCCGAATGTTCCAAATTCTATTCAAAGGTTTTAGCCGCGAATGACGAAGAGTCAGACGACGACGAAAACCCAGACGATAACAACGAAATCACTAACGAACAAATTTCCCAAGAATTTGAAACTTTCACCAACCTATAGAAAACAACATCTTTAATTGACTATTCGAAAATCAAAGCCTCGAACAAACAACTTTTGTATCGAGAACATAAAGATATTATAACCTTTTTCCAACAAAACAACTTACAAGACCTACATCACAAAATTATCGAGGACATATTCGAAGAAAACCTCGAATTTCATAACAATAAAATCAATATTGTATCGAGCAAAACAGTCAGACATAGGAGATATTTTATCATTCCTCTACCTTTTGATATCGAATCTGTAATTGAACATCTATTTTTGGTACAATTTAAAAACCAAGATGTTTTAGATCTCTCTAAGACATACTTTGTGGAAAATAACTTAGACCTCCCCATACTTGAAATCTTATCATTCATTTTTGCAGAAAAAGACTTAAAAGTAGTAATTTGTCAAGATATCGTCAGAACTGCCAACGAAGAGGAAATTCCAATTATACTGGAGCAAAATCATTTTGGTAAAAATAATTTACTCCGCGGAATAAATGAAACGATTCGAAGAATTAGAGAAAAATACACTTGGCAAGGTCTAACTAAAGACGTTGAAAATTTTATAAAAAATTGCGAAACTTGCCAAAAGACTAAAGTACGCCGGAAAAACCTTAATAACCCTCTAGTAGTCACAGAAACCCCAAGAACACCATTCGAAAGAATTAATATCGATTTATTTGAATTCCCAACTCGAAATTACGCGTTAACTATTCGCGATGAGTTAACTAAATTCACACAAGCCTATGCAGTCCCGGATAAATCCGCAAAATCCGTCGTAAATACCTTGTTGTTATACTTTCAACATTACGGTACCCCGTTAAGAATCCATTGCGATTACGGTGGCGAATTTGACAACCGTTTGCTCAAAGATCACTGCACCCTCTACGACATAAAATTATCTTATTCAAGCGTAGGACATCCCCAATCGAACGGATCCATAGAAAGATTTCATGCTACTTTAGCCGAAATGATAAGAATTCATAAAACCGAGAATCCGAACGAACATCGTTTCGCAATTTTACCATATGCGGTAATATGTTATAACAATTCGGTAAATAAAACACACGGTTTCACCCCATACGAACTTGTATTTGGACATACGTCCAACAGACCACCCGAAACTTTATATAACCAAAAAGAATTAATAACTAAATACGTTAGGGATTTAAACAACAGAATATCCCACTACTATAAAATAGCCCGTAGTCAAACACAATCTCAAAAAGAGAAAGCAAAAGTTCGTTTTGACAAAAATGTTCCCCAAAAACGCCCAGAGTACAAAATAGGTGACTTGGTTTACGTAAAAGAATCACAGATCAAAAATAAATTGCAAAACAAATTTAACGGTCCTTTTAAAATAAAAGAAATTTTCCAAAATTCTGCTACCCTATTAAATCCCGAAACAAAACAAGAAACTAAAGTAAATTTTGATAGAATGAAACCATATACTGAAAATTAAATTTATTTTCAGGTTTCTCCTGCTGTTCGGATCAGCACTCTGTCAGTACAAAATTACCCCGATCAATAATACTGTTGGTGTATACTACCACCAAGACACGGACATCGTGGTGACAAATGACAAATGGATTCTGCTAGTGCATAAAAACATTTCATCCCTCAAAATAGCTTTTGACAAAAATCAAAATATCTTAGACAAAATCTTGTACACTCTCAATAATGGTGATCACAAGTAAATTATTTTTACGAGTGAAATTAAAACAGACTTTAACCTTTTGACGCAAATATCCAACTCTATAAAAACAAAATTTGACGAAATCTTTTCAGACACAAAAAGATATAAACGAGGAATACTTAACGGTATCGGTACAATATTCAAATCCATAACTGGAAACTTAGATGCTGAAGATGGCCAGTACTATACTAATTGTATAAATAAACTAAATAACGACGAACATCAATTGGAAAACTTAATCAAAAATCAAATTTCAGTTACAACTTCTGTTATTAAAAACTTCAACTCGACTATACAAAAATTACAAATTGACGAGGAAACGTTTAACAGAGATCTCGAAGAAATCGAACACACAATTCAAACCATGACTCAAGCTATTGAGGCTGCTCACATAAAACTAAAATTCTTATACATTTCTGAACAACTAATGGCAAGCTATTTGTATATCGAAGATAATTTGAACGACATTCTGAATTCAATAACATTTGCCAGATTAGGAATTATTCACACGTCAATCATAACCCCTAATCATTTGGTAACAGCATTACAAGAAGTTTCACAGAGCTTACGAAGGAACAATTTGCCTCTCCCCATTAAATTATCGGCAGTTGCTAAGTATTTGGATGTTATTGAATTACAAGCGTTTCAAATGGATTCTAACTTAGTATTTGTTTTAACAATACCACTTGTTGAACCCCAAAATTATAACACCTATCGCCTATATCCTATCCCGATACTTGATAACAGAACTGGTCTACATCACATTTTATCTATTTCACAAAAGTATATCGCGAGGGACGATGATTCTTTAATGTACATACCTATACAAAATTTGAAAGAATGCAAACCTCTTTATTTTGGAACCAAACTATGTTCGAACCTGTTTGCATATCCTATCGACCAAAATGCCATATGTGAAGCCAGAATACTAAAACCATTGCCAAAACTTCCAGAGAACTGTCAAACTTCCTTCATCATTAGTCAGGGATACAACGTCCAAGAACTTGAAGACAACACATGGGTAGTAATTAATTCAGAACCACTTCACATTACCATCAACTGTCCAAAGAGAGAATCCACGACAGAGTTAATCAACAAAAATTCCATCATCAAACTACAACCAGGATGTTACGCCTATGCAGGCATTACTAGAATACAAGCCAGTGCCAAAGACTTTTCCGAAATTAAGGACAATTCACATCCTATCCAAATTCCTTTTGAATGCTGTAATCACAAGCCCGACAAAATCGAAATTCTAAAATTAAAACCTCTCAAATTAAACAGCCTCGACGTAGAAGACCTAGATATTGCCAAAAACAAATTGGACCAATATTCCAAAGACTTGGATGACCTCATAAACGAACCTTTTGTGATCAAACAGATATCTTGGTTCACATATTTCATAATTACCCCCATCATTATATTAGTTCTACTTTACATAACCTGTAAATGCAGAAGAAGAAGATGTGGAGCATTGCAAATCCAACCCTCAACGGACAACCCTCCTTCACCTCCTTCAGAGCGAAGCAGAGTTTTTACCAAATTTCCTAGACTGATCCCTCCAAGAAAGCGACCCGGTATTAAACCTCAAGAAGAAGAGGACATTGAGTTAACATAGACTTTCATATGTGGAGTTTTACCCTTGTCTATTAATTTAGACCATTGTATTTTATTCTTATCACATTTATGTAATGTACTACTCACTTATTATTATTATCATTTACCAATTTTAACTTTTATGTATTTTATTATTTTGCTTTGTATTCATTCAACATTGTTTCAATTTATTTTGCATTATATTCATTTAACGTTTCTAACAACTTTCAAAAGTTGCTGCATAACATCAACTTTTTTATTAAGGGGGAAGTTGTTATATAAAATTATACGCTTATTACCAAGACTTAGTCATAACAAACCTTCACAGCTATATCACATTACATGATAACGACTTCTCTTATTAATCGCTTATCTTAGAGATATTATGTTTCACCTTTGTTTCTCACAATTTATGCTGATTGTCGAATTGCATTTCCTTTGTTCTATATTTTGCTTATTCAGGTTCTGTATGTTATAAATATGACTAAACACACTTTGTAGAATCAGTTATTAAACTCACTTAGAATGAAACACTTCTAATTATTATTATATTCCTTCTCCAAGAGCCAACGTTGGCTCCATTTAAGTAAATAAAAGTTTTTAAAAAGTCATTCATGTGAACCGTGATCTAACAGATATACTTAGTTTATACCTTTAAATAAAAATTTATATATTTTCGCTTTATGGTATTCAATATTACACTTTTGTTTCTATTTTATGTAAATACACATATAACACAAAGAGCTACTGGCTGATGGTTTCATCCAAAGCCAAGAGGAGGAAAAAAAAAAAAACATATAACACACTATTCACAATATTTAATAAACAACTTATTTCTTATCCGGTAGCAGGGTTCGAACCATGGACCTCGAGAGTGACAGTCGGGTACGTTTCCACTCGGCTATTTTCCTTCATACAAAATGCTTTCAAAACGATTTATACAGAATAAGTTACAATCGAGTATGCGGTTATACCTACACAATTCAGAATCGAGTTCAATAGCGAACGTCTTTACTGCACTTATGATGTAAATTGTTTATGTTTTTCAGATTCAGATACAAAGAAGGTTGTTACTGCCAACAACTGTCAACGTAAGGTAACTCCAGGGTCATCTATTTGGCATAACAGATTCTTTAGGTTTTGTTGCCATCGGTTTTCATTTATAATTCGCCCGGCGTTTTAAAATACATGTGAGGCTCGATTCTATTAAAGAGAAGTGAAGAGAAATAAGATTAGATGTCGGTTGTTAAGGTACAGTTAGAATAAAGATACAATAAAGATATCACGTACAGTTGAGATAGATATGCGGTATAGTTTAAAATTAAATGTAACTAATGTCCAATAAAGGTAAAATAAAGATTACGCGGTATAGATGTAGTACATATGCAGTAAAGGTTTAACATGTATATCTGCGGTACATATGCGGTAAAGTGGAAATAAAGGAGTATTTATAGACTCAATAAAGCTAAATATATAAAGTTAACGAGTATATCTGCTATATAGTAGGAATACAGGTTGTATCGGTAAAATTTAGAATATAGACTCGGTATAGGTGCTATAAATACACGACCGATAACGACAAATATATACAGCATCTTTATCTATCTTTATCGAATATAAATATCTTTATCGAATGGTTATACGGGATTAAGTGCTAGCAGGAAACTGTTGGGTACCTTTATCGATAGCACACTATCGTGGGTACCAAATATTGACTATGGTTGTAATACATTAAGTAAATAAATCGTATTTTTCAATTTATCAGTTAGAAAATATGCTCAGTGAAGATGCTTTAATAAATGTATATTTTGCGTTGGCCTATTCCTGTCTATCTCTAAATATATCTAGGGAAAATCTACACAAGCATCTACAAAAACGTTTAAAGTATAGAGAAAGTTATATACTTTTGTTTCCAAGGCAATATTAAATGTACCATGTGTTCATATATACAAGTGGCATACATGTAAAATGCAATCTGCGTGAATCTCACGTCTAATACGAGACACGAGAATTTATTATCTGTTCCTCGGCGTAAGGGTTCGACTTTTAAAGAGTCTTTTTGTTACAATGGAATAATACCATATAATAGTTTGCCTGAAAGTCTTAGAAGTCTAAATTTAATAAGATATAAGAATAAGATTAAGGGCTTACTACTGAGAAGTGGTTACTGCAGTGTAAATGGATTCTTAAACAGATTTACAGACTTGTTACAATAATTTGTTACCTGTAGCTTTTAATTTGTATATATTAAAATTTTAATTACATATTTTATGTATTTGTCCAATATGTCAATTATTTTAATTGTGTATCAACATCTGATGATATTATAATATAATTTATTTTTAGTTTAGATTACTGACATACCATATGTATAATGTACTAATCAAATGGTAAATAAATATATTATTACTATTATTATTATTTAATGTAATACGAATAACAGGAGGAATCTGGTTATTAAAATGAGAAGGTGGCATCAAAAATTTATGAATTGATACACGCTCATGATAAATGAATTTAAAAGTTGGCTCTGCCAACACCCTTTGTCTGATGTTCCAGAAATGAGTTAACAGAGTTCTCCGGTTGTCTTGTTCCTGTCCTAGAAAACCTGCCATCATCTCTGTTATCTTTCAGCTGACATTACTGATGAACGAGACCGATAAAAACAACAATTTCATCTTCAAAGGCGCTGTTTGATTTTAATTGGGGTACGATTAACAACGTAGCAATGATGGGTCGCATTTGAATAATTTTAATTTCAACACTTAATTTACTTAACTACGGAAGGATTAATTATTTTAATCTTTAATGGCTTCACTTCGTCCGTCTATAAAATGAGTGGGTAGTATTTCTTAAACTAGATGAAAATCCAGTCTCTGTGTGAATAGGAATTTACGAGGTCTCATGCGGGTTGATTTAAATCAGCTTTCATTAGAGCTTGATGTTTGATGAATTACTATTATTGTTTCAACAATATGCGGAGTAGATTACATGAATGTAATAGAGTTCATTTAAATATTAGGGCGCCATCTTCACTTATTTAAGCTTTCTTAACAACGATAATAATTCTAATAGACAAGGACAAGTTTTATACTTCTGAAAATTAGTTAGAGTTGATGGTGAATAACGTATCTGAACAGGATGCGACTTAAGCTCGTTAACTCCAGGATTACAATCTTTAGCTAATTTTATGGAAAAAAAATCATATAAACATTTGTCCAAGAATTACTGTTTATTATCCAGGCAACGAATGATCAAAGAGGGGTGTAGAGGGAAATTTTAGGGACAGAAAATTTGACTTGACGGAACTTTGTTTGGACTAGTCTGGAGATGAACATATCGAAAGTTCCCACTCCTAGGTGGTGAGCGGGGGGAGGGGGGCACTTTAAAGATCCCATTTTTTGGTTTTTCGCTTATATCTCGGAAACTATGCGTCGTAGCGGCTTGACCATTCTATACAAAATTGAAGCTGAAAAATTTTTCTACAAAAATCACTACTTACATTTGTTATGTTGTTCCGTTTTCCGCAATTTCCGAATTTCGAGGGCGGATATCTCGGGAACAGAACAACATATCGACAAATGTAAGTAGTGATTCTTAGCAAATTTTGTCAGCTTCAATTTTGTATAGAATGGTCAAGCCGTTACGACGCATAGTTTCCGAATATAAGCGAAAAATAAAAAATGGGACCTTTAAAGTGCCCCCTTCCTCCCCGCGCTCACCACCTAGGAGTGGGGACTTTTGATATGTTCATCTCCAGACTAGTCCAAACAAAGTTCCGAAGTCAAATTTTCTGTCCCTAAAATTTCCCTCTATAATCATTCGTTGCCTGGTCTATTAAGAGATATTCCCAAAATTTGTTTTATTCGTCATTATTATAGCCCTGTCAATGAACGTTCAATAAGGGGTCTAGAGGGAAATGCTGAGGTCCTTTGACTTTGGACTATTTAGGAGGTAGACATACTAAAAGTCTCCTAACATAGGATGTGAGGGGGATGCAGGGGGGTACGAAGAAGTTCCCGGTTTTTGATTTTTCGCTCATATCTCCAAAACGGTTTAGTTCAGTAATATAACGATTTATATCGGACAAAATTCATAAAGTTTTGAAATTGGTAGAAATGTTAAGGGTAGCATAAGAATTAATAAACCGAAAAGTTCCCTAAATAGTGTGCTTCATCCCCTAAGAAGTCGCTTCCCCATTTTGAGGTTTTCTAGATTATCTCCGTACCAAAAATAAAAGTATAATTTTTGGTCAAGGAAAAAGAACTGCTACGAAGTACTTTAAAAATATTTTTAACTTTTTAATTTCTCCATAAAAGACAATAGAAATAATGATACAGTCATTATGGGTACCATTCAAAAGAATGAATATCAAGTGTTAACGATGCGATGCAGTGGCGTCCTGGCTAGGTCCGCGGGTCCGCAAACGCTAGATCCTTTAGGGTCCCCCCCATCCGATCAATAAAACATGGCAATAAACAATCGAAAAATTTTAGTGGAGGATTAGAAAATTCGCAATGTGAATTGTCTGGCCAGGGCAATTTTTTTGTTTTAACGTGTTCAGGGGATCAACTTAAGTTCACAGTTCGGTTTTGCAGTTTCTGCGAGGTCGGCGTATTGTTTATTTAAACAATTTAATTTTTTAGACCGTGTTCTCCATCGGTTTTCTTTGAATATCTCGAAATCTATAGGTCCTATGGAAAACAACAAAGAAAAAGAAAACGTACAATAAAAGTACATAAACTGTAATCCATTCCAATTGTTATTATTATTTTAAAAAAAATATATTGCAAAATTATGCGTTTCGAAACAAATCACTGTTCTTTCAAAAATAATGGGTACCTAATTAGTACAGTACCTAGAGGTAAAATAATGTCATATTGAACGGATTTCTTTCATTTTTGGCAGTATAATAGTAAATGCTTTACAGAATAGTTTCTATATTGTGAGGGGGCTTGCTAATTTATAGGGGGTGGATGGCACCCCCTCTCAGGGGGTGGCACTATATGTATTTATTGGAGCTGAAGTAGAATCAAATTTTAAGAAGAAAAGGTTCTATGCAATTTTTCACATAAATTGATAATTTTTAAGTTATAACGACATCAAAATTGCGATTTTAGCTTAAAAAAAAGGTATTTCCAAACGGGTTTCGTCAAGTATCTCGAAAAGTATTACTTTATCGAAAAAATGTTACAAACCAGTTACAGAAAGTACAAACTGGGAGTTAATTATATTTTTTGTTTATTGATGTAGGATTAATAATTTCGGCGATATTTAAGTTTACATTTGGCATCCAAGTGTTTATAAGATAATTATTTAGAGTGAGAGTTAAATATCTTAGAAACTGTGACACCTACGTCAAGGATGCTAATAGGTAGAATAATAGGTTATTAATTAAGCTTTCAACTGTTTTTTTATTTGTTTCTGTAGCATAAAAAACGAAAAAGTTATGACCAAAGCAATGTGCATCTACACATTTTTTTAATAACAACGTCGCCATTTTGTTACTGTAATTAGCCAGTAATTGAAAAAAAGGAATTTCAAACATTGTTTCTCATTAATATATAGCATGACTTAGATGCTCAAATTTTTTGGTTTGTATACAGCACTTGCTTTAGAAAAAAATACAGTTTAGACTATAAAGGTATTTTCGATAAAACGTATTTTTTTTTCCTTTTTCAAATATCTCAACAAATATTAGTTTTATTGAAAAATGAGACCAAAAATAAAGCTCATAAGCTGATAATGAATTTCGCTTATTTATTTATTTATTTACATAGATTTAATAGTTTCGGAGATATAAAAGTTTACAAATGGCGTCCGAACGTTTATAAGACGTTTATATTTTTTTTATATAAAAATGTCGCCATTTTGTTATTCTAATAAACCAGTAAGGAATTAAGAAAAATTATCTCAAACAGTTTTTCGTTAAGATGTAGCATTGCTTACCTAGATGCTCATTTTTTTTTGCTCATTTAAAGCACTTGTTTTAGGAAAAAATGCATTTTAAACTTTAAAGGTAATTTCGAAATACTTGGATACCAAATATAAACTTAAATATCTCCGAAATTATTAGTCCTACATCAATAAACAAAAATATAATTAATTCCCAGTTTGTACTTTCTGTAATTGGTCTGTAAAATTTTTTCGATAAAGTAATACTTTTCGAGATACTTGACGAAAGCCGTTTGGAAATACCTTTTTTTTAAGCTAAAATCGCAATTTTTTAATTTATTTTTTAACTAGAAAACTATCAATTTTTGTGAAAAATTGCATAGAACCTTTTCTTCTTAAAATTTGATTCTATTTCAGCTCCAATAAATATATATATTTTTTGAGACCACCCCCTGAGAGGGGATGGCATCCACCCCCCATAAATTAGCAAGCCCCCGCACAATATAGAAACTTTTCTGTGAAGCATTTACTATAATACCGCCAAAAATGAACGAAATCCGTTCAATATGACATTATTCCGAAGTTAAAACCTCTAGTTACTGTATTAAATATTCAATGAAATTTTGGAGAAATATAGCTCTTATAAATTACAATCACCACTTAAAATTTCGAATCAAAATAATTATTAAAACGGCTCAAATATACAATTGTTGCTAAAACTTTGCACCCTTGTGAAATCCTGCCATCAAAACCAAGAAATGTGTATACGATGGCTCAAATTATAGCTTTTCATAGGTGCTTTAATTTAAGATCATGATGAGAGATGTGATTTTTATTTGTTTTATGAAATGAATTATTTATATTTTATTTTTTCCTTCAAATTTTTTAACCTAATTACTTAATGTATTTTAATCCAAAGAATATATTCTTTGTTTATTTTTTGTAAATAAATATTTTTTAATATATTTTATATCACTTAGAACTGTGTTCACTTTTTAAAAACTTTTATTCTTGGTTTTACAAAATATTTTATATGATTATATATTTGTTACAATAGTTAAATGTTGCAGGTATAAAGATTAAATGTAGACTGACTGCAGATGCGTCTCTGGGTGATATTTATAACATACTGCTATCAACGTAGGCACATGCATTTCTCGGAATTATGCTATGCCAGCGTTTTACATGAGAAAGCTTTGTTTTAAAAGGAAGTTGTTATCGCTTTAGATAAGGTATATCAAATTATATCACGTACCGAGATAAGGATATAAAGTTACTTGTTGGATAAGATACTTATACGTTTGAATGGATTAATACAGTTTGTTTAGCATATAACAACTCCCTTTCTTTTTGAAAAGTCGGTGTTATTCACCGACTTTTGAGGGAAAATCGGTCATTTCTTCCTCTTCTGTAGGTAGATGAGGTCTTCTTCTCAGGAGGGTGCCAATTCTTTTCAGCATTTCATTAGGGGTGGTGTCCTTGGATTCCTTACAACCACAGCATCTTTTCCTGCATTTCCAGGCGATGAAGGCGGCTAGGAGACAGATGGACAGACCAATAACTATATACATGCTTAAGGAAAAATGTTTGGTTATAAACGGCTCGTTTATTAGTTTGTCTAGATCTCTAGAGTATTGCTCGAGTTTGTAGTTGGCTATGTCTAGATTTTCTACATTTAGGTGATCGAACTGGAGAGGTTCCAACTTGGGTAGCTGGAGTTTTTCGGGAATGTCACTACAACAGTCATAGGGTATAACCACTGGATGGGAATTGTCTGTAATGTTGATGGTATTGCCGCTTTCTGCTTGCACTTTTGTTATACCGACAAACGCGTAACAGTCCGGATGTAGTTTTAATATGGAGTTCTTATTAACACTGGTAATTTTCGTGTCCATTTTATTACAGTTTATGGTGATATGAATGGGTTCAGAGACAATTATTAACCACACATTGCCTTGTAGTTTCTGAACGTTATAACCTTGTCCATAGACGAGGGAACTTACACAGTTTTCGGGGATTTTTCTGAAGTTTTTCAGTAGCTGGGCTTCGCATGCTGCACTGCTGTCGATCGGGTAGGCGTAGAGGTCTGAGCATAGTTTCATATGGGAATCTAGTTGTTTGCATGTACTCAGATCTTTGACGGGAATGTACATTAGTGAATCATCGTTACGCGCAATGAATTTTTGTGAGAATGACAAGACATGGTGAAGGCCAGTTCTGTTGTCTAGTATAGGGATAGGATACAAATGATACAGGGTATAGAGTTGCTGTTCTACTAGTGGTATTCTTAGAACGAAAACAAGATCTGATTTTGATTGAAAGGCTTCTAGTTCGATAATTTCTAGGTATTGGGGAATTTCTGAATATTTTACTGGTAGGGGTAGATTATTTTTTACTAAGTTTTGAGAGATTTCCTGAAGTGCAGTAATCAAACTTTCGGGTGAAATAATTGAAGAGTGTATTATTTTCAGACGAGCAAATGTGATCGCGTTCAAAATGTCATCAAGGTTGCTCTGGAGGTACAAGTAACTTTCAGTCAATTTTTCACATGTTTCGATAAATTTTAGTTCGGCTTGAACCAGTGCAACTCTATCATTTACTTTATGCAATCCGATTTGAATCTTTTTCATATCCTCGTTAAACGTTACTATATTAATTTGCATGTTTTGAACCGTTTCGTTAAAGGTTTTTATGACGGTAGAGGTAACGGATATTTGATTTTTCAGGAGGTTTTCTATTTGATGTTGATCTTTGTTTAATTTATTGATACTGTCTGTGAAGAATTGTCCATCTTCAGCATCTAGATTGCCGGTAATTGCTTTAAATATACTACCCGCTCCATTTAATATACCATGCTTGAATCGTTTGGTGTTAACAAAGATTTCTTCAAATTTTACTTTGAGGGAATTTGACACTTGGTTTAAGAGTGTTACGTGTGTTTTGACTTTGACTAGGAATTCTTTTGTTTCGCGTGTATCGGGGGTGAATATATTGACAATTGATTCTAAGATTTTGTTGTTGTTGATAAAGGCTTCTTCGAGGCTTGATAGATTTTTATGGACTAGCAGAGTCCATTTATTATTGGAAATTATTATCCTCGTTTCGTCGTGGTAATAGACTCCGACGGTGTTATTGATGGGTGTTATTTGGTACTGGGACATGGCTGCTCCTATCAGCAAGGTGAACCTGTAAGGCAATTTAGGCTTCAATATATGGTTTTAACCTGTCAAAGTTAGCTTTAGTTTTTTGTTTTGTTTTTTTTGTTAAGGAGCTGAGTTTTTGTGAAGTTCCAAAATCTCAAATGGCCCGTTATATTTATTACGTAACTTATCGGTGATTTGGGATTCTTTTAAATACACCTTTTGACCAATCTGATATTCGGGGGTTTCCTTTGAAACGTGGGCGTCGAACCGAACTTTCGCTTTTTGTTTTTGTGTTTCAGTTCTGGCGCGCGCGACTTTATAATAATAAGACAGGCGATTATTTAAGTCTCTGACGTATTTCGTGACTAGTTCTTCCTGATTATATAGCGTCTCAAGTGGTCTACTGGACGTGTGTCCGAAAACTAACTCGTAGGGTGTAAATCCGTGAGTTTTATTAGTAGAGGTATTATAGCATATTATCGCGTAAGGTAATATGTTGAAGGGGTGTTCGTCAGGGTGTTCTGCCACGTGTGCTCGGATCATTTCCAACAAGGTAGCGTGGAACCTTTCTAAGGAACCATTAGATTGGGGGTGTCCGACACTAGACTGCGTTACTTTGATGTCATAGAGGAGACATAAATCTTTTAGGATGGCGTTATCGAATTCTCGGCCATAATCGCAATGAATTCGAAGGGGTGTTCCGAAGTGCTGGAAGTAAACGAGCAGAGTGTTTGCGATTGATTTTGCTGATTTATCTTTGATAGGATACGCTTGAGTGAATTTTGTAAGTTCGTCGCGTATAGTAAGTGCGTAATTTTTCGTTGGGACTTCTAGGACGTCTATGTTTATACGTTCAAAAGGGGATTTAGGCGTCTCCGTAATTACGAGAGGGTTATCTAAATTTTTGCGACAGATTTTTGTTTCTTGGCAGATTTTGCAGGTTTTTATGAAATTTTCGACGTCTTTTGTCAATCCTTTCCAATTGTATTTCTCTCGAATACGACGAATAGTCTCATTTATTCCGCGGTGGAGATGAGCTTTGCCAGTATGATGCTGGTCGATAATAATTGGGATTTCGTCGTCACTGGGTGTTCTAGTAACGTTTTGACATATTTTAAGTTTCACGTCTTTTTCCGATAAAAGAAATGACAAAATTTCGAGAATAGGAAGTTCGACATTGTTTTCGATACAATACGTTTTGGAGTCGTCGAACTCTTCACGACCTTTGTATAGCGAGATGAATAGATTTTGGATTACGGTTTCGGGGTCGTATGGTAGAGCCACGATAAAATAGTTTCTATGTCGCACCGACTTACTCGATAATTTATTTAATTCTAAATCTCGGAAGTCTGCGTTTTCTTCGAACAAGTCTTCAAGGATTTTATAATGAAAATCTTTGAGATTGTTTTGTTGGAAAAAGGTCACTATATTTTTGTTGGTTTTGTCCAAGAGTTGCCCGTTTGAAAATTCAATTTTAGAATAGTCGATAAGTGACTTGGTTTTATACAATTTTACGAAAGTTTCGAATTCGTTCAGGACATCTTCTTGTTCGTTTGTTTCCGTCGTGTCGCTTGTCGTGTCCTGACTATCAGGATCGGGTTCTATTGGAGTTGAGGGACTTTGAATGGGGTACGTTACTAGTTTTGATTCTGCTTGAAAGTTAGAGGAATCTTGAATGTGATTTATCTTTATGCGGGAAAGAGCGTCTGCATTTTTATTAATGCGGCCGGGTTTATATTCGATTTCGTATTCGTACTCTTCAAGCTTCAGTCGCCAGCGTGCTAGACGGCTTCCGGGGTCTTTTATCGAAAAGAGCCACGTTAGAGGCCTATGGTCGGTTATTAGTTTAAATTTCCGACCAAATATGTATGGACGGAAGTGTTTCACGGCCCATACTATAGCTAAAAGTTCACGCTCTATGGTTGAGTATTTGGTTTCGGCTTTACAGAGGGTCCTTGAGGCGAAAGCTATTGGTAAGTCTTTGCCAATGGGGCCTTGTGAGAGCACGGCGCCGATGGCGAACGCGCTTGCATCAGTGGTGAGTAGAAACGTTTCGTCGAAGTTTGGGTAGATAAGTACTGGGGTCGAAGTGAGGGCTTGTTTCAATTCCTCGAAGGATTTGTGACATTCTGAGTCGAAAGCAAAAGGGACATCCTTTTGTAACAATTTGGTGAGGGGCTTGGATAGTTTCGCGAAATTACTTGTAAATCTGCGATAATAACCTGCCAACCCGAGGAAGGATTTGATTTCCTTCTGGTTAGTGGGTTGCGGAAAGTTTTGGATGCACTGTACCTTATCGGGGTTTGGTTTTACTCCTTCTTTAGTTATGAGGTGACCCAGGTATGCGACTTCTTTACGAAGGAACTCGCATTTATCAGGTTGGATTTTTAAGTTAGCATTTCGAAGGCGTTTGAACACTTCTGTGAGACGAGAAATGTGTTCGTGAACTGTCGGGGAATATATGATAATATCATCCATATATACCAGACATCTCTCGTTCTGAATGCCCATGAGGATGTTGTCCATAACCCTTTGGAAGGTGGAAGGGGCGTTTTTAAGGCCGAAGGGCATACGAACGAATTCATAGTGTCCGTTGTCTGCGCTAAATGCACTTTTCGGGATGTCTTTCGGGTCTATCTCGATCTGGTGGAACCCAGAGGCCAAGTCCAATGTTGTGAAGTACTGGCACTTGCCTAATTGATCCAGGAGATCTGAGATGTTGGGTAGAGGGTATTTGTCTCCTACAGTTAACTCATTGAGTTTTCTGTAGTCTACAACCACACGCCATTTCGGCTTACCCGAAGCATCAAGTTTCTTAGGGACAACCCACACTGGAGATGACCAGGGGGAGTTAGAGGGACGAATAATATTTTGTTCTAACATTTTGGATACCTGCGTTTTGACTTCTTCTTTGTGTATCTGAGGATATCGGTACGATTTCGTGAATACTGCTTTCGCATCATTGGTATCTATCGCGTGTTTAATTTCATTGGTGAAAGTTAGTTGGTCACCTTCAAGATAAAAAATGTCCGCGTATTCTAGACAAAGTTGAGTTATTAGTTCATTTTCTTCCATGTTTAGGTGGTCTAGACGGAGTTGGTTTTTTATTTCATAATGTCTGTCTACGCACGTTTGGGAGGTTTCTTCGTCTATATTATTCAGTGAGAAATTTTGGATCGGCTCTAGTTTTAAATTTGAAAAATTAACGGTTTTGGGTACCGCATTTACATTTAATATAGAGGTAATAAATTCACCTTTATCGTCTATCTGAACTATCGCGTTAGGGAGTCTTACCTTGTCTACTTCGGTAGCTAGCAGTATAGCTTCCGTATTGAACAAGTGACATTTAAGTTTGGTAATTTGTTCTATACGTGGTTCAACTGAAATTATATTTGATATATTACGAGTGATATCATGATTATCTGGATTTGGGTAATTTTGTACCTTTGGCAGACCCTGGTCTGTGACTTTGTGGATCGGGATTGTTTTGAAATTTGTTACAAGTTTTTTGTTTTTTATATCCACTATACAATTGTAGTGTTCTAAGAAATCAGACCCTAGGAGTCCATCGAATTCTATGTCAAGATCACATACATAAATTTTGAATGGTTCATTGTTGTCAAACGGGATAAAGACGGCTTCGTTAATATTTATTTTTTGGTCAGTTATGCCTTGGATCGTAATGTTTTCTGGACATCTCCTACTATAATTTTCACAAGTTTTAGGTTTGAATATGGATAGTCCTGCGCCCGTGTCAATTAATAATCTATGCGTGTTAGTAATGTCATAGATATAATACAAATTTTTGGATTTGACAGACAATAAGGGGCTTATAGGAACTGTTGTTCCGGGAAGTTGAGATTTGGGTTGAAATTGTCCAAGTTCATTTTGCCAAATTGGGTTTGCAATACTGTCATCTCGGGGTCTCCGGTTTTGTGATAGGGCGGGTCCGACTGGGCATGTGGGCCTGATCGAAAATCCCGATTATATACAGGTGTTGTATCGAAAGTCGATTCGTCCGTGTAATAATTTTCGGAGGGACTATTAGCAGTATAATAGTCTTCGTTGCTGTTGTCGTATTCCGAAGTATTAGCTGTATAATAGTTCGGACTTGTGTAGGGGTTATTATCAGTATAATATCCCTCGTTGATATTTTCGTAAGGGTTATCGAGAGCGTAATAACTTTGATTTTGTTGCTCTAGATTTTCGGGTTCAGTATTTTGATTGAGATGAAGCGTTTTCCTATTTGAATTTGGTCTATAATAATTAGGGTTAGGTTGAATCGCAGGTGGTCGTGCATCATTGAAATTTGGGTTTGGAGCAATGACCGGTGGTCTTTGTTGTTGAAAGTTTTGTGAGCTTCCGGGGTTTTGGTTATAGTAGTTAGGTCTTGGTTGTTGGAAATTTTGTGAATTTCCAGGATTTTGATTATAGAAGTTAGGTCTAGGATAAATTTGGGGAGTACCAAAATTTGGGGGTCGAGAACTTTGTTGTCTTTGACGGCATTCGTTAGCGACGTGCCCCGTACGTTTGCAAAATGAACAATGTCTTGCAGGTAAGGGGACATTTTGGTTACGCGTGGGAGTGATTGAACTATTGTTGCGATTGGTTTTTTGAGTTTCAAAGTAGTTTAACTGGAGTTCTTTTCGAACTCTCGTTATTGCTTTTAGCATATTCTCGGGGTCGCTTGCCCTAACAACATGCGCGAGTCTGGGTTCTAGTTCCGTGAGTAGGGTGTTCAAAACCATACCCTCGGTTAATTGCGTTTGAGCTTGTTTTTGCGCCGCCGTTAACCGCTGTTTATGAACAGAAGCATGCATTTTTGCTTCGTGGGTTTGTAAGCGCGCAATAAACGTAAGTGAAGATTCACCGGGAAGCTGCCGCATTCTTTGTAAGTCCTGTATTAAGGAGGTTAGGTCTCTACTATCTCCGAAATGATTTTCTAAAAGAGTCTTAATTTCTTCCCAATGAGTGGGATTTCTAGAGTTCACTAGTTCAGCTGCACGACCTTTTAATTTGTTTTTTATGTGAACAGTTAAGAGTACCACCTGATTACCAATTGACATGCCAAAAGCAGTTCTGCATGAGTTTAGAAATGTATTTAAATTTATTTGATTACCGTCATATTCAGGAATAATTGAAAATATTTCGCTCAATTTATACAGTTCAACAGCGTCTGGTTGAGGTTGAGGTTGAGGTTGTGGCTCGTGCTGTTGTTGGTTTTGTTGTTGTTGGTGAGCCATATTTCGAGTAGTTACTGGCATAAACTAATTTGAATTTGAAAACTTAGATTTATTTTACTTATAGTAGCAATGGACAACAGAACTGTTCTTTCCACGGACAATACGCAAGAAATGATTATTATTTTAATTAAATTTGCACTAAAAACGAGATGATTCAATAAGTACTTACACGTAATAAATATTCATTTGTAGGTTCTTTCTTGATTTAGGGATTGGAATCCGCCGCCCGTCGTCAAAGGTCTCCTTGTTCCGGCGATCCTTTCCTGAAGTTAGGCCCTTTTTGGGGTGTTCCTTATTCTTCGGGGAGGTTTTCGTTGGTTAGGCTCTTCTTCCAGGCGTTATTACCGATCCTACCGACTGCGCCACTTTTATATCACTTAGAACTGTGTTCACTTTTTAAAAACTTTTATTCTTGGTTTTACAAAATATTTTATATGATTATATATTTGTTACAATAGTTAAATGTTGTAGGTATAAAGATTAAATGTAGACTGACTGCAGATGCGTCTCTGGGTGATATTTATAACATACTGCTATCAACGTAGGCACATGCATTTCTCGGAATTATGCTATGCCAGCGTTTTACATGAGAAAGCTTTGTTTTAAAAGGAAGTTGTTATCGCTTTAGATAAGGTATATCAAATTATATCACGTACCGAGATAAGGATATAAAGTTACTTGTTGGATAAGATACTTATACGTTTGAATGGATTAATACAGTTTGTTTAGCATATAACATATATGAATTAGGTATTTCAATTTGCTCAGTAATATAACATTTTTTAACAACAACTAATATTAACTGGAAGGCATGAGCGTCATGAGGACCGTGCAAGGAAATAGCTTGCACTCCCCTGGCTTTAAACCTGCCTGAAAGAAATACGGCAGACGATACGAAAAATATTAGTTTTAATTTTAAAATTCTCCTCACTGCAAAGAAAAAAATTGGGCCCCCTAAGCTCAAATCGCGGGCCCAACTAAAATTTGCCAGGACGCCATTGATGTGATGAACCAAAAAGAGCAAAATCGACAAATGTGGTGAAGGTGCGTAGCGTCTATAGACAAATATTAGCAAAAAATAGTAAAAATGGACAAGGCCGGTTTCTCACATAAAACAAGTTTGGATTCATTCAGCGGCTCGTAATTTGGACGAGTGCGTTGGATAATCATTAGCAAGCGATAGTAGGAAAGCCAAATGCAATGCTATGCAATGCAATGCAATGCAATGCAATGCAACACAATGCAATGCAATGCAAAACCGCCTTATGCATAAATAAGTCAAAAAACAGTTTTGCCGAAGTGGTGCCATTTTCCCTTTATTGAACCTGCAGAGGGACGAGTTAGTCATGGGACTGACCTAAAGTTATCTAACTTATGTATTAGTCGAATTCACTTTTGAACCCTGTTCTTGTGAATGATATAATCACAAATTTTTTTAAGTATAGCAGTTTGTGCAACAAGAGTGGATATGGATAACACAGCCCCACAAAAAAAAAAAGAAAGTTCAGACTAGCGAACCAGACCCATGTATCCCTATGTATTTTCGCTCGCTCAATCCGAATCCGAGGTCAAAAAAAATCGTACACCCCCAAAATCATTAGCTAGAGCCAAAAAACACCCCTGGAATGGAGTAAAAAGAAGATTAAGCTACGAGAATAGTTTTTACATCTTAATCAATCGAATTATACAAATTAAAGTTAAACAGCAGCGTATATAAAATAGATATGAAACACACCCCCAGGGAGGGGCGAAAAGTAACCCCCACATATAAAAAAATCGATCCAAAACAGGAATGACTGCTGAAAAAACTCGAAATGTCCAAGTTTTGTTAAAGTGAGAAGAAACTGCATCAGGTCTGACGTAATCTTCATAAACTGCCCCTATAGGGTTGAGAACAGCCACCCTTAAGTTTAAAGTGACTTAAGTTTAAAGGACACAAAACAAGAAAAAACGTAAAATCCAACAGGATTTCTATTTTGCGTAGTACTCTAAAATAGAACTAGAAACTTACGTACCATCAACGTCCTACAGTGTCAACCCTCAGAGGGTGTGAAAACTATCCCCTAAGTAAGATTTAACCATAAAAATTACAGTGACTTCTATAAAAATTCGAAACATCTGCGCTGTGTGGAAGTGAGAAGAAACTAGACTATGTTCAACGCTCTGCTTGAAAACCACCCCCACGGGGTTGCGAGATGCCATCCCTATATCCGTAGGATGCTGGAAAACAGAGAGACTAACCGGATTTCCATTTTTATGGATGCTATGACTGGCAAAAATCGTGTTGCACACCTTCAGCATCCTACGTATATGGGGGTGGCATCTCGCAACCCCATGGGGGTGGTTTTCAAGCACAGCGTCAAACATAGTCTAGTTTCTTCTCACTTCCACACAACGCAGGTGTTTCGAATTTTACTAGAAGTCACTGTAACTTTTTATGGACAAATCCTACATAGGGGGTAGTTTTCTCACCATCTGAGAGTTGGCACTGTAGGACGTTGATGATACGTAAGTTACTAGTTCTATTTTACTACGCAAAATAGAAATCCTGTTGGATTTTACGTTTTTTCTTATTTTGTGTCCTTTAAACTTAAGGGTGGTTGTTCTCAACCCTATAGGAGCAGTTTATGAAGATTACGTCGGACCTGATGCAGTTTCTTATCACTTTAACAAAACTTAGACATTTCGAACTTTTTCAGCAGTCATTACTGTTTTGGTTCGATTTTTTTATAAATGGGGGCAAGTTTTCGCCCATCACTGGGGGTGTGTTTCATATCTATTGTATGTACGCTGCTGTTTAACCTTAATTTGTATAATTCGATCGATTTGTAACAACTATTTTCGTAGCTTAATATTCTTTTTACCCCAGTCCAGGGGTGTTTTTTGGCTCTAACTAATGATTTTGGGGGTGTACGATTTTTTTTGATCTCGGATTCGGATTCAGCGACCGAAAATACATAGAGATACATGGGTCTGGTTCGCTGGTCTGAACTTTCTTTTTTTTTTTTGTGGGGCTGTGTAATCCACTCGAGTTGTACAGTATACTTTTTCTACGACCAGCTTAAGAAAAAACTACGCAACTTTAAAAAATGTATTAAACATTAATATATAAGGGCATCTGCATCGTGTAAATAATATAACCTCAAATTTTAAGTTCTTCATTTTTATTGTTTGTATTCGCATATTTAAAATTTCACGCAAATAATTTTTCAATATTGTTGATTAATAAAAATAGACTGCTAATTACAGGTTAGATTTCCAACCTACAAAAAGAGTCGTATTTTATTAGGACAAAGAATTTAAAACTTCATAAACATCACATTGAACTGGATTTTGGTTGAAAGTACGGAAACCAGGAAAAATTTTTAATAATAGCTAGGTAATACTTGTGAATCTTAAGAAATACATATTTTTAAGGTTAGCTGTGACGTCACGTGCAAATGCAAACACACTGACAATTACTTTGACAGCTTACGCACTTGAATTTTTTAAAACGAATAGTTGCCTATGTACTTAATACACGAACTGTGATTGGTTGGTTTCATATCCATCCTAGATAGTATAAGAAATATATCCGTTCAGTTAACTGGAATTACCTACTTATCCATTCTACAATCTGTACAGAAAACAGCAAATTTGCGTAAGAAAAAAATATCATATTGAAGAAAATAAGGAAATGTCCACTTTCCAGGTAAAATACGTTTGCCATGCCATCTGATAGCAAAAATAACGTACTACACCATAGTTCGAATGGGCCGGCAGAAAACGGGGACAGTCACAAGATATTGCAATATTTAAAAACGCTATATACGGAGAAAACAAGGAATGTCCAGTTTAAAATGTAAGGAACAGGGAATGTCCAGTAATGACAAGTAGACTTTTGAGTTCTAATAATAGAATCTCTCTGTAGTTGTAGTAAAGTAAATAAGAATTCGATTCGATTCTAAGAATAAAAAGTTAGGTAGAATGTACGAAGTTATGAAAAAATTGCGGTTACAATCGCATGAATTTGGTGTATTTTGTGAGTGTAAAAGACTAAAGTGCACAGAAAAAATAATACAAAATGACAGAGAAAATATTGAATTACTTTAACTATTTGGAATCAAATAACGAGCAGAATTCCTATCTGTGCTCCTTAATATCAGTAACAACTATACAGGCGAAGAGCAAGAGTTCCAAAATTTTTAGCAATGAGAAAACCATTTCCCGAAGAACCTCGTCCAGAGAAAAAGTCAGTCGAAAAACTCTCTAATGTTTAGGTAAAATACAACAAATATTATTTATAGTGACAGTTAATGTAAGCAGGGGTCCCAAATGTCCTAAAAATCCTAATAATCCTAAAATTTCAATAAACTACGAAAATGTCCTAAAATTGCCCTTAAATTGGATTAATTGTCCTAAAAGTCCTATAAAATAGCGATATTTTAAACATATTTTTTAAATTACGCGGTTGAAGCAGTTCAACTGGGTTGGTTACTTTTCACTGCTATGTTAGTTGATTCACAATCATTGCGCCTAAGTGCAATGATTGAATAGTAATTTCTTGGTAATATTCACTTTATCTATACCGCATTGTAAATCCATTTGATCCTTAACAATTTTAATTGCGGTATAGATAAAGTGAATATTACCAAGAAATTACTAGAATAACTCGTCGAAGAAATATTTAATGGAGTTAGAAAAGAAGAAAGCGGAGGAGGAATTAGATAGAATAAAAAGGAAACGGGAGCAGGAAAACCAAAACAGAAATGAACAGTCTGCAAAAACGCGAAAGCTGGATGAGCAATGAACAGATTTGAAGAGCTAACTTGAAAAAGAAAAAGTCAATTTAAAAATTGCAAAAAACCTGATTTCCAGCGGAAATGACAAATTAAAATTGGCCATGTCAGTTAAGCCATTGAACAAAAGTAATACGATGGATGCTAATGCTATGATCTCAATTAAAAGGCTATAAAAAAAGTAATGTATGGATGTCATTCCTTTTTTTGCAACATTTTGTTGAATTGTTATGGCAATTTTGTAAAGTTCATGCATTAGAAATATTTTTGTTTTGTTTAGTTTTCTTTTTTTTTTTATCAATGTCAATTTTATCGTTCATGTTCTTAATAAAGTATTGTATTTGTCCTAAAATTTGTCCTAAAATCATTTATAAAATGTCCTAAAATCCAAAATGTTCATAGAAGCCTGTGTAAGGTTTTTTTTATTTTTTTTACAGATATAAGATATGGTCTATACTAAAATTCGCCGACTCACCACGGACAATCCTTGTTTTCAACAAGAAAAAAGAGATGTTACATCATTTATTATCCTGTTTCACAGAAGTTAATGTTCTTTTGTAATAGTTTTTTGTAAGTTTATATTTTCCAATAAATTTTAAGTTATTATCATTGTTTTTGACTTTTTTATTTGTTCAAAAATTTAAATTCTGAAGTAGTTAACTTTAAAATTAACTTTACTCTAAAAGTTGCCGGCTGGACATTCCTTCTTTTCACCCGACACCCTTCAATATCATCTTATTCCGTTGAAGGGTTGGGGGGTAAATTGGGGTGAATGGGAGTAAATAGGTAAATCAAGCAGTAAAAATCCATAAAACTGGTATTTAGTATATACAAGAGAAGCTAAGGTCTCAAAAAAATTTTGATTAGTACTCCCACCCTATTAAAAAAGAGGATGAAAAGAAATTGTGATTTAGTGTGTGTGCAAGAACCAAAGGCCTCAAAATATTTTTTTTAATTCATCCATCCCCACTACCACCCCCTATCACTACCCCCCCCCCCACTACCGATGTGGGATAGCGCTTTATGGGTTTTTGGGGTAGACGATTTCAAATATTATATTATTAAAGTTCCATAAACAATTATTCCCACAAAAAATAAAGGTAAAAAATCTCGAATTTCACCACCAAAACCGCATTGTGTTGATATCGCATGGCTGGAGTATTAAATAGAATACGCGTTGCTATGGGTATTACTCTTTCTGCCGCTCATAAGCTCAGAAATAGTTATTTATATTATTAGATGCGAAAGTTTACTTTTACGTGTGAGGTGATTTTTGAATGGTCGAGACCTTTCAAAAAACACCGAACGCCTAAAAGGGCTTTCGCATCGTGTAATGTATTATATTTTTTCTACTACCGAAAGATATTATGGGATTTTATGATTTAAAACTAATTATTTCATAAAATTGTTCGACGTTTTTAATAAATTTTGTAGTTTAGGAGGCTGTCTGTGAAAATTGTTTCCATGACAACCAGGGCCGGATTATCCATAAGGCTAAATAGGCTATAGCCTAGGGGCGCCGAAGCGCGAGGGGGCGCTTCGGCAGTTCAAAACTAACTAAATTTATCACCCGATGATTGACGGATGACATTTACTGTTTACCATTGACCTTTGGAAAATAAAATGTATTGTAGCATCGTACAATGCATAAGGGCTGGCGAAAAAAATAGCCACAAAGTCGAGTTGGGATAATGAGCATAAAAAATTGTTTGTTTAAGGAAAGACAAGCATAAAAAGCTTTTGTACCCGCCGTCTTATCTGGACTGGAATTAATAAATGTGTATAAGCTTATGTATACCCATCCTATGTAACTATTTTGGTTACATTTTATAATTATATCCGTATTAAGAATTATAAATATCAAAATACCTAACTATTCATTTACTTATATTTAATTTTCAGAGGTATCAGGATCTGAGAGAGAAGTAAATAATATGAAATAGAAAATGCGATATAATTTTAAGTAGAGTCCTGTTCATACGTTTAAAGTAATTATCCATATCTGAAGTTTTTATTGCCGTAATCCTTCCGGGTATAGTCTGAGATCTTCCCTATACCCACGTCGGTACTTTTTTTTTATACAAGAAAATATTTATTTGTTATTTGATTACTTTATTTTGATTAAATTGTCGAATTTATTACCTTTGTATTGTATAGTTCAGTGAAGAGATGTTTACCTAAACCCGTGGATAGTACTAAAAGAACACCCGACTTGCGTCTACAGACGATCCAACCAACCAACCGACCTTCTCGGTACATTTTGAATATTGCCATGCGAACTCGTAAAAGTGAGCTGGTCTGCTGAAGCCAATATTCTCGGTACGCTTTGAAGACGCTAAAATCCCAGCAGACCAGCTCACATTTACGAGTTGTCATTGCAATTTTCAACGTGTACCGAGAAGGTTGGTTGGTTGGGTGATTGGATCGTCGGTACACCTCTTTATACCTTCCGCGCCGGTCTCATTGTTCGTCCAAAAGCGCGAAAGCAAAAAACTGCAATTTGACCGGCGTGCGTCAGCTCAACTTTTTGTGCCAATAGATAGATATAATATCTATCTCTTTCCTTTCTTATTTTCCCATAAATAATCCTGTAAAATGTTGATATATTGGAAAGGAACATTTACCAGACGTATACATTCGTCTCTTATATGTTCCTTTCCAATATATCAACATTTTACAGGATTATTTATGAGAAAATAGGAACGGAAAGAGATAGATATTATATCATTCCGCTCCTATCGTAATGCCGCTGGTCACCAGGGCCGGATTGTCCATAAGGCTAACTAGACTATAGCCTAGGGGCGACAATGGGTACCTGATGTTGACTTGGTATTATTTGCAGACGATACCACACTCCTGGTATCAGACAATAAATTGGATGCTGTTCAGAGGCAAATAGATGAAGCTAAGTTAAATGCTTTAGAATGGTTCTCATCAAATAAATTGTCACTAAACGAGCATAAAACTACAAATATGATTTTCAGTCATAGGCCAATTGAAAATTATAATAACCCAGAAAAAGTAAAATTTCTAGGCGTTTTTCTTGACCCAAATCTCAACTGGTTCCACCATGTTGATTACACAGCAAAAAAGATATCAAAAAATATATTCTTGCTAAGAAACTTGAAAAACATTGTAACTTTTAAAATTTTATTAACGGCCTATTACTCGCTAATAGTGTCCCATATGACTTATGGTCTGATAAACTGGGCCCATGCCCCGCAAGCTAACAGAATTTTCGGGTTACAAAGGAAAACTCTCAGGATAATTACAAATCGTGGATATAGAGAGGATGTAAGAGATAAATTTATTGAGTTGGGAATTTTAACATTTCCGTCATTATACATTTTTCATTGCCTGATATATATTTACAAAAACATAAACCAATATAAAAAACATGAGGATATTCACAAATATAACACGAGGACTCAACATAACTTAGTGATAGATTTTAATAGGCTTAAGTCAA
Organism: Rutpela maculata; assembly: GCA_936432065.2. NCBI lineage: Eukaryota > Metazoa > Arthropoda > Insecta > Coleoptera > Cerambycidae > Rutpela > Rutpela maculata. Next base: position 44,208,114 of record OW386289.2, read on the forward strand.
GTGATTGTGGCTTTAATTGTTACGGCCCTAAATTTTTTAATAAAATTCCAAAGTGGGTGAAAGCCTTACCAGAGGTGAAATATAAACAGTTAATAAAAAAATTTTTAATAAAAGAATGTTTCTATAGTATACATGAATTTTTAAATTTTAATGGCACTGAAGCCACAATAATGGACAACAATTTTATATAAATTTTATATAAATTTACAGTATATTTTATTGTGTATATTTGTGTATGTGTACAAATATTTTGTATGTACATTTGAAATATTTTTAATTATTTATGTTATTTTACAATTTATTTATATTATTGTATCCTATATTATATATTTTATAAGTGACATTGCATAATATTATGACAATTTCTATATTTCTATATTTGACTTGTGTAAAACTGTATTGTTAAAGCACCAATAAATTTGATTTGCTAAGGTCTCAAAAAAAATTTGATTAGTACTCCCACCCTATTAAAAAAGAGGATGAAAAGAAATTGTGATTTAGTGTGTGTGCAAGAACCAAAGGCCTCAAAATATTTTTTTTAATTCATCCATCCCCACTACCACCCCCTATCACTACCCCCCCCCCACTACCGATGTGGGATAGCGCTTTATGGGTTTTTGGGGTAGACGATTTCAAATATTATATTATTAAAGTTCCATAATCAATTATTTCCACATACAAAACTTTCGTTGTGAGAGACATGGGTAATTCTTCAAACGTCGATTTGTTATACAAAAAATAAAGGTAAAAAATCTCGAATTTCACCACCAAAACCGCATTGTGTTGATATCGCATGGCTGGAGTATTAAATAGAATACGCGTTGCTATGGGTATTACTCTTTCTGCCGCTCATAAGGTCAGAAATAGTTATTTATATTATTAGATGCGAAAGTTTACTTTTAGGTGTGAGGTGATTTTTGATTGGTCGTGGCAAAGCCGAGACCTTTCAAAAAACACCGAACGCCTAAAAGGGCTTTCGCATCGTGTAATGTATTATATTTTTTCTACTACCGAAAGATATTATGGGATTTTATGATTTAAAACTAATTATTTCATGAAATTGTTCGACGTTTTTAATAAACTTTGTAGTTTAGGAGGCTGTCTGTGAAAATTGTTTCCATGACAACCAGGGCCGGATTATCCATAAGGCTAAATAGGCTATAGCCTAGGGGCGCCGAAGCGCGAGGGGGCGCTTCGGCAGTTCAAAGCTAACTAAATTTATCACCCGATGATTGAAGGATGACATTTACTGTTTACCATTGACCTTTGAAAAATAAAATGTATTGTAGCGTCGTACAACGCATAAGGGCTGCCGAAAAAAATAGCCACAAAGTCGAGTTGGGATAATGAGCATAAAAAATTGTTTGTTTAAGGAAAGACAAGCATAAAAAGCTTTTGTACCCGCCGTCTTATCTGGACTGGAATTAATAAATGTGTATAAGCTTATGTATACCCATCCTATGTAACTATTTTGGTTACATTTTATAATTATATCCGTATTAAGAATTATAAATATCAAAATACCTAACTATTCATTTACTTATATTTAATTTTCAGAGGTATCAGGATCTGAGAGAGAAGTAAATAATATGAAATAGAAAATGCGATATAATTTTAAGTAGAGTCCTGTTCATACGTTTAAAGTAATTATCCATATCTGAAATTTTTATTGCCGTAATCCTTCCGGGTATAGTCTGAGATCTTCCCTATACCCACGTCGGTACTTTTTTTTTATACAAGAAAATATTTATTTGTTATTTGATTACTTTATTTTGATTAAATTGTCGAATTTATTACCTTTGTATTGTATAGTTCAGTGAAGAGATGTTTACCTAAACCCGTGGATAGTACTAAAAGAACACCCGACTTGCGTCTACAGACGATCCAACCAACCAACCGACCTTCTCGGTACATTTTGAATATTGCCATGCGAACTCGTAAAAGTGAGCTGGTCTGCTGAAGCCAATATTCTCGGTACGCTTTGAAGACGCTAAAATCCCAGCAGACCAGCTCACATTTACGAGTTGTCATTGCAATTTTCAACGTGTACCGAGAAGGTTGGTTGGTTGGGTGATTGGATCGTCGGTACACCTCTTTATACCTTCCGCGCCGGTCTCATTGTTCGTCCAAAAGCGCGAAAGCAAAAAACTGCAATTTGACCGGCGTGCGTCAGCTCAACTTTTTGTGCCAATAGATAGATATAATATCTATCTCTTTCCTTTCTTATTTTCCCATAAATAATCCTGTAAAATGTTGATATATTGGAAAGGAACATTTACCAGACGTATACATTCGTCTCTTATATGTTCCTTTCCAATATATCAACATTTTACAGGATTATTTATGAGAAAATAGGAACGGAAAGAGATAGATATTATATCATTCCGCTCCTATCGTAATGCCGCTGGTCACCAGGGCCGGATTGTCCATAAGGCTAACTAGGCTATAGCCTAGGGGCGACAATGGGTACCTGATGTTGACTTGGTATTATTTGCAGACGATACCACACTCCTGGTATCAGACAATAAATTGGATGCTGTTCAGAGGCAAATAGATGAAGCTAAGTTAAATGCTTTAGAATGGTTCTCATCAAATAAATTGTCACTAAACGAGCATAAAACTACAAATATGATTTTCAGTCATAGGCCAATTGAAAATTATAATAACCCAGAAAAAGTAAAATTTCTAGGCGTTTTTCTTGACCCAAATCTCAACTGGTTCCACCATGTTGATTACACAGCAAAAAAGATATCAAAAAATATATTCTTGCTAAGAAACTTGAAAAACATTGTAACTTTTAAAATTTTATTAACGGCCTATTACTCGCTAATAGTGTCCCATATGACTTATGGTCTGATAAACTGGGCCCATGCCCCGCAAGCTAACAGAATTTTCGGGTTACAAAGGAAAACTCTCAGGATAATTACAAATCGTGGATATAGAGAGGATGTAAGAGATAAATTTATTGAGTTGGGAATTTTAACATTTCCGTCATTATACATTTTTCATTGCCTGATATATATTTACAAAAACATAAACCAATATAAAAAACATGAGGATATTCACAAATATAACACGAGGACTCAACATAACTTAGTGATAGATTTTAATAGGCTTAAGTCAAGTGATTGTGGCTTTAATTGTTACGGCCCTAAATTTTTTAATAAAATTCCAAAGTGGGTGAAAGCCTTACCAGAGGTGAAATATAAACAGTTAATAAAAAAATTTTTAATAAAAGAATGTTTCTATAGTATACATGAATTTTTAAATTTTAATGGCACTGAAGCCACAATAATGGACAACAATTTTATATAAATTTTATATAAATTTACAGTATATTTTATTGTGTATATTTGTGTATGTGTACAAATATTTTGTATGTACATTTGAAATATTTTTAATTATTTATGTTATTTTACAATTTATTTATATTATTGTATCCTATATTATATATTTTATAAGTGACATTGCATAATATTATGACAATTTCTATATTTCTATATTTGACTTGTGTAAAACTGTATTGTTAAAGCACCAATAAATTTGATTCGATTTGATTTGATTTGATTTGATTAAATGAGGGGCGTCGCGAGTTCTTTGCGCTCTCTACTTATTAAAAAATATATATTTTGTCCTCCCCGCTAATCAATTTTCGTTTTTAAGAAAAACATTTTTTTCATTTCCTTTTCCCTGGTCATCAATGTTGGTTAATTTTTTTTTAGATTTCTCCCCCCGCCCATCAATTTTGAAAGTGGGACAAACATTTTTTTTTTTCATATATCTACGCCCCTCCGCTCGTCAATTTTGAATCTGGACAAAAAATATTTTATTCAGATTTCACCTCCCCGCCCATTAATGTTCTTCCATTATGAATAAGAGGGCGCAAATACATGATTAGCCTAGGGGCGCGCCAATCCTTAATCCGGCTCTGATGACAACGAAACAATTAGTTACTGTCATCGAGGTTATGTTAAACATTTTAATTTCTGGTGGTTTCATACTAAAAGAAACAAATATGATTGATAACGATAAAAATGGAATACAAGAAGCAGCCAATATTACTTGTGCTTCATTTTACCCCAAGAAATCCAAAGCAAGGTATATGCAAACTTATGAAGCATTAAAATTTGTTTTTTTTAATTTTTCTGTCCTGCTCACGAAAGTTCTACTTTCGTAGCTAGCAACGCCTTAGCAACCAGGTAACTCGAATGTTTAATTTCGTTATCACGCGTGATACTAGGGTTGTGAAGGTCATTTATATAAACGGTAGTATAAATAAATTAGTAGTAAAAAGCTTTTTCAATAAAAAGCTTTTATTTGAATGCGCTTAAAAGAAGAAAATAAACTTAAAGTAAATCAAACCCATCATTTTGTTACATTATATAATTTTATATAATATAAAAGCTTGTCACGAGAATTAATCTTGACACAGGTAATTTTAAATTTGATTTATAAAAAATACATAGGTAGGTACTTAGAATTACCTGTGTCAAGATTAATTCTCGCGACAAGCTTTTATATCATATAAAATTTTATAATGTATAACAAAATGATGGTTTGATTTACTTCAAAGTTTATTTTCTTCTTTTAAGCGCATTCAAATGAAAGCTTTTTATTAAAAAAGTTTTTTACTACTAATTTGTTTTTAAATTTTTAGTTACGTCTTAATTAGTTTCATACTCATTGCGTTGTCCTTACTAAAAGAACCGGACTAAAAACACCGGATTCTTCGTCATTTCTTAGAATGCAAGGTCTAAGTGAATAAAGTATCCGATTATATTATAGTTTTAAAACTAAAAAACGCGTCCGCCATATTGGATTTATAACGACGTTACATAGTTTATCGTATTTTACTCGTCAGACCCTTTGTATTTTATTTTCTAAAGATTTCTATTATTAGCAGACTGTAATTTCTCAAATCTAAGTATTTGACTGTAATAGTAAAAACTCACCGATTAGTTGAATCCTGGTGTTGCAAATCGATAACTGCCGGAGATTTAAGGAAATCAGGAGAAGGAAACTTTAAGATAAAGACGAGGAATCGGCAAAACTCGCCGAATTATCACACGACACAATACTATTCAAGTAATTGCTATGTTTAACTAACATTTAACTATATAAGAAAATGGTTTTACTTATATCAAAAAATGAAATTTTGTCTAACACCTTTTGGAAACTTCTTTAACTATTAATATATAATGTCTAATGGCTCACTGGTAGCAGTATCAATAGTCCACTTTTTGTTGCCATTTTTTCATGGGAGAATAAAATTCCTGTATAAATGATAGAGTTTATCATCTATTCACTGCCAGATAATTTGGGTTGCCTATATCATTATTCTACAGTAAATTTAAGTTCAAATAAAATAAAGAGCGGCGCAAACACCCTTTCATTTGATACCCATACCTAGGTGGTTGCGAAGAAAAATATAATCCGCCATCTTGCGGCGCCCGCCATATTGGGTATAAAATGACGTCACATAGTTTATCGTATTTTACTCGTCAAACCCTTTCATTTGATATTCATGTTGAGGGGGTTTTGAAGAAAAAGGTGATCCGCCATCTTGGGACATCGGCCATTTTGGATTTGGAACGATATTAGATATATCATACTACATTACCACCGGCTTTATACACGTATGCAAGATTTCAAAGCTCTAGCTTAATTAGAACAAGTCGAAATGCACGTCCGCACTATATGGGATTTAGAATGACGTCACATTATTTATCGTATTTTATTCATCAATCTCTTTCATTTGATACCCGTATCGAGGGGGTTGTGAAGAAAAAGTGATCCGCCATCTTGGGACGTCCGCCATCTTGAATTTCGAATGATAATAGAAACACTATATTGCATTGTCGCGGGACTTAAATAAGTGTGCCAAATTTCAAAGCTCTAGCTTAATTAGAAATAGCTGAAATTTTGATTGCAAGATTTGACCTAAACAAACATACAAATATTGCAAGTTAAATAAAAGCTTTTAAAAAGTTCTTTTACTTCCGTTTTTAATAGCAACGCATAGCCGTCTAAAAAGTCAACTTTAATGTCGTGAAATGAGTTAAGAAATGTTATGTTTTTCTGACGTTTGAAGAAAAAATAATTTAAAATATTATATGTAAAAGGTACGAAGGCGTAGAAAGACCACGTTGCTTTTTATTTTATAATTTACACTTATAAACTGGGAATTATACTAATTTACACTTACAAACTAGGAATTAGGCTAATTTACACTTAGCAACAGGGAATTATGCTAATTTACAGTTGCAAACTGGGAATTATGCTAATTTACAGTTACCAACTGGGAATTGTGCTAATTTACACTTAGCAACTGGGAATTATGCTAATTTACAGTTATAAACTGGGAACTATATGTACGCAGTATGGCATTCTGTAAAAGGTTGTTTCGCTTGAAACACAGCATTTGCAGTTAGGTGATATAGTACTGAAATGTTCATGGTGGATCATTCTTTGAATAATTTAATCACGTTTTACTTCGTTGGGCCTTCAGCATTTAGAAATAATTTCCTGTCTGGCTCTAAATCATAACAAGTAGTGACTGAACTTTAAGAAGAAAGTTTAGCAGACTTAGTTTATAAAAAAAAACATTTTACCAAAATTTTATCTGGCAAAATTTATACAAGAAAATATTTAAGTCCGCGGTCAATTTTAGATAAATATATTTACTACTTTAAAGGATGATGGAGTATTTTCAGGAACTTACATAGACAAATCCTTGGTGCAATTTTGTTTTTTCAAAATAACACAGGATTATTACCGTTCACTGTTAGTGTATTAATTCTTCTTAATTATTAATTTTGTTTGACAAAGTTCAGTTGCATATAGAATTAGATGTAGATTTTGCTGGAATTCAATCCTGTTATAAAACTTATAAAAATCTACCATTTAGACAATCTTTACATATTTATTATATCAAATTGTATATAAAATTGAATGTTGTGTAGCAAATAATTTTATACAGCCTGTGTAAATAAAGTTCAGTATATCTTGAATCAGCCACTTTTTAACCTCCCCACAATAAAATTGTGGGAGGTTACTACAATTAGTCCAAAATCGAAAATTGAGATAACATCAAATCTTTACGTTTTGAGGTCCCAGGAACCCAAAAAAGTTGTTTTTGAAAAATGTCTGTGTGTGTGTATGTGTGTGTGTGTGTGTGTGTGTGTGTGCCGTCATATTTATGGAGACCTGTGTGTGCATCAAACTCATTTCTGGGATACTCCAAAACTGTGGCATACATACACGCGTATGCCAGAGTCTTTATCCACCAGAACTCTGTGATTCATCATATTTTAGCGGACTATCTATTATAAATCCTTCGGGTGACCATTTATCCGTCACGGTTCACAATAATCGTTATCATAGAGAATAAGTTAATCGACTATTTTCTCAAAAGGCAAAATGTGTGAAAAGCTGCCAGAAATGCATAGTTTTACGTGTGGTACTTTCTACAATATTTGTGGCATGCACGGATTGTGTATTATTATACTGTGCTAGAGCGCCCTCTACGTTATATTTTTTACAGCAAGCACTTTTAGGAGTTTCTGCTTCCGACAGATTCAAGTTAGCCACAAATGGGTATTTTTGAGTGGATCAAATTAAAAGTGATACTTACTAAAAATAAATATAATACTAATAATGTGCTCAACAGACACTTATTGTTAGCCATATATTTAAATGTTCATGATTAATGTATACATTTTTCGGAAACAATAAAAAAAATGTTAAAGTAACAAATGTTAAAGTAAAAGTTGTTCCAAATGAAATTAACTATTATTTTTTACTTACATAAAATTTTGTTCACGCTTTTATACGAAGCGACAAGATAAAGTGGTATTTTTTAAATGGAACACCCTGTATATTATTTTAGTTTTAGATTCTACTTCAAATTTTCATCATCGTCATATAAGGTACTATGTGTCTAAAATGTCTATTATCTCAGTGATAAGCATTTAACAAAAAAAAAAAATGACAGATGGAGGTTAACATGTTTTAAGTAAATTACCGGCCTGAGGGACGTAGGAGGTGGAAAACGTAGAGGCGGTAGTGCGTTTTTGTCCGATTTCTAGTAAATATCTCTACATTAATATCTGCAAAAAATTTAAATAATACTTTTTTATGGCCATCATCAAAAATGTCATTTTCTTCAAGTCTCAACACTCGTCAAAAACCTCCATTACGTGGAGGAAGTAATACAATGAAAATATCGATAAGCCGACCTAACAGTTTGATGAGCTAAATATTTCACTGTTTTCAAAACCACCATAGTTACATCTTACCCTTCAATTATATATGGACGGTAATTTCAGTTGTACCTGTCAGATATGCAAAGTTAGCTTAGCTTATCAATATCTTCCTTCTTAATGGTAGTACTACCTTGTTACCAATATGGTCCCACTTAAAAAAATTTACTTTAGTACAAAGAATCATTTTATTTCTCTATGTAATTTCGGGATTTCTAGCATTATGTGTGATTATAAGGATTTTTTGACTAAATTGATATTTGATATTACTCATATGCACAAAATATATAGTTTTTAAACTATTAAATATTTATGTTGAATTTTAATAATTTTATTTTCATGCAATTTTATACAAATTGTTTCAATTGAACTATTTAACGGATTTAACAAATGATATTAGGAAACTATAGCTCCGTCCGTTAATATAAGGAATAAAAGTAATAAATTAAAATTAAAAACACTCTATATATGTAATTTTTTCTGTCATATCAAAGTATAAAATATATCTGGATTCCATAACATCTAATTTGAGTGCTAATGAATGGATTTTGATGAAACCTTGTTGTGTTTGTAATGAAGTTAATAAAAATGTTGAAAAAAGATTAGAGTAGGAGATGATCGGAAGGGGTAGAAAACACCCCTTTTATCATGGGTTCTGTAACTTGTAGAATTAGGTCAAAAATGTAATAAAACAATATGTTTACCTTTTTGACCCAAAATAATATGTTTTTACTCTTATGAATTTTTTCTAAAAATGCATATTTTTCGAGATATGGCCACTCCAAAATCCATAAAAGTGGGGGAGGGAAAATGTAAAAGTTGAAAAAAAAAATCTGAAAAAATTCAGGTGAAATATCATCGAAATACAAGCCTTTTTTTATTTGCAGATTCCCTGTAAAGTGTGTTTTCACCGAGTTTTTCCGGAAAAACATGAAAAACCACCCTTTTTTTGAAATTGTAGCGCTAAAATAAGTAACTTAAAAATTTGAAAAAATTTAAACTTTATGCATTGAGGACTTCTAAATATTTTTTGTCTCTTGGAATGTTTTTGTAACTTGCTAATTTTCCGAGTTGCAGGCAGTTTTTCACGATAAATAATGTACTACATTTTTTGCACATTACAAAATACATGAAAATTCAAAAAATGACCGTGAACTATATATATTATTATAAAAACATATGGAACCTATATAGTTATACCATTTTTAAAGGTTCAATATAATTTTTAGATTAAGATTGTGAAACAGTTTTCCGGAAAATTTTTGTTTTTCACAATTCTTATTTGGTAATGATAAAAGTGGGAGAACTGATTCAAAGGATTGAAATAGGTTTATATAGTTACAAGTATAACACTTATTTTATTTAAAGTATAAATATTGTAACCATAATTTTATTTATAGTAAAGACTCATCAAATGAATTTGTTTCGTCAACTTCCAAAGTTTCATTTGTTCCGTTAGTATCTATTAAATCTTCCGCAGGTTTACAATTAGTACAATCTACACCATTGTACTTTTCACAAGCTGAGGTGCAATGAAGTTCAAAAGTTTTGGCTCGGATATTCTTTTTGAGAAAGACATGATGCGAACGGTTCAACGGTTGCACAGGAAAAATGAAAGTCGTATTTAAGTTTATAATACCTAGTAAGTGCCCGCACTAGTCAATCGAAAAGTATTACTATTATAGTGATCGTAAAAAAACACATTTTTTTTTTTTTGTTGAAATAAGTTTAGAATGCAATGAATCGTCGAGACTTAAATTTGACAGAAAAAAATTTTGTATCTGTTCTTCTGTCTGTAACTTTATTTGTGCGCACATTTTCATTCGAACAGTTTAACTTAATTGACGACTTCACATATTATCGACGATTTCAAACATTATATTAAAATTCTATGAGCGATTAGTTTCGCTTACTAGAGTGCAAATATAGTATCAAGATGTTTTCGATTAAAGAGACTTGGATGGGAAATTTGGATGTGGAAGTAGTGATTCCTTAAAAATAAAAGATGTGGTGGTGTAACTGATCTCGTGGGTATCCGGTATATTAGAGTTGAAAAAAAAAACCGAACGCTTCGCCGAAACGTGAAAATATACGTTGAAACAATCATATCATTTTTTTAAATATTTTTAAGTTTTATTTTAACAAAAAAATTAACAATACATTTTTTTGTATGTTATCCTACTTTTCTGGGCAACTATGTATGGGAAACTATTATTGAGACCACAAGCAATACTCGTCATTTCTTTTAACCGAGGCAATGAGATTTAGTATGTTTTTTAAGTCTTTAAACATTCAATTTTAGAAAAAATTACGATAATCTGGAGATTGTTGTCAAATTATATAATTTTTACTTTGATAAATTCAAAGAAATTTTCTGACTCTTTAACTTTCTATAATTGCTAAATTAAATTTTTAAGTATTTCAAAAAGATATTAAATCGCATTGCCTCAGCCCGAAAAAAAATCACGAATATTGCTTATGGTCTTAATAATAGTTTTCCATACTTACATAATTTGCACAGCAAAAAATATATATAATGAAAAATAATATTAAATACAATCGGACTTTTCACTCTTATGTTACCGTACTTAAAGGAAACGTGACGGACGGACATACCGACAGACAGACGGACGGACGGACGGACATTTTGAAAGTCGTTCAGAATTCAGTCACCAACGTTTTCCTAGTTGCGAAGAGTATAATAATCTTCCAGTGAAATTTTTAATAGATCCTGTTATGTTTTCACTTTTTCTTTTAAGCAATTTCTCAAAATCTTTCATATTTATCTTTTAGTAAAGCATATATTGGATAGAATTAAATATTGGATAAATTTGGTGTGGTTGTACTACTGGTGCAGATTATAATTACTTTTACGGATTATGTATGTATGATTGATTGTTTCTGAAAGCCTAGTATGAGCATGAAAATAAAAAGTTTTTATTTGATCCATTTTCTTATAATTAATATAAATTTCTTGCTTTTCGTGAAAAAAACTTGCAGATAAAAAGTTTCCTTTCTTCCGAATTTAATCGGTGGACATACTGTATAATATTAAGAGAATTTAAAAAATTAACAATAACTAAGTGCGTATTTATTAAATCAAACATGAAAAGAAAGCATACTTGATAAAACATGCTAAAATGTACAAACACAAAATAATATATAAAGTGCATATAATCTATTTTCATTACGTGTTCTAAATTTTGAAACTAACTACCTGCAGATGAATCATTGGGAATAAACTGTAGATATTATCATTTTCGCGCTATTTTTACAGAATTTAACTGAGCGACCGTAATAAAATTTTACCTAGGTACTCGTAAAGTGTCTAATAATAACGAGAAAGATTTGACTAACTGAAGGCTGACTTATTTTTTAAATAGAAAGCAGATATATAAGTACGTATTTTTCTTAAAGAAATTTTAAGTAGCACTTTGGTTTCAAGGAAAGTGAAATTTTCACTAAGTCAAAAATGTTTGCTAATGACAAGATTTTATATGTCGTGAACAAATTGAAAAATAACATTATATGAGACTAAATAATAAGAAATAATGTTTTATGATTTTTCTCAAAATAAATTTAACTATATTATTAAATTTTTATTATTGCCCAAATGAAAAAAAAAATTATAGAAAAACTGCAAATGCATTATGATCCTTATTTGATATAATAGCAGAATACTTGATTGAAATTGGACCATATCCATCATACAGAGTGATCGCTAGAGGCGTTTTATATTAACTGCATATTGTACGAACTGTTTCATTATAATTTCAGAACAAAATTTTATTAAGTTTTTGAAGAAGCACACAAAAATACGACGTGCCATTATTCATAATTGTTGCAACGATAATAACTACAGCAGTTTGTAAGTCTTACAAAATGAATGTAAATTGAAACTTTTAGGCTTTTGGTTCTTTTTTCATCATTATTGGAACTATGTTTTCTATGAAGCTGTCTGAAACAATAATTTAAGAAGCCTAGTAAAACGCACTAACTAATGACACGTACAATGTAAAAGAATCTTAGTGCATGGGTTATATTCACTTGAAGGCAATTAAAATCAATCATTAAATAGAAAAGTCAACTCTAAATATTTACTATAAAACTTCATGTAAGGTTCACTTTTAGTCTGGCTACAGCTAAAAAACAGTTTGAATGCTGTTTTATTGAAATATACGTTTGATATTTTTAATGGCAATATTGAGTAAGAACTAAAAAGATAATTGCATACATATTTTCATATTTTTTGCGGTTTTTGCAGACAAATACTTTTTGTTCTATTTTTGCAATTCCATATAAACCGTCGAAATTTGAATCCGATAGAAAATTCTGCATAAGAATCTAGTTTTTGATTTTGTATACCGTTTAGTCGACGCTTCCTTATCCATTTCGGGATAGGAATTTTCAAACTACAGCATGATCCATTTCCTCTACGCTTTCCATGAAAGATTAGTTTTTGGTATCATTAAAAACAGATCTCAGGTTACCCATTATTGTTAAACTTATTTCCTTTGATCTATAAAAATTATTTATTTTCAAGTATTTCACCCAAAAGATGTAATAAACTATTAAACCAAACTTATAAAAATAACGTCGATATTATAGAAATACAATAAATAATAAATATCTTTTCGATAAGTTTAAAATAAGATTATGTCAAATAAATATAAATTATGTAATTTTTTTATTTGCACGGCTGAATGTATTATTATGGGAAATCCATTAAGTCCTTAAAAATTGCTTTGCATCACAACGTTATCTATATCTTAATTTGTAGAGAGATCGTTTTTATTAAAAACTGAAGTCATTTATATATTTTGATGAATACAATGGCACCAGGAATTTTAAGTGAGACACCCTATATATTTACCTAAAACTTCTTTTTTGTTTCCATAGGTAATTTTGTAGCAATATGAGTAATATATGGCAGCTTGTAGTAAAAGTTAATGTTTTGAATTTACTAGTACGATTTTTTGTGTCAACAATTTACGTTTCAGTGAATAATAAAATAAACAACCAATGGGGTGGTGATGTTTATATTACGAATACTTGACCAACACCTCCTCCTCGGTAGCTAAAATTGTTTTTCAAGCTGACACCTAGTTCTTTTATTTCAGAGGTACGATTTAATATATTTATAGTATCATATTCACTTATAATAGGATGTTTTTTGTTGTGAATCCGATTGCTTTGCATTTAGATCCATTAAAGGTTGTCGAGGCATAAAATGACCTGCATTTCATTTTCAAGCCCAAACCATTTGCAGAGCTAATAATGACTTTATGACCTGCCACATGTTGAGTTGAAATTAACAACTTTTAAAATTTTCTGCCATATTTAAAACACATAATTTTAATATTTTAATATCGGTAGCACAGTCGAGTAGCGGCGCTGTTTTTAAATATTTATACATTTTTGGCTTAAGGTGTCAAATATTGGATCCCCTTCATATTTTTATTAGTCGTGCTAGAAATAATTAGGCAACATAATTGCTTCCTCCGCATTCATATTCAAAGACCAACCGAAAAAAGTCTGTAATAAAAGTCAATGAAACTTATGTATACATTGCAGTAAATGCAATTTTCTATCTGCCTTTTTCGAGAAATACATGTCTTTTTATTTCTTTAATCGTAAAAACATGATCTACTTTGGGCAATTTTTATTTGCCGATTGTACAATACCTACAGTATTTTTTCAAAAGGTGTCATACTGTGTTTTTCGCAGTTCTTCTAAAATATCTCTGGTTTTAAACAAAAATTCACAATATATTGAAAACAGATTGTTCGTTATGAAATTGCGAACAAAACTAAAATATTCTTACTCAAATTGTTAAGTTGCGGAAAATAAAAACAATTACGATCAATCATCCTTAAGCAATTCACGAAAATAACAATAATAATAATAATAAATGTCTAATTTAAAATAAAAACATGTATAATAGTGCCTAAAAATCGCAATTGTTTAAGTACATTAAGTCGCCGAACAACATAATTGTTTTTAGAATTTGGGTTTTTGTACTTTTTAGTGGTATTAACAGAAATGTTTAAAAATATTTACATTTTGACTGAAAATTAGGTATTTTGTTTCCCTAGAATCATATTTTTCGAAAGTTTCATTAAATCATATATATTATCACTTAAGTTATTGTCAACTGTTTAAAAAAGATCGATCTTAATTGTTTTGTTATTTACGAAAAAGATGGCACAGTTCCAATTTTCTTCGCAATTTCATAACCAACAATCTGGTTTTCTGTTACGATACCAGATAACTTAAAAAAATGTGCTTCTAGTGGAACTAATTAACGTCATATCAAATTTCAAGTAGAAATGCTTATAACAACGCCTAAAATACAATAACAAATTTGAAAATTGAGTAGCAATTGTTTTGGAATACCATCAAGTCGTAGAGAAAAATTTTTTTCTCCTTAGACTATTAATAAATTAGTCTTTCAAATAATTTTTTTTAACTATTTTTATAGAATAAAAGGCAAAGAAATTATGACAGAAACATCTTTGAAATACTTATTTTAATTTAAAAAGAAACGTGACTAGAATATGAATAGAAACTAACAGTGGCGGCTGGTGATATTTAAATATTTTTTTTCTCGTGTGTGGCGCTTGGGACCCATACGAAATTTGGGAAATAACATCTAGAGAAGCACTTCTCTAATGACCCCTAAAAAATTTTGAAAAAGCAGTTTGCGAAAAAATTTTTGAAAATTCGTTAGCCTCCCCTGGGTCTAGGGACTCCTGTTTATTTTTATTTTTTTTTCATATGCATTTGACTTTTCATAAAAATACAACAATAGATTTTGGAGTTTGTGAAAATATTTTCATTACTAACTGAAATACAATGAACTGAAATTTTGTAATTTACAATTTAACAAATTACAATATTTCAATTCGTTGTATCTCAGTTAGTAATGAAAATATTTTCATAAACTCCAAAATCTGTTGTTGTATTTTTATGAAAAGTCAAATGCATATGACAAAAAAAAATAAAAATAAACAGGAGTCCCTAGACCCAGGGGAGGCTAACGAATTTTCAAAAATTTTTTCGCAAACTGCTTTTTCAAAATTTTTTAGGAGTAATTAAAGAAATGCTTCTCTAGATGTTATTTCCCAAATTTCGTATGGGTCCCATGCACCACAGACGAGAAAAAAATATTGAAATGATAGTGATTCCTTGGGCAGCGGTTTTTTACGTTTTATTAGGTACATTTAAATAATATTTTTTTTACGTTTAATTACATTTAATTTTATTTCAAAATTTTTAGTTACATCTTAGTATTACGTTTTAATATTTATATATTTTATATTCATTGCATCGTTTTTACTTAAAATAATACTGGATCCTCCGCTATTTCTTAGAATTCAACGTCTGAGTCAATACACTATCCGATATAAAAATTATAATTTAAACCTGATCGCCATTTAAAATGCAGTGTGTGAATGAATAAATTATACGATCAAATTATAGTTTAAAACCGCTGCACAGGGAATCACTACTTCCACATCCAGATTTTCTATCCAAGTCTCTCAGAACGAAAAAATTTTATATGTGGAAATAATTGCTTATGGAACTTTAATAATATAATATTTGAAATCCTCTACCCCAAGAACCCATAAAACGATACCCCACATCGGTAGTGGGGTGGTGGTGGTGATAGGAGGTAGTGGAGGGTGGATGAAGTAAAAAAATATTTTGAGGTTTTTGGTTCTTGTACACGGTACACACACTAAATCATAATCTTTTCTCATCCCCTTTAATAATGGAGTGGTGGTGGTAATGGGGGTGGCTAATGCCAAACATTTTTTTGAGACCTTAGCTTCTCTTGTATATACTAAATACCAATTTTATGAACTCTTGCCTGCTTCATTTACCTATTTACCCCAATTCACCCCAATTTACCCCCCAACCCTTGGACGGAACAAGATGATAATATAATCTCGTTCCAGATCTCGTTAAAATACATATGTGTACCAAATTGCAAGTCAATATCTTAAACGGTTCCAGAGTAAACGTGCGCACAAAAAAGACAGACAGACCGACAGACATAATTTTTTTTGACTCAAACTTAAAATCTCGACGTTCCATGGCATTCTAAGCTTATTTGAACAATAAAAGTTTAAAAATTTTTTTTGTCGTTACTATACTTACACTCGACGAGGAAGTAAAAAGACCAAAAATGTTAAAAAAAAATGCTCGAATGCTGAAAATGGACTGATGTATACCATTAATTAAGCTAGTTGTCTAGTTACAATATTTAAGAGGTGGGGAGATAATGTTTTTTTCGAACGTGCGTTATGTCCTCAATGGTGCTTTATGCGATGTAATTTAAAAAATTTTAGTTGTGGATAATTTTCAACTAGCAGAGAGAGAAATATATATATATATATATATTGCAATATCCATAATTAAAATTAAAATCCAAAAAATTGGTTTAAGTTTAATTTTTTTTTCTTTCCAAACACCACCGTAAAGTACATGCACTTTAAAAGAAAAAAACCGCTGACCAAGGAATCGCTACTTCCACATTTCGTATCCAAGTCACTCACAACGAAAAAATTTTGTGTGTGGAAATAATTGTTTATGGAACTTTAATAATATATAATATAATATTTGAAATATTCTACCCCAAAAACCCATAAAACGATACCCCACATCGGTAGTGGGGTGGGGGTGGTGATATAGGGTGGTAGTGGGGGTGGATAAAGTAAAAAAATATTTTGAGGTTTCACTAAATCACAATTTTTTTTCATCCCCTTTAATAATGGGGTGGGGGTGGTAATAGGTGTAGCTAATGCCAAAATTTTTTTGAGCTTCTCTTGTATATGCTAAATACCAATTTTATGAACTCTTACCTGCTTGATTTACATATTTACCCCAAATTTACCAATTTACCCCCCAATCCTTCGACGGAACAAGATGAAAATATAATTTAGTTCTAGATCTCGTTAAAGAACATATGTGTACCAAATTTCAAGTCAATATCTCAAACGGTTCCAGAGTCAACGTGCGCACAAAAAAAAGTTACAGACCGACAAACCGACAGACAGACAGACATTTTTTTTTTTTCGCTCAAACTTAAAATCTCGACGTTTCATGACATTCGAAGCCCATTTGAACAATAAAAATGTTTAAACATTTTTTTGTCGTTACTATACTTCCACTGGATGTGGAAGTAAAAATACTCTTTTTAGTACCATATTATGGTATGGTTACCAGAACTACATGTGTATGCAAAATTCAATTGGCCGTCGTTAAGTCGTTCAAAATTGACTTGCAAGATTTGAACTAAACATACTAACATACAAGCTAACAACATACAAACTAACATACATACAAAGCAAGTTAAACAAAAGCTTGTAATAAGTGTGCCTATCTACTTATCGTACATAAAAGTTTTCTAAAGGATTGATCTAATGACAAATTATTAAATACGTAACAAATTTTATATAGGAATATATAACGTAATCTGTGATTATTAATTAAATAATGTATCTACATATTAGCTAGAATGTTGTGAATGACAAACAGATACACTTATATCTTTATTAAATATAATTGTAATATTGGAAATTCGTATTTTTACTGATATTTTCATACACACATTCATTAAATATATATGTGGCGTACATGATACACAGTAGATTTGTGGAATACATTTTACACACGTACATAGTATTAGTGGCAAACGTCGTCAGAAATATATGCACCTTATAACTTCTTAACTACGGAGTGTATCGAAAAATGAGACATATCTACGAAAAGAAGAATTTTTACCTGATAGGCAGGCAACCGTATTAGCAAAGCTTCCACAAATACATTTGAGGATGGTTTGTCACAAATACGGTCAGACCTGTATGTGTGTGTGTGTGTGTGTGTGTATGTCTGTTAGCACGATAGCGGCGAAGCCACTAAACGGATTTGGATGAAACTTTGCATGAGGGTTTCTTTAGTGCTCCAGAAGATCTGAAAAGGTTTTGGTTGAGATCGGATTACGTTTGTTGCTGTTTTGGCACAACAAGTTGTTTATTTTATGATTACTTACAATTTGTAATCGAACCATTGAAAAGCAGTAAAAATTCCGATTTCAACGATATATAACACTTGCACTCTTTAGCTTTGGTTTCCGTGAAAAAAATTAAAAACCAAATAACACGCTTCTTGTGTAAAATATATTTTATAGTGGAACCACAGAATACAGTAACTGCACAGAGGCGAAGTCTTTGGCGGTTCCTTTCAGTTTTGATGGCTCGTTTTCTGTGACCTTGCGTGCCAGTTGCGTCTACACCACGGTGTATTAAATAGGTGGTCCGGCACTTTCCTATTATAATAATGGCTTCGTAAGTGCATGGTTTCTATTTACTTTAATAGATGGCGCGAGCAATACGGTCCTACAATTACCTGGGCATGTGCATCGTGTAACTAACATAACCTCAAATTTTAAGGTGTTTTCGTTTATTCTCATATTTAATGTTTGTATAGGCATTTTTAGCTTGGAGCCATACTGGCTCCAAGCAAATATTTAAAAATTCACGCAAATAATTTTTCAATATTGTTGATTAATAAAAATAGACTGCTAATTATAGGTTAGATTCCTAACCTGCAAAAGTGTCTTATTTTATTGTAACAAACTATTTAAAACTTCATACATATTACGTTGAACTTGACTTTGGTTGAAAGTACAGGAACCAGGCAGAAATTTTAATAATAGTTACGTAATACCTGTAAATCTTAAGAAATATATATTTTTGTGGTTAGCTGTGACGACACGTGCAATACTGCATGTAGTGTTACATATATTCTTTCAATGTTTTAATTTAGCTACTTAATGTCAGATGTCACTGGACTCTTGTCAAAAACAAGAAACCGGGAATGTATGCAACACTGTATGTACGTATGCACAGAACCTATAAAATTATCTATCTATGCGTAAGTAATGAGAGAACTTAGTTGAGCCATCTTTTACAATATGTACGAAGTAAGCACTTATTAAGCCACTGTGAGGGTTGTCGTCGCATCACCTATTTAATACACCCTGGTCTACACTGAGAGATATGTTGTTTATTTCTTTTAATAGGTTAGATTTCTAACCTGCAAAATGCGTTTTATTTTATTGTGACAAACTAGATATTGGTCGAAAGTATGGGAACCAGGCAGAAATTTTAATAATAGCTACGTAGTACTTTTAAATTTTAAGAAATATATATATTTTTGAGGCTAGCTATGACGTCATGTGCAGATCCCCATTTAAGGATACACTGAAAAGACAGTGTATTTCGAGTTGGATTGAAAAATATTACGATTTGAATTGCTTATAATTGGCGCCTATTTTCAATTGAGTTGTACACTAGGTTTTATTTATGAGAATTTTAATTCTCGGTTAATGTTTTCAATATCCCAAAATGAGTGGAAAAAAAAATTCACAAATCCAAACTTAACACGATAAACATCAACAGTGTCAAGATAAAAGTGAGGTTGATTGTTAAACAATTAAGAAATGGCGATGAGTATACAAATTTGGTTTTGGCGGGAAGGCTAGCCTTCGCCTCTGTATAGTTACTGTACTCTGTGGTCTAACCTAACGTTCAATAGACTAGTGTGTTAAAGCGTGCAGACTGTATGCTGAGTAAATTTGAGTGTCAAGTGCATCGAGATATTACAAGTTTTTTCGACGTTCATAAAGCCCACGGAAGGTGTGAGAAGCCTTCGTGAACCGCTCACAAGCCCTACAAGCATAAGCAATCTCACCGGAACGTTTTCGGTGAGTTTTTTCCAATAAAACTTTAAAAGTGACATTATATTTTAAAAACTATTTCCGCTACTTCCGCCATCCCGCCGGAAATTCTTCCGGCAACATAACCTAAAAATAGTGCTACATAACTTAAAAATAATTTAAGACATTGGTACCAACCTAAAATATTTTTTCGAAAACTGTCAAAAACCAAATTCCCCCAGAAAAATTTGACAGCTTACTTCCCCGACCGATTTAGTGAAAAATCGGCCGAGGCCAGAAGATAAAACAAAATATATCAACTCAAACTTAAACGATCCACCATGAACACTACTCCGGCCACATCTGGCAGGGAAGCTGTCCACCAAGAGTTATATGGTTTTTCCAAAAGATGGCCATCCCTACCACCCATTACCAACGAACGGATGTTTTCGTTTAGTTGTTTCCCGTATCAATAATCAAAATTATTAAGTGCTCTTGCCTACGAACTTAGTTTTTATAGTGTTGTGTTTATTAACCTCCCCGCAATAATTGTGGGAGGTTACTACAATTAATCCAAAATCGAAAATTGAGATAACATCAAATCTTTACGATTTCGAGGTCCCGGAAACCCAAAAAAGTGGTTTGTGACTAATGCCTGTGTGTTAGCACGATAGCTACGAAGCTACTAACCTGATTTGGATGAAACTTTTACATGAGGGTTTCTTTAGTGCTCCAGAAGATCTGAAAAGGTTTTGGTTGAGATCGGATTACGTTTAGTGCCATTTTGGCACAAGTTGTTTATTTTATGATTACTTAGAATTTGTAATTGAACCATTAAAAAGCAGTATAAATTCCAATTTCAACGATATATCACACTTGCACCCTTTCGATTTGGTTTCCGTTAAAAAAATTAAAAATAATTCGTTATATGTGCACATATGACAGCATCCAAAAAATTGGTATTATTGTTAGGGGAAAACGTATTTTGCCATCTGTCAAAAATATTTGGGTTGGTAACCTTTGTGAATGTTAATTTATAGCTTATGGTACGTGACGTCACAGCTAACCTCAAAAATATATATTTCTTAAGATTTAAGAATATTACGTAGCTATTATTAAAATTTCTGCCTGGTTCCCGTACTTTCAACTAAAATCTAGTACAGTGTAATGTTTATGAAGTCCTAAATACTTTGTCCTAATAAAATAGGACTCTTTTTGTGGGTTAGAAATCTAACCTGTAATTAGCAATATATTTTTTTATTAATCAACCATTTTTAGGTCACATGGTTTTGACAATTTTGACATTTTGCTTGAGGGACAACAAAACGCAGTTTGCGTGGTTTTATATATTTTTTTCTGATTTTCTTGAGAAACTGTATGTGTTTTCGTAATAATGTCATATAGTGAATATTATCCAACCCTTATGGGTGATGTAAAGTGTCGCTACGATGAGAAAATCAAAATAATAGACAATATTGACCCATACACCCTTGGAGTGGAGACTGGAGACCTTTCTGCAGATTTGTCTATTTTACCTTGTGTGTCCGTAATTAATATGGTAAATTACTTAGTATCGACTCACAGCTTCTTCGCAGATCAGCAGTTAAAGGCATACAAATCTTTACAAGCATATAAATATTATGAGGCCGGATTTGTGCAAGAAGTTTGTGCAAGAAAGATAAACTCAAATGTATTCATTGTTATGGGCAAGGCAAGTTTACATTTAAATAACTAAGTGCTAGATTTCAGTGATAAGCTTGTTATATTATCCGTATGTAGTATTCAATAGACTCTGCCAGAAAGTGATTTCTTTACCTTTCTTCTAATCTTTTTTACATTCAAAATAAACCTTATCTCACAATCGCACCTTGTCGCAAAAAAAGATGGTGTTTTATTTTTATTTCACATTTAAAACTGAGATTACTTCATTGTTTACATTGGAATAAAAAGTGTGGTTATCCCTCAGGCAATATGGTCGACTTATCGTGACGTTATCCTAAGATGGTCTATATAGAAAAATTATTTGCATGAGTTTTTTAACTATCTGCTTGGAGTCACTGTGGCTCCAAGCTAAAAATGCGTAGTCAAACATTAAAAATGTGAATAAACTTGAAAAACTTAAACATGCTATGTCCCTAAATATATTTCATAACCTAAAAATCAACATTCGTAAAGGTTACCAACCCAAATATTTTTGACAATGTCAAAACTTATTTTAGTTGTTTTTTTTTTAAGGTAATAATTGTTTATAGCCGTGTTCGGATATTACGTCTGATTGATGGGACACGTCACAATCGTTCATTGCAAATCGAGTTAACTGAGCTAAATCTTAAACGTTCGAATATTACAAAATAAAGGCCTCGGACGAAGCTCGACTTGCTCGACCTTTTTGATCGAGCAGGAAGATTTTAATGTGACGCATGCGTAGTCTGCTTGAACAGTCCATAATGTTATTGACTTGTTGGTTAGAGCGTCATTTGGGCTAAATTCTGTGTTATTATTTTTTTTTCATTATCCAATATTTTACAAAATCTTCGAAACGTTATCTGTTAATACCCTTATAATATCCGGCAATTGATTAACATGCAACATAAACAAACATGAGAGGTTATGTTTTAACAGATTGCTTGTAGTCCGCTTCAGTTCGTTCGATATTTGTTGATGAAATAAATGGCTCCAAAGTCACGTGTAATTTATCTGTTTGCTCAGTGCTCTGATTTCCGATGTAATATCCAAATACAGCTGATAAGGATCCACCGTGTGGGGAGGTTCCAGCCGCTTCCAGTAGCTGCCGATTTTTTATAAAAACCTTGGACAGATCAAATTTACTATTTAGATGCACATCTTTTCATACGAAGATAATTTCTTATTGTTCACCCAGAGCCCCCAGCTAACCTATTTTTTTTTTGTGATAGGTCAAAGGAGAGTTATTTGTATAGGCTTTCGAATGGGAGGGTTTTTAAAATAATATAAAAATTGTTTTTTTTAATAATTTTTGAAAAGTTTGCATTATAATACGATACAATTCGTATCTATTCTACGATTCTTATCTCTTTTTTACTTACCTTCTTAGATGCCCCAACAATTATTTTCTTAATGAAAATCTAATTTTATTAGTTTACAAGTACTTTACAGGTTTTCTCTATTCTTATTGAGATGCACTGCCACATGTATTTTCTTCTAAACAATGTCTGAAATCTACAAAATAAAACAATTAACCAGTATTTTACTCGAAATGATCTCTACGCCTGTGACTGACGTCAAAGGATCAGTTAGAGGGTGGTTTTTGACAAATAATGAATAAGAACAAAAATATAAAAATGACGTATTTTGCTGACGTTTCGGAAAACGAATCTGTTTCCTTTCTCAAAGCGTATTATAATGTTTGTGGGCTCTGTATATTAAATACAGCTTTAAGAATATATTTGTTATATTCAGTATCCATAGATACTTACTGCTTACACAGAACTGTTGATATACATATCTTGTTGATAGTTTTATTTTAAACAATGTTGAGTTTGTTAAGTTCTTCTTTTAACATCGGCAGCCAGATTGTGCAAACATTTACAAAACAATTCGACACGCATTTATCCTCATTCAATAGTATTATAGCCGCTTCTTTAATTTTTCTTTTCTGTCTCTTTTGTTAAACTTTTTAGTAAATAGCATAGCTGTAAATTAGCATAATTCTCAGTTTGTAAGTGTAAATTATAAAAAAAAACATGGCCTTTCTACGCCTTCGTAAAAAGGACCTGCCAAATAAAGCGACAAGAATAAGAGAATGGTAAAACATTCGGATCTGTATTTTAGATAACGAGTCTAGTGTAATTGATGTTGGGAGAATTTAAAATATATTTATAATAACAGTCATTTTTAATTATCAGAAATGTCAACTCATGATGAATGGCAACAAGAAATCCAGAATGCATTTCTTTTTTTTTGTTTGGACCCTAACATTTATCACCAGATAAATTAACCCATTTTGTACATTAATATCCATAAAGTGTTTATTTAGCTTTCGAGTGGCGATGAAAACCTCAATGAAGATTGATAAGTTTTTTAACAGATTTTATCTTTCATTTTATCATATACAAACCGACAAGTTAAATATTACCTTTATAAATGATTTTTCTGACAGTTAATTACTATTTAAAATTAATAATAATAGTGCCTAAATAATAGAGTAACCGTTATTGTTGAACTTAAATTTATGAATGGGTGATTACAAGTTGAATATATTATTTTGATAAGAGCGAGACGTCTGAAAAAATGGCTATTTATGATATGTGTTAAAAGCGATATTTTATTTTGTGAGAAGAAAAGTTTGGGACATCAATAATGTTAATAAAAATTAGAAAAATCAGCGAGAGCCACATGGCGCATGGTAAAGGAATGTGGGATGGGAGGTGTAGGTATTTGTGAGATACGTTACCGCATTGTGTCGTGAGGGAGCGTTTAAGCTTCCTTTTATGTTTTTGGTTTTGGACTTCTGCCTCCTCTTGGTCTTCATTTGAAATATGTTGCCGTGTTGTATCGTGATATAGAGTGTTTATGCTCCTCTTTTTGTGTTTCTGCTTCTTCGAGTCTTCTTTTTCTGAATCTTCTGATTCCTCGGTTTCCGATACTAGGTTGGATTTGGGTCATGCTTGTTGCCAGCAGCGAGATCCACATGACGCATGGTACAGGAGTGGGGGGTGGGCAGTGTAGGTGTTTTTGAAAAGTGTTGCTGCATTGTGTTCGTGATATTTAATGTTTATGCTCCCCCTTTTTGTGTTTCTGCTTCTACAGATTTTCTTCTCCTTCTGAGGCTTCTGATTCTTCCTTTTCTGGTTCTGGTAGAGTATATATATCTGCATGTATTTGTGAAATGCGTGGCCGCATTGTCTCATGATGTGGAGTGTTTATGCTCTTCTTTTTGTATTTCTGTTTCTACAAATCTTCTTCTTCTTCCATGTATTCTGATTTCTCTGTTTCAGGTTCTGGTAAGATATAT
The DNA here is from genome assembly GCA_936432065.2 of Rutpela maculata. Lineage (NCBI taxonomy): Eukaryota > Metazoa > Arthropoda > Insecta > Coleoptera > Cerambycidae > Rutpela > Rutpela maculata. The sequence continues at coordinate 44,233,093 of OW386289.2, forward strand.
ATCGCTGTGATTTCTTGGTGGAATTCTTCTTTTCTCCTCGCTTTTCTTTCCCAAGATCCATTCCTAGTTTCTTCATGATCCTATCGGTTGTTGTTTTCCACGTGTAACCTGGTCTCCCTGTTTTTAGTGTAGAATTTAATGTAGAATTTTTCACTTATCAACGAGCGTAATTTTGACCTGAAAACCTCATTTGATAATTTATTAAGAAAAATATTATGAAATCAGATTTACAACACTATATTGTAACACCCTCACGCTAACAAATATGCAACACCACAAAACACATTCCTATTAAACTATACGTAAGCCAAGAAGTGTAGTCAGCGGAAGAATGCGAGTACGGGCTCCTAAAAGTGGAGCGGCACGTGTTTAGAATATGGCAGTGTGCGCCGGCTGAGAGCTTTCCGCTCCACTTTTAGGAGCCCGTACTCGCATTCCTCCGCTGACTACACTTCTTAGCTTACTTATAGACACCAACAAAATATCAAGATCAACATCACTTCTCTGTGATACCTCTCTCCTCCCCTCCATTCCCCTCCTCTTTTAATCCGCTCTACTGCACCACACCAAAAACATTGCACCTAGGTCTGGATCATGTACAAAACCAATCACCACTCACAAAATCGTCAATCGCATGTCGGTATGCATCAAACACTCATTACTCACCTAACTCAAAATTGTATCCTTCGCACCCTGTATCCAGACCAAGTGATGGCACACAAAAAGGGTTGTTACGTTTTCTCCTTCCAGCAATGGCCCAGCGCTCCACACAGACAGTTTCCGTCGCCGTCGATCCCTCACACCAGTAGCCGATGTGTCCTCGTTCCCACGCTCCGCAGTGGATACATCATTCTTGTGCTTTCCGGAGAGCTACTACCTACCGTCTACTCCTGCTTGTCACTATTACGATCCTAACCTTTTAAAACTTTTTAATAAACTTCCTCAGTCCCACCAGAGCCGCACCAGAAGTATAAACAATTTGTAAATTGACAAATTCCAATGGCACCGAAACCAAGCCAATGGGCACCAATTGGGTTGTTGACGAATTTTCAAAAATGGTGAAATATGGAGGACTTAATTTAGTTATATATTTAATTTGGAAGAAAAATTCTTAGCGCAACATATTTTAAAAAATTGTTAAACTTCGACTATTTGAATGTGCCGCGAAAACGGTAGTGACATCATAACGGCAATTAGATGTGAACTTATAAGCAGAACAGATGAAGACGAATAAGTTGACATTGCTGACGAGAAAGAAAATAACCTCATATGTCAAAAGTAAATTTGACGTTTAGCTAGCAGTGATTGATGTTTGCAGTTATTGTTAATATTTTTTTACAAAACGACTAAGGTAGTATATCTGTAAAAGCTAATTCTGACATTCTACTTGCAGTAGATATATTTATGGTCAGCGAATTTTTAAAAAGAGACGATCGTTTTGACATTGCAATGGTTGGAAGTGCAAAAGCTGCAAGGTACTTACGTTCCAGCTGCTAGAGACAGTACAAACTATTGTAATTTCTGCAAGAACTTCCTTTATCTTATCTTATTAATATTACATAATATGTCTAATATGAATTTTATTATTTAATTTAGATGAATTTGTTAACTATACTTTGTATTTTATTAAATATTTCCTTTTCATTGTTTTATTTCTTATTAACTATATACATGCGTATCTAACTGAAAACAACAAAATAAGTTTATCTACTAAAGAAATTATTTATTATCCATTGATACTCACTTCTAAGAAGAGTGAGAATGAGACTTACGAAGATATCAAGAAAGGTCTGTATTATAACAAAAAATAATAAATAGGTAAGTACTTTATGCTAGTATCTATCTAAGCAATAAACAATGATATGTATTTATAACACACATAATTCAAAGGGCATTTTAACTACAATCCAACGCATTTGTAGCCATTTCCGACTGATTGTGTTCACCGACTTTAGACGACTTTCACAGTTTGTTTCATATAGTTTTTCAACGGCGAGTTTTTAAATTTCCTTTCTTAATTTATTGATCATCCTAGTATTATGGGGCGTCTAGAGAGCTTCATAAATAATCAATAGCTAACAAAAACAACTGCACTTTATTCCAACATAAACTAGATAAAATACATAAAAGTAGATTAAAGCCATTTTCCTCCTTTTAGGAAGTCAAAGCATGAATAAGCCGTTAAGAATTCAGTAATACACCCTGTTTTATCCACCAGTTTGGCGGGTAATTTAAATTTGTAACAGCTAGAACGCCACACAAGTCTTGTAATGCGGCCGTTTTTCCTACAACATAAACCCATATTAAAAATCAAATTCCTACATTAAGATACAACTTACCACAAATAAAACGCTTAGAATACATTGTAATTTGTTACTTTACTTGACATTGAAATGATCTGCACAATAAGAAGACTTGATCCTTCTCTGATGGCTTTGAATCATTCATTATTACGTTCAGCGTTTATTATTGAAACACAACAGTTTTTCTGGTGAATTGGTGGTATTATTTACACAGTACGGCAGAAAACACTATCTGTACCTACTTATATTTATCCATAACTAGATGCTGTTAAATTATACCGAATTGTAACCTATGAACGTCAGTTGAATTTGACGTTAAATATAATGTCAGATTAAACTGTTGTGATTGTCTTTTTTCTCCGTCGCTATCAGCGAGTTTCTAAATTAGTACGCGTTTCTCGTCGTTTTATAACTAACTTCTCTACAGACTGCCGTTATTATGTCATCTCCGTTTTAAATGAATGTATTTTTGTAATTAATATTATAATATTATAAGACTTTCTTTTCAATTTCTACATGTTTGTAATGATTTTTTATGAATAATTGTTATTGTTTAACATAGATTCTCCTCAAATTTTAACTTAGTGCAACAACCCAATTCCATCCAAATTCCCATTATATTCTTAAATTGATTCAGTTCCACACGGTGCACCGTCACCCTGAATGGGCACGCCCCTGGCCAGACTCATATGTAAATTTGCTAGAAAGAATTGTTTATTGACTTATTTTTAAGTTATTACACTTGACAACGAGCGTAATTTCGACCTGATATCACTTGATATTTTACCTAAGAGAATATTATGATCATACTTTTGATTATTACGGGTTCAGTTTATATTAAATTTGCCTGAGTATTTTTACATTGATACATATGCAAAATACAAAACATACAAAATAACATAGCAAAACATACATAATAGCTATAGCCTGTAGAACACATCCTAATGAAATTGGGTCATCCCCGTCATACGGAGTGATCATCAAGTCATTTTATATAAACTATGAGTTATTATGACTTTAGAGAAAAATGTAGGTTAGATGATACAACAATTTTACCTTAAAATGATAGTACGGTATTTTTAATAAGACTATTACCAATACAAATAGAATTTGCAGTCGAGCGTTGTCGAATACCTAATAAACAATATGACTTCTGACAGAAAATTTTTATATGTAGAATAGCATGGCCGACTACTACGAAACGATAGTTGCAGTCAGGCGTTACCGATGTGGAATATCCATTTCAAAAATGAAAATATATACATATAGGCTGTGTAATTAATCTCAGTGGCACCCTTTAAAGGTGAATCGTGCTGTGTTCGTGCAAAATATGAATCAAATAGGTATTCGCAGTCGGCCACGTCCGACTTCTACTCGTTTCATATGGTCTCATATAAAGTGTCTGTTCTATAAAGAACTGAGTAGTGCCTGTTTTAATCGTTTAAATATAGATATAACAGCATATTAACTACTAGCTGTGCCCGCGACTACCTTCGTGTGGAATTTTGAAATTAACTGAAATGCTTGTTTGTAAACGACGTTTGAGGTAGAATCATCAGGGATATGTACAAAGAGATTATTTGCGTCGCTGACATGGGAGAAAGTTACGCGGATCTGGCCGTGGGAAGAGTAACTGACACTGAGGTCCACACCCGCAACGCGCATCTGGAATGTTTCAGAATACTCTCGAATTTTCGGGAATATTACAGAAGTTTAATTATAAAAGTTATGCCGTGCAAATACGCTTAATGTACAAATCAAGCTGTATCTCCGGTTCTACAAATCCGATTTTCATAAACCTTAGCTTAGAGTAGGCCGATTTCGATGATATAAAAAAACTAAATGTTACTCCAAGCTTAGATAAATTTACCTGAGAAAACCGTATTCAAATTAGTTTACTAGTTTTTGCGTGATGCTCGTTCAAACAGACATACAAAAATTTCAAGAACTATTTTAATGTATTCTATTACTCAGATCAGTTTTTGCAAATATTTTCAATCTATAGACACGCCATCTTTACATATTTATTATATGTATAGATTAAGCAACATACCGAGGGACAGACATCCTGTGTTGAATAATTTTTATTGCAAAATTTAAGTTAAGTTTTTATTTAACATCACTTGTTGGTAGGTCAAATCTGGCAAGTCAATTTTAAACCAATTAACGAAGTCCAATTGAGCTGAAATTTTGCATACATGTGTAGTTGTGATAAAATAGAATATTATATTGAAATCGGTAAAAAAATTCGTCAGGAAAATTGTGGAAAATGTCAATTTTGTACAAGTTCTCGTTATCGAAGTAACTTGGAATTTTACGTATAAGTACATGTGGTTTTGATGACATTTTAGTATATTATTGTAACATTGAACATTGCTGGTCTGGTGATTAAATAATAAAGAAATAAAATTAAATGAAAGAAATTTTCAAAAAGCTTTTATTTCAAAAATGAATTAAAAAGTAAAAAAAAAACATTTTCAAATTCATATATATGGAAAATACAATCTTTGCTGGCGGTTATGTAACAAAGGCTCGGGAATTTTGTCTCTGTGACGTCAAGATCAGATCTTAGTTAGTTAACACAATTAATTGCTAAGGGAGAAACGTATTTTAGTTTTAGTGAAAATATATGCGGGTGGTCACTTAAAGAATAAAATAATTAACCCATTATGAGGTGGTCATTGAAAAAAAATTAATAAATATAATCAGCGATCAGTGAATACCTAGAGAGTGTCAAATAGGGAGTGGAGATTTTTGTGAATAATTTTAGAAATTCTTTATATTCCCCGCTTACCAAAGAAAAGAATTGTAGTCGTGAAAAATACGCTATTCCAGAATACTTCGGATTTTTATATTTCAGATTATCTACAGAATATGAAAATTTAGTTCTTCCAATTCAGTCATTCAGTCCGTCTGTCAGTCGATCTCTTGACTCTATATCTTAAAAACTATTTGACTGAGAAAAATAATATTTGGCAGGTAATTGAGGTGTATTGCCAAGGAATAAATTTTTATCAAAAAATATAGGGGCTGAACACGCCAATAAAATAATTAAGCAAAAAGTGTTACGGAAAAAAATAATATTTGACACGTAGTTAACACAACTGCTAATAACCGGAGAGCCGGCCGTCGAATATCCTATGAATAAGATACATGAAAAACTTTTTGTGAGTGATTAGTACTACTACAGACCTAAAGGGAGCCACCTTTTATACGAGCTAATTTTGCCCGCGTCATGGATTTTTGACCTCACTTCCGGTTACGATTTTTAATGTTTTCTTAAGTCATCAATAGTCCCTTGGGGTAAAGCTTTAACCCCACCGGACCGCAAGACATGTACCCCCCCGTTTTCGAGGTCGCGGAACACGATGGTGACAATATTTTCCGACCTAGTATCCAACCGCTACCCCTAATCGAAAAAACCACCTCTTTCTCCAGTTTTCCGGTGCTACGCTTGCGAGAGCTTGCCAGGTCTGGTTTTTCTTGGTCATATTGAATAAAATAAGTAAATATTGACCACAGGTGACCTAACTCACCCCCGGGGGGTTTAAACTACCCCACCCCCAATAACTAAATGCCAGAAAACAGCGAAAATCAGCTGGAAAATGGTATACTCCCGTTTTCGAGGATTACGATGGTGATAATATTTCCCAACCTACCCTTTACCCACTACCCCTAAACCTGAATACCACTCCTTTTTCAAATTTTTCGGTGTTAGGCTTGCGAGGGCCTATCGTATCATTTTTTTTTTGGTCAGTTAGAATAAAATAGTTAAATATTTACGACAAGTGACCTAAACCACCCCCGGGGGTTGAATCTACCCTCATCCCCAATAACTAAATGCCACGAAAACAATGAAAATCAGCTGGAAAGCAGTATACCCCCTTTTTCGAAGGCGAGGAATACGATGGTGACAATATCTTTCGACCTAGAATCCAACTGCTACCAAATCGAAAAAACCACCCCTTTTCCGATTTCTCGGTGCTACGCTTGCGAGGGCTTGTCGGATCGGGTTTCTTTTGGTCAATTTGAATAAAATAAATAAATATTGACCACAGGGGTGAAAAAAAAATTGAATTGTGATTTAATGTATGTACAAGAACCAAAATCGCAAAAGGGGATGGGTTTTCTTCTATTTAGGGGTAGTGTGTGAAGGGTAGGTCGGGAAATATTGTCACTATCGTATTCCCCGCCTTCGAAAACGGGCAGGGAATACGATGGTGGGGGTATACTGCTTTTCAGCTGATTTTCGTCGTTTTCGTGGCATTTAGTTATTGGGGGTGAGGGTAGTTTCAACCCCCGGGGTTGGTTAGGTCACCTGTGATAAATATTTAACTATTTTATTCTAACTGACCAAAAGAAAAAACGATATGACAGGCCCTGGCAAGCCTAGCACCGGAAAATCGGAAAGGGGGTGGTATTCAAGTTTGGGGGTAGGCTGGAAAATATTACCACCAACGTATTCCTCGCCTTCGAAAATGGGGGTATACCGTTTTCCAGCTGATTTTCGCTGTTTTCGTAGCATTTAGTTATTGGGGGTGAGGGTAGTTTCAACCCCCGGGAGTGGGTTAGATCACCTGTGGTCAATATTTACTTATTTTATTCAATCTGCCCAAGAAAAACCAGATCTGGCAAGCCCTCGTAAGCGTAGCATTGGACAATCGGAAAAAGAGGTGGTTTTCTCGATTTAGGGGTAGCGGTTGGACGCTAGGTTTGAAAATATTGTCACCTTCGTGTTCCCCGCCCTCGAAAACGGGGGGTACATGTCTTGCGGTCCGGTGGGGTAAAAGTTTTACCCCAAGGGACTATTGATGACATAAGAAAACATTAAAAATCGTAACCGGAAGTGAGGTCAAAAATCCATGACGCGGGCAAAATTAGCTTGTATAAAAAGTGGCTCCCTTTAGGACTGTGGTAGTACTAATCACTCACAAAAAGTTTTTCATGTATCTTATTCATAGGATATTCGACGGCCGGCTCTCCTTCTATAAGGGAAAGTTTTAGTGAAAGTAAAAAAGTATATTGTTACCGGGCCTAGACCCATTTATAAAGGGGGGCCCCAAAGGCTGTTAAACCTCGAACGCAGGGTAGGGTAGTCACCCTGTGCCCTGAACAAAATTTTAATATTTTACGTGCAGTACCCCCTCTGCAATACGCTAGTGAGGAGGGAGTCTCACACGGCCGACTAGTCAGGTTCTTGGGGGTGGCTTTGATAATTGGGGTGGTGTAGGTGGTCAGATATGAAAGACAACGTCGTTCTAATTAAACATATAATAAAATATAATAATAATAATAATAATAATAACGTTTATTGTGAACATTAAGACGTACACAAATGGGAGATAGTTCGGCATAGCCGCTCTTCCACTTTCCCATAAAGAATAACAATATTCGTTACTTAATTAATTACACTTAACTATGCACCTATAAAATGCACTAGATTAATATTAAAACGTACAAAATATTAATTAGTTTATATAAATACTTACACCAAATACAATAACTTTATCCAATAATGAAAAACAATGCTTGTTACTTAATTACTTACTGACTTAATTACACTTAAAAAAATATTTATAAAAAAATAGTATTAAATTGTACAAAACAAATAGTTTATCAATGTGCACCAAATTTAATAAATGTTATATTTATGTAGTTTATACACTTATATCATTCCCTAAGAATAACAGTTTCGACTCTTTCTTAAATGTACCTATCGACTTGTCTAAAAATTGTAGGACATAATTTAATACTGTTGGCGCGGTGTATGCAAAGCTCCCCTCAAATTTCGCAGTTCTATGTCTAGGTGTGGTATAACTATCCACTCTAAAATTCACATCGTGTATATCTGATCTTAATATTAATAAATCTGAAAGATATTGTGGTTGTTTATTTTTAACAAGTTTGTACAAAAATATATTATAAAGGTAATTAGTACGCTGCTTAACATTCAATTCACTTAAATTTTGCAAGTATGGTGTTACATGCTCACCATATGGTATTTTACAAACAAATCTTAAGCAAGCGTTTTGTATTTTCTGTATTTTATATTTATTGTACTCTGTTAGCTGAAAATAATATACTGAACTGCAATATTCGATTCTTGGATAAATAATTGATTTTACTAGTTTTAGTTTTATTTTTTCATCTATTTCATGTTTCAACTTGTAAATTGATTTTAATGTAGCATATGAGCTTCTGAATATAGTATTAGTGTGGTGATCAAAGCTAAGATTCTCGTCTATTGTTACTCCTAAACTTTTAGCTTTATTTACCCACTGTATTTTAGTATTATTTGCTCTGATATCAAAATTATCTAGATGGAGATTAGACCTTATCCTTTCATTTCAGATGCAAAGTGCTTGTGATTTTTTTGGATTAAGTTTAAGTCCATTTTTGTTACACCATGTACAAATACGATTTAAATTTTCATTTACATCTTTCACTAAATTTGGAAATTCATCAAGTTTTGACGACTTATATAATTGGATATCATCTGCATACAAGTGCAAGTGGCAACTTGAGGCAACATCTGGAAGGTCAAATGTAAATACTGAAAACAAAATAGGCCCCAGTACACTGCCTTGAGGTACACCACTTAACACCTGCTGCATGGACGAGAAATTATCTGTGCCTATTTTAACAAATTGTTTTCTATTTCTCAAATAATCTCCAAACCATTGTAATGCAATATTCTCCACTCCAATATATTTTAATTTCGCAATCAGTAAATTTGTATTGACCAGATCAAAAGCTTTACTCTGATCAAGTAAAATGAGAACAGTAAGCATGGAAATATCCATTGCACTGCTAATATCATTTACAACCTTTAACATTGCTGTATTGGTACTATGCTTTTGTCGAAACCCTGATTGAATTGAAGGAAGAATGTTAAAATTTTCTAGATAAATTTTAAACTGAAAACTTACAATTTTTTCCATAACTTTAGATAAGGAGGGTAAAATATTTATAGGACGTAGGTCGTCACATGTTAGAGGCCTATTATTTTTTTGAATCGGTAGCACGGCTGCTGTTTTCCATATGTTCGGGAATGTACCGGTATTTAAAGAATAATTGACCAGATGAGTTAAAATATGTATGCAGTACGGCAAAATCATTTTTAACATCTCAGCATTAATATTATCCACTCCATACGCTCTTGATTTTATTGATGAAATTGCTCTACAAATATCGCTTTCTGTTACCTCATTAAATTGAAAACTTGAATTGTTTATTTTGTTATTTTCATAAAGCTCTAACAGGTCTTCGTCAACAGCTGTACTTCCAGCGATATTTAAGAAATGATCATTCAACAGTTGCGAATTTTGCAAGCATTCAGGCAAATCTTTTTTATTTTTTAAATCTCCGACACCAAAATATCAGGGTACGTAGTACAAAATATTTCACAATTATCACCGATAACTCAGTACGCAGTACAAGTATCACAATATACCCTAATAAGTGAACTAATAAGTGGGGTCCACACGGTTAACCTAATATACGCAAAATATCTTACAAAATAATAAATCCTCGAATAAATGTACAAAAAGTCATATGCCAGAAGCGTGACAAAAAAAACTACAAGTGACCCAAGGTACGGTAAAACATAAAATTACTTAAAATTATTGACATCTATTTGCAAAATAAAGCAAAACTATTCAGTTAGTGAAGTAACGGTACACAAAATATACCAAATATTACTGAAATCTAAAATGTTACTGAGATTTACGTTACGAGCAAAATATTACCAATATTCCTTGAAAATTTATTTTACTGTCCCGTGGACGTTGAGTTGATGTACCGGATCCCTCGTTAAGAGAATATGATTCCGCTTACCTTTGGTAGTGTCTGAATACCTTTTCCCGTCCTACCAGGGTAGCGTAATTCTAGGTGATAACAGCCGCAGGTGGTAGACCATCTACGTGGAGTCTAAGGTAACGTTCCGAGATCCCCAGTACCATACATACACAAGATGTCAGTCAATAATCCACCATCTAGACACCAACATCTGGACTAGAAGTTGAAACCAAAGTCAGGCTGGAAGTCCCTCGTAAAGTGTAGAATGTGATATAAAAGCTCAAGTAGAATATGAGTAACAGATCCAAGTAAAATCATAAGGTATCAATCCAAATAGCCATAAACTAACAAATAGATCCCAATACTTGTAACATACTCAACAAGGAAACAACTAACGAACAAACAAACAGTCCTGAGATGTGATGTGGGCTGAAAGAGGTCCTTTGCCGTCAAAATGGCACTCCAAAGTCTTGCATTCAGACGACGCCACGTGTTTTGAAAATTGACTTTATCCGGAAATCCGTAGCTGCATTTCCCTACAACTAATCTTGTCGTGATAAATACTAAATCCCATAAATGGAGCAAAACTTACAATATTGCTAAAACTCGTATTCAGACGACTCAATCTTCTAGCAGCAAAAGGAAAAATGATCAAGAAAATGTCCCCTATCAAAATGTCAAGTTCTTGTCTTCCGTCACAGTACGAACTTCGTTTATATCCACAAATATTATCATAATATACTCTGAAGGCCATCCCCTCATAACTCTACCCACCAAAAGAAGGTTTAATCAACAATACTAGCCATTGTAGAAGCTTTAAAAGGGCGTTTTTGCAATGCACTCTCTTAATGAACATCTGAACGCACTCACCCGTACTTCCTGTAACAAAACGCATTCAATGGCCGACATGAACCATCAGGTAGTGCTATTATGCAACCAGTGGTACTCATACTTATCTATTGGTGAGGGACGGTACCAATAGGCTCAAATGCACAATAAAATTTGGGAAAATAACGAAAATTAGTACATAAATTTCTGGCCATTATTAAATGTGAAAATCGACCGTAACAATATAAAAGATATATGGTTATTAAAAGAATATAGTAGATTGTAATACAAGTGTGGCAAGGGCTTCATTGCAAAACGATGTATGAAAGTAGGAAAACGAGCGCAGCGAGTATTCCTATCATACGAGTTTTGCAATGAAGCTTACCACACGTGTGTTACATACTATTTTTTCTACGGTTGTGAAGTTATTTCCCTTTTCAAAGTCTTTCCAAAATTTTAAATTTGTTGCTTGTCAGATTTTATTTAAAGTGACAATTTCGGCTGTCATTCTGAAGTAAGAATATTTGACTTTGTAATTGCAATTCATGTGTAATTAATGTCCATTTATAGAATTTAATTGTTTTACCAGTAAGTAATATAAAATTCTTTAATGTAAACACACTATTTTATTCCGGTGCGTAAAGATATAATCAAGGCGTGGCAAAGTGATATTTTCTGCACTCATTTTGAAGTTAGAAAATTTGACTTTCAGCACAATCGTAGAAAAAAATAATTAATTAGAACAAATCCGTCAACATTTCACGGTGGATGTATAGAGTAGACTCATTCGTTTTTATGAACAGTTCTAGGAAAAGTTGAGAACATTATGTTGAAACAAGCTGCGAATTCTAGTTACCTATATTATTATATTAAATTTAGATACAGCGCCTGTCTGGGTACCAGTTTACATAGTATCAGTCCAAGATATTTAATGCTCTCTATGAAGAAATAGAATTTAAAACCTAGTGATTAACACTCTCATATCTCTACTGTTTTAACCTGTTCGTCTAAACCTGCCGTGAAAGCCTCCTCACCAACTCACTTTTCTGCTTGTATCACATGTGTTCAATGTTTAATTAGGATCTTAAAATGAAAATGAAAGCATATAGGTTTATACTATGATACATACTGTAAATAAGTCTGGCTAATTGGCACACCACCAAAGCCACCCAACAAAACTCAATCAACCAACTAGTATCAGTCCCTCCTTTCTGCTTAAGGAGTAGTTTTATGGAGTGGCTATCAGTGTTCTACTCCTAACTTTTTTAGTTTTTACATATTTATAAAAAAATAATTTTCAGATCAATAAAAATAAAAAAATGTATTCATTCTTATTGCATTTCTCAAGTCATTCATGTTTACAAATCAATATGCATTTACAATATTTTATTAAGGAATCCTATTATACAAATGCTTTGAAATAATAATAATTATAATAATAATATAGCCAAATAATAAAGCAACAAATATTGCCGATAAGATACAAATCGAAAGTACAATTATTAAATAATCATAAAACAATTTTGAGCATAGACAATAATCCATTTATATTGTATATAAGGATGAAATACAGATAGACACATTAAAATAATAAAATAAAATAAAATATATAAATTGAAATATTATTTGTCACTTATTGTTCTACGTTAGGACATTCCAAGAATTCAGCAACAGAATAGAAGTCATATTTTAAGAGCATAATTTTTATTTTAAATTTGAAAATTTTACTGTTTTTCAATAATTTGAGAGAAACTGGTAGTTTATCAAATAATTTGATTGGCATGATCATGGGCCCATTAGCCATTAATCATAGTCTATGTTGAGGTACATCGACATTATACGTTAGACTTATATAAGGAATAACTATGAATTTTATTTCTGTTGGTCACGAACTTATGTGGTTTACACTTAAAAGAAAAACACAGTTTAAAACATATAAACAAGGAATGGTTAGAATGCCAACCTGTGAGAATAAGTTCCTACAGGAATGTCTTTGAATAACATCGTACGTATTATTTTCTTTTGCAAAATTAACAGTTCATTAGTTTTGTTGCTGTTTCCCTAACACATTATACAATAATTCAGCCTCGATTGAACGTATCCAAAATAATACATTTTAAGAACATCTAAGCTAAGATGACTTCTTAACTGATAAATGGAGAAACAGGCAACTTTAATTTTGCTTGTTAAGAAACCAATATGATTTCGCCAAGATAGATGGGAGTCGATGTAAAACTCTAAAAATTTGACATAATCACTTTGTTTCACATTTTGCCCATCAATTCTGACAAGGAAACTTTCATTAAGATCTTTTGAAAATAAAAGGCAATCTGTTTTTAGGTTATTAAGCGCAAGTCCGTTGTCAATGCAATAGTTTCGAATCGAAGATATAGTTAAATTGACTTTATCTCTAATATCATGAAAATTTTTACCCGTAACAGACGATGTGGTATCTTCTGCAAATATTATGATGTCATTAATCATATCAGCTTTAACATTGTCATTGATGAATATAATAAATAAAAGAGGACCCATCACACTACCCTAGGGACTCCAGTGTGGGTAAGACTGGGAGAAGAATATTTAAGTACATAAAATAATTAAATCAAACAAGGAAAACTGCTAATTATCACTTATAAAAGTTATTCGAAATATCTTCATTTTTACTAATCTAAGTCTTTTTTTTAAGAAACATTCTTGATTGTAAACTCGTGACAGATTTTTTCTCTCAACTATTCAATGGTGTTAAATTTAATATTAATTGTTATAAACTCTTGATTTTAAATAACTCCACACAGTGAAATCAAAAGGAGTCAAGTCAGAACACTGAACAGGTCACTTAATCGGTACGTCTGCATCCCAGCGAATCTTTCTATTAGAATAGTGGTTGTTTTACCACATTCACATATTCTACTATAATTCAGTGGTGCGCTGTCACGCATAAAAACATGTTTCTATTACTTCGCAACGAAATATTACCTAATAATTCATGCCTGGTGCTTTCCAAAAAATCACAGTATATGTCACCATTTAAATTTCTAGAAAGAATATGGTATCCAAAAAACTCATTTCCTGGAGTTGCTACCCATATATTTATATTGAAAGTATGCTAAAAATGGGTTTGTATTGTTGAATTAGAATTTTACTCAGTCCAGAAATCCATATTTCAAGAATTAAATATGCATTGTCGTGTAAATGTAGCCTCGTGAATTCAGAATTATATTTACAAAATTTGGAAGATTTTGCGTTGGGAGTCGGTTGTGCCTTCGAAGCGAAGGCGTGCTTGAAACGCTCCCAACAAAACGCAATAAAAATCGGGAAAATTCCATCAAATTTGATAAAGTTTAGGTGAATCGTAGCTCAAAGAAAGTTCCACGCAAATCGATCGTCATAACAAAAGAACAAAGGTGAAATGGAATTAATATTTCAAAATAACTAATACAGAGTTATTTAGTGACCAGTGCTGTGTAGGTATAAAGAAACGAAAAGAATGTAAACAAACAAATGACCAAAGATAGACAAAGATAAGTATATTTATAACCATTGAAGTGTTTAGGCCCATCAAACCTGTAGAGTCGACAGTTGTCGACAAGTTTATGGAGGCAATAGAATATGCCACAATATCCCTCTGTAAACCTTCAAGTAAATTATTTTTAAACCTTTATAAAAACATTCAAGTGAATTTGATTTGGATTGTACCCGAAATAATCAATAACGTAGTGTTCATATGATATATATAGTTTCTTATGTTAACCTTCAGATAATATTTTTTCACAATTATTAAAAACACTCAGGCGAATTTAATATAAATTGAACCCGTAATAATCAAATGCATTACTCTTAAGGCATGGTCATAATACTTTCTTAGGTAAATTATAAAGTGAGGGTTTTTAGGTCGAAGTTACTCTCAGTGCTGAGAATTGAAAAAAGGGTGACAAAAACCGCTACTAAGTGAAAAATTCTACAGGGTGGTACATATTAGCATAACACACTAATAATCAAATGCATTACTCTTAAAGTATGGTCATTATATTTTCTTAGGTAAATTATCAAGTTATACTCTACCAGAGCCAGAAAACCCGGAAGGAAAGAGAGAAAATCTGTAGAAGCAGAAACACAAAAAGAAGAGCATAAACATTAAATAACGAACATAATGCGGCAACGCATTGGACCTGTCATCTTGCTGTCGAGGCGACCAGACGTACCTTATAATACTCTGTCACCAATGGATACCCATAAAAGTTTAAAAAAGATAAATAGTGACAATGTGTAGAAGATATATTTAAAGAATAAGTGGATGTGTGTTTGTAAAATAATATATATCTCGGAACATTGACAATAATTGAGAAATGTTAGTGTTTAATTAGGTATACAAACCAAAACTATACAGTGGTTCTCCTCTAACACAGTAAACCATAGTATATATAGTGCAGTGAAATCGTGCCAGACGGCAGAGGAGAAAGAAATCAGTAATAACCGAAGAGAGGACTGTCTATGTGGAGCACTAAGCCATCAGTTTTAAGGAGGAAACATAACAACCCTGGCGCACACCAACGCTATGAAAAATCAAGAAAAATGTCCATTATACTATGAGGAGACTTTATTGCACATATAGGAAAAGACGATCAGACGGAGGAGGACAAAAGCATCATAGAAAAAAACTTTACTCTACACATGGCTTAATGGAAATGGAAATGCGCTGAAAACCCTAGCACATATGTTTGACTTAACAATAAGAAATACATGGAGCAAAAGTCAAACCTACATTGACACCTGGAGTAATGGAAGCTCAATCACACAAATAGACCATATCCTGGTAAGCAGAGAGATAAGGGAAAAGGTGAAGAAGGTTAAAGCAAAAAGGACAGCAGAAATCCTACTGAAGAAAGCGCTAACTCTGAACAGCAGCAAGCTAAAAATAGGGAGACCATGTTACACGTGGAAAACAACGATCGAGAGGATCATACACAAACTGGGAAAAAAAAACATGCGGCATGTGGCTCTCGCTACTGACAACAAGCATGACCCAAATCCAACCCAGCATGGGAAACCGAGGAATCAGAACAGAAAATGAAGATTCGAAGAAGCAGAAATATAAAGAAACACAAAAAGAGGAGCATAAACACTCCATATCAAGACACAACACATATTTCACACGAAGATTCAGAAGAGGCAGATGCCCAGAACCAAAAACATAAAAAAGGGAGCTTAAACGCTCCCTCACGACAAAATGCGGTAACGTATCTCACAAATACCTACCCCTCCCATCCCATATTCCTTTACCATGCGCCATGTAGCACTCGCTGCTGGCAACAAGCATGAACTTAGTCCAACCCAGCGTGGACGTAGCAGGCCTAGCTGTATACCTGGGAGTGACAGCAATGGCTACCGCACGCTGGTACATCAATCAATCAATCAAAATTTGGAAGATTTTGCGTTCGTTCAAGCAACTACTCACAAAGATCAGCTCTTATTGGCCCATTTTCAGGTAATAATTCCTGAGTTTTTCGATAATGGAACAGATGCAATTGTTGAACATTAAAGTACTTTGGTGAGATCCATTAATTATTAAGCTTAATCTTCTAGTACTTACCGTAGGATCTTCCATTACAGTATCTAATATTTTTTCTTCAACGTTGACCTTTCTTACGGTTCTTGGACGGCCATCATCTTCGTTTATCACTTGAAGATTTCCTGTTTCCCTAAGTCGCTTATATGTACTAAAAAAAATCAGGAATGTTTCTATTCTGGAATTTTTCCTTATAACATCTCACAGCTGGAGCAGCATTACCGAAACATTCTCCCAAAGTCCAAATTACGTCTGTTAATTCATCAACCTTGTTTAAAGAATAACAATTAAAATGAAATATTGCAAAAAGAACCTTTCATCGATCTGAAATAGTAATTTACGTTACAAGACCGGAAAGTGGTGTTTTGCGTTTTTGTGTTTTTGGTCGACGACAAGAAGATTCCAGGACGAACCGCAGGTGAGTCCTGAAAGCTTGGAGAGACCTACAAAACACTGTTTTTCGGTCGTGTAACGTACAATATTTTTTTTCGGCCGACATCGCAGTGGTCCAAATACCTAATTTACGGGGACATTTGTCACAAAATGCAATTCCTTGAAATCAAAAACATCTTTTGTAGAACGATAGACAGACAATTATCCTAGAAGGGCATGCAACAGAAATGAGAATTCTTGGAAGTATAGGGCGGTACTGAAGCAGGTAAGCGAGCACAGGAAAGAATATGCTCAATTACGTTTAGTCGCAGCTATTAAACGGTTGTGTAGAAGTTGTTCCCACAAGTACCCATAGTGTTTTATTGTGAAAATTTCTATCTAGCCATGGCTGCTGGTCCTTCAAGTAAGTTTTGAAATAACTTTTAAGTCTATATAATGTTTGGCTGCTTATATTTTTGATTTTTATAAATTAAATGAAAAAAATCATTTTCTTAACTGTTGTTTAAACTTTATTAGAGTAGAAAAAAAAAGATTTACATTTATTTGGGCTAAAAATAGCATAGTTTTATTAAACATTTATCTATCTATCAAATGATACTACTCGCATGGTGCGTGGGTTCAGAGAAGTAATTTTTTTTTTAATCATTTGTTTCCAGGTGTCAATCTGGGAGTGAAAAGAAATCAATTATTTGATTTTCTTTCTAAGGAAGGCCTTCTTTCTCAGGCAAATACGATACCTGCGAAGCAGAAGATGGTTGGTTTCATCAAATTGCTAATACCAAATATTCCAAAAGAAGAGATTTTGGCCAAAATTAAAATATTTTCGTGCAATTTTACAATTCGATGGAAGGCAAGTGGAAGAAATAAGAAAAGCTTTTTGAAAAAAAAATGAAGGTTGGCTGGGAGAAGAAATAAAATCAGGCACTCAGAAACATCTAGTTAGTGTTACACCCACTAGAGGTTTAGTTCGTCGAGCCAGAAAAGAATTCGAAAGCGCGAGTACAAGAACAAAGAGAAGGCGAACGAAGAATCTGATAGGGAGTCATAGTTCCGAAGAACTTCTATTTGCGACTCAAACAAGCTTCATTAAAAAAGGCCAGAGAAATGTTGCTCATGTAATGAAGAAAGCCACATTGACAAGACCTCGCTCGTTAAGAGCAATGAAGAGAATAAATCCTTCAAAATTAAACTGGCGCGCATACACTCCGGAAGAAGCTGTGGCATTTATTATTGATACTAAAATGACCAAATCACAGTACATAAAGATGAAAAAAGGAGCAAAAGAGAGAAATTGCGACATCTATCCCGCATACGAAAAAGTATTATTAGCTAAAAAAACTGCTACCCTAAGGATACAAAAATTACTGAGAATTTGGGAGAAGCGAAATTACAAAGTCTTCTCGATCACGTCGTTCAGCGTCTGTCAATAGTTCAGAATGAGGTTATTACTCGCGTTATAAAAGATCAAGATATTTCAGCATTAGAAATTTTATATAAATGGGGCTTTGATGGGAGCTCTGGCGCTACTCGGTATACAAGCAAACATTTCTGGAGAGCTCAGATGCTAAAGATTCAGATATATTGTTGACGTCAATTGTACCATTACGAGTTATTACAAAAACTGAAAATTCTGAAGAAATAATTTGGATGAATCCTCGTGCCTCGTCAACACGATTTTGTATGCCGATAAAAATTCAATTTATAAAAGAGACGCAAGACGTTATAATGCACTAAAATGAAACCAACCTGCATACAAATTGATGAGAAGGATATCAATGTACATCATATCTTACTAAATACGATGCTGGATGGGAAAATAGCCAATGCTCTAGCTGAGAATCCATCAACACAGAGCTGCTATATTTGTAAAGCAAAACCAAGCCAAATGAACGATATAAAAGCCGTTATGAAAATGCCTTGCAATACGAGTACGTTTCAATACGGATTATCTACAATACATGCACATATCCAATTTTTTGAATGCATATTACACATTTCATACCGAAGAGATATGAAAACCTGGCAGGCTCGAGGCCTAGATAACAAAGCTGCACTTGAAGAAAAGAAAAAAGAGGTTATTGCAAAATTTCGTCAAAAAACTGGTCTGCTTGTGGATGTCATTAAACAGGGCAGTGGAACTACTAATGACGGCAACACAGCCCGGCGATTTTTCCAAGAGCCGAAAAGGGCCGCAGAAATTACCGGGGTTGATAAAACCTTGATATCACGATTCTCAGTCATTTTACAAGCAATATCTTGCGGTTACGAGCTACACACTGAGTCATTTCGAAAGTATGCTCACGACACAGCAGAATTATTTATCAAATTATATCAATGGTATAAAATGCCAACTAGTGTCCATGAAATATTAATTCATGGGGCTGACGTTATGGACACACTTCTGCTTCCATTAGGACAGCTGAGTGAAGAAGCTTTAGAAGCAAGGCACAAAGAATGCCGTTACTTTCGAGAACACAATACCCGAAAAATGAGCAGGAAAAAAAAATATTGAAGACCTATTGCATGCGCTGCAGATATCATCAGATCCGCTTATTTTCAGTTTAAGGCCTTTACCGAAAAGGAAAGTAAACTACTTACCCCAACAAGTAATTAACTTGCTTCAAATTCCCACCAAGAAGTTGTTGCATGATCGTCAAGACTCAGATGAGTCATCAGTAAGTGAAGAGGAGTCTCTGGATTCTTCAGAAAGTGATATAGATTCATTTTAAAATGCACGTGTAGAATTTTAAACAGTGTTAATATTAAAATACAATTAAAAAAATCATGACCGTAGTATTTATTTGCATGTCTTCTATTGTTCTGACAACAAAGAATTAATTTCAAGCCTTTTATAAATACCATCCTGGGCTTATAGATTTCTTACTATTTTTGACGTATTTACAGATTTATTATCATCATATTCACAAAATTTCAGATTTCTTAAGCGAAATTTATTTTTCAACTTACTCAAAAACCACCTCTGATTCATAGATTTTTTTTACTATTTTTGTTGAATTTATAGGTATAATATTATTAAATTCACAAAATTTCAGAATTTTTAAGCGAAAATTATATTTCAACCCTCTCAAAAACCACCCCCTTGATACACAGATTTTTTTTACTATTTTTTTTTAATTCACAGGTATAGTATTATTAAATTTACAAAATTTTAGAATTTTTAAGCGAAATTTATATTTCAACCCTCTCAAGAACCACCCCCTTGGTGCTTACATTTTTTTCACTATTTTTCCCTGTTTTCTTAAAACTATTTGGAGCTTTTTTACAAATTTCTACATTTTTGTCCTCCTAAAGATAGAAAATCGACCACTGTGCGACACTTCAAAATCGGACACCATATTTTCCGTAACTTGTGAATTGACTTTTGACAACTCATAAAAGTCAAGTGTATTTATCTATTTTACACTCATCTCAACAATTAACACAAATTCGTTTCCACAGAAACGAGAATAGTAGGGATCGGAAAAGACTTTGCGGATCTCTAATGCCACTTTCCGGTCTAGCCCGGAAAAACGTTATTTTCTGGCGGATAATGTCTCCGGAAAGGGTGTATTTTCTAGTCGGACGAAAAAAAAATTTTTCAATATACCTTTTCGAAAATATTGTGTTTATATAGCTATTTAGCGTAAGAAAAATGGAATTTTCCCGCGCGTTTATGATATTAGCAGCCTAGTTACCAATCGTAATAAAATGCTATTGAAAGTTCCTTAATAACCGCAAACAATGATTGTTTAATTTCCTTAGCAACGCTAAACAACGCCTGTATTGTGTTTTTCGAATTTTTATTCAAAATATTTTTAAAATGATTTCTCCACAAGAAAAAATATCACTTGAAGTGATAAAAGTAAGTGCTGAATTACTGCCCAGGAAGTCTTATTGAAGTGCTTGCTAAAGGATTGCATATTTACAACAACACAAATTATAACATAAATATTTTCGTTTAGTAAAAATTAAAGATATTGGCTTTTGGTCGTTCATGTTTCAAAATAAAGGAGAGACATAATGAAAAATATCGTTCATTATACGTCCATACATGCTTTTCCCGTGCTTACATGACTTCCCGTCACGGAATTTGTCACGTGTGCACGGGAAAAGCCTATTTTCTGAGCTCCTAATGAAATATAATATTTTATAAGAATTTTTATGTCTAATGATCTGATAAAATTTGTATAAGAATTTTTAGAAATGAGTGAAAAATAGAAGAGTTAGTGGTAAAATACTGACCACCCCCTACAACTACTCCTCAAGCAGAAAAGGGGGTTTGAGTAATACTCTGTAAACTGGTATCCAGACGAGCTATATCTAAAATATGAATATCATATTTCACGGCCGTTGGAAGATATTGTAGAAAAACTGATATTTATTATCCCCTAAGGGTATAACTTATCCATTTTCAGAAATAATTTTATATAAAAGCGTACCTTTATTTTTTGGATACATTATATTATCAGTCACAAAATTTTCGAGAGACAATTTTGGATCACTGTATGTATTCGGCTATTTCTAAAACCAAAAGGTCTTTCTCCTTCTCTTTTGACGATGAACTTGAACTTACATCGACTAGGTGCCAATACTCGCCCCTTTTAGCTTTTTTCTCGAACATGCAAAATCACAGCACCAAACACTTTTAACGAACACAAGGGGAAATTTATAGGTTAGGATTTGCAATTAAGTTTTCTTTACATAACAAAGAGGATCAAATTCGAGACTTTATGTTAAAGAATTTATTTAGATTCTGGAACTTGCTATAAGAGTAGTTTATAATTTTTTTAACTGAATACCGATCAAGTTCAGATATTTCTCAGATTCTCTTTATGGTCGAAGATGAAGGTTTTAACACATTTCAACAATTTTTCCTCTGTAGTTGTATAATATTGTACTAAAAGTTAATGAGAAAAGGAAAACAAAAATTAATTGACATTACTGTTGGAATAGTATTGAAAAAGACATCAGAGGCGCCTCATTGATATGCATTAGGTATATGTATATAGTATATAGGTTCGTAAATGATTTATCAACTGGAGAGTTAATTACTTTTTTAATTTAAACACCTTGATGTGAAGAACATGTTAAGAATTACTAAATTGAAATTAATTTGGTTGTTACTTTGTAGCATTATCTAGTTGTGAATAATAGCCACTTCAAATGAACTATTGTCACATAGGTATTATAGAGTGTCCGGAAATATTAGTATACTTCACAGTGATTGCTTGGAACTAATTATCAGGTTAAATGGTTTAAATGTCCATTATTTTGTAGTCGGGCCGAGATGGTACAAAATCGCCACCGTGTGTGGTTACTTACTAATTCATCGGACTACTTGGCGGCTCATCGGCACAGCTATTGCATAATAGAATACGCAATAACCATATTATATTTGTTAAATATGAAATACTAATTAATTAAAAATAGTTGCATACCAAGTAACAATTTAAATTCCTTTAGATTTACTCTAAGCTGACGGATACTGGATATATTTTGGTAAACCTGAATACTCCTAAAGCTGGCCAATGACATACAGTGGATATCCGCTGTATAGTCCGGTGATTTTAGATTAAAAAATAACGATTTCTCGGAAACTTTTGGGACAAGCCAAAAATTAGTCTACCCCCCTACAGAATATCCTCAGGAATCCGAAAAAAATAGTGAACAAAATGAATTTTGCAACTTACTTGTTTGCTTATATCTTCGCTTCTAAAGGTCGTATAAAAACGTTCGACCCGTCAATTTCTTCGTCGTGGGTTCCCCTATAAGGTAGGTATATGCAAAAAACGAATTTTTGATTGTTAATAACATTTTATGACAAGAAACTGAAAAAATTGAATTTCTCGATCGTCGAACTTTGAAGTACTGTAGAAACAAATATAAAATCTGCATGTTAACGATATTATGAGAAATAGTACATATTTTTACCCTTAATGAAATGCACTTTATCCCGTTGCAAAATATTAATTATTTTTTTTGCAATTAATTTATAAAAAAGTTCAAACTGTTATACTAAAAGATCATATTAATATTTTACAGTTATGTTTCGGTAAAAACATTGTATTTGACGTATATTTACATAATCAAAAAGAATATTGCAAAAAAATTTTAATTTGCGACTTTTTTACGTAAAAAATTAATTTTGCAACTTAAACAAATGTAAATATCTCAGTGGATTTTGCATAAAATTTATTGCAACTTTTTTGTCATAAAAAACACGAATTAAAAAAAAATTGCTGCGATGCTTTGGAGCTAAGATATGAAGAATTCACGTTTTTTGCGATTACGGCGAAATTTGAAAATATTTTTACTTAAAAATTTAACTGAATATACCTAAGAGTGTGTGTTATCACTTACAAAAAGTGCCATGTCTATATATCCAGATGGGCCATGGAAAAAAAGTTGAGAAAATTGCATCCTTGGTGCTCGCGCTCACGCTAGACGCCAGACTCCCCTCCCCCTTCACTGCTAGTGGCGTACTTGGACAGTTTTACCGCGGCGGCAGCTTTATTTCTCTTTTTCTCGGCTTTCGAAGTGGCTAGATGGACGGTTTTTTTTTAATGCAACTTATTTTTTTCTCAGCTTTCCGATTCTTCGATTATTTTTCAATCATTCAATTACGTTGCTTCATAAAATAAATATGTAAAGATTACATACAATTTATTTGATAAGACATTGATGAGTGAATAGTTTTTACTCTTATTGGGGATAAAAAAGGTATACATTTTGTATTTAAAAATTAATTTATTGAATATACAAAATAAAGATCGCCCGACAGACATGCAGTGGCACTACGTAAAAGTAAATTGGGCCGTTGTCTTTATCTAGCCTGACTTCAACTTCAACTCGTGTCGTTTATACATTGATAAATTGATTATACCACGAATGTTTACATTTCTGTGCGATAATCATCAGTTTGTTGCATTATTTTTTTTTTCATTAGACAAAAATATGGAAACAATTTCCCAGGTCACAATGATTGTATGAAACTTTTGTTTTTAGCCAGCTATTTTTAAATATAATGTAGGTATTACGGAATAAAATTCTAAACATCAATTAATAGCAAATAATATTCTATTGTTATAAATTAACAGGTACTTAACTTCTCAAAGCATCTAATAAAATGCAGCATACTTGATGATTGCAACACAGCATTTTTCATGAGTAGGTACTTTTTAAAATGATTTCACTGGACTTATTTTTCATCAATTTTAACATTTTAATAATGAAACTAGTGCACTATTTAGGAAAAATATAAATATTCTGACAAAAAGTACTGAACTGCTTTAGGCCTATTGTGAAACAGTCAATATTAGAGTATTCTCTGTACTTACTGTTAACAAATGTCTAAACTGCCCAAACACCTGTAGAACTTTGAACAAAACATTTTTGCAAACTTTAAAGGAAGATTTTCTGTTATATTAAAAAAACGTATTCATATCAATTTTAAAACATTGTGAAAGTAAATTTTATCTGAACCTGCAAAAGGTATAGTTAATTTATCTTTCTAGTCTAAAAATAAAAGTATAAAAGTCAATAAGAAAAATAAGTGAAAATTTTGAACAAACAATAGGCATTAGAAACCATATGGAAAAATTCATGGTAGTTCTGGAAATAGGCTTACTTTACGTTTTTTGGAGCGCTGAATCCGAATTTTTAACTTCCCCCCAAAATTCCCCGCGCAAACTCCTCAAAAATTTGAAAATAAAACCAAAAAACCGGGTTTTTTTCGTTTTAGGAAGAAGATACCGAGAAATTCGGAAAGCAGAGAAAATTTGCAGCAAAAAAGGTCCTTTGACATTTTAACGTTGAACGAACGGGGAAGCGTTAACACGCCTCGAAACATGAGCCTCGGCGCCGCGGAGCGCCGGTTACGTTCTTTCAGTCAGGAAATATTCTCGCAAGAATTGTTGCACTCGAGGCACACGATGGAACATTTCAACCAACTTCTCTTGCAGCTACGCGCGCTGCGGCAACCTTTTTTTACACATGGCGGAGATAATCTTTAGAAGAAAAAATGATTGCCAGCTTTTGCGATAACTTGTGGATCTGTATTTGGAGTCCGGAACAGCTGAGCGAGGGAATGCAAATGTGGGTTTTGGACCAGGACTTTGATCAATTGAAACAATTTAAAGTCACATCAACCATGTTTAGAATATTGTGAAAAAACAGTTCTCATGCGAAACAAAATGTTTTTTATAGCAATTAAAACAATAAACAATATAAAGTGAAGATGAAAGGCCTAAGAAACTTCGATCGCGATCAACGGGTTGCTATCAATTCTCGAACAGCATACAGGAGTAACTGTGGAGTTGCCATGATACCTAAATGCACATGCGGCGCATGTTTCGGGATCCACTCGTTCCCCTCCCGTTCGTCGTACGTCAAAATGTCAAAAGACTTTTTTTGTTGTAAATTTTGTTTTCTTTTTGAATATATTTATGTATTAATATAAAAAAAAAACGATAAAAAAAATCAAAAACAAATTTTTTGGGTTTTCTTCTCTAAATTTGAGGGGGTTGCGGTGGGGAATTTTTGGTGGGAAGTTGAAAATTTGGATTCAGCGAGCCAAAAAACATGAAGTAAACCATTTCCAGAACTACCATGAATTTTTCCAGGTAAAATTCTCTAATGCCTAGAGTTATAAGAGAAAAATGTAATCGTGGGATTTCTCGAATTGGTTTAGTAGCTACCACAAACCAAAATTTTCGAAATCACCAATTTGTAAAAACAAAAAGGAAACAGATTCGTTTTCCGAAACGTCAGCAAAATACGTCATTTTTATATTTTTGTTATTATTCGTTATTTGTCAAAAACCACCCTCTAACTGATCCTTTGACGTAAAAGTCACAGGCGTAGAGTAAAATACTGGCTAATTGTATTATTTTGTAGATTTCAGACATTGTTTAGAAGAAAATACATGTGGCAGAGCATCCCAATAAGAAATAGAGAAAAACTAATTTGTAATTATGTCAACTTTTTTAAATGGGACATATTTTAGAGACATAGCAGTTAAATACGAATTTTCACCATAAATCCATTGCTACCTTCAAATCGAAAACCGGTTTAATATTAACCCAAATACACAAGTTCTTTGGTAGATAATAATTAAAATATTGAGAAAATACGCTTATCAAATAAGTATGCTGTGGAAATTGAATAAAATTAGATTCAAAACATTCATTTTGTCAACAAAGTTTTGTTTTTATTCAAAAATAACATATTTGAGTTAAACCATGTAACAAATTTATTAAGCATAATTCGGGCTTATTTATTTTTATGACTTCGGTAGCTGTCGTCGTTAGCAAACATCATCAAGTTATTGAACTCATCTATACAGGGCAAGTCATTAACAAATAGGAGAAACAGCAAAGGCCCTAGGACTGACCCCAGACGCACCCCGCATGAGATATCAAGTGTTTCTGACTTAACTTTTTTAATTTCAAAGAGTTGCTTGCGTCCTGACAGATATGAGGTCAATAGTTTACCAGTGTTATCTCTAAGGCCGTATATTTTAATTTTTTCAGTAAGCAAGGTATCAACAAGATCAAAGGCTTTACCAAGAGTTTTTTAATTTTCATGTAAATTTCCAAGAAGTCATAAATAGCCGAAGTTGTCGATTTTTCTTTTCTAAAACCATGTTGTTAACAATTTAAAATGTCATGTTGATCAAGAAAATGATAAATATTAATATAAATTGCCTATTCCAATATTTTTGAGATAATTGATAATATTGCAATGGGTCTATAGTTTTTGGCGCATTTTATCTCTATTTTTATATATCGGTATAACCTTGACCGTCTTTAAAACATCTGGAAAAACACCATGTAAAAAAGACAGATGGCAAGATCAGCAACTTGCCAGTTAACCAATATTTCGCGTGACAGAAATATCACCAGGCGCACAAAAATCAGACTTGCTAACGCCCTAGTTTTCTCCATTTTTCTTTACGCCTCTGAAACATGGACAATTATAGTAGCAGGTAGACTGTGTATTGATGTTTTCGAAATTTGGATCTGGAGACGATTGTTACGAATTCCCTGGAGAGCCCATCGCACTAATACCTCAATTCCCTAAGAAATACGTCCCAAAAACCGACTCTCCAGCATTGTGTTCTCTTGAATCCTTTTATTTTTTGACCACATTAACCTGAAAGAGGACAATATAGAACTGTTGATAATACAGGGAAAACCTCATGGCAAGAGGCGAAGTGGACGCCCTCCAAAGCGTTGGGCTGATGTCACCTAGGAGCTGATGTGAGACAGCTTTAATAACGCTGTGCGCTTAACAGGCAACCGTGACAGACGGCATGATGTCACCTGGCGTGCTCTACAGCAAGCGGAGGCCAACTAGAATAACTTTCATGAATCATAAAACGTCTGACAAGACTTTGCAAATAAGAAGAAGAAGAAGAAGAAGAAACATTTACCAATTTAGCTCTATAGAATCTTATTTTATGAAAGTAAAGACAGAATGTTAACTTTTTCTATGTCACCCTGTTTTATGAAGTCTTATCTCCATGCATGTTTATTTGTTGTATAAATGGAATTAATTATACTGGTTACATGTGAACGAATTATTTTCACGTTAAGTTCTATTTGATTTAGTTAAATTACATAGTATGTTTATAAAATTAACTACTATCTCGTTAGCTAGAAAATACAGTATTTAGACATGATTATTCGAACATGCTATTATATAGTGCTTAGAGTTAGACATATGCGATTATGTGAATTGTGCGCAAACTAGAGTTATGTAAAAAATGAAACATAATTCACAGTTTTTTAAACTTTGATATATACCTTTGTTTTATGCTACTAATTATTAAGATTTTCTGTTTAAATTGAGCAGCCTTCAAGAAAAAGTTATTAAAAATGACGAAAAAAAAATTCACAGTGACACAGTGAAAATTTTCCCGAATATAGCTGACATCCGTAAGTCTTTGGATTCGCTAATTACGAATTCGATGTTATGATCATCTAAAAAATCTGAAAAACAAATGGTTCGATATCCTTCATCTCTCTAGTCTAGAATATGATATTATAACTTTCAAAAAAACGAAATGACAGCTTTAAATTGGAGGCCTGAAGCTTGTTTTTTAAATTTTTATACCTACAACAATTTTATATTTGAAAATCATAATATCAGATTTTTAACTAAAGAGATAGAGGCGTCAAACCATTTTTTCCAATTTTTTTAAATAATTACTTCCAAACCGCAGAAGTTTCATAATCGTAAAAAAATGTAATTTTAAGTTGCCAAGTGGGTGCGTGTGATTAGCTGTCTCGTGAGAAATATTAGTTAGTGATTAATTTCTTTTGTTTTGTTTAAATAGGCTTAGAATGTCATGAAACATCGAAATTTTAAGTTTAAGCAAAAAAAATCTATCGGTCTGTCACTCTGTAACTTTGTTTTGTGCGAACGATTACTCTGGAAAGGTTTATGATGACTTGAAATTTGGTACAGCTATTAGACTAGTAGATGGTGACAGAAAATCAGAACTGATAGCCTACCGTCTGCAAGTAATTTAGTCAGTATTATGTATATATTAAAGCTCAATTTGGGGTACTTACAAGGTTTGCACGCATGCACGGGATGTAGGAAACGATTTCCGGTCTGCATAAAAAAACTAATAAATTACCGTCTGCAAAGTTCATAATTCGAAATTAAAGGAATAAAAATATGTTGGAAGCACATTTGCAGACAGTCTTTTCATGCACCAAACTTTATACAGGGTACTCGAAAATATATCAAATTTTAGTAGAAAAAAAAAAAAGATTATTTACCGTCTGCAAACAGTACAAAATGGTGGTTCTGGTTCATGAAAACGGGTAGGGGAAAGGCGCAGACGTTTACGATATGCACATCACCATGTCAACATGTTATTTTTTTTACAATTTTGAACAATCGTTTACCGTCTAATTATAGTTTTATTAGAAAATTTAGGTTGCAATACTGTTGTACTAATTATTTGCAGACGAATCCAGTGTACACGGTCGTCCATTGAATTCTATAATCTTGTAAAAAAACGGGGGTAACTTTTACCAATTATTTATTGTCTGCAACTTGGTACGATGAAAGATTATTGGTTCAAATATGCAATTATTTAATTTGCAGACATTGCCCACATGCACGAAAGTCACAATAAAGTGTCCAAATTTGGCAAAATGCGTTTAATATATCTCCGTTTGCGATATGTACCAAAAACAACTATCTATCGTCTGCAACTTGGTACAAAGAAAGATTACTTGTTTAAATATGCAATTATTCAATTTGCAGACGATGCGCACATGTACGAGAACCTATAGTTAGTTCATCTTAAACTATAAACAATTAGCAAAGGGGGTTCTGGCAGGCACAACGTAGAGCCCCCTGTAGGTGCAACGTGCAACTGTCGGCTAACAAGATTTTTATTACAATTGTAATAAAATATTATTTTTTCAATTGAATGACGCAAATTATTATTGACCAACTTTATCGAATACCAGTACTAATTCTGTGTCGTGTACATGTGCATGTTGTCTATCCCACTGATCTCTATATAAACTAGATAAACAAAGCAATAGTTCAATTTCTGCAACAAATTGAAACTGCGCAAGTTACCCTACGCACATGCGTATTACCGACAAACTGTTTACAGACAAGCATGGGCGTCACTGTTGGGTTTCGAGGTCAGGAGTTACTTATAATCATTTATTTTACCAAAAATAAAATCAGAAATGTTTAAGTGAAAATAAATCAAAAGATTTATTTTTAGATTTATGTGAACTAAATGCATATACAAGAAAGAAAACTACTTAGTAACCAACTTGCAACATTTGATTGAACCCAGAATTGTCAGTTATCACTACGCCTATGCTAGAAACTAATATTCTAGATTAAATTTGATAGCTTTAGATGGGTTTGAGCATGCGCAATAGCTATTTCATGAGCTCCTCTGTGTCTTATTATTTCCATGCGCAGCCCGTTAGTATTAGCAGCCCAGTTTAAATAGAGGTCACTGGTCTATCCATGCGAAAATAGTATACTTAATAAGTTAGCTTACACAATTTCGTGTTGCAGGCGGTAAAGAGTTGATTTTGGTGCATGTCGCACACGAAGAGATATCAAAGGCATTTCGCCAAATTTTGACACTTTACTTTGACTCCCGTGCATGTGCGCATCGTATGCAAATTTAATAATTGCGTATTTAAACCAGTAATCTTTCTTTGTACCAAGTTGCAGACGGTAGATAGTTGTTTTTGGTACATATCGCAAACGGAGAGATATCAAACGCATTTCGCCAAATTTGGACACTTTATTGTGACTCTCATGCATGTGGGCAATGTCTGCAAATTAAATAATTGCATATTTGAACCAATAATCTTTCATCGTACCAAGTTGCAGACAGTAAATAAATGGTAAAAGTTACCCCCATTTTTTTTACAAGATTATGGAATTCAATGGACGACCGTGCATACTGGATTCGTCTGCAAATAATTAGTACAACAGTTTTTCAACCTAAATTTTCTAATAAAACTATAATTAGACGGTAAACGATTGTTCAAAATTGTAAAAAAAATAACATGTTGACATGCGCACGATATGGTGATGTGCATATCGTAAACGTCTGCGCCTTTCCCTTACCCGTTTTCATGAACCAGAATCATCATTTTGTACTGTTTGCAGACGGTAAATAATCATTTTTTTTTACTAAAATTTGATACATTTTCGAGTACCCTGTATAAAGTTTGGTGCATGACAAGACTGTCTGCAAATGCGCTTCCGGCATATTTTTATTCCTTTAATTTCGAATTATGAACTTTGCAGACGGTAATTTATTAGTTGAAAACATTGTTTTTGTATGCAAACCGGAAATCGTTTCCTACATCCCGTGCATGCGTGCAAACCTTGAAAGTACCCCAAATTGAGCTTTAATATATACATAATACTGACTAAATTACTTGCAGACGGTAGGCTATCAGTTCTGGTTTTCTGTCACCATCTACTAGTCTATATGCATTATAGCGGGATGTAGAGCTAGTTTATATTTTAATCTTATTCCGTTGAAGAGTTGGGGGGTAACAGGGTAAAGCAATCAAGTAAAAGTCTATAAAATTGGGATATGGTGTATGTACAAGAAGCCAAGGTCCCAAATTTTTTTTTGTATCAGTCACTTTCATTACCACCTTAAAGTTGATGAAAAATATAAAATTATGATTAAGTTTATGTACAAGAACTAAAAATCTCAAAAATTGTTTTGACATTAGCCCACTCCCGCTAACACCACCACATCAACATTAAAGCGGGTAGAAAATAAAATTGTGATATAGTGTGTATATAAGAACCAAAGGCCTAAAAAAATTTTTTGGCATCCGCTATCCCACTCAACCCCGACCGAAATGGATGTGGAAGTAGTGATTCCGTAGGCAGCGGCTTTTTTAAAGATTTCAGTCTGCCACTCTGAATGCCATACTGCATAGAATTTGTAATCTGTGATTGATAATTGTGAGGTTCTTTCGTCAAAGCTTGACTGATTGAAATTAATATCGTTTACTGACAATTACAAATTATAACAAATGTAACAAGTCAGTAGAGGCAAAGCAAAAAGATAGTGAAGACCAACCTAATTTAGATTTTAACATTGAAAATGTTTTTAGTTTCCTATATGGGGCCTGAATTCGTGAAAAGTGCTTGGTGCATTTGCAGCATGACGTAGACAAGGCTACTAAATTTATAGGTTCATCATTTTCAATGTCCCTTCCTGGTTGAATCTTTGCGAAAGTCTATTAATTTTTTAAAACCTACACCTAACTTAACCCAGTTACATATATTTTTCGGCCATATTATGACAGAACAAAATGAAATAAGTTGTTCGACTTGCCTCTTGATGGTCAATTTTGAAGGGGGGTTTTTGAAGGGGTTGTTGAGGGTAACTTTTTAAGGTTTTTTAGCAAACAGACATATTTTGCTTCATTTCAAATTACCCCTGTTCTTGTAAATTATGAAAAATCACAAAGAAATTACATATGGTATTCGGATATATTTCGACGGGACAAGATGAAATAAGTTGTTCAACTTGCCTCTCGATGTTAAGTTGTGTTGGGGGTTGCTGGGAGTGACTTTTTTAAGGGCGCGACAGACTACTCGCGTGACATATCATTGCAACAGGCATCGAGAGGAATCGAACATACATATTTTGCTTCATTTCAAATTACCCGTTCTTGTAAATTGCGAAAAATCACAAAATTTGAAATTACGTATGGTTTTCGGCTATATTTCGAGGAGACAAGATGAAATAAGCTGTTCCACTTGTCTCTCGATGTTAAGTTGTGTTGGGGGTTGTTGGTGACTTTTTCAACGTTGCGACAGACGCCCTTGTGTGACATTCGTTGGATTGGGCATCGAGAAAGGAATCGAACACAAATAAGTATTTTGCCTCTTTTGAAACCACCCCTATTCTTGCAAACTGCGAAAATCGAAACATTTTGGAAGTTATGTAATTTTTCGGGCATATTTCGATGGGACAAAATTAAATATATTGTTCGACTCGCCTCCCAATGTTCAATTATGCTGGGGGTGCCTTTTTTTAACGCCGGGACAGACTAACCGTGTGACATATCGTTGAATCAGGCATCGAGAGAAATAGAAAACATATATTTTGCTTCAGTTCAAATCACCTCTCTACTTGTAAATTGCGAAAAATGACAGAATTTTAAGTTGCATATGGTTTTCGGCTATATTTCGATAGGACAAGATGAAATAAGCTGTTATATTTGCCTCTCGATATAAGTTTGTTGGGAATTGTTCGCGATTGTTGGGGATGACGCCGATGAAATAAGCTGTCCCACTTATCTCTCGATGATAAGTTGTGTTAAGGGTGACTTTTTTAACATTGCGACAGACGCACTATGTGACATATCGTTGGATCGGGCATCGAGCGAGGAATCGAACACAAATACTTTATCTCGTTTTAAACCAACCCTATTCTTGCAAACTGCGAAAACAAACATTTTGCAAGTTATATAATTTTTTAGCCATATTTCGATGGGACAAAATGAAACAAGTTGTTCGACTTGCCTCCCAGTGTTCAATTATGTTGGGGGTGACTTTTTTTAACCCCGCGACAGATTAGCCATGTGACGTATGTGACGTATGTGACGAGAGAGGAATCGGACAGACATATTTTGCTGTTCTTGTAAATTGCCAAAAATCACAAAATTTAAAATTACATATAGTTTTCGGCTATATTTCGATGCGACAAGATGAAATAAGCTGTTCCACTTGACTCGTTGTCTAATTATGTTGGGGGTTGTTGGGGGTGACTCTTTTAACGTTATGACAGATGCATTGTATGACATCACTACACGGTTACGTAAAAATATGAATTGAATCAATAAAATTAGGTATCTGAAATTTCTTTATCAAAGCAGTTTTTCTTACCTGCACAGTAGTCTGGTAGTAAAAGGTTTGCGTTCTACTTCTTTATTTTTAATGTCTCCTCCGGTTGCATCTTTGTGAAGGACTGTGGATTTCTTTAACTGTCATTATGTAAGTATAATATTATTTTGTTTTAAATCATAGGAAATGATTAAACACTTTTTGATAGTAACGTGGTGACTTACGAATTTTAATGATGTTATGCCTCGTGTTTCACGTTATCTTTATGAAGGTTACATATTTATTTATTTTAAAAAAAATATGTACACATTTCAAATATAAAAACAGAGATAAAAGTTAACACCTTATGTTGTATAAAAATTTTTCTACAGGTCTGCATACTTGGCACACTCGCTATGTTGCGTAAAATACTTTTTGCAATACAAAAACAGTTTGTGATAATGTCGATTCATTCCAGAAACCGACACCGAAGCAGCTATTCTGCCTTTTTGCTTAATACAAATTAATTAATCTTTGTTTATTTAAAATTCTTACATATTCTTAAATAAAAAATTAATTGAACTCATATAGAAACAAGAAAATTATACTATGCTCTCCACCGAAGACATTTGTCAATATAGATTCCTAAAAACTAATACTACCTGTACTATACATGATTTTCAATCACGCCCTACTTCTTGCAACGTTTTGACAGACGTTTCATAATCCTTGCGTTATTCTTCTTAACCTCTCTTTGCTTCTAACAACATCACACCACCTGTCGTGGTTGTCTGTTAAGCGCTCGACCTCACCAAAGATCTTTCCATCAACTCCTCCTCAACGTTTTGGAGGGTGGCCTCTTCGCCTCTTGCCATCTGGCTTTTCCTCAACTATCAACCTTTCTATACTGTCCATTTTGCTGTTGAATTGATTAAAAAGAGCTATCCAGAGAATTCGTAATAAACTTTCCAGACCCATAGCTGCATCAATGTGCTATCTGTCTGGCTCCGTGATGCTCTGTGTCTCAGAGGCATAAAGAAATATGGAGAAAACTAGGGCGTTAGTGAGTTTATAAGTTCGTTTCGTGATATTTCTCTTATAGTCCCTTGAGGTAAAGCTTTTACCCCAAAATTTCCGCGATCGGACCGCAAGACATGTACCTCCCCGTTTTCGAGGGCGGGAAACACGATGGTGACAATATTTTCAGACCTACCCTCCAAGCACTACCCCTTAAACGAAAAAACCACCCCTCTCTCCGAATTTCCGGTGCTCGGCATTTTTTTATCGGAAAATTTTATTAACGAGAGTTGTTCAGAATTGTCCAGAAACCTTAGGCCCAATATTTCATCAAAACAAAAAAATTGAAAAATTGAAAAAAATGATAAATTTAAAAAATATAAAAAAGCTAATAATTACTTGAAAACTATCAGAGAGCTTGGTTTAATTTCAAACAAAATTGTCATGAATTTTTTAAACAAAAAACCCATTTAAATGATATTTTTGGACTAGGACATTATTTTTAAAAACATTTCAATATTTTTTAATTTTGATTAAATTTTGGATTTAGGATTTTTGAACAATTCTGAACAACTTTCGTTAATAAAATTTTCCGATAAAAAAATGCCTAGCATCGGAAAATCGGAAAAGGGGTGGTTTTTCTGATTCAGTTCTTAAAGGGTAGGTCGAAAAATATGATCACCATCGTGTTCCCCGGCCTCGAAAACGGGGGAGATGTCTCGCAGAACTTTTGGGCTTTTTGTCTTTTTTTGGTTTACCTCAAGGGACTATTACGTAAAATTTGTCGGTCTACAATCATAATTCTTGTTTTGTCCAAAGCTTGGTATATCTCTATACTTTAGTCGAGAAAGGAGGATAGTGATGAATTCAACTGCCAATAGTGTCAAGCGGCACATGCCGTTGATATAATAAACCTTTGTAAAAAGTCTTTTAATTGGACCCCCTCCAAATTTAAACGCCATTGATCACGTGCATTTATTACTCATAATCTTTGTACTACGGGAGCCTACTCTAAGTGTCCGTGCACCCCCCGTCCCCCCCCATCCTTTAGGACAAAGTTTTTCATAAAGATTAAAGCCTAAGGAACAATTTAAGACATGTCAAAATTGGCTGCATAAAATGGCGTCCGTTAAAAAAAACAAAATTTGCAAATATGGTTTTTGTCATTTAACACAAAAACTAAGAAAGATGGAGAAAAATTTTCTGTACAAAAAATAAAGTACATAAAATTTTCTACAATTTTGTTCCTATACAATATTTGCATTGGAGTTATCATTTTCCAGATAAATGATTAATCTCTTAAAATAAAATATAAAATTCAATATAAAACGTAACACTACGGAAGCCCACCCTAACTGTCCGTGCACCCCCCGATCCTTGGGGACAATGGTTTTCATAAAGATTAAAGCCTAAAGAACAATTTAAGACATGTCCTAAAAAAAAAAGCTGGCTGTACTTTCAAAATTGCGTCCGTTTAAAAAAAATGCAAATATTGTTTTTGGTCATTTAACACAAAAACTAAAAAAGATGGAGAAAAACTTTCTGTACAAAAAACAAAGTGTATAAAATTTTCTACAATTTTGTTCCTATATAATATTTGGAGTTACCGTTTTCCAGATACAACTGTTACCGTTTTCTAGATAAATGTCTGCAAATTATAATATCATTATTATTATTAATTTTTTTCAGTTTATTTTATTTAATTTTTATAAAGTTATATTATACGCCTTACAATAATTGTCACAGTTTTTTCCTCTAAGTGATTTACCGTTATATGAATTTCCATGTTTTCTTAATTTTGGACTGGAAAATGGTAACTCCTATCAAAATATTGTATAGGTACAAAATTGTAGAAAATTTTATGCACGTTGTTTTTTGTGAAAAAAGTTTTTGTCCATCTTTTTTAGTTTTTGTGTTAAATGACAAAAACAACATTGGCAACAGTTTTTTTAATATATGGCCGCCATTTTGAAAGTACAGCTAGTTTTTTTTTTTTTTAGAATAGGTCTTAAATTGTTCCTTAGGCTTTATGAAAAACATTGTCCCCAAGGATCGGGCGGGGGGTGCACGTACAGCTAGGGAGGGCTCCCCAACTATTGGTTTTTTATATTGGATCAAGCGGAACTTGACTCGAACTTGGTACAACTCGCTCCTAAATCAGTCAATCATGAGCAAACATAATAAGCAGAGTTTTAACTAATTCGGACTGTAAATAGTTTGTGAGTAAGAAAAATAGCCTAGGGCCTAGAACTGAGCCTTGTGGTAACCTCATATCAACTAAAGACAAATCGGAATTAACCCTGCTTACAGAATTATAAACAGTAGGTTGGACAGAAACATGGTGTTCCAGGAATTAAAAAAATATATCTGCCCTAATCGTAGAATTTATTGAGTAGGTTTACACAGTTGAACGTCCTACTGAGGTCGCAAAAAAATGCAGAAAAGGTATTCGCCTTCATCAATACGTCCAATAACTTCAACATAAGAAAATGTAGTAGTTGCTATAGATATTTTAGAACGAAAACCATAAAATATTGAATTTATTTAAGCATCAAGTCATCTAAATACGCAAACCTAAAGTCGTTGGAAAGCTGAAAGGGGTGATAACCAGTCTGCAGTTTTCTAGGGACATGCAATCTTTTTTTAATTAGGTATTACCTTTCGTGGCTTTGATCCGTTTGTCATGATAAAATCTTGATGATCTTCTTTTTTATTTAAAATACCAGATCAACAAATTAATGTTATATACATTGTAGTGTGTAGTAAGAGGGCACATAACTCAAAAAAAGAACAGAAATAAACATTTGGTTGCACCTAAGAGAAGTACAATATTAATATTAACATCGTTCGGAATCGCTACTAAAAAGTAAGGTATCTCATGCTAATGGTTTCCATAAAATATTATTACGAGTCTATTCACTTTGGATTACATTTCTGGCATTGGTAAAGTTGTTTATAGTTTTGAAAAAGTTCTTTGTCCATGATTTTAGGAAGTCTTCAGTTTGCTTCCGATGGATTTGAGCGTTCCTTTGAACCAATGTATATTTACTGCAATTCTTAATTCTTTATTTCGGCATGTTTGCACATTTTTTTATATTCGTTTTGCTAGCAGTTCCTCATATCACACAGCCGTAAATTACCAGAAGTCAGCTCATTTTCTTCACTTAATACATTTCGTCGTCTCGCCTTCTTTTCATATGCAACACTTCCAGTACGTTCAAAACGTTCTAGAGACCTCATATCAGAACACCTTCTATTGGAATATTTTTGAAGATACACTCTTGATGCCAATAAACAATTTCCATCACATTCACCAATAACACATATAGATATCATATTGTTAACAATAATTATAATTCATATTTTTAAATATTCCTTAACAATATTAATTCAACTTAATCACGATAATATTGAACACCTTACAGAAATGTTATAAAGTGAAAAACAACTGCAAAACAAAAGACCAAAGCCATACTAGATTTTAATGCTAAAATAAAGAGCACCTTAATTTACGCAAAAATTATTTGAAATAATCATCTCAAAAACCTTTTGAAATAAAAACCAAATGTATCATTTTAAAATATGGGGAATTGTATGCTTCATTCATCCCTGTAAAAAAAATTATAGGCATTCCCTTTAAAAAAATTGAGGAAAATAATAATTAAATATCAAGAAATGTAAACAAATTTTTGGACACCCGGTATAATAATAATTTATTTCAAAAATGTTTTTCAATAAACTCATCATTATCAAATAACATGCTACATTTTTAGAAAAAACAATTAATAAATCACGGAGATATGGCAGTCAAAAAAATATTTGTAAATTTCCAAGAAAAAACAGGAAACAAATCATAACTTGGCAACGCTGCATTCGATTGGCAAAATATTTTAGGGTGTAGTATAGGACCCTTGGAGACTAAACTGACGTCAAGAAAATACAGGGAATTTCAGTTAAAAAATTTTCGATTTCTTGTTTAACTCGTTCTTGTGACTCCTTGGATAATTCAAAATAATTTTAAGCTATAGAAGAGATGAATCATTGAAAATTTTGTTAAGCGTGTTTTTTATAAAGCTAAAAGCTAGCTATCTTCCGAGGGAACACTAACTAGACACCCTGTATATTAGTGTCGCTCACTCTGAATTTGGATTTTGTTATAATAAATAGAATAACACTGACAACCGGTCGTGATCGTCATTAAGTTTTTTGTTAATGTCATAACTATATGTTAGTCTTTGTTTAAGTACTTATTCAGTTGCACTGACTGCAGCATTAAATATTATTTCCTTATCGTTTATGGTAATATTATTGGAGTTTTGAGGTTTCCTCAGGGTGAATATTTTTGCTTCACATTTTGATGGATTTAACTTTAGTTGCCATTATATAAACCAGTCTTGTAAAGTATTAAGTGGATTTTGAAGATCGCTTACAGTGATGTGAATGTCATGATCTTATGTTATTACTGCGGTGTTATGCATACGTGGGTAACGTGAATGTTAGTGGTAAATGTGTATTATAAACGAATATATTAAACATAGACCTAAAACTTAGCCTTG
This sequence comes from Rutpela maculata, assembly GCA_936432065.2. Lineage (NCBI taxonomy): Eukaryota > Metazoa > Arthropoda > Insecta > Coleoptera > Cerambycidae > Rutpela > Rutpela maculata. Next base: position 44,271,918 of record OW386289.2, read on the forward strand.
AGGTATTCCTGTATTGATTTATTTTTGATCCGATAAGCAGTTTATTCTGATGCGAAAAATCCAGTCTTTTTACAAATGAAGCAATTACATTGGTGATGTATGTTGGTGAGTTTATAGCGATTAATGTGAATAATAATCCATTTAGCCATAGGTTACCAAATACATGGGCTACGTCCAAGAATTCAACCGAACAACTGACTCTTAAGAAAGTAGAACTTAATTATTATTACCACTTCCGTTTACACTCCTTTGCCATTCCCGACTTATATATTTATGGTGTGGGATTTTTGGTCACCCTGTATAAAATATTTATATATAATACTGCTATTATATTCAAATCAAGAATCGTTATAAATCGATATCTACTGTATTAATAAGAAATATGATAGGACTATTTTAGACTTCTGTGAACAGCTGTATATATGACTGTATGAATTTATTATTCTAAGTACTTATCTAATTATTATGAATTTATTCTGCTCACAAATCTACATGATTGAATGTCAAAATGTTGTTCTACCAACCTATAGTTGATTCATCGATATGCAAACCGTAATTCATTTACGTTTAATAACATAACTGAATATTTTTATTGAGGAAATTAAACTGAGAGCTATAAAGCAAATGCGTGATGCATCATGGTGGCGTTTTTATTAGACCTTATTAATTAATGTCAATTGGGTAAACTATTTCTTTTGATCGGTTCAATAAATTTATGTCTACAACGCAATGATAATTTATCATATTGTTAACAGTAATTACACTAGTATGACTCTGTTTATGCCCAACTTATAAGTTTGTTAACCCTTAAAAGGGATAGTATATCTAATGAAGCTATCATATTTATGAGAAACTGATAAAATAAATGAATTTTAACTCTTTGGGGCAATTAATATAATATATAATGAAAGAAGAACAGAAAATAAATAATTTAAAGATCGTACAACATCACAGCTTTTTATCAAAATTTTTACAACTGATAACGTATCAAATCATAGTAAAATAACCCTTAGAAAGTCGAGACTTAAGAGGCAATAAAGAAGTGGCTCGTAATGAACAAAAGACAATTACTCTCAGAAACATAAACTTTCAAATCGTGACGTCAAAAAACGAGAAGCAAATAAACAATAAACAGTTCAACACAACTCGGATTAACTTCCCCATATAGGAGTAAGATCGTTGATAGTTTATTATTAATCTGTTAATCCCCACACCAACAGCCTCCCTCCCTTCATTTTCAAAAATTCTGAACAGCAGTTTCTCTGCACAGGAAGAAAATATTCAACTTTTAGAACAAGGTTTTGCTTATGCGCAGAAAAAAAAAAGAAATGATTTTTGAGATATATACATATATATACGTTTTTTGGTGTTTTTTTTTTTCATTTAGACGTATATATCTCGAAAAGTACACGTTTTTAAAGCTAAACGAACATAGGTAAACGTGTTCAGAATACGACTTCCTACAAAAAAGGTTCTATACATTTTTCCGATTATCCCATTGGCTTTTCCGGAAAAGCGACTTGAAAAATACATATATGTGTTTTTTTCGTTTGTTTTTTATTTTGAATCATCTCGAAAAGTGCGCGATTTTAGGACCAAATGAACAGAAGTAAACTTGTTAAGAATAGGATTTCCTGCAAAAAAGCTCCTATACATTTTTCCGATTATCCCATTGGTTTTCCGGAAAAGCTTCTTGAAGAATATATATATATTTGCTTTTTCGTGTTTTTTTTTTTTCATTTTGACGTTTATATCTCTCAAATATGTAGAACCTTTTTTGTAGGAAATCACATTCTGAGCAAGTTTATTTAACCTTAAAAATGCGTACTTTCCGAGATATATACGTCCAAATGAAAAAAAAAAAAATTACGAAAAAGCAAATATATATATTCTTCAAGAAGCTTTTCCGGAAAAACCAATGGGATAATCGAAAAATGTATAGGAGCTTTTTTGTAGAAAATCTCATTTTGAACCATTTTACTTATGTTCATTTAGCCCTAAATTTGCGTGCTTTTCGAGATATTTGCATTCAAAATAAAAAAAAAACACGAAAAAACACAGATATATTTTTCAAGTCGCTTTTCCTGAAAAGCTAATGGGATAATCTGGAAAATGTATAGAACCTTTTTTGTAAGAAATCGTATTGTGAACACGTTTACCTATGTTCATTTAGTCTTAAAAATGCGTACTTTTCGAGATATGAAAGTCTAAATAAAAAAAACACGAAAAAACATATATATATATGTATGTATCTCAAAAATTATGTTTTTTTTCTGCGCATAAGCAAAAAATTGTTCTAAAAGTTGAGTACTTACTATCTATGCAGATGGATTGAACTGCTGTTCAAAATCTTTCTTCAAAACGTTTTGTTTTCCTAATTTAAGTGGACTAGTACTGCTACGCTGCTAGTAGTACCATCTTATACTGGTACTAAATGAGTACCTATTCATATGTTAAATTTAGTCAAAATTCTCAGAGCCGTTTTTGGGAAGAAAATGTTATTCATGAAACCTTACCTCTCACATCCCCCTTTCTAAATGGTTTGGGAATAACTAATCGTACTACTACTAGGAGAGAAAAAGAGAGAGAGAGAGAGAGAGATACTTTACTGTCCAAAGAAGTAACTCTTATTGATAAAGTGTACTGACTACACACAAAATAATATTTTTCTACGTTCATTATACGATCGTAAATTCAATCATAAACAGCTACATTTTTCACAGAATATCATATTGCATAGCGGACCTGACACGTTATGATTCATACTGCATTTGTTGCCTTCCATTATGAACCATTGTGTGTTAGGAGCAGGCCCTTCGCATGGGGGGGGGGGGGCTATTGGGTACTGAGTTTAGGGGACCGCCAGAAAAGTTGACAAAAATTTTGTTCACATCTCTCGTAGAAAAAGTATATAGTATGCAACTCACACAAAATGGTAATTTTGCACTCGTATGAATCGCAGCCATCGCCTTCAGCTCGAGCCGCAAACTTTTACACTCATACAAAATGAGCCCCATTTTGTGCTTATTGAATAGTATTCTATCCCAAGTAGCACAGAATTCTTTAAGATATCTTTAACAAGTTCTATTTACTGCCCGCGAGGATATATTGTATTTATGTACTCTAGAAGTCCTTCCGAAATCAAAATGAGAAATCTTTATATGTGCTCAACTTTTATGCACTGGGGAAACGTAAACTGGGCATTATATAGGAATTTCAACTTTTCTTAACCCACAGACATCTACTAGAAGTTCTAAAAGGGAATTACCATACAGCTCAATTTTCTAAGTATTATAGAAATCAAATAAAGTATTAAAAGGGAAATAGTATTATTATCCTTAACAGAATACTTGTAGACATCTTCTAGAAGTTCTAAAAGGAAATTACCATACAGCTAAATTTTCTATGTATTACAGAGATCAAATAAAGTATTAAAATGGAAATATTATTATTATCGCTAATAGAACACCTATAGAAATCGCAAGAAGAAATTCTTTTAATGCATCAAATTTGTTTGCTTACCACGTAGTTTGTTACAGAAATTATTCCTAGATGACGCCACGTAGAAACCACAGACGATAATCAGTCATGCATTATCTTATACTCATGAATTTATAGAACATTAATAACATTACTGCAACGTTCAAATTCTCTCAGGGATCATCGATTTATTTGGATGAATCTTATAACGATCTCTAATCTTTGGTTTGGTTTGGGCCTGATGTCTCATGCTGAGATTTCGATTAACCAACATTTCACCAGCTGCCGCTGGCAATTCTATAAGAAGTATGTTGTGTTGGTACATCTAATAGAAATCCTATAAAGATGTTTTCAGTACCGTTTATATTGGTAAGCGATAAAATACCCGAAAGATTACTACAGGAATTAAATCTGTTTGCAGGCTCGATGCGGCACATCCAACAGAAATCCTATAAAGATGTCCTCGGGACCATTTATATTGGCAAGCGATAAGATATCCTAAAGATTACTATGGGAATTCTATAGATATGCAAAAGGATGCTCACAGGATTCTATACTAATAGCTTTTTTTCGATTACCATGGGAAGTACTATTTAATACTGATATGCTGACATTTGCCCATCTTAGGAACTGTTACAGACCTCTAGAAGATATTTACTAATTCCTAAATTTTTATTCGCGGGATATCTTGAGGAATTAATTGTGCTACTTGGGATTGTTTGATCAATTTTACAAGCAATACAAAAAATTACAATACATATGGCAAAAGTAGATTATAAGTATATTAAAAGCAATATGTGATAATGTATCGTCACAGTACTGTAAATTATTTCTTGTAAAACTGAAAGATGGTATGGGTAATTTGATATTATTATTAGCTTGGTGAGTGTTGCGGCGATTTCCTGCATATTCAAACATATCTATTTTTATGAAATAAGCATACTGTTTCATGGATAAAAATCGACATTACTGTTAGTATCCAATGAGGAACAGGTAGAGGTTTGCACCAGCTTTTCAAACGCGGTTTACACATATATTTTATTGCTCGCTTTTACAAAATTAGTACATCATTCAATTATTGTTAATTACACAATCCGTAATAGGTGGAATGCCATATCATAGATATATGACTCCATCAAATGAAGCTAAACTCTCTTTGTCGTAGTAGTCCAAATCGATAAAAATTGTGCGAATAGCATATTATCCCGATACTAATTTGTTATTTATATTCCCTATATGTTTATATGTTATAAGCAGGGCTCGGGAATTTTATGTCTGCGCCAGAGACGGCTCTTATATAGACATAATATTATATTACAAACTCCTAATGAAACATTCAGAAAAACGACGAAATGCTGAAATATTCATCAGTGCCAGCTACAATATATTTTTGGTAATAAATTTAACCTGAAAATGGTAATGGTAAAAAAACAATTTTGAATCAAACACATACTTTCCTGTTCTGTGTAATATGTTCTATTGAATACTTCATAATAATTAAATATAAAAACCCAATAAATTGCTTGCAACATAAAACATTTTTTTTCAACAAAGTAAACTATTTTTATATAATATTAACTCATACATAACGCACAAAGTTAAGGATTAATTGCATAAAACTGGCATGTACCGTGTGCATCACAAATTTACACAACGTGATAAAGTGAATTTTATTTCATTTTAAAATGTTATTACGTAACCTACTTTTATCGGAAATCTACTATATATGTGAAACGTACAGACAATTACCTATGGACGTAGTTGATTCTTTTACAATTGCAGTGTTGACCGAATTAGATTCCAGTGTACGGCGGTACATTCAGGTTTTTTTTACTAATGCGGTTTTATTATCTCCTTCAATTAGGGACGCCGCCGAAATTGAGAAACTTTGCTTTGACAAAATCCCTTTTACTATACTGTGGCAACTCTAGCCATTTACGTCAACATTTAATAAAGGGAAAGGGTAGATCATCCGAGATCGCAGTTTCGCAAACCGTAGTACAAATCTAGCCATATGTATGTATGTATCTACAAATCTAGCGTGAAATTATACAGAATCGACGATATATAAAAAGGTCTCGTTCTTCTTAGGCTGCAGTATATTTCTGGATTCGCGATTTTCCAGAACTGCAATTTGCTGGAAAGATCTTTATTTTAGTAGTTGCAACAAAACAATTCTTGGACATCTAAAACAAATTTTAATAGACATATTTCCTCACAAAAGCATATGAGTGCTAGTGGCTCTACTGATAGTGACAGTAAGTGTTTAAAATAAATTGACCATATTAACTTTGGATATTACGAAATTTCCTAAAGAAAGTACAAGGTAAGATATATTCTGTCACACTCTCATGAAAATCTTTCCGCGCTGACCTAGATCCAACCCTGATTTTGACGTCACAGAGATAAAATTCCCGAGCTCTGGTTATAACATACGTTTGCATGAGTTTCTTTTCCATAATGTGATTTCCAAGGAAACGTTCTTCCAAGTTGCAACCGAAGGCTATTATGTTTTAGTGTTAGTTTTAATTATATTATATGAAAGAGCGTTTGATTCTCACAATTTGTTTACCAAAGAGATATCGGAGCAAGTTTCCTCATGTGATATCTTCAAATTTTTTTATGTTACAAAATGGCGGAGTCATCGAAAAAAATATATAAAACTTCCCGATGTATTTATAGTTTTCAAAAAAAGATGACTGGGCCAAGAACAGACCCTTGTGGAACTCAGCGTCTTATCTTAGCTTTATTACAATACCCATTTCCCGGAAGATTCTATCATTTGAGTACAGTCCTTAAAGTAGAATTGAGGACAGGCAAATAAGATGCCTCGGAATACATAATATTGAAGCTCTTGCAACAATATTTCATGATTTACATTTTTCTGATCGCACAATTTGAACCTGTAGTTGTGATACAGTTGATAGCTTTTAAATTCCTATTAAATCTTAAAATTCCTAGTTGCTACGGGGCTGTTGAAACCGTTAAAAAAATATAAGTGTTATAGAATAATGCAAAAAGACTGTGCATGTAATCAGAGCTGGGCAAAATACTCATTTAAACTACTTCAAGTATTAAGTACCAAATAGTTAGTTAGGGTACTTGTTGCATCAAGCACCAATTATTTTTCACAAAGCAGGATACTTCAAGTATCAAGTACTTCGAGGTAGTACTTGCAATTTGGGTGTAAGTACTACTCGTACTACTTCAATTAGTCATTTAATTCTAACAAGTACATTTAAATACTTCAAGTATTTTCTTGTTGTATCAAGTATCAAGTACTGTTTAAAAGTAAAACACTTTAAGTACATTCAACTACTTCAAGTACTTTAAATTTTTTTATTTTTATCTAAACCAATCTTTATGTGTAAATATTTCTATACATTGACATATTTTTATATTTGGGGTATATTTAAATAATGATACAGTTTTTTTAAGTTGTTTTATTTATTTACTAAATGAGAAAATTTTGCTCCTAAAAACCATATCATTCCATTTCATTAATGTATTCTAGAATAACTAAAAGTAAAAATTTTTAAATAATTTTTCAGATTTTTGACAAAATTTCTTGAATATTATAGTCTAAGAGATAGCTCGATATATGGGTCCTGGGATATAACATGCTGGCATTGCTGTTATGTTTTAGCAAATATTTTATCTTATGTGAGTCGGACCTCCACCCTGCCTGTTTTGGCGCTAACCGCCCCAGAAAATATTCAATTGTGAAACAAAGTATAACACTTTGGGGCTTGGTCCTAGTTGAAGAGGGTATATTGCCTATCAACATTCGATATATCCCAACACTTTTTCTCCGTGCAATTGGGAGCACCTCCGACATCAATTATGGCCAAAATTGGAAAGTAGTAATAGTATAACACTTTCTGACCAAGCGAAAGATTTTCGTTGTCAATGCTCATTGCTGGAAAACCATATGCTAACATTTTCTGCTTGCCCATTTTCCAGATTTTTTGCCGAAAATTGGACTTTTGGCCAAAAACTGGTGCAAAATGTTGGTACCTTCTCAAACTTGTAGTTTCAGTACCAAAGAATACCTAAACACATTAACACATAATATCAACACTCTCAATAAGAGACTACATGTTTATTACCCTCACACTATGTCTGTCTAATACAAACTAAAGGCAAATGCTCTTTTTAACAATAACGAATAACTACTCTTACCTACTCTTACCAGTCCCAGCAGGTTTCAACTGGATTGTAAACTAGTACCTAAGGTACTTGAAGTAGTGATCAAGTACTTTAAATACTTGAAGTAAATTGTAACGTACTTTAAGTACTGTAATTTTGTTTAACAAGTAGTAAGTACTCTTCTAAAATATCTGCAAGTATCAAGTATCAAGTACTCATTTCTTCGGGTATTTGAAGTAAAATACTTCAAGTAATAAAAGTGATTGAAGTATAATTTATAATACTTTTACTTGAAGTAGTGCCCAGCTCTGCATGTAATACATACATAAAATGATGGCGGAATAAAATTTTTGTTAGGTAATAGAAAATTGAAAATAGGAAGCAAAAAGGAGTATAATCAAAGTCTATAGGGTACTTCCAGCTAAAATTAAAAAAGATAATAATGCGAGAAGAACCGATTCCATATACAGATTTTCGTTGTTAAATAAACAATTTTGCTCCGAAATCAATATTGTTAATCAATACCACGTTTTGAATTGTATTTATTACCATACATTATTCATGTTACAAACATTTCATTGTTTCGAATTACAGGAAGAACATTTATTTATTGTTCAGACATATCTTAGAATGTATGTTATATTATTATGTGTTGGGCTTACGAATTTAAAAATGGTATTCACATATCGGCTTTGTATTGATAAATTTAAGTACCTACATTAACATAAAAAAATGATCAATAATATTTAAAATTACTGAGGCTAGTTTTTATATGCAAATAGATTTGTATATAGAACCGACTTAAGACAAAGATGAATTCATTTAATAGCTCAGTGTCTAGAGGTTATGACTTCTCATTATAGCCAAACAAATTAAAATTTTACATGCGGGTAGTTTATTTCACTGTAAATTAAATATAGATGTTTCTATTTTTTTGACCTTTGTTATCAAATTAACTTGATGTAGGTATATCCTGGGTTATCGGTCTTTTTAATAAAATTACTTTTTTCTTACGTTTCAGTTTATTCAACCATCGTCAGAGAACTACAATTAAGTGAAGACAAATATTTTTTCAAATGCTATTTTTTATACACATGGATATAAATTCTTTACATTAGTTAATATGATTGAATTGCACACAACTATTTACATTTTGGGTGTTTAAGAGCAACTAAAAACTGAAATTAAGTATTGCCTGTCTGCGTTGAATATAGTGGTTTATTTATGTTATGTAAATAAGACTTAACTGATGTGTATTAGATTTAAAATTTTTGTTAAAGGGTGGTGTGAGATTTTACGGTTTAAAATATTTAACAAACTTGGTGGACAGATGAAAAAATATTTAAGTTATAATATAATCATATTATCATTTAATATTTAATTTAATAGATTGAAATATGTTTCGCTTAGGCCTTCCGCACACGGAGCTACTCATTAGAAACGGTAACTGGTTTGTGACGGAAATGTAAACTGATCGCTAACTAGTTAGTAACCGGACTCCGCACACGAAGCTACTGTATCTGCCACAAAATTCACATTCAATTGCTCGTTCATCTTGAAATCATCCAAAAGACACTTGTAAACACACAAAAACCGCTGCCCAAGGAATCACTACTTCCACATCCAGATTTTCTATCCGAGTCACTCACAACGAAAAAATTTTGTGTGTAGAAATAATTGTTTATGGAACTTTAATAATATAATATTTGAAACCCTTTACCCTAAAAACCCATAAAACGATACCCCACAACGATAGTGGGGTGTCGGTGGTAATAGGGGGTGGTAGGGGGGTGGATGAAGTAAAAAAATATTTTGAGGTTTCTGGTTCTTGTACACACATTAAATCATAATTTTTTTTCATCCCCTTTAATAATGGGGTGGGGGTGGTAATGGGGGTGGCTAATGCCAAAATTTAGGTCTCAAAAAATTTTTTGGCATTAGCCACCCACATTATCACCCCTACCCCATTATTAAAGGGGATGAGAAAAGATTGATTTAGTGTGTGTACAAGAACCAAAACCCTCAAAATATTTTTTTACTTCATCCACCCCCTACTATCCCCTCTCACCATCCCCACCTCACTACCGATGTGGATGGAAAATCTGGATGTGGAAGTAGTAATTCCTTGGGCAACGGTTTTTTTTTGTTTTATTCCTTGTTTTATTATAAATTTTGTGCAACTAAAAGATCATACAAACACCATATACAAAATAGATTGCAACTATTGTAATAGCGCATATATCGGACAAACAAAACAGTATACATAAAAGAATATATACACATAAATATAATGTAAAAATACATCAAAATTCGACAGCACTCTCAAAACACGCCTTAGAAAATTTTCATAGCTTTAACTTTAATGATATCAAAATTTTAGAAAAAGAATCAAACCTTCACCGAAGAACAATACATGTAATGAGATGTTACAAATTAAAAGGCATACTAATGCAATAAACTACCGCACTGATATAGATAATTTAAGCTAAACATATTTCAATCTATTAAATTAAATATAAAAAATAATATGATTATATAACATCAATATTTTCACTTCTTTCCACCAAGTTTGCTAAATATAATAATTTTGAATCGTAAAATCTCACACCACCCTTTAACAAAAACTTCAAATCTAATACACATTAATTAAGTCTTATCTACATAACATAAACAAACCACTATATTCAATGGAGACAGGCAATACTTAATTTCAGTTTTAAGTTGCTCTTAAACACTCATATATAAATAATACACCTAAAATGTAAATAGTCGTTGTGTGCAATTCAATAATGTTAATAAGTAATTTATATCCATGTGTATAAAAAATAGCATTTGAAAAAATAATTGTAGTTCTCTGACGGTTCAATAAACGTAAGAAAAGAGTAATTTTATTAAAAATACCGATAACCGAGGATATACCTACATCAAATTAACTATAAATTAAATGAAAAAAGATTGTTTGGGTGCGGCACCTGCTCCACCCCCCAAAAAAGTGTAAAAATCGTTTTTTTGCAAATAACGAAATTAATTAAAGGCTTCTCGTTAGGATATGCTTAGACAAACCTACGCAACGGTTTAAAGTGTTTTGTTACATATTCCGTCGAATTTATCACAAATTAATCGGATGTTCAATGAAGTAGGTTTTGGTCTCTTGGGCTATAACTGCCGCAAGTCAAATAGATCAGACTCAAAAGTTTTAAAACTTCGTGAGGCTTAGTATGTGGTCCGCAGATTCCAAATTGTGTTGACCTAAGTGATTATAAGACAAAAGTGCCAATAAATAATGTTTTGGTTCGAAATTAGGCACACTTGAAAGGTATTTATTTCCATGAAAAATTTATTGCTCTTTCTATACATGAACGCCTCAAGTGAACACAAGGAAACCAGGCAGTTAAGTATTCATAACCTACTATTTAACTTTTAAATACAGGAATTAACAAAGAAATAATCTTCTGAAATGGTTACATTTTTATAGGTACATATTTTAAATAAATGTCGGAAAGTTTACAAAAAGTAATTTTATTAAATTCTACTCATTATAAAAGGTGTCCCAAAATCATCAGTGGAGCTCGTAATGACAGATTTTTTACAACATTCTGAGGCAAAAATCTTAATACAATTATGTCGAGTCTCCAACCGTTTTCGAGCCAGACTCTATTGAAATCTCTGTATATACAGGGTGTAATTAGTTTCATGTCATTAAAAAAAACTGATAATGGGGACCGACTAGACAAACAAAAAACCTTTATGACTTTTTTCCCCTAGGGGCACTTTGAAAAAAACTGACCTAGGTCAACAATTTAAATATTAGGGTAGGAAACATTTGAGAACCACTGCCTTTGTGGGCCAATGGACGTGTACTAGGTATAATTCTAGAACTTTTAAATTGTCATAAAAACGTGCAAAGATTACCGACCGACTCGTCGCCGGCCGGCGGTTCAAAGCAAAGTACGCGGTACCTTTGATGAGCGCCTCAACCGAACCAATTATAAAAATGTAAATAATTCGTTATCTCTTTTTGCAGAACTGCAAGCAATTCATAGACGTAGACAGGGTTTAAACACAGCATTTCTTTACATGTGTTTTTTTTTTTAATTTAGAGCAAAATTGGAGCTTTTATTGTTGTTTATAATTTACCAAATTTAAATGTGATTTATTAACATCTGTAACCTAAATGAGTGTTCTGGGTTAAGCTTAAAAAACGAGTAATTATTTCATGACATTGGGAAATAAAGAGTTAGACGTCTGAGATACGATAACAGAAAATAATTATGTGTATTTTAAGTTAGGAAAAAATTTGATTTATTTAACGAATTGCCCATCAGGTATCGAAAATTAAAAATTCAATAAATCTAGAACTTACCAATAAATTATTTTTGATTTACATAAATTGTTCGAAATGTCCTCCGTCTGCATCAATACACTTTTCGGCACGTCGAACTAAGGACATACGCACTCCGTTCAACACATTTGGTAAATTAGGATCATTTTTTATGGTTTCTATGCACATTAAAATACGTTGCTGCAATTGTTCCAAAGTGTCAATTGGATCACGGTAAACCAGAGATTTAAGATGGCCCCAAAAATAAAAATCCATTGGATTTAAGTCGGGTGACCTAGCAGGCCATGGTACTGGTCGCGCACGCCCAATCCATCGTTGAGAAAACTCCGTGTTTAAAAAATCTCGAACAGCTAGACTAAAATGAACTGGCGCGCCATCATGCATATACCACATTCTTCTACGCCTTGCCAAAGGTACATCTTCCAACAAATTTGGCAATGTTTGTTGTAAAAAGTTTAAGTATACATCACCATTTAATCTAGCAGGTAATTCTATAGGTCCAATTATTTCATTACCGCAAATTCCTGCCAACAAATTAACGCTGAACCGTCGTTGAAAATGCGCCCTTCTTATTACATGTGGGTTTTCGTTTGCCCAATAGTGCATATTTTTAAAATTAAACACTCCACTTCTGGTAAAACACGACTCATCGGAGAAACAGAGAAAGTTTAAAAAATCCTCATTTGCCGCGTGTTTTCTCAAAATCCACCTACAAAATTCCATTCGTCCTGCATAATGGGGTTCTAGAGCTTGCACACGTTGATAGTGATGGGGGTGTAAGTTCATATCTCTTAAAGTCCTTCACACACACTCCCACACGGTTCGTGATATCACGGGTGCTTAAAGTTGGATCCTCTTCTACGAGTTCCAAAACTTGAACCTCCGCTTCAAATTACCCCGTTTACGCGTTGTGGACCTCTTTCTCCTCCATGTCCAGCGAGACGACCTGTTTCCCGAAGACGCTGAGCAGTCCGTACAATTGTACGTGCACAAGGATGACGTCGATTAGGGAATCTTAAACGATAAAGCTGTTCCGCAGCTGCTGCATTTCCACGACATTCTGCATACATCAAGTGCATATCCGCGAGCTCTGGGTAAGTGTAATCTCCCATAGCGTTCAAAATCTGCGTTTTAAAATACCACACTAAACTATCAGCTAACGTTGTCAATAAAGAAAATAAAAATAAAAACTTGGTCCAAAATCCAAAAAGTAACACAAAAAGAACGAACAAGTAGTGTCTATACGTAATCAAGAACTTAACGACTTGAACGGTAAGTCAATCAAATAAATCTTAACTGTAAATACGTGGCCTAAAATTCAAATAGAACGAAAACAACGAACGGGTTCGACGTGTGTACTTAACAAAGTGTCCACAGAAACTAAAACATTGCACAAGTAGTTTTCTTCAGATTTACTAAGCACTCAGAAAACGCCGACGTCTTTCACTTTTACCGCAGCGCTAAAGACCTTAAGGGGTCTACAGAGGAACCAGCCAACCAGCTAACCGTCTTTCTCGGTACACTTTGAAAATTGCCATAACAACTCTCATAAAAGTGAACTGGTCTACTGGAATCCCAGGTCCTCAAAGCATACCAACAATCGAGCAGACCAGGTCAATCCAGTAGACCAGCTCACTTTTACGAGTTCGCATGGCAATCTTCAAAGTGTACCGAGAAGGTCGGTTGGTCTGCTGTCTGCCGCTGGGTCGTGTGTAGATCCCTTTACCTTACCTACTTTTAAAAAGTGTGATTATCAACTTGAATCCTCGGCCGACGCGCGGTCTCTAACAAAGGAGCGCGATACTTTGAAAAAGCCGTATTAGCGTATTTGATGGTTAGAGGCGCCGACATACGCGAAAATAAAAGCCTATTCCTACATTCCAGCAGTTCTCAGATAATTTTACTGAAAAATTCCGAAATTTTTGTTTATTTTTTTTCTAAAACTATGGGTTTTAGACCCTATGTTATATCGGTTTTTTTGTTCGTTTAGTCCCCCACTACCAGTTTTTTTATGACATGAAAATGATTACACCCTGTATGTAGGCGCTGTAAACAAAATGAACTATGACAACCGTACTGAATTTATTAGTAGTATCTGTCAGTTGCGTACATTTGCTATTGTTAAGTTTCTTAATATGAAAATAAATTACACTTCACAAGAATATTGTGTGAATGTGAACGCAATTCTGAAGCTGCTATGCGACAATATGCTCTTCGGTTTCCAGAAACAAGATATCAGAATGGAAATGTTTTTTAAGACTGATAAATCATGCAAGAAACACAGGTACTTTGGTTCCTAAATAGCAGATAAATGTACCTAAAACGGCACCGTCGTTTACTACCTTCTACCACAGACCTATAATGAAGATTATTACAGTTTTGCCGATTAATTCTTATTCTCTTGAACCCCACAATCATCCAAATGGGACGAGTGTACGAAGTTATCGCTTTAATATCTTATACTTTGTTTGCTGAAAAAAAAGAACACTTAATAGATGGTAAGGAGACCTTCGGCACGTTACCCAGATAGCATTTATTATTCCACGAATGTACATTTTGCATTCCCAATGTTCTAATTGCATTCTGTACTTGCCATGTATGTTCCCTCAACATTCCCATATAAATAATATTTTCACATATACAATATGATTATACATACGATATAAATGGAATATACAGAAAAGTTTATGTTCACAGTCGCATATACTGTGTACACGTATCAGGGAACGTTCTTCGTATATGTGTTCATGTACATCGTATGGACATTCGTCAATGATTTTATCTGTATAATACAGGTATATTTTTTGTAGAAATATTTGCATCGCCCGAGCGCCGCGTCGATAGTAATATCATCAAAAGTTCAGCACTTTTAACTCGAACGCTGGTTCGATTTTTGAACTAATAAAAATAAACCTGCATCACAACTGATGAGACAGCAATGCTAGTTTTATAGTACCTATCTACCTACCTACAAAAATAATTATGATGTTTCTCTCTCTATATAGATCTGGTTTAAGTACATTTATAATCATCCCCTGTGTGGTGTATGACGTTTTATAAATTTTAAATCGTTCGTCAATATTGTATATATGAAATATGTTTTAAATTTTGAATCCAGACTTTAGATTTATGATCGAATATTAAATAATAATGAATATGAAATATTAAATAATAGCGAATGAAATATTAAATAATAATGAATAATAATCCGTTTTTAATTTATGTACTGTGTTCAATTAATTAGTAACTATCTCGGTAACTATCGGCATTTCTTAAGCAGGTAGTTCAGACTTAGAATGGTTATTTAATTACATTTTATCTTTTATATTTAGATTTCCGTTTTCCATGTCATTACAATCCCCTTGTAGAATTTTTTAAATGCGCGCCACGGTCCTTAGATTAGTGCGCATGCTCATCGTACTCTAGCAGACACGTCATGCTTTTGCATGTCATTTGCAGATATTTTATATTTAGACACTAAAGTTTAATGTTTAATGTGTATCCCTTTGTACATATTATACTAAGCATACCACCTATATTAGTTATAATAATTACGGCGTTTGTAGGTATCGATTTTTTGGAAAAAAAACTGAGGTGGTCTTTGTAATGGTCTCGGTCCACGAAAAGGAAGCTTGGTGGTCACCATTCAAACGGAAACCATTTGACTGATCATTGAAAAACAGGAGAAAACCCCCCCAGAAACGTGGACATTTTACGGGGTGTTTAAATCTTATTTTCAAGAAGGTAGGTTCGATCTATTTCAATATTAAGAAGCTTTTGTTTATTTAAATCACAATCATTGGATTTGATTACAACGAACGAGTTGTGATAGGTATTTATTTGTAGTAATTTGCTTTATACCTATTTCAGAGGATTATAGAAGAGCTGCAATTGATTGAAAAGGGCAGAGATCATATCTGATGTAAGAGTGAACAAAAACAAATCAAAGGACTATGTACAAAAAACACGTTATTCCTCCTGTCAGATGAACATAATGATATCGAAGAACATATTGGAAGCCGTCGACTTCCCAAGAAATTTTGTCCATACTAGAAGTTGAAAGAAGATATGTTCTTTTAATAACTCTGGTAGGCATTTAAAATCAAGTACTTACCTAAAATTTCGAATGTTCACTTGAACGAATTTCATAGGTATGAAAAAGAAAAATTAATAAAAGCCACACTTCGATTTAGGTGTAAAAACTTAAGTATTGTGGATATTTATTGTCAGCAAATGTGGCAATGAAGTGTTTATGCCTAAATCGATGTGTGGTTTTTATTAACTTTTCTTTTTCATCTAAAATTCATTCAAGTGAACGTTCGAAACTTCAGGTACATTTAAAATCACAAGCATTAAATATTTCCGAATTCCAAACAAATATCTATGTTTTGTAGGTAAAGGACACCGCATAAAACAAATGAAAAAAAGGGCACAGTCAAATGGGCTGAAAATGCAGAATGTCTGAAAATGGCCAGTTTGAAAGGTCAAAGATCAGGAAGATCGGTACCCACTAATGTCATAGTTGAGAGTATTATGTGACGAGTTGTTTAATGTTGTTATTCATATTCATAAGACCGGAAATGCCGCAGGTTTCATGAATGAGGTGGTGATTTTTTTTAAGTTCCTATGCTTACTTTAAAGTGAGGGTGTGCATGTGTGTGTATGTGTGTAGTGGGGGGGGGGTTGGTTATCGTGCGTGAGAGAGTGAAAGTGTGTTCCTATCAAAGAGTTGTAATGTATGAGCAGTGGACAGCGTGCAAACGGTGTGAGCATTCTCATCCTTCTCACACAGTTCGTTCTCTCTTTGTCGCACAGTACATGAGGGGCTGTGTTGCTTTGTAAAACAGAGTGGAGAGCAAAGGAGAGGGTACGAGGTGTGCGACAAGGACAAGGATGCTCGCGCCGTCCAGCAATCAACGGCTTATTTCCTGTAGTCAGATGTGCAAATACATTAGAATAACAACATTAAACAAATCATCATAATATGATACTCTCAACTATGACAGCGGGTACCGATATTCCTGATCTTTGACTTTTCATATCTCAAAAACTGGCGATTTTCAGATATTGTGCCCATGAAAACTTTTGATCAGGATATTATGAAGTACAACATACTACATTTTCAGCCCATTTGACTTTACCTTCTTTTCCATTTATTTTGTGCCTGCCGTGTCCTTTATGATAATATCAATTTGTTTAATTTATGTTTGATCAGTTTTATTTTTTCTGTAAGATCTTTGTGAGATGTTTTTATATTTTTCAACTTTATCATGGCCAGTTTTTAAAGAGAAGTAAGTACCTATTCAAATATAATACAATGTATTTTCTTTTCTAGTTGGACTAGCACGTGTATCTCCTCCGCTGGACAGGAAGGAAATACCTTCTCCTAAAAATTGGAAAAGCCAAAAGAAAGTATTCAGCCGGTAGGATCAGTCACAGATGATGTGTTGAGAATGAAAAGTGGACTTTCGCAATTACAAGTATCACCATCGGCAACACCTGGACACTGGTTTTGAAAATGTAAGCCCTCCAATTTTTACTATTTTTTATTTATTGACAAAAAAATTCGTTATAGTAAAATATGACAGTTCATAAGTTGCAAAGAAAATTTTTTTGTTAAAAAAAATCTCAATTGAAATTTTTGTCACAATTGTTTTTTATTATTGCAATTCATTTTTGTAACAAAAAATAAAAATACATTTAAAGTAACAACTGTTTTATTTATACCTCTTCCTAAATAAAATCATGTTTTGTTCTTGGCAATTTAAAACACGATTTGAAATAGATAAAACTTTAAGGTAATGTAATATGATCATTAGATTTTTTCATAAATAACACGTTAAATATGATTTTTAAGCTGCTGTTTTAGAGTGATAAATGTTTGATCCATTTTAAAATGGTTTTTAACAGATTATATTAACGTAAAACTATTTTTTTTACATATATTCTTGGACCTTTGTAAAGTATTGTTATAGCAAATACAGTTTTATTTAAGTTTATTTAGCATTTGTATGCTCCATTCAATAAAATTTGATGAATAAAACATTTGACTTTAGTTGAAAACTAATGGTAAAAACAAATTTTCTGTGCATATATTCCACATTTACTTACGTAATATTCTTCACAAGGAATGTGAAATGTGGAAAATTAGAATAAGTACCTAATAATTGACTGTAACAATTAAACTTTAAAATTAGATATTGGATTTATTATATGCAAGTACTTCACTTATATCGTGTATTCTCTTGAGTTTAATTATTATAATAATTTATTATTTGCTGTAATCATAGATGAGTCGCTGCGTCATACTGAACAT
Source organism: Rutpela maculata (assembly GCA_936432065.2). Taxonomy (NCBI): domain Eukaryota; kingdom Metazoa; phylum Arthropoda; class Insecta; order Coleoptera; family Cerambycidae; genus Rutpela; species Rutpela maculata. The sequence goes on from OW386289.2 coordinate 44,290,205, forward strand.
ATTCAGAATGAAGCAGCGACTCATCAATGATTACAATAAGTAATAAATTATTATAATAATTAAACTCTGAAGAAAATACTTGGCATGAGTGAAGTACTTATAGCTGCCACTGATACATAATGTTCATTCCTACAATATACATGCATCATAGATTTATGATCCATGTGTAACATACCAGGCACCTACGGTTTAATTCCTACGAAGGTAGTACTCATATACCGTGAACATGCAGTGTACATTGTGAATGTAGGATGGACCTTCCTCCTTTATACCTCATGTATCTATCAGTATATCAATATACGTTTCTGGTTCATATCAAGTTCCGTTTTGGTCTATGGGTACGTTGTAGGAATCTTACTCGTATATCGAGAGGCGGTCATCTGTACGTCTCTCTGACATTCAGATTTTCTACATGGAATACAAAATGAATATTCATTCTTAGTTCCATGGGTACATAAAGTACATTCCGAGCACATGCTCTGAATGTAAAAATGCTATCTGGGTACAGTGTCGTCCCACTGGGTGTTTTGCTATTATGTATATTATTGTATATTGCTTATATACAAAAAGTAAAGACGAGCAGCATAGGTATAATAATTATTATTATACCTATTTGATTCAATTAAATATTATGACTCAACAAAAATTTGTAATTATCATCTTAGGGAAAAAAATTGTACAGAAACATAACGTAACAGTCTGAACTCAAATATCGAATAGAGATGATATATCAGTTTGTACCTTAAGATGTTATTAAGACATTTTAGATAATCGAATGAAAGTTGCAGTCGGGCATTGCCGAATGCGAATACTTATTAGAGGCGATAACTTTTATAAGTCTTAAAATTTTTATTTCAAATTTGAAACTTAGGTAAAATATGGTGCAATACTCCCGTTTGAAATTGTACCATATCCGTCATCCAGGGTCATCGTCAGAGGCATGCAAATTGTGTTGTTTTATATAGACGGTTTTATTGTTTTAGAGCATTAAGGTTTTTTATAAGGCACATAAAAATATGAAGATGTACAATGTATCGAAACTAATACTCACATTCGGTATGTCTATTTAAAAAACTGCACAGTATATAGATATCTCAATTTCACTTTAAATGCTTATGTTTAATGAGAATATTACGAATGAATGAAAGTGGCAGTTGGGAGTTGCCGACTGCAAATGCATATTCAAACAATAGACGATATTGACAGTATATTTAATCTCAGTTGCGCCACATTCATGTGAATTGTGACGTTTTCACGCCAAAACGAACCAAACGACGCTTAGAAAAATTTTACGTCATTTGAACTTTGTATTTGCAAAAGTAAATAGGAACAGGGTCCAACTTGAGAGAGAAGTTATTATTTGTTGGCGAAGAAATTACATTTGGGCAATTAGAACTCTCGTGAACATGGAAGAAAATATTTTTATTTAAACGAGATGTGGTTGAATGAAGGACAGACCGTAACCTGAATTTGATAAGATAAAAATGTACAAAGTGTTCGTCAAGCTCATATGGAAGACTAGTCTACCAGAATGAAAAGAGAAACAGAAAAAAAAGCACTCAATAATAGGGCACCTAGGAAATGATTAAGGATTCGTGGATGTCCAAAAAATTGGCGATTATCCTGAGGATATGAACGCAGATGTTTTTGAGGAATGGTGTGCAAAAATTCTCACAAAGATAGAATCAGTCGTTATAAAATATGGATAACGCACCGTACCACAGCTGATTAATGAAGAAATTACCAACCAGCTGATGGTGAAAATCGCAAATCTAAGCTCGGTTAGATGGTAAAAATATTCGGTCGTGCTTCGGTTAAAGTCGATTTGCTAACATTAGAGAAACAGCATTTGCTGATATACAAGAAATAGATTGTGGCTGAAATGTCTAAAGCAGAGGTATTTACGTATTACAGCACATTGATAAGCTTGGAGAAATCTATCCTAGAAACTAATAGAATTAACATACACAAAGTCGTGGAAATGAAAAATTAGCTAAACGCTGAACTTACTGTATATATGTAATTCGTAATCTCTTATTATTACTTATTATTAGTCATTACTATCAAAACTAAAATAGATTCTACTCTAACCCTATCTAAAAATATATGTTTAAGCTTATATATTATAAATTTAGTCAATTTTTTTTTATTATTATTTATATATAAATTGTTGTTAGTCAATATTTTGAAGCTTTCTAAACTGTAGTCATCAAATAGTTACTTAGTTATGATATATATATATACTTGTTCTCCATTTACACCTCCGATCTACCAAGGACAGAGCGGACCTCCATGGCCCTACACCGACGACACAGCCCTGACAGCCAGATCCTAGAACGCAAGGATAGACATCAGAAACCTCCAGGAGGCGGCCTCCCTCCTAGAGGACTGGTGCAACAGATGGAATGTAGCCGTCAACGCTGAGAAGAGCAAGGCGGTCCTCTTCAATAAGGTAAGAAAACAAAACCCCACAGGCACGTTTCCATATTTGGTGAAAACATCCAATGGCACGATACCACCAACTACCTTGGCGTGATCATGGACAAAGGCCTAACATGGAGACTGAACACAGAAGCCATCGTCAAAAAGGCCAGGAGGACGAGAGCTCTAATCTACCCGATGACGGGCAGACAGAGCAGACTCAACCTGAGGAACAAGCTCACGCTTATCAGGTCACTCATCCGGCCCCAGCTGACGTACGCTTCGGTAGCATGGGGCTACCAAGCGAAAAGCTACCTCCATCAGATCCAGAGAGTGGAGAACGTCGCCCTCCGGACAGCAGTGAACGCACCCTGGTTCGTGCGCAACGAGGACATCTTCAGAGACTTGGAGTACACCCCAGTCACCGAAATCATCAAGGAGAGAGCTAAGAAGATATCCTCCCTTGTCGAGGAGCATGGGAACCCGCTAATCAGAGAGGCTACTGACTATGACCCAGCGTCCGATGAAGACACCCCACGGAAGAGACATGACGATCACCCAACCACCCACCCAAGACCCTGCGGGTACCGGACAACCAACCGTCCAGTACCTGTAGTCACCCTGGCTCCGGGCAGACCGAAAATGCTACCAAAGCAGTTAGGTCTGCCCTTCCTCGAGCTGCACAGCTCATCCTTACCCTACCGACCGACGATCCGGTTGACAGATGTCAATTGGCATTCTGTGTACCGGCAGTCAATCCCTGCCAAAACCAAAAAACACCCAAACTGACCGATGACTACCCCCCGGGGGGACAAGCTGGCGAAGAAAAGAAAACGAAGAGCGAAGAACGCCAGAAGAGCCCTTAGTCAGCAAGGCCCAACGAGCCAGGACCCAGGGAGGTGGGCCGAAATCATCTGCACCACTCACATTTGTGAGTGGGACCGATGTAAAGTAATCTCGCCCGCCCTGCACGAGGCTGGTCCCCGGTCTACGGCGATGTATTGGGGTAAAAGGCAATAGTCCTGCCCGGCCCCAGTTATCCGAGACCGACATCTTTAGCCAAGAATATTGGCAAATATGAGAAGTGTATGTAGATCATTATAGATATAATACATCATGAATCTGAAACTATTGTTTTCCTCACAGACAGTCTACGACTTTGTGAGTTTCTTGTTTATTTGTTTGTAATATATGTCGACATGTATTGTATACTACATTTTGTACCTGCTTGAATCCAAATAAACTATTATTATTATTATTATTATTATTATTATTATTATTATTATTTTTTTTTTTTTTTAGTTTATAAAAACCAGTCACCCTTTATACTCTGTGGCTCCGACACTCACAGAGGGGAGCTGGTAGTACCGGCAGCCACTCCCCACGTCCGTGGGGTGAGTGACTACTGGGTCCGAGAATCGTGTGCCCTGAGTAGACGTAATGAGCCGAGGATAATGGCCTTCTGCATCCTGCCGGCTAAGATCTCTGCCGAATTTCGGCATGCCGGTATGATCTTTAGTTCTGAAAGCAGTGTGTGTCTCGTTCCACCGAGGGCTCCTATGATCAGGACCACTAGCTTAACAGTATGGCCAGGGTAAAGCCTACGGAGCTCGAAGAGCAAATCTCGATATTTCGTCCGTTTTTCCTCCTCCTTCAAGACAATGTTATTCTCCGCGGGAGCCGAGAACTCCACGACAAACATTGTCTTGAGTTGGTGGTCGAGGAGTATCATGTCAGGCTTATTAGCTTGTATTTGCCTGACGGTGGGAAACGAGTAGTTCCAATAAATTAGACACTTCTCATTTCCCACAACGGACTCAATATCCCCCGGAGCGTAAGGCAGCACTGGTGTCTCGTCTATCCCATACGAGTGCCTTAAGTGATAATAAAGCATTCGTAATGCTGCGTCGTGCCTCTGGATATAGGCCGAGACTGCATATACTGGACAAGCCGACAGCAAATGCATTAATGTCTCCGGCGCCCTGTGGCAGGTCCTGCAGCTGACATCAGGGACCTCTATACCCATGACACGACTTCGATAGACGAGTGTGTTGAATACACCATCCTGGCACGCCATTATGAATCCCTCGGCCTCAGACTTCAGCCCGGCTGACCTTAAGAAAGCAAAGGTCAGCCTTTCGGATAAGCCGCGGTCTTCTATATTTTTATAGAAGACGCCGTGCAATGGCTTATCCGAGTGTCGCTGCAGAAATAGATCAATTTCAGCAGCTTTGACTTGGGCTTTTTGCCGAGCAGGTTCCAACTCGGTGACAGAGTCTTGGTTAACCCGCTCAGCGTCGAAGACCAGACCGAGTTCATCGGCGGCTCTGCGTGCTGCCTTAAACAAAAAGGCTCCTGCTCCTGCACTTTCATGGTCTCGGACCATGCAGAGGAGGGGATCCGAACTCCTTATGACCTTACAGGCTCCATCCAGAACCATTCTGTTATGGAGACTCTCCAAACTCAAGAGTCCACGGCCTCCCCGATGCCGTGGGAGATATAACCGTGGAACGGACGATTTTGGGTGCAAACTCCTATAGAGATGCATCTTTTTTCGGGTTCCTACATCGAGTTGACGCAGCTCCTCTTGATTCCATTTAATTACTCCGAAGGAGTAGAGGAGGATCGGAACGGCAAGCATATTGGTAGCAGACACCTTGTTCTTCCCCGACAGTTCTGAAGACCAGATCTGTCGGAGTCGGTGCTGATACTTGCCGCGGAGAGCGTTTTTTACAACACTCACTTCTTGGGTGGAGCGTTGCTCGACACCCAAGTAAGTGTACGACTCTCCGGCATCTAAATGATGTAAGATGCTTCCGTCCACAAGCTGCGCATCCTCTCCGTAGTCACCACATCGTCCTCTCTTGAGGTGGACTAGTGCACACTTGTCCAACCCAAATTCCATGCCGACAGCCTGCGTGTACTTCTGTACCACCCTGAGGGACTGGCGTAAATCCCTCTCTCCGGAGGCATAAAGTTTAAGGTCATCCATTTAAAACAGATGGGTGACCTTATGCCTCCTGTCGCCGGGGGTACCGCAGTTGTATCCACGGGTATTTCGAAGCGAAACGGATAATGGTAGTAGTGAGATGCAAAACAGAAGGGGGCTTAGGGAATCTCCCTGAAATACTCCCCTTCTGAACAATACCGGCTCTGTCTGGACTCTGCTGTTACCTGATGTTATGGTAAAGCGAGTCCTCCAGAGCGGCATGAGTTCTTCGATACATCTCACTACGGGACCTGGCACCGCAAGACATCTGAGCAAGTGGACAATAAGCTCATGGGATGTCATATCAAATGCCTTGCGGTAGTCGATCCAGGCCATAGAGAGGTTACGCTTATACTGCACGGAGTCCTGCGTGATACATCTGTCGATCAGCAGGTTCTCCTTGCAGCCAGCGACACCTCTCTTTGACCCTCTTTGCTCATATACCCGTTCGTAAACCCGTTCAACTGCTTGGAGCACCCGCATGTACAAGATGCGTGTAAACAACTTGTAGCATGCATTTAAGCAAGTTATCGGCCGGTAATTTTTTGGGTTAGACAAATCTTCGTTCTTCGGGATCAGCACTGTCCGCCCCTCGACAACCCAAGAAGGAATTTGCTGCTCCCCATTTAGCCATGAATTAAAAATTCTGGCCAAATGGTGGTGGGTACTGGAAAACTTTTTCCACCAAAAGTTATTTATCCCATCGGGACCTGGAGCAGCAAAGTTCTTAGAGCCCTCAAGAGCTCTTCGAACCTCTTCTGGGGTTATCGGTTGGCACACCTCGTTTGGTTGTTGAAACCTTTGGCAAAAGGCTTCAAAGTGTGCCAGGGCTGGAGTGTCTCTGTTGAGTGGTAGCTTCTGTCCGTAGAGCGTTTTCCAGAAGTTTTCCACCTGATCTACAGTCGGCGGATTCTCTACAACACGCTGAGGCGGTTCGAAAAGGCGCGAGGGCTTTTTGCGGAATAGATTGTTTTCCGCCAGCCCCCTCGCCCGCCTCACTAGTGACTTTTTACAAGTCACTAGCATCCGTATCCGATCAAGGCAGTGCTGCTTGGTGGTTCGCAGCATTGCCCCATTCAGTGTGTGATGGACGCGTCTTAAATTGGCGGCTATGCGCCTAACTTTAGGCGTGAATGTCTTATTGGCCGCCATATAGTCCATCACACATTGGATACGGGATGCATGTTGCTTCGCCGACCGGATCTTGGCTTCCATCTTATGTATACGCCGCTCCGCTCTCTCCTGTGGATAGGCAGTGTTCCGCCTCTCCCCTGGGGTTAAGCGCTGTGCAGCAGCGTATACGGCACAGTTTATGCGCCAGATGTCAGCCCCTTCTGGTATCGCTTCACGAAGTTCAGCATCCACTCTGGCTAGGTCTTCTGATCTGGGGGGTCTGATGTAGTGTAACCCCCTTCTTGTGTTGAGGCCCTCTAGTGTTGGTGGAACGTCTAGAACTGCCTCCTCAACCAGTTCATTCAGCGGCTCTTCAACCGCCTCATTTACCGGCTGAGGAACAGCTCTCACGTAGCCCCTGCTACGAAGGTGGGATACATAATCACGCAGATTTTGCGGCGTGAAGGCGCTGTGCTCCGGGTGTCTTTCACACCACAGAGCATGCATTCGCGCCATGTACCCCCTTCGTGCGGGCTCACTGCTTTCGTAGCACAGCAGAAGATCATTCCTCAGCTCATCTGTCCACTCAAAGCGTCCATGTGTCTCGCGGTCGTCATTGTCAGGCAATCCGTCCGGTTGGGCCCCACCACCTTGCCTGTGACCCCCATCCGGATGGGGTCGATTGTGGGGGCCCTGTCTTCTGTTGCCTGGAACCAGAAGATTTCAGCTTGTTAGGTGGTTAGCCTAACAAGCCCACGGCCGACACCAGAGGGGAAGTCTCTTTCCCCTCCCGGGTGCGCTAGCACTGTCGGTCCGGATTTTGCACCCGTGGCTGGAGTAAGTGGTGTCGCTACTCACCAAAGGCTAGTTGGATGTAAGGGAGCCCCTCCTGCTCATTTATTATTATTATTATTATTAATATTATTATTATTATTATTATTATTATTATTATTATTATTATTATTATTATTATTATCATTCTTTTCACCACTTTCAGTGGGTTTAAAAAAATATATGTATCATCGGCTTTTATAGCAAGATGATACATTCAAACGGGAATACTAAGGAAGGATCTAACTATAGATGTAGTGCCAAGAATTACTGCTTTCTGCATTTGGCTTCTTATACCAGCTGAGATTCCTAGTTCTTGGAGGTTCTTTGTCAGCGTTTTTGTTACGACTCCTGTAGTAGAGATTATGATTGGTAAGATTACTACTTTTTCTTGTCGCCATAAGTCCTTAATTTCAGCAGCCAATGGGAGGTATTTGCTGATCTTTTCGTTGTGGTACTGGTCGAGGTTGTGAGTGTTGGGGATACCTATGTCCAGTAGAAGGGTCGTCCGGTTCACTTTATCAACAATGATAAGGTCTGGTCTATTATTGGGGATAGGCCTATCCGTAATAACTGACCGGTCCCAGTACAGTTTATAAGACTCACTCTCCTCAACTGGATTCGGCGTGTATTGGTAGTAGGGCACTGTATTCTGTACTAATCCGTATTTTTTTGCCAACGATTGATGTAGAATCTGTGCCACCTGGTTATGGCGCTTAAGGTAGTCGGAAGCGGCCAATACCTGACAAGCCCCGGTTATGTGTTGGATAGTTTCAGAGGCTTGCTGACATCTTCTGCATTTATCGTTATCCATATCCGCCTTGACAATATACTTCAGGTAGTTTTTAGTGGCAATGACCTGGTCCTGTATAGCTATCATGAAGCCCTCGGTCTCTGTAAAAATGTCTCCATTCTGCAGCCACGCATTTGACGCCTCCTCGTCTACTTGGGGCCGAGTTAGGTCATGAGCATGCCGTCCATGGAGCTGTTTCTCGGCCCATCGGTGTAGGTTGTTCGCTACTCTGGCATTGTCCATTTCCATGCCCTCTGGGTTTGCCTGATGTAGATTAAGAGGAGTGTAGCGCGTATCAGCTTCAACGATTGCTTGATGTAATCGGGAGTTCTGATTACAGAAATATTCCTGGAGATTATTGATCTGTTTCTGGCATAGCCACTTGATGTCAGCCAATCCACGTCCTCCCTTATTACGCGGCAATGTGAGTCTTTCAACTGCTGATCTAGGGTGATGGGCTCGATGTTTAGTCAATAATCTACGGGTAGATCTTAAAACATTCTCTAGCTCAGTCTCAGTCCACTTGACTATGCCAAAAGTATATGTTAGGACGGGGATGGCGTACGTGTTTATCGCCTTGAAGGTATTTCTCCCGTTCAGCCAGGCTTTAAGAATGGCTGTTACTCGTTGCAAGTAAACTTTAGTGATTTTACTTCGTACCTCCTTATGATCTATTCGCCTTGACTGAAGGAGACCCAGATATTTATAATAGTCCCCTTGCTCCATCGTATCAAAGGATTCTTCAGCGTCTAGATCAAACGTCAATGGAGTGATTTTCCCTCTTTCAAGACTGAGTGTTCTACATTTATCAAGACCAAAGGACATCCGGATATCATTTGAGAAGCTCTCTGTGGCCTTGAGGAGATGACTTAATTGTCTATCTGTTGCTGCATATAACTTTATGTCGTCCATATACATCAAGTGCGATAACATGTAATGAGCCTCGCCTTCTCCCTTAACTCTGTATCCATACCCAGTACCATTCAATAGTGCTGATAAAGGATTGAGGGCTAGACAGAACCACAATGGACTCAGGCTGTCTCCCTGGAAAATGCCTCTTCGTATTGGCACTGTGTCGGATGTAATTCGTGTCTCGCCACAATTAAGGCTCAATACAGTCGCCCACTTCGACATAACATATTCCAAGAGTGATATAGTGGCAGGATCTATCTTGTGCATATGAAGCACCTTAATCAACCAAGAGTGTGGGATAGAGTCAAACGCCTTCCGGTAGTCGATAAAGGCCATATAGATGTTTCGTGACTTGTGGACTACTTGCTCCATGACCACGGCATCAATGGTCAAGAGCTCCTTACATCCTTGGGATTGCCTTGTACACCCCTTCTGTTCTGTGGCTAGCATTTTGTGCCGATCTAGGTGGCAGTAGATCTTATCCGCAAGACATGCGGTCAGAATCTTGTACAGAGTACAGAGGCAAGTTATCGGTCGATATTTGGAAGGGTCATGTGTATTCTGATCTTTGGGAAGCAGGTAGGTTATGCCACTAGGTAAATAAGATGGCATAGACTCCGGATGTTGTAGGAAAGAAGTGAAGCATTTGGCAAGAAGTGGGTGGACAGTCGGTAATTTCTTTAGCCAAAAGTTGTGCACACCGTCGGGTCCAGGAGCCTTCCAATTCTGGGTTTTGTTCACTGCTCGTGTGACATCTCCAGTCGAAATGACTACCTTCTCCATTGTCGGAGTATCCATAATTTGGTCATTCTGTACTCTGATCCACGCGGCTTCCTCATTGTGGACCACCGCCTCGGACCATAGTCCTCTCCAGAATGCATCCACCTCTGCTGCTGCTGGTGTGCGGCCTTGCTTTTCTGATGCAGTCTCCCTCAGCCCACGATAAAACAATTTCTCAATTATTATTATTATTATTATTATTATTATTATTATTATTATTATTATTATTATTATTATTATTATTATTATTATTATTATTATTATTATTATTATTATTATTATTATTATTATTATTATTATTATTATTATTATTATTATTATTATTATTATATTATTACGACTGCCGCCTTACCACTGTAAACTGAACTCCAGTGAGCTAACTTTTGCTGAAGTAATAGGTAATGTTGTACGAAATTATTTTATATAATATGAATTAGTATCCATATTCAGTATACCAAATAATAACCAGTCCTGTTTGATTAACATTTTGCACAATTCACGTGAATGTGGTGCTACTGAGGTTAAGTAGATTGTCAATATCGTCTATTGTTTAAATAGGCATTTGCGCTTGCGGCAACTCCCAACTGCCACTTTCATTCAGCACAGATGGTGCTAATTTTTGTTGCTTGGATTGTTATCACTATCACTTACAATTTTGTCAAATTTTAGCTTTTAATATTACACCGTTTGCAAGCAAAAAAATCGAAAATTTTCGAAAATAATTTTTGTGTATTGAACGGCATAATCGATTCAAATAAACCAATTATAGATATTACCAGAAAACAAACGTGGAATAAATTGAACAGAATTTAATCTGACAACGGAAACATTGAAAAAAAAATTCATGAATTTTTCTATTTTTTTTTTAACCCTATAAAGTTTCGACACAACTATAGTCCACTCAAATTAGGAAAAAAAACGCCGTTTTATAGAAAAATTTTGAACAGCAGTTCCTTTGCATAGATAGTAAGTACTCAACTTTTAGAACAATTTTTTGCTTATGCGTAGAAAAAAAAGACATGATTTTTGAGATATATACATATTAGAGTGGGCCGAAAAAACACTTTTTTTTTTATATCGCTATACCTCAAAAAAGTTGCCTATCGCCTAGCTAAGCAAAATGAAAAAAAAAATTCAAATAAAAAAATATCTTCCGTTCGCGCATGGCGCTCAAAGTTTTAAAAAATGTCGAAATTTCGCTTTTTTTTAATTAATTTTTTATAATTGCTAAACTTAATACTAACTAAGCGCTATAGGTCCTAATGTGAAGTTTGGGCTATAAGGAATACGAAAATAAATTAAAACCCTTAAATTGAAAATATTTAGTAGCTTATCAATTTTATGTTCAGTCTATATAAATGATAAACACATTTTTGTTTTCAACTTCTTTATTCAATAATCATTAATCAATCACTTTAAAGTTTGATTTTTGGGAAAATTCGGGCATAATATTTCATGACAAGAGGGTAGTTCGTATTAATCCGTCTCTTGCGTGCCGTGATGTTCTGATGTTCTGATAGCTTCAAAAAGTATCTTTGGACCATCTGTGAAATGTTTGCTGGTTTTGATTTTGAACCATAGAGGCACGTAACATTTTAAAATAAAATATATCAAATGACAAATTTCATCATTAGGTTTTTCTAAACTCACGTACACTGTACGTGTTAAAATGTTGCAGCTGTAATTTTGTATTGTATGTAGTCAAGCCGCTACGACGCATAGTTTCCGAGATATAAGCAAAAAACCAAAAAATGGGACCTTTAAAGTTCCCCCCCCCTCTCCCCCGCTCACCACCTAGGAGTGGGGACTTTTGATATGTTCATCTCCAGACTAATCCAAACAAAGTTCCGAAGTCAAATTTTCTGTCCCTAAAATTTCCCTCTATAATCATTCGTTGCCTGGCCTATACACGCTAAAATGAATTTTTCAACTCCAGTTGCAAATCTTTTTTATATAGCTTCAAGCAGAATATTGAAAATTTGTTTTGACTGTAGTTTATTTATTAATAAAGTACATTCAATAAATAGCCCTACAAGTTTTGACGATCTAAGACCTATAAATCTTTTACTTGTCCTAAGTAAAATCTTATATACAATTGACTAATATGACGATTAACATCTATTTCGAAAAAATCAATTGTATAGAGACTTCCCTAAGATTTTACTTAGTACAAGTAAAATATTTATCGGTCTTAGATCGTAGGGCCATTTGTTAAATGTAATTTAATAATAAATGAATTACAGTCAAAACAAATTTTCAATATTCTGCTTGCAGTTATAGAAAAAAGGTAAGGCAGAAGCATTTTTCAATATAGGCCCCAATTAGTTTGCTTAATTTTCTAATCTCTCAATTTTATAATTGAAAGTCACCAAACTACGTAATTCTTTTGTAATCTAAGGGAACGCATGAATCCTCCATAACAGGTTATAAACTTAAATTAAACTTTACTGTGTTACTTAAAGATCTAACTATAATTTAACCAATGTTACACGTTAGTTGACTAACTGTGGCCAGCATCACCAACATATGTCTGAAAAAATATGAAAGGATACCTAATGGCGTTTTTACGTGATATTTGAGAAATAGATAAAGTTTCTTGTCTGAAGTAACAAATTTGTGAAACTTCTATAACCTCTGGTACGTGACAGTACAAAGAATACTTTAAGGGTCTGGTAAATAAATTATAATTTATTGCATCTCTTTTTGCTTGTTACTTTTCACGTTAGTGTTATGGTGAATATATTTGCCGAACCGGCTTTTACATCTGCACAGGCTGTTTCTTATAAAACCATAGATGCAGAGATGGTCATTTTACCACATTTGTAGTCACTCAAAGAATAGACTATGAGTTACTACAGTTAATTATCAGTCGGCAAAAGAATATGACAATAAAAAAACACATAAATAACATTTTAAACAAATGAGAAATGTTATATACGACCACTAAACATTTAAATGCATAACATTTATAGTAGATAGATTCGTTACTTGCACATTGCACAGGATAATAAATAAAATCAGACATATAATTAGAAAAATGGGTAAAACGAACATATAGCAAGCAAATCAACATTCAGTCGCATTTCATTACTGTGCGTAGGGGGAATGTAGATATTACAGAATAATACCATTGTAAAATAATTGTTTCTATTGTTTTTGAATTTTATTAATTTAATAATTGTTATAAATGTTATTAATGTCCATTTTAATATCTCAGCAATTATACCAATGTTTCCATTTAAAAAATTTTTGGGAAATAATACGTAGATTTGTAATCCAGTGCAATTTAAATGAAAAATAACGGGACACAGCTATAATGAACGGATTTGAATGATTTTTTTTTTTTGGATCTCTAATGCCATAAACTAAAATGTTTACTCGTTGAAAATTACTGCAATTTCGAAAATCCGTAAACTAAAAAAAAAGAAATAAAAATTTTTAGAAATCTACGAATAAAAAAATTATCGGAATTTTTAAATATTTCCTTTAAGAAAATAATGATTGTTTTAGAGGTTGTTTATAAAGAATTTGTAAAAAAATGAAACTTTTAAAATGAATTTGAAGATGGCAGAAGCTCCAAAAAGCGAAATAAATGAAAGAAAACAACAGCTTTAACACCTCATAGAAAAATATATTTTCTCAAACCAACAAAAGGCACGTATCCGCAAAGAATTATTTTAATAAAAGCCTTGAATAAGCATTACCAATGTGTAAATGGCATAATTTGTCTTTACATGCATTAACTGGATGTGATACAACTTCAGCGTTTTACAAAAAGGGTAAAAATAAATTTGCTAAATTATTCGAAATACGTACAGATTTACAAGATGCTGCTATTACCTTTACTCATGAAAATATAATGCTGACATCACTATTTTGCAATCGGTTATTTTATGCATTTTAGTATTAGGGTGCTTCTAAAAATTTATAATTATTTATGTTTTAAAATTTATAATTATTATTTATCATAAGTTGTTAATAAATTATTTTCTATAAAAAAATGATGTATTTGTATTATTTAACGTTTCTTTCATTTATTTCACTTTTTGGAGCTTCTGCCATCTACAAATTAATTTTAAACAGTTTCATTTTTTTACAAGTTCTCTATAAACAACCTCGAAAAACTATAGCAATCATTATTTTCTTAAGAGAAACGTTTAAAAATTCCGATAATTTTTTTTTCATTGGGATTTCTAAAGATTTTAATTTTTCTTTTTATTTACGTATTTTCGAAATTGCGGCAATTTTCATGAGTAAACTTCTTAGTTTATGGCATTAGAAATCCAAAAAAAATCATTCAAATCCATTCATATTATAGCTGGTATAAGGTATAAACCTTATTGCATTAGACTATTGGTGAGAGGGGGTATTCGAAAGAACTGCTCACTGAATTTCACATTACCTTCCTTCACTCCCAGCCAACCCAAATTTAATGGCACTCCCTGAAAATTACTTTTAATTCGAAGAACGCTTCTTAGAATTCTAGTTCTCATATAAAACAAACACTTTTGCAGCAAGAAATAAAATATTAAATAAATTATTATTTCTTGAAACAAAAATTTCTTTTATATGAAGAATTTACTTATTTGGGTATATTTAACCAATGTATTCTTGAATAACTTTTTTTGCGTGTACCTTTAACCGGAATGAATGAGTTATTTTTGGTCATTTAAGAATCTGGACTTCTCAGAATCCTTATATATTTCACCCTAGGACATTTCAACTGGGGTTTTTTTTTTTTTGGCTACAAACTGGGACTAAAACTAAAAGCAATGAAATACACTATACGAAACTAACCTAACACGATTTTAAAGGAAAATTAATAGACGATCAACAACGGGGGAAGGACAGGGTTACACTCTTCTTGCTCAGGGGCCCATCAGAGCATTGATAAATAGACACACAGGTAAAGGCCACGAATAGAAGGTATAATACACAAAAGGTAAAACATAAGGATACGAATCTAATCTATGTTCTTTATAGCAGCAAGTTGATGTTATTCAGAAAATTCATTATTTCCTTGTATATACGTACGTTCTTAAGCGACAATATGTGTAACAGATTAGTGGGTAGAGAAATCTTCAATTTCAATAAACCCTTAATAAGTTCATCGGTAGCTCCAGAATGGCATGAACACCCGAAAAAAATATGATCCAAGTCACAAACAATATGACATGCTGTGCATATATCTGATTCCACAACCCCAATTCTCTTCAAATGTTGCGCATAACAAGCATGGCCAAATCTTAGTCTGGAGATGGTGGTGATAAACTTTCTGTTTGCTGTCAAATGTCTAAACCAAGGAACCTTAGGGACACTATCCTCAATTTGCGTATAACGGTTGTTTGGATTGTCAATTTTGAATTGTTCATAATATTCATCCCATTTAATAATTATATTATTTTTTGATGAGTTCAAAAGATCCGATAAACACACCTTAAACTTGAGGTTTCCGCCTGTCACTGCAGCCACCTTGGCGAGATTATCCACATGCTCATTACAAGTGATCCCCACATGAGCCTTCACCCAGATAAAATCAACAATAACCTCGCTTTTATGCAACTTACAAAGATGTAGTAGTATTCTGAGAATGTAACTGTTAGTTCTGTGATCATTAATTAAGGCTGATTTTAAGTTAAGTAAGATACTTAAGGAGTCCGTCCAAATTACTGCTCGCTGAACTTTGTTGCGATCCACATAATATAAAGCTTCCAATATAGCAATAGCTTCACTCACGAACACTGTTGTACGAGGTTCTAATTTAATTTTCAGTTCGAAATTTTCAGATGGAATGTAAACGGCGCATCCCGTCTATTTCTCAATTTTAGAGCCATCAGTGTATATGTGCAAATGACTGGAGTATATAAATTTTAAGTTGTTTGCTATCAAATTATTCTCAGTGGTGATTTCTGAGTAAGATGGGATTAAAATATGAGGTTTATAAAATAGTTCGAGATACTCCAGGTTTAGATATGATATATCTGAATATTTGAGGAGTAGATTTAACTGTCCACTTACTTCACGGTATTCAGAGCAAAGGGGAGGGGAATTTCTTTTGGACCAATACTTATTTGTTAAATCTTGTGTGTTTAGGTGCGATATCTTAGACACGATCGACAAGTCTTTATATTCGGCTTTTAGAATATATTTCTCGCTAAGAAGTTGTCTGCGAAGCATCAGGGGTTGTTCTGTAGCTTCGGCGTGTAATGGAACTAGTGGGGTCGATCCCATGGAACCCAGGCAGATACGCAAAGCTTTGTTCTGTACAGTGTCAATGCGTTTTAAAACGGAATTACTAGCGGATCCATATAAGGTGGAACCATAATCTATAATTGAACGAATGTACGACTTGTAAAATAGAATAAGTGTATTAGGGTCAGCACCCCACCATGTTTTACAGATCATTTTTAAGAAATTAATGCCTTTTTCACATTTGGCTACAATATGGTCTATATAAGTACCCCAATTCAGCTTTTTATCTAAAGTAATGCCCAGATACATAATTTGATTTTTATAAGGATAGGAGTGATTACCTAATTTTAATTCATTTATATGAGGGGTATTGTGTCTTGTAAATATACTCGTCACCGATTTTTCAACGGAAATTTCGAATCCATAATCAAAGAACCAATTCTGCAGGAGCCCAGCGGTATTACTTAGCTTATTAATGCAGGTGTCGTATTTTTTGTGTATAGTATAAAAACAAAAATCATCTGCATATTGAATGATGCTACAAGAGGTATTTATATAATTGTGTAAACCGGCCGTATAAATATTGAACAAAATAGGGCTAAGGACTGAGCCCTGGGGTAATCCGATGGAACTTACCCTATATCCATGTTTTTTATTGTCGAATCCTCTTACATAAATAGTTCTATTTTTGTATAAATTAGTGATTGTGTACGCCGTATGGTTTGGAATGGACATTTTTATTAGTTCGTTGTAAAGAATATCTAAATTTATACTATCATAAGCCCCTTTAAAGCCCCTTTATACTATCATAAGCCCCAAGAAAAGAGTTCCTAGGTATGTATTATTTGAAAAATTATTTTGGATATCTGCAACCAAGTAGGTTACTGCGTCCAGTGTACCCAACCCTTTCTTAAATCCAAACTGACAATGAGGCAATGTAACTTTGTTACTCAACCACCATTCTAAACGATTTTTTATAATACGTACGACAACAAAGATATTGGACGGTAAGAGTCAGCCAGCTCAGGGTCTTTACCTGATTTGAAAATAGGAACAATGACGACTTTTTTAAGAGTCCCTAGATCAGTACCTTTAAGCCAGATGTCGTTAAAAATGTCTAATAGAAAATATTTCGCGTTATTTGGTAAGTGGGATAACATTGGGTATTTAATTTCGTCATATCCTGGTGCTGTATTGGACGCGGTTTTGATAGCAAGATTAAGTTCGAAAATTGTAAAAGGTTGAGAGAAAAAATTACCCTGAATTGGTTCAGGATTAATTTTTGGATCGTTATTCGAGACACTAGGTCGGGCAACTAGATTAAAAAATTCATCCATCCACAAGTCGGAACAAGGAGGGGTAGCAATATTTATAGGAATCCTTTTTAATTTTTTTGCATGTGTCCATAATACTTTAGATGGGGTGGACCCATTAAGGTTTTCACAATATTGTTTCCAATTTTCCTTAGCCTTAGATTTAAACATTTTTTTTGATATGGCAGTTATTTTTTTGCAAGTAATAAAATTGTCCATCGAGCTATTTTGCTTATATATTTTCAAGATATCTTTTCTTTTTTTCAACATTTGTTCACATTCATCATCCCACCATGGCGGGGGAGGGCGTTTTTTAACCTTAAAAGGCTTAAAAGCAGGAATGGATCTTTCAGCAGCGGTATTAATGTTTTCGATAAGGAAACGATACTTATCAACAGGATTCAACCCCGTGGGGGGGTTTTGGAAGACATTTTCCAGGCTTGACTCATATAATTTCCAATTAGCTTTGTCAGTGTTCCACTTATTCTTGGGGAATATGATATTTCGGCATTTTATATTAGCTGCGTACTCTATTATGATCGGGAAATGATCTGATCCAAGATTGTCTGAAAAAACTTTCCAGTTCATTTGCGAGGCTAAGGATGACGTAACCATTGATATGTCTACTACAGATTTAATCGCATTGGGAGCCGAAAGTCTGGTCCTGTCACCATTATTTAATACAACAAAATCTCTGTCCTCTATACAGTTAATTAATTGTCTTCCTACTTGGTCATTTTTTGAGGAACCCCAGAGGTTGCTATGGGCATTAAAATCGCCTCCAATTATAGCAGGATGAGAGAATTGTTTGAAAATGTTAATCCAATCGCTACACTGAGTAGTAATATTAGGGGATCTATATAATGATATGAAAGAAATTGGGGATTGATTAATTTCCATTGTTATGCCACATACTAGAATGTCAGGATTATACATATTAGTATCAAAGGATATTTCTTTGAACGAAAACTGTTTTTTAACTAATATGGCTACTCCGGCTCGTCCATCTATTCTGTCTCTACGAATTATGTTAAAACCTGGGAAATTCACAGGTTGATTTGGTTTAAACCAGGTTTCACTTATCAAAGCGATATGAATATTTTTGATCAATTAAAAATTTATTTAGATTAGCTTTATTTGCAATGGCTGATCGGGCATTCCATTGCATAATATTTAAATTTTGATTTGTAACAGCCATTTTTTAGTCATAGTTTTTAAGGACACCCTCCAATATCCTATCGAATTCAGACTTAAATAAACTAAAATTCAAATGTTTGAATTCATCGACATCTTTAATTGTATTAAAAATTGATACTATACAGTGTGTAAGATAATCTGATACTTTATTGGTAATTCTAGCTGGGTTATAATTAGGACTGATATTATTGGGCGGGAGAGCTTTACTAGGCCCAAACCTAAAAGGAAACATATTTTCAGTCTGTACTTGCGGGGATGATGGAGACGATATTCTCCGCTTTTTGGGTGCCTGAGTTGAAGAATTGTGTTGAAACTTACGCGAGTTAGTTGATGGTTGCGACAGCGAAAATTTAGAATTGGGTTGAGAATTAATTTTCGGGAGGGGGGGAAATTCTTGTTCATTCTCTAAACAATTAAATCTATTGTTGCATAGAATAGAGGAGAAAGAATTATTTATCATATTTTTTGCATCTACATAAGGAATATTGTTTAAGGACATTTGTTCCTTTATTTTCTTTTGGTTTTCATGGTTAGGACACTTTTTGGATATTGAATTATGGGAATTATTTTTACAAAAAATACAGTATATATCCTCAGGTTCACAGTTATGTTCTTCTAGTCTTTCTTTACCACACTTAGTACATAAAGTTTTGGTACTTCTACATAGAAACATGCCCATACTTTAAACATTTGTAACATTGAACCACTTTACTAATAAAGGGCTCAACGGTGAATTGAACACTGTTTATGACGACATAAGTGGGAAGAATATTCCCCTCAAAAGAAATAATAACTAACTGTCTAGGGATCCATTTATCAGCGCCATCAATAGAAATTTTTCGGTTAAGTCTTCTAACATGATTAACTGGACTAGAACTCTGGATATTTTCTTTTATGTAGTTCTCGTCAAATCTAGTGTCCACTGATCGTATTAAGCCTTTTTTTTTCAACCAAATGATCAGGTATAAATGCACGTAAATTCTCTGATTCTAATTGTTTATTATTAACGAGATTGTTAGCATCGACCGCACTTTTCATTATGACTCGAATTCTATTACTCCCTATGCTGTTTATTGAGATCACATTAGCAATATGCAATTTTCTCAACAAAACATGTCCAATAAACATCGGATGAAGGCGACCTACGTTTTTGACCGTGCTTTCAATATAAACATAAAAAGACTTACCGTACAAATGGATATTATTAAGTTTAAAAACTTTCTGTGTTTTTTGTTGTGAGCTATCGCTTACCACCTTCTCGAGAGAGTGGCTCGCCGTATTTTCAGAATTAATATTAGACTTATCTGGCTCATCCATACTGACATCCGCTACCTTTGTAAGATCGACTAATTCACTAGAATAATTTGTTTTATCATAATGTACTACCATTGAATTATTATTATTAAGGGATTTCCCCGTCCCCGGGGAATCATTATTCATAATTATTATGCACTAATCCCTTGATTTCACAGTAGTGTATAAGATCACAATTAATATTTAGTTAAAACCCGCTATTTAACCGATTTATTACAGCGCTTCGGAAACGTGTATCACCTGTTCCCCGTACACGAAAAAAACGTCAACTGGGGTTCAATGATAAAGTACAATCGGAACTCTTTGTAGACTTCACATCCTCCACGTGTTGTTGCAAACCTTTTGTGGGTAAGCCATAAATATCCTTAATGGTGAATTGGCCGGTTAGGTGCAAGAGATTCGCCGGATTTGATTCCGGTTGTGTTTTTTGTATAGGTTTTGTCGGGGTTATTTAAAGGACAAAGTCTATGCAACACCTGTCAGTGTCGTAGAACCTCGGATAAAGTCGAGAAATAGCAAAAAAAATTGACATAAAAAAATTCGTAGGCAAAGACGTTTTAGAGCACAGCTGGCCATATTTCTGGCACCAGCGCCGAAATTTAGCTTATAAAGACTTTAATAAGTCGCGTGCGCATGACGTCACAGATCTCAGACCTTAGGAAAAACAAACTGAAATTCCTTAACTGTCAAATGGCAACTAATTGAACTTTTCGTAATATTATTGTTTTTATGTATACTATACATACAAAATGACAAGTTTTTGGTTTATTATTAATTGCAGAAGTGTAACAACCAGAAGGGGGTTAAAAGACTGCAACTGATTTCAAACAATTAAAAGGAATGATTTAACAGTAGTCTTTCAAGGATTTTATTAGTGGTACGTTGTTGCATATTAATGTACGAATTTGATTTTTAACGTGCGTTTATGTTGTAGGAAAAACAGCCATATTACAAGACCATGATGGTACATCCAGTTCGGCATCCTCTCTTAATAAGGGATATAATTTAAAACCCATATGTGAAACTGAAAGTGATGATAATAATAACTGCCGCTTAAACAAGCAATAAACAATTCATGGTAAAGAAAATTAACATTTTATATTGGTTTGTCAGTATTCTTAATAACTATTTCTTGTTTAAATTTTAGTTGAGCTGTACCGAGGGAGAGAAAAGTGCAATGGCAGAAATTGTTTTAAATAAGGTACACTCCAAGAGGAAAATTTGCAGGCTTCATAAAGATATTTGATGAAGTACCTACATAAATTAAGAAAGGAAATTGCAAAGTACCTACCGCTGTCAACAAGTGATACAATGTACCCTTTTAAAGTATTAAAGTATTAAACCTTTAAGAAACTTTCCTTTTCATAAACACTTGGTGAACACATGTGCAGTTATTACGGACAGTGACCCATCACGACAAGTACGGTCAACATTAACGTCCCTCAGGCACAGGGTATAATAAATTATAAGTCAAATAGTAACCAAGACCGACGGACCGACCGTAGAAATTGCTTCACAATCTATTTCAATAAAAAAGAAACATGTCTAAAATATCATACACAACACGCTCCCAGACAAGATCTCTCAACAACAAAAAGAGTAAAGAAACACATTCTGCAGCTAACTTAAATTTTAAGAGCCCTAAATATAAAAGTAATGAGGGAAATAATCAGGTCAGTAGATCAAAAACTACTCTAATATCAACTCTAAATTTGCGTAATAAACTTAGACCCTTATATGAAGAAATAAAACAACTGACGTCAAAAATTAATGACCTGAACTACGAAATAAAGTGTAAAAACCAAACTATAAATAATTTAAAGGGGGAAATGGAAAATAGTCTAATTAAGAAAAACTTTATAAACCAGGGGACTCAAACTGAAAACGCTGTATATAACGACTTAAAAATGCAAATTCCTCTCACTTTAAGCCAAGAAACTCAACTTATGAATCCAGTGTTTAGAGATAACGATACAATCATAGAAGAGTCAACTACAATATCCTCATTTACGGCCAGTGTATTAAATAACTCTAATAATATTACTATGATTAATAATTATACTAAAATTCTCATCATCAGTAATGACTATGGACGTAATATTAACAAGTTATTGTATAAAACTCTAGATAGCAAACTTTATAGAATCGAAATTATAATAAAACCGGGTGCCGCACTTCATCAATTAATAGAAAATCTGGCTGGTTTAACACAAAACTATACGCCTCATTACCATGTCATCATCATTGGAGGCTTTAATAATTTTAACCAAACAAACAAATATCCTCTGTTTAAGGATATAGGTCAGAAAATAAGAAGTTGCCACAACACAAATATCACCATCTCTACTGCTCCGTACAAATCAAGATTTATCAACAAATTCATTAGAAAATACAACAGAAAATTGGGAGAATTTATGACCCTACTAGACAACTCTCTTCAAGGTAAAATGAATCTACTTAACATCAACGATAATTATAGAAATTTTAGCAAGAGGCAGATTGCTTTTAACATAGGGCAAATCGTTCGAAATACAAAACTGCAAACAAATCTGCTGACAATAGATGTACTCGGAGATAAAAAAGTTAATTCTTCATATGAAACCGAAAATACCTCCACTCCTCAATTACAAACACCAACTATTTACGAAACTCAAGCCGAACAATGACCTGACATAACTAACAAAATCATCATATTAGACAACCTACAACTGCCAGTTCCCTGCATCACTAATGAAATATCAACATCTGCAAACGCAAATAATGACTCTTTTTTATAAGTGATCAAACCTCAGTAGACGCTGAACAGACTAGTGTAGATAAGGAGGTAAATTGTGCCCAAGTAAGTGAAAATATAACTTTAATTTCATTAAATATTCAGTGTATTCGTAATAAAATTGATGATTTGTACATTTTTCTAGAAAATCATAATTATCCTAGTCTCTACATGAGAAATTTCCCTTCGCTAATTTTGACAAATATGATAACGCCTTAGAAGAAAAGCAGTTTGAATTTTCCATAATCTATTGCAGTAAAATAGATATGTATATTGTATGTATGTATAGGTCGCCTTTACCAAATGTTAAGTTATTCTTATA
Source organism: Rutpela maculata (assembly GCA_936432065.2). Taxonomy (NCBI): domain Eukaryota; kingdom Metazoa; phylum Arthropoda; class Insecta; order Coleoptera; family Cerambycidae; genus Rutpela; species Rutpela maculata. Next base: position 44,313,155 of record OW386289.2, read on the forward strand.
AAAACTCAAAGCATTATTATATCGGTTACCTACAAAATCGTCGATTATATTAGCTGACGATCTTAATATAAATTTTAGTGACTTGGAATCAAATGATACTCAATTGCTAAAAACCCTGCTAACTTCCTTTAATCTTAGTATGCATGTCAATTCACCTACTAGAATTTCTCAGCACTCAACCACAACAATCGACTATTTCTGTAGTAATCTCAGTAAAGAAAATATCTCCTGCTTGGTCATCCCAGCTGCTCTATCAGACCATGAAGCAGTACATTGTTCATTACAGACCTCTTGGAATATTTGTCAAAAATTCAAACATGGCCGATTATATAGTAGGACTAATTATAATAGGTTTCATCAAAACTGCCTTGGGTATAAGTAACTGGGAGGATCTGCTGAATAGGGCAGAGCCATTTGATGCCTTCTACAGGTATCTTAAACATGCATTCAATGAAGCCTTTCCAGTTCAAAAAATTAAACTAAAAAATAAAAAACCATGGATATCTAAGGGTATAAAAACATCTGCCAAAAATCTAAGATCTCTTCACTATATAAGAAAATACACCAACGAAGAATTTTTCTTTAAATACTATAATAAATACCGTAATATCTACAGAAAAGTCATTAAACAAGCATCGATGAACTTAAAGAAATTATAAGCGACATTAAAAATAAAAAGTCGTCTGGTCTCGATGAAATATCTGTAAATATATTCGAAAATCTACCAGACTCTGCTCTTTATATATTAGCATCTCTAATAAACAAATCGTTTGAATCCGGAATATTTCCATCTTTTTTAAAAACTTCTGTAGTTATCCCACTTTATAAGGGCGGAGAGGTAGATAATCCATCTAACTTCAGACCCATCTCACTAATCCCTACATTAGCAAAAATTATCGAAAAATTAGTTAAAAAAAGGGTTGTAGAATTTTTGTCCTCCTGCAACCTACTAAGTGATCAACAATTTGGATTTCAAAAGGAAAAAAGCACAAATGATGCAATGTTCTCATTTTTAAGTCAGATTTATGCCGAAATCAATAATGGGGAGGCAGCGGCGGCAATTTTCTGCGATTTATCGAAAGCCTTTGACTGTGTCCAGCATGAAATATTGTTACGAAAGCTCGAGCATTATGGTTTTCGAGGCACCACCTTAAAGTGGTTTCAGTCATACCTATCAAACCGTAGCCAAATAGTTAGAAATCCAAATTATTCTAATAAACTAAATATAAAGTATAGGGTGCTGTGCCCCAAGGTTCCGCTCTTGACCCAATTCTTTTTTATTATATATTAACGACCTGACAAAAATTAATATTGATGGAAAATTTACTTTATTTGCTGACGACACCACCATATTGTGGCACAATAAAGATGCTAATGTCCTTCAGCAAATGGTATCGGCCGATATAAATAAGGTCAAAGAGTGGTGTGACTCCAATTTGCTTTCTTTCAACATTAACAAAACAAACATAACTACATTTCATTGCAATTTAACAAACATCCCCCTAGGTAACCATTTTCTAGAAAATAAACCCTGCTCAAAATTTCTTGGACTAAACATTGACTGCAAATTAAAATTCAACGAGCACATTAAAATACTTAGTAATAAACTAGCATCCGGAACCTACGCTATCAGAGTGATCACAAATGAACTGGGTTATGCAGCTGCTAAGACTGCTTATTTTTCATCAATCGAATCACACTTAAGGTACGGCATTGCCTTCTGGGGAGTATCCAGTAAATATCTTATACAAACAATATTAGTAATTCAAAAACGTGCTGTTCGCTACCTGTACAAAACTAGAATTCGTGAATCATGTAAGCCACTGTTCTTGACACATAGAATTCTCACTGTGATATCCATTTACATTCTAGAAACAGTTTGTTTAGTTCATAAGCATAGAAGTAATATCATAAGTACTCCCTCCATACATGTAACTCGGCAAGTCAATAATGTTGCTCTGCCAATTCCCAGATCCACCCTAGTCAAAGACTCAATTATTTACAATGGCTATAAGATGTTCAATCACCTACCAAATAATATTAAAGAAATAAGCTCAAATACAAACTTCAGAAAGGCGGTTAAAAGCCTGTTAATTGTTAAACCTTATTATAACTTAGACGAGTACTATAATGACACATTGTAATTAGACAAACTACCTTATTTTATCGTCCTTTTTGACTTTTTATATTAGCTATTTTTATTATTGCATTAAAATTTATATGTAATCTGCGTTTTGTATTTATGTAATGTAGGTGCACTGTGTAAACTATATATGCTATGTACCTATGCTTATTTACTTTGTTAATGAGAAACTCTTTCTTCTGAACAATAAAGTATATTTTGATTTGATTTGATTTGATATCCCTTATAACTTTCTTGCCGATTCTTCTTTGAAGTACTAATGGACCTTGGATAATAAATAATTTACTTAGTAGGTAAAGATATTTTGTTCTATTTTCAGTTACATGCACAAGTTCGACGTAGGTAATTGACCATTTCAATTTACTGCTAACAATATTATAGTAGTAGGACGGAGTGATAAATAAAACATAATACCTAAAAAGGAAATATTTAATAAAATAATAATGAACAAATGACTTACTTAAAATTATAAAAGACATATTACATAACAATATAAGAAAAATAAAATTCTTACAGAAATTACAATGGATTGTATAGTCCAATCTATAGATACATTGTAGATGAAGGGTTAACCGCTGGAAGAAATTATGTTCGTCTTATTACATACTTCAAATAGTTTATAGCACCTCAATCTTCATTGCTTAATTAATATGGTGTCCTTTTTACAAAATTTACAGCGGTTAATTCCTCGATCATAGCCATGTTTACTGGTAAAAATCTAAAAGGAAATACATCTTGTCACTAAGTAATGAATATGTTTTGTCTATACTAGCAATGCATTCACAGTAAGTACTAAGGAATCATCTAAATTTGCAATAGTCCAAGAATGGCTTTTGTTCATGACGCTACGAGTTCATAACCTGAAAAATGAATGTGTACGTTAGCAATTATTTATAAAACAACATTTAATTAGGCAAGTATATATGAAAAGAATGGTTGATCATTGACAACTATTCTTACCTTTGTAACAAGCTTTTATTCTGTAAATTACTTGCAGAGTACCCGTTTCACCTAACCACAAACAGCTTCAAGACTTTTGAATGCCTTGAACTCATCCTTCTGTCCATGCACTTCTCTTAAAAATCAAGTAATTCGCACTATCCGTCTGTGTAATATTTGGAAATACAGCAATATTTATAGTAAAGCTTTCTTTTCTCAAAATATAAGAATTTAATTCGATGGCAGCAGTATAACTAACCTCTACATCATGAGACATTTCTGCAAAATACGAACTTAGGTAATAATAGTTGCAGATGTTAATGATCCAACATTAAGCTTTTAAATGGCACAAACACAGCAAAATTCACTTTAAAGAAACGTTCAATTGGCGGAAGATTCAATGACAGCTGTTTGTTTTTCCTAAGGTCTCAAAATCTGTGACCACAGCGCACGCGACCAATACGTTCGTAGAGACGTCATTATTTTTCCTGCTTTGATAAGAAAAACATTCTCGAATACAGTTCAAATAAGTTTTACTCAAAAATTGATGTATTGGGGAAAAATAAACTTTTCCATGTTAAAAAACTTCAAATTTTTAAGTTTTCCTCATAGAATAATTAAAAAGTGACAAGTTGGGACGAAATTATGCAGAGGACCATCCAGTTTTACCCGCTCTTGAATGATTTTCGTTGTCATCTGCATCTCGGAAACACTTCCCGATCCATATTATACTAACTTATCTTGTTATTTTGTATAGTTCTATAACTTGAAGTTTGGTCTATGCAATTCGGGATATCCTGTATTTATCACTCGTAATAAATTATATTTGCAATACAGCTAAAAGAAATACAAGAAATATATTTTGTTTCATTTTATTATCAATAAAACGACATAATATAAAAATATTACATAAAAACGCTTACAGCCATAATGCTAGAAAATGTACAATATAAAAATATATAAAATATATTTGAGTTTATTCAGGAACTGTTAATTGGCCTTGATAACTCTCCTTAGCTATCCTTCTAAATTGTTCAGCCATGGCTTTGCTCGATTCTGCTACCATTTTGTAAAAGGTACTATTCTTATTTTGCAAAAGGACGTGTGGGTGATCAAATTCAACCATAGTTCCAGAGTCCATTACTAAGATTTTATCTGAATCCATGATTGTATTCAAGCGGTGAGCCACTGTTAATACAGTACAATTGGCAAACTTATTGCGGATGGTTTTTTGAATTAAGGCATCAGTCCTAAAAGTAAATTAGACTTTAATATCATATGCGAGAGTGAGGAGAGTGAGTGGTACAGTCAGTGATCAGAATTGGTGCCTTAGTTTACGGCGAGAATCGCGTGCTATGCATAGACGGAGAAACTGGAGTCATTCCATGCTTAATAATAAGAATAAATTGACTTTATTTTCAAATTTATAAATATGTGCTCTTTCAGGTGGGTATCGATCAACGCAAGCGAAATTGTAAATATTGTATTGTACTGTATTTTTATTTGTAGTAGGCCTACAGTAAAGGAAGTATTAGATAAATTTTCGACATTTACCTAATAAAAATTTTGTGGTTAAATGAAGTTATCCAAAACCACCAAAGATATGTTGGGTATAATTAGTGATATCCCAACTTTCACAAATGGTTCTTAATATTTATGTTGAGTGACTGATCTTACATAAGAAAGGCTTTTAAAATACTTTTAGACCACCAATTCAATTAGAGTGAAATAATTTCAATATCTGTTTGGTTAAGAAGTACATATCTACTTACTGAGGGTCTACATTCGCAGTGGCCTCATCTAATAATAGAATTTTATTATTTCGAATAATAGCCCTTGCTAAACATATAAGCTGTCTCTGTCCAACGCTATAATTCGATCCCCTATCCATTACTCTATTCTCAAGCGTATTGATTAAATTAGCTGGATCTTTAAGCTCGACATCATTGATGGCCCTGTATAAAATATCGTCGGTATACTCCTCAAATGGATCCAAGTTGTACCTTAACGTTCCAGAAAATAAAACTGGATCTTGTGGAATAATAGAAATTCTTGATCGGAGATCCTTGAGGTCAATATCTTTGGTGTCTACGCCGTCGATGTCCACTTTTCCTTCGACTATCGCTAGCCTGAACAGGGCTGAAATCAAGGACGACTTACCAGCCCCAGTTCTTCCCACAATACCAACCTAAAATAGAGAACAATCTTTATTATTTTTCTGTTTTTCCATCTGTTGCTGTCTGTCAGATATATATCGTCCTCTAGAAATAATGTCTGTGAAAATTGAAAGTAATACAATCCAGTATATTATCAGAAAACAACCTCTACGGCTGTAATTATGTCAAAGGAACACAGTGTTTTTTGACAAATGATAGAATAAGAATAAAATACTAAATAATGTATTTTACTGACGTTTCAAAAATCTCTAGGGTGCTGTTGTATATTAAAATAATAACAGCATTAAGAATATTTGTATGTTATACTCCATATCCATAGATACTTACTACGTACACAGAACTATTAGTAAAAATTTTTATTCAACCCAAAATATATTTATTTATTAGAAATATCGATAGCTTTTTATAAAATAGGTTATAATTATATGTTGTCTTTAAGTTTTCAGGAAAATAATATACATTTTTTAACTTGTGAAGCTAAAGGACTTTTCATATAAACTAGAGGTTGGTAAGAGCATTGCGTTAATTTTGTTTCCTATTGTATATGTGGTTTGTTGATACTCTTAGCTCCTTAATTTTTGTAAATAAATTTTACCACTAAAGATATATAATCAATTTATATTGAACACCTTACTGTCTAGAACAAGCTATTCTGTAAAATATCTTCGATTTTTCCAAAGTATTACTTTAAGCATCCATTTTGGTAATTCTTAAGTTGACTAATTGAATGTTATATGTTCCACTTGTTCCACCCCATACTATGCTGATATTGTAATGCATAGATTCTACCAACGATTGACGTGTCCTTTTTAAAACATTGCGAAATTTATATATAGAATTATACGTAGACAAGTTTTCTTAGTTAGGGATGATCTGATTGTCTCATTTATTATGAGACCCAGGTACTTAGTGTTTATAGTGTTTTCAATTATTACAGTTTAGTAAATCATATTTTGCGTGGAAATTTCCGGTTTTAGTCTAGAACTATTGCTAAATGTAATGAAGTTGCCTTTGCATGATTAAAACTCAGGATGATCTCCAACCAACATTTGCTTTTTATACAGAGACATCAGACCAATCTGTACCATGAAATGTTAGAATACTGTCATCGATACACACAGTGATCTCCCCACTTATAAAAAAATATATAAAAGAGGAATTATTTTTTTCGGACCTAAAATTCTTCTTTGTAAAAAGTCCTATTTCAGTTTTTCTGGAATGCTCAGTGTTTTATTAATTTTTACTAACACATTTCGATTCAATAAATAACTTTTTAAGAAACCTAATGCTGCTCCTCTAATTCCATATTCTTCCATTTTTTTAGGTAAATAAGGTAAATCAAGCAGGTAAGAGTCCATAAAATTGATATTTTAGTATATATAAAAGAAGTTAACGTCTCATAAAATTTTTTGGCATTAGCCACCATTACTACCCCCACCCCATTATTAAAGGGGGTGAAAAAAATAAAATTGTAATTTACCGTGTATACAAGAACCTAAGGCCTCAAATTTTTTTAAATTTCATCCACCCCCACTACCAACCATCTACCACCACCCCCACCCCCACTACCGATGTGGAATATCGTTTTATAGGTTTCTGGGGTAGACGATTTCAAATATTATGTTGTTAAAGTTACCTCGAGTAGTATGGATGCGCAGTGGCTTTCCTCGAGTATTTTGGGTGCGCAGTGAATTTTCTCGAGTGCTATAATAGATGCGCAGTAGGTTACCTCAAGTGGTATGGATGCGCAGTGGGTTTCCTCGGGTAAAATGGATGCGCTGTGGATTACTTCAAGAAGTATGAATGCACAGTGGGCTACCTTGAGTAGTATGGATGCGTAGTAAGTTTCCTCGGGAAAATGTTTGAAGTAGAGGCTTTATTTCTATCGTGTAGGTTACGGCACACAACGATTTTTTATATCTTTGTCATGCCATTTTTTGCGTATTACTTCCACAACCAGTTGAAGTATATTAACGCAAAAAAAAATTTGGAAATTTTCATTGTTTAAATAGGCTTAGAATGTCATGAAACGTCAATATTTAAAGTTTGAGCAAGATAAATTTGTCTGTCGCATCGGTCTGTCTGTTAGTCTTGTATTTTTTTGGTGCTCACGAGTACTCTGGAACCGTTTAAGATATTGACTTAAAAATATGGCACACGTATGTATTTCAACGAGATCAGGAACTAGATTATATTTTGATCTTATTCCGTTGCAGAGTTGAAAGGTAAATTGGGGTAAATGGGGTAAATAGTAAGTAAGAGTCCATGAAATTGGTATTTAGCAAATATAGGAGGAGCTAAGGTCTCAAAAAATTTTGGCATTAGCCACCCCCATTACCACCCCCACCCCATTATTAAAAATTGGTAACCATTATTAAAGGTGGTGAAGAAATAGTGTGATTTAGTGTGTGCACAAGAGCCAAAGTCATCAAGAATTTTTTTCACTTCATTCACCCCCACCACCACCCCACCCCCATTACCGATGTGGCATATAATTTTATGGATTTTTGGGGTACATGATTTCAAATATTATACTATTAAAGTTCCATAAACAATTATTTTCACATAGTGAGTTGTAAGAGACTTGGATGTGGAAGTAGTGATTCCTTGGGCAGCGGTTTTTAAGATGTTCATGTATTTTGTTTGTAAAATAAAATAAGGCTTCTTCCAAATAGTTCTCTCTAAACTCAAATTTCTTTGGTGATATTATTTTGTGAAACAATGAGTGCTTATGGAGTCGAGAGTCTATGCATTTTTTGTATATTTTAGCTACTAAATACTGATATTAGTCAATTTTAGACAAAAAATAATCTATTGTGTGAGTTTCTCTCTACCACTCCCTCTCATGGCCTAATTTTTTTTGTGTGTTCAAAATTGGTTTCAGTGCATCAAAATAGTTCAGAAAAGTTGGGTCTTAACTAGGACAAGACCTTTTTTTGCCCCTTTTAGGGGATGAGAGAGGTGGGGTGGTGGAGATGAACTGGCACTATAGAAAAAACTTTTTTGTCCAAAATCGACTTCAGAAAAGTTAGATCAGATCCTTAAGACAACTTTTTTTTTGTAGACCTGTGTAACTGGTGATATAATTGATGGTTTTATTTTACACAATATTAAATCTGTGTCCTTCTTTTAAAATTGGTAACCAGGTTGTAAAAACATCTACTAAAGAATTCTTCAACACGTTTTTATCCTTATTCAACAGTATGATACCTTAGTAAGGAAGTAAAAGTATAAAGGAATGGTAGATAAAAAATATGCGCAATGGAAGGTTGTGTCATATTCCTCTTGTATTTCTAATTTTGTGATAAGATGTGTCATGAATTATTATACTCTTCGCAAAAACGAAGAGTATATTCTATTTGATCGGCACATTTCTAAAATCGTAAATATCGCTCGTAGAGAAAAAATTTTCATATCATTGTGTTAGTGAACGAATTCTGAACAACTTTCAAAATGTCCGTCTGTCCGTCCGTCCGTCCGTCAGGTTTTTGTAAGCACGATAACTTAAGAAAGAAAAGTCCGGTTGTATTGAAATTTGGAAGGTAAGTTAGTGTTAGCTAGAGGAAGAACATTGTTTTTGAAGAAAATCGATCAGTAAATAAGAAAGTTATTAATTATTTAATTTAAAAAAATATATATTCTCTTAATACATATATAATACATATTCTCTTGTCGCTTGTACTTAAATAGAAATCTTGCGAAATGTGGTGGTGCAGTGGCTAAAGTTTTGCCTTTCAATCCAAAGATCATGTGTTCGAATCCCACACAGGTTGGATATTTTTTTTTCATTTTTTTTTTTCATATATTTTTTTTCACAACAAAGATGGTATCACAAAATTTAGGATGTCCAAAAACTAACATTATTTACAAGAAAACTGCGAAGAGTATCCTATAGAATGTGTAACAATTATATAAAAAGCTCAGTAAATTGGCGAAGAGTACGTTTTTAGCTTGTTTATTTATGTATTTATTTATTCATTTATTTATTATTATGATAACAGCTTTCACAAGCCAATTATAGACTGTAACTATATATTAAACCTAACCTACATAATCATATTCTTAAGGCTGTGTATTTAGTAGACGCAGCACATAAAATATTTTAAAATAATTCTTTAAAAATGGAAACAGATTCGGTTATCGAAATGTCAGCAAAATATATTATAATTGAAAACAGAAAACTAATAAAATGCCACAACTAACATTTAGGCAATTGTTATTATTTTGGTTAAGGTGTACCTTTTCGTGTGGCTTGATGGTAACATTTAAATTTTGCAACGACAAAGGACCAGAATCGACATACTTCAAGCCCATTTTATTCAAAGTGATTTGACCTTTTTGCGGCCACTCCTTCGGTGGATGTGTGGGTGTAGCGGGTTGTATTTCTTTGGGTAAACTGGTATACTCCAATATTCTCTCTACAGACATCAGCTGATTGACCACTTCAGCTGACTGACGCATTCCCCATTGACAAAAGAACATCAACGTTGAAGCTTGAGTTATTGCCAAACCAACTTCTCCCGCTTGGTAACCTAAATCTAGTAAAATATATGCACATTATTTACAGCCGATTGTCAAGATTGCTTTTTTCTTACTTTCGCCAAATGTGAGAAAACTGAAGGTGATGAAAGCAACCAAAATTGAACACAGCAAATCTAAGTAAAATCCAAAAGCTGAGCTTATTGCTATAAACATAAACCAAACACTTGAGTGATAATCTTGATGTTTATCGAATTCTTTTCTTAAAATATCCTGAACTCCAAATGCTCTTATGGTGGTTAGACCTTGTAAAGTGACGTTTAAGTGGGTAAAAACAGGACTTCTCACTAAAAACATATTATAATAAATGATATATCTTTTGACAATTGTAGTCTGGGCCCCAGACGTCCCGCAGTGTCCAATAATAGTAGGTGGCCGAGCTAACTTTGGTGGAAATGCTAGAAAATGATCCCCACATCAAGAATATCTTGGTTGTTTTTTAAAAAAATGGCAAGGTTTCAAAAAAAAAATAATAATAAAAACCTCTTTGATTTCCTGTTTTTTGGCTTTCGCTGCCAATATCCCGCAACCATTGCGAGATACGTTAAAACTTCAAGAGAACGAATTTGAATCCCATGAAATTTTCTAAAAGTAAATATAAAGTTCTTTTTCTACAGCTGTCCCAGCCCGGCACGGCGCCCACTGGTTTCACGCGGCTTTCTGGAAATCTACAAATTCCGTGTTATAGAGTCAAGCGATTTTTTGTTTCAATACTTCATTGAAACAGTTCACTGCTAGGAGTAATTTCTGGTGTTTTATGAATAGTATAATAGTAATTTTTCTTATGACTATTAAAAAAAACTACTTTTTTCTTTATTTTCAGTGCGTAAGACACATGTTTATGGTAATAGTGAAAAAAAGTAAAAAGCTTTAAAAAAAGTAACATTCTTTCACGATTATGTATAGCTGGATCTATGAGTGCATTAATAATAATATGTAATAATAATTTATTTCGTCCATAGAGATCATACAATGCTATATGATAAGTTGCAAAATTTATAAAACAAACATAATATACAATTGACTAAGAGACATTTAGATATATACATAATCGATAATCAGTAATTCACACAAATATAAAAAAAAGTGGTAAATTAATTACTAAAATTATAAAATTCAGATATGTTATAAAAACATTTGGTAACTAACTATTCCTTCACTTTAACTTTAAAGATATTAAAGTTCTTTTCTTCCTTAATTTCAAGAGGCAGATAGTCCATAAACTTTATACTTATATATGAAGGTGATTTTTCATATAAGCTAGTGTTGTGACGTGGTATTCTAAGAAGATTCCCATGCCTAGTGTCATAATTATGTGTGTCAGAATTGCTTTCAAAAGAACTAATATTTTTGGCGGTATGTAATATACATTTGTATATACAAATACAAGGAAATGTCAATATTCTATGTTTTATAAAATACGGTTTGCAAGAGTTAGTTGGCGCAATTTCAAACAGTAGACGAATAACTTCTTTTTGACAAACAAAATTCTATTGACATTGAAACTAATGCGTTACCCCAAATAATAACATTTTATGCCAAGTAAAAATTAGAGCGTAAAATACATTATAAAACTGTTTAATATCAAATATTGTTTTCAACTCAAGCGCGGATCTAGAAATATCAATCATTTTTTTCTCGTCTGTGGCGCATGGGACCCATACGAAATATGGGAAATAACATCTCGAGAAGCACTTCTCTAACGACCCCTAAAAAATTTTGAAAAAGCAGTTTGCGAAAAATTTTTTCAAAATTCGTTTAAAATTATTTTTTTTGTCATATGCATTTTACTTTTCATAAAAATACAGCAACACATTCTGAAGTTTATGAAAATATTTTCATTACTAACTGAGATACAACGAATTGAAATTTTGTGATTTACAATTTAACAAATCACAAAATTTCAATTCGTTGTATCTCAGTTAGTAATGAAAATATTTTCATAAACTTCAGAACGTGTTGCTGTATTTTTATGAAAAGTAAAATGCATATGACAAAAGAAATAATTTTAAACAGGAGTCCCTAGACCTGGGGGGGGGAATCGAATTTTGAAAAAATTTTTCGCAAACTGCTTTTTCAAAATTTTTTAGGGGTCGTTAGAGAAGTGCTTCTTGAGATGTTATTTCCCATATTTCGTATGGGTCCCATGCGCCACAGACGAGAAAAAAATTATTGAAATTTCTAGATCCGCGCTTGTTTCACTGCAGTAAGGTATAAGAGCCACTGTTAATTTTTGTGCATACATAGTCACAATTACTCTTCCAACTCATATCACAATCTATAAAAGTTCCTAAAAATTTAGTAAAACATGACAAATGAATTTTGTTATTTGCCACAACATGAAAAGAAGTATTATTTTTTAGAGAATAAAATTACATGGCAACAGTTTTCTCGGCATTTAATATTAAGGCATTTTTATAACACTAGTTGGTAAAATCACCAGATAAAATGTTTAGACGAACTTGAAGCTCCTCAGCACTATCCGCAACTGGTGCAAGCGTGACATCATCAGCATATAATACTGTGCAGTCAGTACAAACAAGGGATGGAAGATCGTTAATGAAAATAAGAAATATGAGTGGACCAAGTATTGAGCCTTGAGGAACTCCTAGGTCTGTATTTTGAACGTCAGAGATATTATTATTTAATTTTACATAAATTTTTCTGTGCTGAAGATATGACATTAACCACTCTAAGAAGTTGTCTCGAAAACCGACCGCGTACAATTTACCTCTAATGAAAACAAGGTCTAAGCAATCAAAGGCCTTGGAATGGTCAAATAATATTGCTCTTACATATTTACTCTTATCGAGACCTTTACATATGTACTCAATAAAATATAGACGGCACTTTCCGTTGATTTACTTGGACATTGAAAACAATTGAAGTTGTTTCACGATCTTCGCATTAGAAACATCAAATTATGAATTTGTATTTTGGCGTTTAAGCTAATTTTGAAATTTATGTGTCTAAATAAGGAAATTGAGAACTGTCGTAGAAAAAATATTTTATGAAACTCGACAAACTTCCCATTCGTGAAGAAAAGTATCTCTTTATGCACTTGTTGCATAAATTACTATTTTCTACTCCCAATTCGTTTACTAGACATTCGTTACCTGTACTTTAATGAGATTCATTAAGATACAAATTTTCCATTAAGATGCAAGTTTATAACCAGTAGAAACGCGACACACAGCAGTATTCTGTCAATATCAACTATCACCTTGAACATCTGTCAGATCTAAAATTTAGCAATTTTGACAGGACATACTTACTGTTTACCAGCAAATTTTCAAACTTTGTGCTTCTGGCAATTAAAGTCAGTGAACATGTGTCATAGTGAAAATGAAATTGAAATAATAATCCATAATATTTCCTAAGTTTAGTTTTCATAATATTTCCTAAATTGTAATCTATAATCAATAAATTTCAGAAATAAAGTGCTAATTTTCTATTTTATTTTGATTGGTCGTTAGAGAAACAGTGTATACAATTCATATTTAATGGCTATTAAGACACTCGCATTCATTATGACACTGGCCCACGGCTCATGTCATAATTTTCATGATCGTGTCTTAATAACCACCATTAAATGTTCGTTGTATAATATACTAATCATGCAACAAGCCTTTACCTTATGCACATAACTTTTGTAACATTTATTTATCATGTGATATTTAAAACAGCAATCCTCCGGTAAACATTGTACTTTTCGGAAAACTATTCTCTTTCCCTTGTGGCAGCACACTGAACACGTTCACCGCCATTTGGAGTAGTCACCAATGTACTCGTTTCATCATGACTTTGGCATATAATACACATATTACGATCCGTGACAACGTATAATGTCTGTCTTAAACACATCGATTTATCCACTTTTTATCATCTACAATACACCCATTTGTACTAAACTATTTGTACTTTGACTGGAAAACAAATTCACGACGACGACATACGTGCGCTAGAAGAATTTGCAGATTTAAAAAAACTGCATAAAATTGCCGAGTGCCGACTTCGTAAGCCGTAACTTCGAGAGAAATTCTCACCAATGACTGAATAGCTGTAGAAAAATGACTTTGTAATTACTTTTAGAAAATTTCATGGGCTTCAAATTTGTTTATTTAAAGTGTTAACGAATCTCGCACTGGTTGCGAGATATTGGCAGCGAAACTCAAGAAAACAGGAAATTAAAGAGATTTTTGAATTATCTTTGAAAACCTGCCATTTTTCGAAAAAGCAACCAAGATATTCTTGGCGTGGGGATCATTTTCTATAATTTCCACCAAAGTTATCTAGGCTGGAGCCCAGACTATTGGCATATACTAGACTTACTAATTCCCTCAAGTCGCTTGATGTTTTTGGAAGATTTAAGGTAAATATGTCTCAGGATTAAGAAGAAAACCATGACGATTCCCAATAGAATTAGAAACTGAGGATTCACGAACGCCACTAACACTAGGGAACCAGCCATTAACAGCAAAATCTAAAAAAAAATAAAAATGAAATGATAACTACCTTCCCGATAAGGGTAAAATGAAACAGCGGTATATATTTTGACTACTGCTTATTTGAAACTACGAGGGGCAGTTTCAGAGGTAAATAATGTGTCCATTTGATGCAGAAACTTTGAAATTGCAATAACTGTATAGAATTTTTAGTTCTGAACATTTTTAGAGAATACACAAAAAATTGTTTGATTACACAGCCCCACAAAAAAAAAATGTTCAGAGCAACGAACCAGACCCATGTATCTTGACACTGTAAGACGTTGATGGTATGCAGGTTTCTATTTGTATTTTAGAGTACTACGCAATTTCAGCCAATCATAGCATCCATGAAAATAGAAATCCTGTTGGATTTCACGTTTTTTCTTGTTTTTCTCGTGTCCTTAAAACTTGGGGGTGGTTGTTCTCAACCCTATAGGGACAGTTTATGAAGATTACGTCGGACCTGATGCAGTTTCTTATCACTTTAACAAAACTTAGACATTTCAAGCTTTTTCAGCAGTCATTGCTGTTTTGGATCGATTCTTTTATATATGGGGGCTAGTTTTCGCCCCTCCCTGGGGGTGTGTTTCATATCTATTGTATGTACGCTGCTGCTTAACCTTAATTTATATAATTCGATTAATTAAGACGTAACAACTATTCTCGTGGCTTAATCTTCATTTTACCCCATTTCAGCGATGTTTTTTGGCTCTAGCTAATGATTTTGGGGGTGTACGATTTTTCTTGACCTCGGATTCAAATTCAGCGACCCAAAATACATGGGGATACATGGGTCTGGTTCACTGCTCTGAACACCTTTTTTGTGGGGCTGTGTTATTTATTATTCTCATCCATCTTGGGTTTTGTTCTGGCCAATAATGGTTATTATGCTTATTACCAAAGCCATTATTGTGAAAACGAAATTGATCTCAAAATATTTTTAGGGAATGTGGCATTTTCTTCTTTTATTATTGTAAATCTTGTCAAAAATCAATCGTTCATTCAAAATCATGAAGCGATGAACAAGGTGAATTAAAAAAAAAAAAAATCCTCGGCAATAAGAAAGCGAAATTCAAATTTCTCTTTGAATTTTCGTAAAGATATCATCCGTGAATGTTAACACAAGTACACACACACACACACAAAAAAATTAATTTCCAAAGGTGAAAAGCACCTGTCCCTAATCACTATTCTACAGCCTACATGTATTGGAAGTAAAAATAGCAAATTCTTAGTAACGTCGTCATGCTATATAACAATATAAAAAGCAAAAGTTCAAGTTAGCTCTGGTTTTCCCAATACAGGTAATAAAGTGTAACGTAGGTATAGGGGTCTACAGACGATCCAGCTGCTGGGACCCGACATTGTCGGTACGCTTTGAAGATAATTGGAATGCCAGAGGACCAGTTCACTTTTACGAATGAGTTCAAAGCATGACGACAAGGCTGGCTTCCTGCCGCTGGATCGAGTGTAGACCCCTTATAAACCCTGGTTTATGGGCGGTCCTATCACAAATAACAGGTAGAATTAGAATTCTACGAAAAATAGACATACTAACTATCTACCTCTTTATTTGTCACTAAAACTAATATTCATTCTTAGGTAGTCGTATTTGTACCTTGTGCATGATAAGCGTTCATTTTCGAAAGTAAATAGCGCTATTTTGAAAATATGCCACGAGATTGTGTAAATACACCTAACAACTTTTGTTATATCTGTGGTGAAGTGACTTTTGCGTAATTTTACTCCCAAAATTAAGAAGGCGTACCAGTTGTATTTTGGTTGTACAATTGGAGATGAAGACAAAAAATGGGCACCTCATATATGTTGCGAATTAAGTGATCCTATAAGAGACCTTGATCTGTCCAAGGCAAAAGCGGAGCTTTTGACATCTCGATTACAACAATGGAATTTACTACAAGAAAATGTTAAAGTTTCCGTGTATCGAAGTCGTCAAAAAGATCTTAAGATCCTTTTTTCAAAATGGAAAATGACGTGGTTGCCTGCAAGGACATTGACGGTTTAATGAGTGCTTTACACATTCCCCATGATCCTAGTGACTGGAGACTTTTTACTGACGCTTCGAAACTTAGTCTAAAAGCTGTGTCACTCCACAATGGAAATAAATTGCCATCAATTCCAATCGCTCATGCTGTCCACATGAAGGAAAATTACAGAAACATGAATGTATTGCTACAAACTATAGAATATAACAAGTATAAGTGGCAGATTTGTGCAGACTTAAAAGTGATAGCTATCTTACTTGGTATTCAGCAAGGGTATACCAAATATTGCTGTTTTATTTGTGAGTGGGACAGTCGAGCGCGATTAGAACATTGCAAAAGAAAAATTTGGCCGCCAAGACTGGGTTTTGAATCAGGAGAAAAAAATTTGCATTAGTTGATTCACAAAAGATAATACTGCCACCACTCCACATAAAACTGGGGCTTATGAAAAACTTGGTAAAAGCTATGGACAAAGAAGGACGTGCTTTCAGTTATTTAAAACAAAAATTTCCCAGACTTAGTAATGCGAAAATTAAAGAGGGAATTTTTGTGGGTCCTCAAATCAAGAACTTTTTCAAAGATGCTGAATTTGACAACATTCTAGAAGGTAATGAAAAAACTGCTTGGAATTCCTTTAAAATGGTAGCAACATACTTTCTCGGTATCAAAAGAGTCGAAAACTCTAGAGACCTTGTTGGGAGTCTTCTTTTTTGCTATCAAAAATTAGGATGCAATATGTCATTAAAAGTCCACTTTCTACATTCACACCTAGATTACCTCCCAGAAAACTGTGGTGCAGTAAAT
The DNA here is from genome assembly GCA_936432065.2 of Rutpela maculata. NCBI lineage: Eukaryota > Metazoa > Arthropoda > Insecta > Coleoptera > Cerambycidae > Rutpela > Rutpela maculata. The sequence goes on from OW386289.2 coordinate 44,330,250, forward strand.
TATGAGCATGGAGAGAGATTCCACCAGGATATTCAAAATATGGAAAAAAATATCAGGGCAAATGGACTTCTGCGATGTTGGCAGACTGCTATAAGAGATGCTCCAGAAGTAACTTATAAGAGACGGGGTAAGAAGCGCAAGAAGAATAATTAATTTTCTGATTAAAGGGCTTATATTCTAATTAAATATATATAGTATATAACATGTATTTAAAATATATATCAAAATGGCAAATATTTTTTCGCATAATGTAATTAATTGTGAGTTAGGTCAGTTATTACAATTTTTAAAGCCAACAAATTTTTTTTATGACTATGTTAGACGTAGATGGGAGCAAAACAATGCAAAGAAGTGGTTTTGGTTAATGATACAAAATAAAAGTTAAAATTTGTAGGTGTGTGTAATTTTTGAGCCGCTGGCGCTGATTCCAAATATCACTGCTCAATTTTTCGCAAATTGACATTTCATCCCTGAATTCGGGGTTAAATGGCTATTAAATCTAATAAAACGACACGCGTTGAAATGAAACTTCTGAATCGTTTAAAATGGCTCTAGTTACATACTCCCAACGTTTTATTGTACCATGGATATGATGATGGTGTACTTTTTCCTCCCCAAAAAAATGCTACTACACCTTGTTCTGATTCTTCAATACTACGCTTGTCAGGGCTTGACAAATCGAGGTTATTACAGGAAATATTGATAAATCGAGTGTTTTTTGACCAGGAGATGCCAAAACAACCCACGGGTGTTGCAACCACCCCCTCCTTGAATGACAAAACATTCCGAAAATACTGCGATAGGACTGAAGAACGATTTCCTCCCGTTTTCGAGGACGAGGAACGCGATGGTTGCAATACTTTCCCCAATCCTTCTCTAACTCTAAATGAAAAAAAACTACCCCTTCTTCTGATTTTTCCATACTACACTTGTGAGGGCTTGACATATTCATGTTATTGCAAGGAATATTGATAAATCGAGTATTTTTTTGCCAGGAGACCCCCTCCTTGACAAAGGAAGAAGCACAAGCCGCATCTTCTAAATTTATCGCATGACAGACATATACACACATTTCGCACGGAGATATACCAAATAGATACAGACAACCATTTTTATCAAGTCTGCTCTATACCTCGGTAAGCGATATATAAAAACAGAGCAATTTAAAAAAACGTTCACCTCTATTTTTACTGTACATTTCAAAAGTACATGGAACATTGAGCACTGTTGTCCGAAACGTTTTTCCAGAAAATTACAAATGTCTGCATTATTCAGCTTATAAAAAACACTTCTTGTTCTTTGCATATTTTCTCGAAACTTGATAGTTTTCACACGAGACATTCTTGAATCGAAAAAAGAGGTTATTTTCTCAATCTATGGGTAGTTTAAAGGGAGGGCAGAGTAAGGTAGAAGAGGAAATATGGTCACCATTGTGACCGTTTTCGCAGATTTCAAACAGTATCTTTGATTTGAAGTAATTGGTCTGTGTAGTTTTCGTGTATATCGGGTAGTTTACTTAAAAATCTGAACGACAATTATTAGAAAATTAAAAAATATATTTTTATTCCGTAAAAAGCATAATATGACCCGACGCCACTTTGAAAATACCTTTAATAGTAAACATTTTTAGTTTAAAGTATTTAATATTTCTTATAGATTTTGAAATATAGATGAAATTTTTGCACAAAGTGCTAATTTTCAAACAGTTTTTTGAAGAAATTAAAAGTACTGTAACACGTTAAGCATCATGTGTATCCTCAAGGATGCATAGCAAGTTCAATAGCTGGGCCGCGTGTATCCTTCAATATACTCACGCAGAACATTACTTACTGACCCATAGCATCTACAAGAATGCTAAATATACATATAACAGCACGGTTAATAAATATAAGTGGCCCGGTGTGATAGATTAGTAACTAGTTTAAAAGTGATTAAAAAAAAATCAAAAACAAACATGCCGGTTATTCATTATTCAATAGATCATAAGTGTTTCAGGCAAAATTACATTAAGGCCCCGAGGGAAATATTTTTTTGGGTATATATGGCGCTTAACGTGTTAAATATGCATAAAACACTAACCTGCCCCGCATCAAGAATAGCTTTTGGCAAGAGCTCATCAACTGAACCCATATCTTTGGAAAATCTGTTCAAAATCCGTCCACTGGGATTTGTGTCGAAAAATCTCATGTTTGTACCAATCACGCTACTGAACATGACATCGTGCAATTTCTGTGAACATCTTGCACATAATTTATAGAAAAGTAGAGATCTTGATATGGCACTAATAAACAACGCAACTATTCCCGCTGTGTAAACATATAGGCACTTTTCTGTTGACCACTGAGCCCCTTCGGTTGTAGATTCTCCACTGGTTTGGTTTCTAGATTCCTCAACATCAATCCAATAACTGACAAAATAATCAACACTGCTCGCCATTGTTTGTGCCAAGACATACAAGAAAAGTACTGAGAGTACAAAGCAAAAGTTTCCACCAGCGACGAGATATTTCCAGAACAGAGATCCATGAATTTTGTCCTTTGACGTCTTTTCTTGCATATCTTTTAATTTCATATTTGCAATTTCGTTTTCGTTATCTTCTGATAGGCTTAGCGGGATGCTCAAGTCACTGATAGCACTAGCTGTCGAGGATTTTCTACTCTGCAAAAATAAAAAAAATATTTTCTGGGTAAAATTTAAATTGATGAGATATCGGAGTTCGAAAACAATTTTTCGTCAAATTAAAATCAAAATAATACTTCAAATCAAAATTAGCCTGCGCGAAGAAGCATGTTGAAATTAATCGTTGTAGATAAAACAGTGCTACATTTTGCATTCTACTAGAATTTGTTTAAAAAAATCTGAATGAGATGGCGAAAAAGTAACGTACAAATGTAGCAGGATGATTCTTATATTTTTGACGGAGTGCAATTAAATTGATGGGAATTGTTTTACAATAGCAATTTTTTGCTGGAACTTGTGGGAGGGAGGGTAGTAAAAAGTTTTAAAATAAATCTTAGTCCCACAAGTCATTTGTTTAAACAAAAGAATGTTAAAAATTGTGTTTTATCGCAGTTTTTCTTAAATATTTCTGCTTGTACAGCTCGTATCGCAATGAATAAAAAAAGAGATTGCTCATAGTAAAATTCCCCAGAAAACTGTATCCGAACCTTTTTAGTTAATTTGTTAAGTTGCAATAAAAACAATAAGAAGAGTAGTCATTTTTAAACAACTGATGATAACTTAAACAATAATGCAAATATTTTAACGAAATTTTAGAAAACGATGCCTCTAGTGGAGCTAAATCGTCAGACTAAATTTCAAGTTGGTATGTTGACAACAACGCTTAATAAACAAAAGCAAATTCGAAAATTGAATCGTCAAGTGTTTAAGTGCATCAATTCGTACAGCAAAATTTTTTTTTAGATTTTAGCCTCTTTAATCATCTTTTCACCTATAATCTCCCTAGTTCTTGAATTATTACTGGAAAATTTCTAGTGCACGAACTTTTTGAAATTTCTTTCTTAAAAAATTAATAATAATAATATGCCTTTATTCAATACAAATACAATGCTTATAAAAATATTTGTATTTGCAGATTGGGGAAATTCAGGTTTACTATCTGCTCTTACCCTTCCTTATTCTTGCATGAGAAAAATTTACGGTAATTAATTCAAGTACGTGGGGGATTCGGTAAGAAAATTTCACACCTAAAGAAATTTAGAAAATAACTGATTTTATCTGACATTAAGATTATTTTGAGACTTAACAACGCAAGACTAGTAGGCGATTAGTGGTTTTGATAGATTTTCAAAAGCATTTACAACATGTAATAATAACACAGGCACACAAAAAAAAAGTGAATTACCAGAAATATGACTATCATTTCCGGATAATATGGGGGCACCTGAAAACGAATTTCATAGTCCCGATGGCCAATTTCGCTTCAATTTTTCGGAAATCACCATACAGAGTGGTCCCAAAATCCCGCAACGATATATTTGTTCTTATCAGACAAAGCAAATTAAAATAACAACCGATTGAGCTGAAATTTTGCATACACGTTTAGTTTGGATGACAATGCATGGCTAGCTAAGTGACGTCATTTCAAATCCAATATGGCGGAGTCCCAAAGATGGCGGACCAGTTATTTTTTATGCACCCCCATGATCAAATGAAAGAATTTGCTGAGAAGAATATGAAAATAAAATGACGTCACACTAAATTCAATATGGCGGACGCAACTGAATTTTAAAACAGTTATCCCCAACCGATTGAGCTGAAATTTTGCATACACGTTTAGTTTGGATGACAATGTATGGTTAGCTAAGTGACGTCATTCCAAATTCAATATGGCGGACTCCCAAAGATGGTGGACCAGTTATTTTTTATGCACCTCCATGATATGGGTATCAAATGAAAGGGTTTGCTGAGAAGAATACGAAAATAAAATGACGTCACATTAAATTCAATATGGCAGACGCAACTGAATTTTAAAACAGTTATCCCCAACTGATTGAGCTGAAATTTTGCATACACGTTTAGTTTGGATGACAATGCATGGTTATCTAAATGACATCATTTCAAATCCAATATGGCGGACCAGTTATTTTTTTATGCACCCCCATGATATGGGTATCAAATGAAAGGGTTTGCTGAGAAGAATACGAAAATAAAATGACGTCACACTAAATTCAATATGCCGGACATCCGAAGATGGCGTACAAAATTTTTAAGTTTTAACACTATAATTTGATCGTATAGTGTATTCGCTCATACGTTGCATTCGAAGAAATGGTGAAGGATTCGGTTTAAACTATAAGTTTCATATCGGATAGGAACGATGCAATAAATATACACTTCTCCAAGAAATTAACGCACCACCAGAAAATAACCAAAAGTTTGAAGTTAGTTAATTTTTAACCCCCGATCCAAAAAGAGGTGTTATAAGTTTGATTCGCATGTTTGTATGTCTGTCTGTGGCTTTATATCTCTTCAACGGCAGATCCGATTTTGATGCAGTTTTTATTGAAATTAAATATAACACATAAATATATTTATAATAGAACCGGTCTTGTAGGCCGTGTGCGACTAGTAGAATACAAAATTGGACCGCGTCGGCTTAAAGGTTAAAAAGTTCTGTGTGGGACTCGTGATATAATAATATGCTATGTTGTATGTATATGTTTAGTTTAAAAAGTATAAAATTAAATTAAATTACAAATTTAAAAAAATGCCCGACACAAAAAATACTGACTAAATAACTAATATATAAAAAAAACAAACTAACACAACTTTAAAAATTATGAAATAATTTTGATTCCATATACGAACTCTTATGATTTATTTAAATCCAGCTTACATTTTCTTTATGTCCTCGAGATTTGCTTTCTTATACGCATGAATATGTCGGGGTCTGCTGTAAAGACGAACTACTAAATAGTTATATTCAAAACAGCAGCTCTCGATATATTCATGCGTATAAGAAAGCAAATCTACAAGACCGGTTCTATTATAAATATATTTATGTGTTATATTTAATTTTAATAAAAACTGCACCAAAATCGGATCTCCCGTTGAATAGATATCAAGCCACAGACAGACAGACAGGCAGACAGACAGACAGACAGACAGACGGACGGACGGGCGGACGGACTGACAGACAGACATACAAACATACGAATCAAACTTATAACACCGCTTTTTGGATCGGGGGTTAAAAATTAATTAACTTCAAACTTTTGGTTATTTTTTGGTGGTGCGTTAATTACTTGGAGAAGTGTATATTCATTGCGTCGTTCCTATCCGATATGAAACTTATAGTTTAAACCGAATCCTTCACCATTTCTTCGAATGCAATGTATGAGCGAATACACTATACGATCAAATTATAGTGTTAAAACTAAAAAATTTTATCCACCATCTTGGATGTCCGCCTTATTGAATTTAGTGTGACGTCATTTTATTTTCGTATTCTTCTTAGCAAACCCTTTCATTTGATACCCATATCATGGAAGTGCATAAAAAATAACTGGTCCGCCATCTTTGAGAGTCCGCCATATTGGATTTGGAATGACGTCACTTAGCTAACCATGCGTTGTCATCCAAACTAAACGTGTATGCAAAATTTCAGCTCAATCGGTTGGGGATAACTGTTTTAAAATTCAGTTGCGTCCGCCATATTGAATTTAGTGTGACGTCATTTTATTTTCGTATTCTTCCCAGCAAACCCTTTCATTTAATACCCATATCATGGAGGTGCATTAAAAATTCCGCCATCTTTGGGAGTCCGCCATATTGGATTTGGAATGACGTCACTTAGCTAACCATGCGTTGTCATCCAAACTAAACGTGTATGCAAAATTTCAGCTCAATAGGTTGGGGATAACTTTTAAAATTCAGTTGCGTCCGCCATATTGAATTAAGTGTGACGTCATTCTATTTTCGTATTCTTCTCAGCAAACCCCTTCATTTGATACCCATATCATGGAAGTGCATAAAAAATAACTGGTCCGCCATCTTTGAGAGTCCGCCATATTGGATTTGGAATGACGTCACTTAGCTAACCATGCATTGTCATCCAAACTAAACGTGTATGCAAAATTTCAGCTCAATCGGTTGGGGATAACTGTTTTAAAATTCAGTTGCGTCCGCCATATTGAATTTAGTGTGACATCATTTCATTTTCGTATTCTTCTCAGCAAACCCCTTCATTTGATACCCATATCATGGAGGTGCATAAAAAATAACTGGTCCGCCATATTAGATTTGGAATGACTTTACTTAGCAAACCATGCATTGTCATCCAAACTAAACGTGTATGCAAAATTTCAGCTCAATCGGTTGTTATTTTAATTTGCTTTGTCTGATAACAATAAAGATACCGTTGCGGGATTTTGGGACCCCTCTCTATGGTGATTTCCGAAAAATTGGAGCGAAATTGGCCATCGGGACTATGAAATTCGTATTCAGGTGCCCCCATATTATCCGGAAATGATAGTCATATTTCTGGTAATTCACTTTTTTTTTGTGTGCCTGTGTAATTAATTATAATTAAAAATAAGATATGTCGTTTTATTTGTTTAATTATTATTTGCAAAGAAAATAAACAAAAATGTGTGAAAACATTCTTATTTTTGTATTAAAAAGCAAAATGTCAGCCATAACCATGTGTCAGTGTTTTGACAGAATAATTTCCACTTATTAATTTCGTTCAGAGTGAAGGTGAAAGTTTTCGGAAATTTTTATAGTTACCTTGGTAACTATACAATAAAAAATGTTTTGGGCGTTACTGTCCTTCCTCTGGAAGTGGAAGTAATACTTTTTTTTTTTTAAATTATTTTTAGTTGAAAATATTGTTTTTTTGACGGCCCCTATTTCAAACCACTTTGGAACCCACTACGATGTAATAATGAACAAAGGGGTTTCTAAAGCTACTGATTAAGGATATTATGGATATCATCCACAAATTGGTCCAATCTCCAATGTCTCTATGGGAGCAGTTTTGGAACAACGAGATAGCAAAGAGATACTTACACCTTTAGCTTTCTTTTCACGTAAATTTACCATAGCTGAGACTAAATATTCGACATTTGATAATGAACTTCTGTCCTTGTACACTGCTATAAAGCATTTTAAATTTTTATTTGAAGGTCCTATATAGCGACTATAGCGACTCACTCACTGGAAATCGAGAAGTTCCTATGGAGTCGAGAAGAAACAAAAGAAAAAACATTTGATTCGATAACAAAAATAATAACAATATACTTTGAAATACACAAAAAATCAAATAAATAAAAGATGTATTAAAGAAAACAAATATACGTATATTTACATCAATTTTAATTTTATTTATAGCATTAACGCTATATCCTACATTTGTTTGTTTTACCGACCATATTAAGGGAAAGGATAATGTCATAGAAGATACTTTACCACATGTACATGATAAATCTTTCCTAAAACAACGTATTTCTTCAGTTTAAACTGAAAGATCTCCTTAATTGGTGTTAATTTTGAGGAAAATTCTGACCTTAACTTTTATTGTCGAATCAATCTACGAATTTTTTCGAACCATTTTCAATTTAAAGAAAATTAAAATTCCGGATTTAGATGAATTTATTTGGTGCGATGTTTCTCGCCCCAAACTGCGCTTTTATGTCCCAGTTATTTATAGAAGAACGATATTTGATATTTTTCATGGTTTATCTCATTCTGGCATAATATCCACTAAAACAGTTACAGTTACTAGTAAGTATTTCTGGCTTGAAATGAATACGGACTGCTCCTTCTGGGCTAAAACATGCGTCAACTGTCAGATTGATAAAGTCAGTCGTCATACGAAAAGTCCAGTAGTTCGTTTTAATGTTCCTAAAGGCCAGTTCGATCATATGCCTATAGATTTAGTGGGTCCATTGCCCCTTTCCAGGGGCTGGCTCTCGGTGGCCGGAGGCCTATCCACTGCACGCACTTTAATTTCAAAATTTTGTTTGTCGTATTATTATTATATGTCACTACTGATCAAGGCATCCAAATTGAATCAAAATTATTTAACGAATTTGCAAAATTTTTAGGGTTCCATAGAACCCAGAATACTTACCACCACTTACCATCCCCAGAGTAATGGCATGGTGGAACGATTCCATAGAACTCTTAAAGCTGCATTGATTGCTAGAGCTAATACGTCACGTTGGGTAGATGAACTTCCTGTTGTATTATTAGCTTTTAGAACTATCCCCAAAGATGACTTACAATGCTCTTCAGCCGAACTCATATTTGGTCAGACTTTGCGACTGCCCGGCGAGTTTTTCACTAAGTCATATAATTCCTTATTTTATCGACAAATTGCGCACTTACTTTAATAATTTAACTTTTATTTCTTTAGTTCACCACGTTGATCATAAATCATTTGTCACTTCTGACGTTTTCACCTTTTTCACCAGTGATTTCGTATTTGTTCGCCAGAGAACGTTTTAAACCTACTTTCTCTCCTTTGTACGAAGGTCCATTGAAAGTTTTGTCCCGTACAAATAAATTAGTTACTTTAAATAAAGGGACCAAAATCGTAACTGTCAGTATTGACAGTTATTTGACTATTTTTATTGATTGACAAATGTGATGTCACACCGATACCTGTCAAAAAAGTGCGTTTCGCCATCGACAGTTTTAATGAGTTGATTGTTCTTTTTATTGATGGGGGAGTGTGTGTAGCAGCTCACTTACCTCAACTTAAGGACTCTTTAGAGTTAACCATTTTTGAGTAACCAAGGATAAAAAATAATTTAAAAAAATGATTATTTTTGTGAAATAAGTGTTATATGTTTTAAAAAATATAATTTTTAATATTTTTTATATAAATCTTAAAAATTTATATATATTATATATTATTTTTATCTATATATTTATTTTGTGGATAACATTCACAGATATCTTACTAGTTTTTTTTTCAAATCACTAATACTTTGTTTTTGGAAATAGATCCCCTTTCTCCATCCTAAAATCGGAAACCTCTAACTAAAATCAAATGTGGTTACGTCTAAAGACTCATTTTATGGGTAAATATTCACTACCAAAATTTCAAAATATTCGAATATCAGATGGGCGAGATATGAGAGTGGCCCCATGGAAAGTGGGACACACTGTACAGACACCGATATGCAGCCATCATTTTTTCCGCCAGTTGGTAACAAAAAGTCTAAAATAAGTGAACTTTAAACAAAATAATAAGTTTTTTGCGGAAAGAGATGCAATATTTTTTTTATAAAAATCTACTGTCTGAAATTAGTTGTACATATATATAGGGTATTTAACATCTGATACATTTTTACACTACTTACTCTTATAGAGATTTGTCTAGAAATCCTACTATTCTCCAATGGTGTCGATCTGTCTGTATCAGGCTCAGGTTCTGCAGTAAGCAGTTTGGCGTATAAATTATCACTAGCAGATAAATCCATGAACTTTCCTTCATGATCTATTTTACCCTAGAAAATGAAATAGTACGTAATTTTTGAAACTGCATCCATTAAAGAATTCTTACATTCTTTAAGATGATTATATGGTCAGCATTCTTCAACTGTTGAACCTGATGCGTAACTAGTATCCTGGTCTTCTTAGCTAAATAACCATTAATACATTCGTTGTATAAATGCTTGGAGACGTGTATGTCTACAGCTGACAGGGGATCATCCAGTAAATAAATATCTGCATTTCTATAAACTGCTCGAGCAAGACTAATTCTAGCCTTCTGACCACCACTCAGAGATGCACCTCTTTCACCAACAATAGACTGGTCCCCATCGGAGAACTGTTCAAAATCTTTCTCCAACGCACATGCACGTATAACTTCGTTGTAACGTTTTTTGTCATACTCTTGGCCGAATAGTATGTTTTGTCGGATTGTGGTGGCAAATACCCAGGGCTCTTGCGAAGCATAGGACAGAGATCCATTTATTTCTATTTCTCCACTGACTATCTGCAACTCACCTAAATGAAAACGTAAAAAAGTATTAGCAAAGTGGTCACGTTAAGCAAAGCCGCTTAGTTTTTTATTTCGCGGCCACTTTTAGACTAAAATGCATGACATAATTTGTCGTCAAAGCATCGTAGGGTTTCCAAAGGTACAAATCAATGGGTACGTTTAGGGAACGCAACGGTTGCGAGCAGCAGTTATAAACGACAATGCTGAAAATGTGCGTATCGTCAACTGTTGGGTGCTTTATGCCAGCAACAAAAACTCACGCTGACTTTAATCAGTGATGAAACTTAACTCACTTGTACTGACATTTATTATCAAACACCGTTTAGCGAATTCACACTAATTGACTAGAATCAAAAAGTAATCAGGCTGAGTGATTATTCTCAGCGGTTGCAATCCCTAAACGTACCCAATAGCGCGGCCGCATATTGCAAAATCAAAGGTAATCGTGCACTTGGAGCAAAAATCATGAAACTTGGTACATTTGTGGATAATAGTATATCAATTTTAAGATTAGAGCCCACTCGAAAATCCAAAATGGCGGCCGTGGCGGCGATTTTTCGAAATGGCCGCCGAAAATGCAAAAAAACTATATCTCTGGCAGTTTTCGCCAATTAATGTAGGATTTTCACATAATCTAAGTAAATTGACATGACTAATTTGGACATGACTAATTTGGACAATCTCGTAACCACCATGAGGGAAATGAGAAATCCATTCTGTGATCCCAGCAGCGATCTTCTTGTTTTGGATACGAGGGAGATTGTCAATCCCAGTGTTGTGGAGTCCATTCGTAATTTAGAGAACATTGGCAGATCTCAGTGCAAGTCGTCTTGGGAGGAAAGAATCATATCACGGTCTGTGAATATGGATGTTGCAATTCAAAAAAATAAACTCTCCCTTTTTAAAACGCCTCCGTCTAAACCAAAGAAATGGGAGAAACTTGAAATCGACTCTCTTAAAGAAGACAGAAGCCTTTTCTTACGACTATAAATTGGCATGACAATCATTCATATCCAGTGTCACTTTCGGATTACGGTCGAATCAGATTAGGCCAAAAATTAGATATACTGGATTGCTTTGCAAAAATAAAACGCATGACAGAAGAGGAGGAAATGCAAAATGATGATGATTTTGTCCATGACTACGACTTTGTTTTGCTAGATGGAGCGGCCATTGTGAACATGATCAGCCCTACCGGAGGCGACACATTCCAAAATAACGAAGAGTTGATGTCGTTTTTGATTCATATTACACGGACAGTCTAAAGGCAGGTACGCAGAAGAAGAGAGGGGACGGAACTCGTTGGCGTGTGGAACTCACCAAACGTGTCCCGAAGGATTGGAAAGGTTTTCTTAGGGTGAATCAAAACAAAGAAGAACGGTTTCAATTCTTGGCTATAAATCTCTCAAAAATTAGATTTCCCGGAATAGTAATGGTCACAAATAGACAAGGCATCACAAGCAACTGCATTGAAATAGATATTTCAGGACTATCCTCATGCAACCAAGAGGAAGCTGACATGCGTATCTTCCTGCACGCCCATTATGGAGTCAGTCTCGGAGCCCGCAATTTACTGATCAGGTCCGTAGACTCAGATGTTGTGGTTCTGGCAGCCAGTCTCGCGAAAAAACTGAATTGCGATCACCTTGACATCGCTTTCTCTGTAGGGAAATCATTCAGATAAGTGCGGTTGTTTTTATTTCTTGTGAAGTAATAATATGTCTTTATAATTTTGGTACTTTTATTCTCCAGGTATATTAATGCAACAGTTATTGCTGATAATTTAGGAGTTGAGAAATGTGAAGACCGGATGGCATTTCATACGCTATCAGGCTGTGGCACTACCTTCTCTTTTCTGGGCAAAGGAAAACAAACAGCCTGGACGACGTGGTCTAGCTTCCCCGCAGCAACAACGGCTTTGAGGGCATTTTCCCAGACCTCAGAACTGACAACAGTAAGTTCCTGTTTCTCAACTATAGAACGATTTGTGGTACTCATGTATGAGAGAACAAGTTCAGAAGATTCAGTGAACATCGCAAGGCACACCATGCTCGTGCGCAAAAACCGGCAGATTGAAAACACACCACCTACTCAGGACGCATTGCGCCAACATACTCTACGTGTGGCATATCAGGTTGGGCATATATGGGGGCAAGCTTTATTGCAAAGTCCAGTTTTACCCTCACCTGCGGACTTTGAATGGGAAAAGTCATCGGACGGAACCTGGGAAGCGAGTATACGTTATTCGTATAGGCGCATCCAATTTCAATCTAATGTACATTACAATTTTAAAATTTATTCCCTTGACATTTAATTTACCTTATATGTATCGTATTTTTTCAGATCAAATGGATGACCTTGCCTTCAGCATTAGAGGCATGCAGAGAAGTGTTGAAGTGTGGGTGCAAGAAAGGCTACTCATCAAGAAGCTGCAGATGTAGAAAAGCTAATTTGCCCTGCAGTGAACTTTGCTTTTGTGGTGGATGCGAGCCGAACAGTTCATAAATTAATTAAACTAAGTATAAAGCTGCAATGCAGTATTTGAAATATAGCTTGATTTTACACCTGAATTGTGATTTGATTTAAAAATGCAGTTATCCCCATAAATAGTCAACATACTGACTAAGTGATATTTCCGTAAAGAAAATTCCACTTTTTATTGCAAGGTCGGCGTTCTTCATGTTAATTTAGTATTATGTGAAAATCCTGCATGAATACAGCTAAAACTAACGAAGATATCAAACTTTTTGCAATTACGGCAGCCATTTTGAAAAACCACCGCCACGGCCGCCATTTTGGATTTTTTGAGTAGGCTCTAATCTTAAAATTGAAGTATACGCTATTATGTACAAGTGTGCCAAGTTTCATTTTTTTTGCTTGAAGTGCACGATTATTTACCACTCGGCTGGACTACAATATGTTCTTACTAACCACACTACCTGATATAGCTAAATGTAAAAAAAATATTGTCAATTTCATCCAGCTGTCTTTTTCCTGTATAATATATAATTTTTGCTAGTGGGTTATCCGAAATTTGACTACACGACACTAGGATGGGGCAATAGTGCGTCGGACTCCGATAGTTCGAGTTCTACGATAGCAAGTAAAAAATAAATACTGCGTTGATTGAAATTGAAATTACTGATAGATCTGAACTAATGAAATTGGTATAGAAAATTACGTACCTAATATAGATTGTAGAAGTGAACTTTTTCCGCTTCCAACCTGTCCTATGACACCTATAAGCGCTCCTGTGCCAACATTCAAATTAACATTGTTCAGAGCGGTCTCGTCGGATGTTGCATTCCATTTTACTGTTAGGTTTTTCAAGCTAACAGCGTTTCTATTAAGGCTATCTCTGGAATGGTAAATATTTGCTACATTTCCTACTGGTTCAAACTCATGGTTCATCATAAAGGCTTCTAATCTGCGAATAGTTACAAATAATTCCGCAACCTCTGAGATGCCTCTTACAAACATTGATGCTATTGTTTGCGATAGAACGTTAAAGTAAGCTACTAGTACAAAAACCTAAAAAGAAACATATATAGAAAATAAACAAAAAAAATTAGTAAGGTTCAGAAACTTCGCTCACATATTCCTTGGTGAATATTAAGGAAGTTTTACATACGATTAAAGAGTTTAAATCAATGATTTATTTTTTTTATATCTCAGACTATAAAAGTTAAAAAGTTAAACTAAACAGAAGGAAAAAGGATATTGTATGTTACGGCGTTTGTAGCTTATCTACTTATCTCTTGTATTAATAAATGAATTAATAAAGAGTTTATTTTCTTATAGAATTAAACTGGAGTGTTATGGTTAATAATTTTATGGTAGAAACATACATGGTGAATATATCTACGCTGTTTCATATTTAGCCAATTCATTTTTAGTTCTAATAGTTGTTACCTGAGAGACCAAAATTTAATCTCACCCAAAAGTTTTGGACTCGCCAAATAAGACACATATGTCCTCCACGGTAAGGCACCAGCATCAAGCTCTAACATAGTTCCAATATATCAACTATTCACAACAATATTAATATTAAAAAACACACTAACAAAACTTTACCCAACTTAAAACTTTGATTAATTACACCAACGAACTAAAACAACATCGATTAAATGTACAATAAAATGACAATACGATGAAGTTAAGCCGAGTTATCCGAAGCAACGCGTGGCAATATATCATGTAAACATAGCTGTAGCGCAATAGCAACTAAGTGTTCCGTATATGCATACGGAATTTGCTCGCTGATATAATTGTGAGTTGGTACATGATGAAGTCGGAATATCACTAGTGATGACGTGTACCGCTTGATATATTGAAATTATTTTATACTTGTGATTGTCCTTAATGGCAATAGAACTGTGGGCTGCTGTTCACATGTGGCAGTCGTCATATATTATTTATCTTATGCTAGGTATCTCTCTGCAACAATTAAGCCAGCAAAAATGTTGTCAAGAATATTCGAGAAAGACAGTGTTTCTATTGTAATAAATCATGATAGTGTTGATGATTAATAAAAAATATAAATAAAGACAGTATTTAGTATTTGAGTCATATAATTATTATATTTCACTATTTTGCAGTAGTTCGATTTGAATGAAACTTTTACCAGTCTATCTACATAGGTATTGCCATATTTAATAAGTTTTCTGATGTGGTCACTCTGATAAAATTCTATAGAAATCGCCTTTAAAAAACGTTTGTGAAATAAAAATATTAATAGTTAAGCGAGACAATTGAAAAAACTATATTTAATATTCTTCATAAAATCATATACCATATACATAATAGTATAAATGGATAACTCATTAAATAAAGTAGTATATTCGGTTCTGGGAGCACATTTTTCATATGGTTATCACGCTAGTAGACCTTTTCAGAGGCAGCGTCACACCGATGGTTTCAGCCTCCTCCAAGAGGGTTAAATATGGTTTTTAACTAATGCTAGTATGGTAGAGATATAGTACAGCAAAATTAGACAAAAAAACACCCAAATCGGGAAATAAAAAAAAACAAAGGTTTCAGTATCCCAAATTGTTTGGGACGGGGGGAGAGGTAAGAATAGTATGTTTTCTCAGTTTTTCGCAAATATCTGGAAAACCATGCAACGTAGAGCAAACATTACTCTGTACAAAATTAATGTATGTTAAATTTCCCACAAAAATTGTCCAATATACGTAAGTATACGTAAATTTGGCATTTTTGGCATTTTTGGCATTTTTACAGGTGTGCATACCACTCCAAAAAACGTCTTGTGATAAAGAGTTCCGAATATAAAGGAATGTTTCAGATAGGAATAGAAAAAAGTGGAAATTAATAGGGGCGGGAACAAAGAATAAAGAGATTCGGAGACCAGCGACGGTGAGCGGCGAGGGACGGAAATCGGTTGGGCCACCCACACCTGTTGTTGAGCTCCCTTCTCCGAGTTTACTCCACGGCCCTAATCTGCAGCTTGAAGATGATTGTGCCTGGTAAAGGCAACCAGTCAAATAACATTAGCAATATTCAAGCAATTCAGCATGGAATAGGGGATATGTAACATGTTTTATGGTGTTTATGCTTTTATAGGCTGTGATTCTGTGCACTCAATATATAGGAGAGGCAAAATGCCCCCACCTCCAAAAAATTACTTATTTTCAATGACCCTAATGCACAGGCAGATGATATTGCTAATGCTGGCCACGATTTTCCCTATCTTTATGAGGATTCAAAAACGTGTAAAATTCGGAGGCTTTACGTCACCGGATATAGTTAATGATAATTGCAGAGCAACTGTTGCAAGGATGGTTCAAGTTAGCTACTCTAATTGAAACAAAATCAGCAGCAAGAGAACATGCACTGAAAGTGTACCATCAAGTGCAGCAGTGGTATGATTTGAAAATCATACCACTGCTGCACTTGGTGGTTCTTAAGAACAACCATTAAAATGGGGCTGGAGAAAGATCAGTGGACATCTGCGCCCAATAACAAGCATCTCTTGCTGCTGCTCCAGTACAGTTGCTGCTCCCCATCTATTGTTCATGCACAATAGAACGTCTGAGCAATTGTGAGTGCCGAAGAAGTGCCATTCAGTGCTTAAAAATGTGCATCAACTGCGCAGGATACGGATGTAGTAATACAGATTCTGATGAGGAAGAGGACTTAGTGTTGCCGTATGTAGAGGGCGTGCAGGAACCGTTTCAAATAGATTTAGATACTGATGAGAGTGATGAAGAAAAGAAGTGACAATAATCTTTGTGCTTAATACATTAATTGTAATAGTTTCCATTTTAGATTTTTCTGTCTAGCTATGTACATTTTTTTGTTTCACATATTTGTTTTATGTATATAACTATATATCAAATTTTATATATAAATTATTATTTATAATATCATGAAAATGCTTCTGTTTCACTTTCATTTAATCCATCTCCCCTCTACAATTCAACGATATTATCAATTTTTGATAATTTAAATAACTACAATTTTCAACGGAAGGAAAAATTACCAAAATCTCCTACCTGAATATATCGGAAACTATTGGGCGTAGCAAAAAGATGTATTGCATCATTTTTGTAGGAGATTTAACGTACGTTAATTTTGCATAGAGTAGTGCAAGCTCTACGTTGGAGGTTCGTCTAGTGATTTCAAAGACATCGGACGCGTTTAAGTTCGGTGCCAGTAATCCGGCCTAAATCCCGATTAAAAGCCGACACAATAGGACGAAATTACGCTGATGTGATAAGTGATAAATAATACGCAAAGTGATATGTAAAATAACATTGCAACAGTTAAGTTATATAGCTAATATTTAATTAATGTGGGTGATTAGAATATCTCAGTGCATAAAAAGTGGAGAATAACCCGAGAGCCTCTAGGAAACCATAAATCAATCAACACTAAGGCTAAAGATAAGTCTACACTCGACTATACCACTTTACTTAAATTTATACCTATATGCTTTAAATGCTTGATAGTTCCTAGACAATAAATTAAAATAAGGGCACTAAATATTTTTCTTTCAGCAAAAATATACAAACCAAACTATTACAAAAATACAAATAATAATTAATAGCCAAAACCGAATTTCTTTCAGCCAATCAAGAGAATTGCGCACGATATAATAATGGTGATAATAATAACCCGAAATAATTAGGAATGCATCGCTATTAAAATGTGATTATACAGATTTCCTGTGTGAACCTTCAAGTGTGTTTTCTCATAATTACTAAAAATATTCAAAAAAATGTAATCAAAATTGAATACGTAATGATCAGTGGCGCACTAATCTTAAAGTATACCTTTCAGGTGAGGTTCTCATAATTGCTAAAAATATTCAAACGTTTAATTTGGATTAGATCAGAAATAATCAATGGGGCACTGTCGGTGTGTAGCGTCCAGGCTGAATTCTTATGGCACCTCAATGTATGTATACGTGATTACAGGTGTCTCTCAGGAAAATGGTTTCCAAGAAAATACGCACAGAAAAGAGCAATCTTGATACCTAGAGCAGCGGAAACTCCACTCAATAAGTAGATCATATTCTGGTAGGCAGGGAGATGACTTATAGTGTTCTGTCACCAATGGATACCCATAAAAGCTTGAAAAAGTTAAATACAAAGTGTTAACGTATAGAAGTTATATTTAAGTTTGTATAAGTGAATGTGTAAAATAATTTATACCTCGGCTTGATAAGAAATATTAGTTAGTGTTTAATTAGGTACGGAAACCAAAACTTTCCACAGTGCTTCCCTCTAACGCAGTAAATCATAGCATATACATAGTGCAGTGAAATCGTGTACCTGGAGACTTTAATGCACATATACTCCACACATGGTCTAACGAAAATGGAAACGCGCTGAAAAACCTAGCACACATGTTTGACTTAACAATAAGAAATACATGGAGTAAAAGTCAAACATGCATTAACACCTGGAGTAATGGAAGCTCAATCACACAAATAGACCATATTCTGGTAAGCAGAGAGATAAGGGAAAGGATCAAGAAGGTTAAAGCAAAAAGGACAGCAGAAAACCTACTGAAGAAAACGCTAACACTGAACAGCACCAAACTAAAAATAGGGAGACCATGTTACCCGTGGAAAACAACAATCGAGAGGATCATGAACAAACTGGGAAAGGACCAAACATACTGGGAAAGAAAAGCGAGGGGAAAGAATTAATTTCACAAAGAAATCGGAGCGATATATACTCTACCAGAATCAGAAACGGAGGAATCAGAAGTCTCAGAAGAAGAAGAAGACCTGTAGAAACAGAAGTACAAAAATAGGAGCACAGATAGCAGCGACACAACGCGGCAACATATCTCACAAGAAGACCCAGAATAGGCAGAAGCCCAGAACCAAAAATACAAAAAAAGGGGGCTTAAACGCTCCCTCACGACATAATGCGGTAACGCATCTCACAAATACCTACACCTCCCATCCCACATTCCTTTACCATGCGCCATGTGGCTCTCGCTGCTGGCAACAAGCATGACCTTAGTCCAACCCAGCGTGGACGTAGCAGGCCCAGCTGTATAACTTGGGAGTGGCAGTAATGCCTACCGCACGCTGGTAAATCAATCAATCAAAGTAGTGCAAGCTCTACGTTGGATGGTTTCCCAGATATTTGTGAAAAATCGAGAAAGCATACGGTTCTGACACTTTCCCGCCTCACCTTCTCCCAAACCCGACAGTATGGCTACGGAGAATTTTTACCACATTTATAGTAAAGGGTAATAGAAAATTTATGACCCAAACCTTTGATTTTTAGGATTTCCGTTTTTGGAGCTAATTTTGCTGTACTAATATGGTTACGCTTCTTTCATTTGCTTACTTTGGCAGCTGTAATTGGTTGTTCAGTCAGCGCCATGGTGACTAATGTACAAAATAACGCAACTCTAGCAGTGAATAAGTTGAAAGTCATATATAGACCTCTCATATAGGCCGATTTTAAGACTATTTTTAATTCCGCCTTTCTCGCCAATTTGATTAACTTCTCGAAAGGCTTTTCCCAAGCGTACATTTTTATTACTTGAACGCCAGATATAATTTCATCCATCAACCGAACTCGTTCATCGGTTCTTGCAGCTGTCTTTTTCCTGTATATAGCAGATAATTTTCCAGTGTAACCTAAAAAAAATTTGAGTATGATATTTATTTTTTGTGATTATCTTTGTCTCACCTTGCAAAGGAACTATAATTAGGACGGGAACTATACCCAAAACGCCGGCGTATCCGGCTTCTGCGTATAGAAAATACGTTACAATGATGGTGGTAGTTGGGGCAACCCACATGTGATGAATGAGAACTGACACATAATCAAATCTACTTACATCGTTTGAAAGTAAATTTACTACCTTGCCGGAGACTATCTCACCAAGCGAAGTCTTACTTAATTTTAAAGCCTAAAAAATAAGTTCCGTTAGTTTTAATTGTAATACTGAAGTGGACGTGAAAAGCCGAGTATTGACCAGTATGCTTTGGCGGTTCTATATTCTGTGGTGTTGACTTCGACCTCAATTTTTTTTTAAACATATTGAATTGACTAGAAATTGTAAAATAAAATTCCTCCGTAGCCCAGTTAAATTGAACCTTATTACCTAATATCGACATTAAAAAAGGATGATGCCAGTTTTACAATTTATTAAAAAATGACCCCATAAAAAGGAGTGTAATGTCAGGTGATCTAGCTGGCCATTCGATTGATGTCAGCTGACTTCAGAACTTTCGACAAATACCTTGCTTGGGACAGGCAGTGTACAATTGCGCCAACGGAAACAGAGCTGTTGGCTGCTGCTCGCACGTTGCTGCAATTGTATACTATCTGTTCCACGCATGGTATTTGTCGAAAGTTCTGAAGCCAGCTGCAATTCTCAGCGACCTTTTTACTCAGAATAATATTATTCCTGTAATTAAGACGATAGCAATGAAAACTAAGAGAAGTCTCTTCAATATCACGCAAAAAAGTCAACCTGAATTGTGAGAGGCAAGGGGACTCACAGCCAAGCATCTCAACTAGTGAGAGGTAAGAGGACTCACGATAAACAATCACCCCGACTCGTGAGGAGCAAGGGGACTCACGCAAAAAGTCACCCCGAATTGTGAGAGGTAAGGGGACTCCCAATAAACAAGCGCCCCGACTAGTGAGAGGCAAGGGGACTTACGGTAAACAAACACCCCGGCTCGTGAGAGGCACTGTAACCTCCTCGTAGTGAACTTTGAAAACTACAGTTCTTTCGTAGGCCGACGTCATCATTGCAAAATGTTCAGATTTTCAAACTAGATTTGGTTTGACATAACAGTTGACGTTAGAGATTTGAAAATATCTGCACCACACTTCTTGAAGTTTGGTGCTGATTTGAACGGTAGGGGTGTAGTAGGCGCCAGTGACCGTGGTAAGATGTAGTAATGAACTGCGCCGCCCGAAATATCCCGGTGATTATCAATTCTGAATACGTTCTACCCTTCCAATCGCTAGGAAAATTGGATATGTTTTATTTGAAAGGAAATGATGGGTTTGCCTCGAGATTTTTTTTTTTAATTTGAAAAGATTTTCTCACCATTTCTTTCCGACAAATGGGCTCAATAATTTTTTCCTAAGTTTGTGAAATCAAAAGCCAAAACATATATTTTTTTCATAAAAATCGGTTTATCCGTTCTTGAGAAAACATTTTTTTTTTCATTTTTTCTTTTTACCCCCATAAAAATGGTTTTCCAAAAATAATACTTTGGGACATTTCATCTAACACTACTATCAACTTGTGCTCAAAATCTCGACCCAATTGGTGTGGAGGCAGCTGACACATGCTTATGCTGTTATGCCCTTTCCGAAAAGACTGCCTTAGATTTTCTCCACGGACAGCAAAATGTTACGTGGCGTTTCACCACCAGTTGCTGTGATAGGCCTGCCCAGATTTTGGTAAGTTTTTAGCATTACCAATCTGTCGGAACTTTTTAATTACCCGACTGACAGTACACCTACTTATTCCATTTCTATTTGGATAACGTTCATTAAAGAGAGTACACACCTCGTCTTTGATTCTTTTATGGTCACTATATCCCACAAAGACTAAAATTTCAATGTTGTTGTTCGCTTAAACGCTCGATAACTTAAGATTCGCACAATGATTATCGTACAATTATTTTCTGACACTTCACGTGCTATTTACGCCGTTTAATAGCCTGTTAAAATAACTTTCTTTTGAGGTATCAAAAGGGTAAGTTGCTATCTGAAAAAAAAAAACTTTGGGGAGGCTGGGATGGGAGTGTAAAACTACAAATTATAAATTGCACCAAAAGTTGCCTAATTGAAAATAAAAATCGACCTATCCAAGGGTTTTTTAACACAATCAATATTTTAAAAGTTACTACGGTCATGTTTCAATACTGTTTACACATGTTGTATATGGTCATATAGGTTCATCTTCTTCACTTCTATCACCCCCTTAAACTTTCTATCGATGTAATCCAATACCCGGTTTAATAAGCGTTGTATACATAATTCTTTTGGCATAAAAGAAATGATGTTTACCTTTCTATAAATTAACGCACAACAAGCAGCCCGGACTTTCATGCCACAGTGGAAACCATCCATAAAGTAATGATTTGTAAAAAAGGCACTGGCGACATTTAAAGCCACAACACCTCCAGCATACCATAGAGCTTCTGTTTTCTTAATTGGGGAGCCTGGTCGGAAGTAATCCAAAAGTTTCCCAAGCACTAATGGCTGACTTAAACGGACGAAAATATCCATTAATACTAAATTTATAGCTAAATATAAGTACTCTGGCCAAAATGTTGCTATTAATACTTTGAGTAGGCTCGGTTTTCTTTTACTAATCTTCGATCTTTCCACGTGTTTGTTCCATGTTCTGTAAAAAGGCATAGTCACAGCTTGCAGGAATTGACACAAGTTAGTTTTCGGACGAAAAATTAAATACCACAGATAGAGTAGTATTATTATGAGAAGATGACAGGGACGGAGACAACATGCGCGAATATTTTTATCAGTGTCATAACGCGTCATCTGGAGTATAGGGATGTGTAATTGCAATAAAAGTTTCGCTGTCAAGGAGCTGTGTAATGGAGTAGATTGAAACTTCCTCACTGTTACGAGTAACCTTTGTTCAGGAGAAGCATAAGAATTGTAATTTTTACTAAACTTTGCCTAATAAAGTTATTTTGTTATTATTGTTACCGACGACATTGCTCTACTGCAGACCACCGCCGCCACCGGTGTCGTCATTGAATGTCACGTAGTTCGTTCTCATTGGTTTAGAATGATGAAGTGCACAAACTCGTTTCTCCGCACATTTTTTGCTGTCATCTTCTCATAGTAGTACTACTCTACCACGTGTCTTTAAAGTGAAAGAGTTACATATTTGGCGACAAAGAACTTAAATAATCTTCTTAGTCCTGTTCCCAAAGGCTTTAATCTCGGAAAAAGGGAATGGCTGAAATTCGGCATATGGTATATTTAAAATATATTATTTAAAAAATATATTTACTTCTCTATAGGGGGCCTAATTGATAAATTTGAGTTTGAATTTTGAAAATTCCGTTTTTATTATATACAGTGTGACCCTCGGTGTCACCCATTTAAAACTTATATTTTGCAACCAATTGGAGCCAAATTTCCAGGCTCAAGTGGATCAAAAAATAACACTGCACACAATTTCAGAATTCAATTTAAATCTTCAAGGCATTCCCTGATCATTTTTCGATGTCGAAAACAGCAGTATTTAATCAGCGATTTTTTTAATAAAAAAATCTAACTAAACCACTATACTAGATTGGAAGGTCTTAAAATGATTTCAACCAAAATTTCATTGAAATATGTTTAAAAATAAAAAGTTATGAGAGTGAATTTTAAAAGAATTCAGTAAATTGTTCCATAAATCCGCTTCTCACGACATGTATTTACCGAGGTGAATCAGATTCTTTTTTAGTAAAATAACAAAAGACTAACTACATTTATTATTAAATATAAAATAATAAATAACCATTTTTTAAAAATCTAGAACTACAATAAAAGAATTTCAAAATTTTAGAAAATAATACAAACTATACCGGGTGCCATAGGCTAGTGGCTTCCTTTATTTTTTTATTCATAAACTACCTGTAAAAATGGATTTTTGGACATTTCCGGTTTACCCGGAAATGACCGCGACTTTGGATTTTTAAATGAAACACTGTATATTTTTACATATTTGTCAAGACAACATTCTGAGTATATCATGAGATTTTGGCGAATTTTTGAGTCGATGTTCAGTTTCTTTAAGCATTTTAAGACATTCGTCTAGAGTGCTTTGGAATACCAAAATTTGTTCTACGGTAGGTAAAGTCCGAGGGAAAAACCGCCCAAGGAATCACTACTTCCACATCCTGATTTTCTATCCAAGTCACTCACAACGAAAAAAATTTGTATGTGGAAATAATTGTTTATGGAACTTTAATAATATCAAAAACCCCTAAAACGATACCCCACATCGGTAGTGGGTTGGGGGTGGTGATAGGTAGTGGGGGATAAGGTAAAAAAATATTTTGAAGTTTCTGGTTCTTGTACACACACTAAATCGCAATTTTTTTCGTCCCCTTTAATAATAGGGTGGGGGTGGTAATTGGGGTGGTTAATGCCAAAATTTTTTTTGAGACCTTGGCTTCTCTTGCATATACTAAATACCAATTTTATGGACTCCTACCTACTTGATTTACCTATTCTGCCCTCCTAAGCCAAAAAAACGTATCTCAAGGTTTCACTGTTTTGAGATATAAGGCATGTTTTGAATTTTCGAAATCGCGTCAATATTTTTTTTGTAGTTGTACTAATGTAGAGGTTAATAGTGGTGTAGTTATGAATTTATATTAATTAGGTTACTAGTTTTTTTTACAATGAGATACGTCTAATTGGCTAAATCGCTTAGGTTTTCTCATATTTTTTTAGATACGTCAGACTTTGTTAGCACTTTAAAAATACTTAACGATTGAAATACGTTTATTTCGCTATGGAAATATATAGAAAATATCTCCAGCTATCCTAAGGTATAAAAATATGCATTTCGGCCAAAACTTGAGATACGTCTTTTTGGCTTAGGACGGCAGTATTTACCCCAAATTTAATCCAATTTACCCCCCAACCCTTCGACAGAACAAGATGAAAATATAGTCTAGTTGTATATCTCGTTAAAGTACATACGTGTACCAAATTTCAAGTCAATATCTCAAACGGTTCCAGAGTAAACGTGCGCACAAAAAAGTTACATACCGACAGATAGACAGAAATTTTTTTTCGCTCAAACTTAAAATTTCTACGTTTCATGACATTCTAAGCTTATATGTGAACAATGAAAATTTTTAAATATTTTGTTGTCGTTACTATACACTTCTACTGGATCTGGAAGTAAAATATAATTTTTAATTTAATTTAATTAATAACTATTTACGAAGGCTCCAAAATTGAACAAATCACTTTTTTATCGAAAACTTTTTTCAAATTGGAAGGTGGTGGCTCCTAGTGTACCATAAATTATAGATTTTTTTCTCAATTCATTGATATCCATTCCAAATCTATGCTATTTCTTTTTCTATTTTATTAAATTTATTTAAAAATAAAAAATCACTTTCAAAATAATTTTTATTGATACTTACACCTAATAAAAAAGAGAGAACCGAAAGGCTATTATTCACAAAAAGGTAGTTATTCGCATTTCATTATTAGACACATGATTTTTGCAAAGGCTACGCTACAGTTCAAGAAAAATTATATTGAAAGTAATTTTTTATTAACCTCCCCACAATAAAATTGTGGGAGGTTACTACAATTAGTCCAAAATCGAAAATTGACATAACATCAAATCTTTACCTTTTGAGGTCCCAGGAACCCAAAAAAATTGTTTTTGAAAAATGTCTGTGTGTATGTATGTGTGTGTGTGTGTGTATGTATGTTAGCACGATAGCGGCGAAGCTACTAAACGGATTTGGATGAAACTTTACATGAGGGTTTCTTTAGTGCTCCAGAAGATCTGAAAAGGTTTTGGTTGAGATCGGATTACGTTTAGTGCCGTTTTGGCACAACAAGTTGTTTATTTTATGATTACTTGCAATTTGTAATTGAACCATTGAAAAGCAGTAAAAATTCCGATTTCAACGATATATCACACTTGCACTTTTTCGATTTGGTTTCCGTGAAAAAAATTAAAAAACAAAAATTTCACTTGTTTTGTTCTCAAAGCAGTGCAATGTACAGGGTGATATTCTAATAATGACAGAGTGATTTCGGCTGATAACTCGGGAACGGTTGAAGATATCGAACTGAAATTTGAAACGTAGGTATAAATATTGTAGACGGACGGATTACGAGTGAATTAATAATACACCTACGTCACATGACGTCACAAATAAGAAAAATTCTTAGAAACTGGTGCAGATATCGACTTAACTGGAAACATCCAATTAAAGTTTGAAACGTAGGTGGAAATATTGTAGATGGATGGAATACGAGTGAATTAAAAATACACCTACGTTCTGATGACGTCGTAGAAGCATAAAATTCTTATAACAGGCGAACTGATGATGATATCAAAAAAATATTTCTACAAGACGAGTCACGAAATTTTTTTTTTTTTTAATTTCCAAGAAATATAAAATTTTCGGAGAAATGTCACTTTTCAGAAAAATGTCAGATTTTTAAGAAAATGTCAAATTTTCAGGAAAACGTCAAATTTTCGGAGAAGTGTCACTTTTCAGAAAAATGTTAAATTTTCGAAAAAATATTAAATTTTCAGGGAAATGTCACTTTTCAGAAATATGTCAAATTTTCAGAAAAATGTCACTTTTCAGAAAAATGTCATTTTCGAAAAAACGTCAAATTTTCGAAGAAATGTCACCTTTCAAAAAAATGCCAAATGTTTGAAAATTGTCAAATTTTCGGAGTAATGCCACTTTAGAAAAATGTCAAATTTTCGAAAAAATGTCAAATTTTCAGAGAAATGGCACTTCAGAAAAATGTCAAAAATTCAGGAAAATGTCAAATTTTCGAAAAAACGTCAATTTTTCGAAGAAATGTCACCTTTCAGAAAAATGTCACCTTTCAGAAAAACGTCAAATTTCCGAAAAAATGTTAAATTTTCAGGGAAATGTCACTTTCAGAAATGTCAAATTTTCAGAAAAATGTCAAATTTTCGAAAAAACGTCAATTTTCGAAGAAATGTCACCTTTCAGAAAAATGTCAAATGTTTGAAAATTGTCAAATTTTCGGAGTAATGTCACTTCAGAAAAATGTCAAATTTTCGAAAAAATGTCACTTCAGAAAAATGTCAAATTTTCGGAAAAATATAACTTTTCAGAAAAATGTCAAATTTTCAGAAAAATGTCAAATTTTATTAAATGGACTCAAAGGAAAATTCCCAAAAAATACTACGGGTCCATTTGTGGTATAAATTCTCTGCTAGTGTGTTAAAGCGTGCAGACTGTATGCTGAGTATTTATGACGTGTCAAGTGCATCGAGAGATTACAAGTTTTTTCGACGTTTATAAAGCCCACGGATGGTGTGAGAGGCCATCCCGAACCGCTTACAAGCCCTACAAGTGTAAGCAACCCCACCGGAACGCTTTCGGTGAGTTTTTTCCAATAAAACTTTAAAAGTGACAGTGACATTAAATTTTAAAAACTATTTCCGCTACTTCCGGCATCCCGCCGGAAATTCTTCCGGTAACATAACCTAAAAATAGTACTACATAACCTAAAAACAATTTAAGACATTGGTACCAACCTAAACATTTTTCAAAAACCAAATTCCCCAGAGAAACATTGGAACTAAAAATTTGACAGCTATCACTTCCCCGACCGATTTAGTGAAAAATTGGTCGAGGCCAAAAGATAAAACAAAATATACCAACTCAAACTTAAACGAGCCACCATGAACACTACCCTGGCTACATCTGGCAGGGAAACTGTCCACCAAGAGTTATATGGTTTTTTCCAAAGATGGCCATCCCTGCCATCCATCCCATTACCAACGAAGAGGTTTTTTCGTTTAGTTGTTTCCCGCATCAATAATCAAAATTATTAAGTGCTCTTGCCTACGAACGTTTTTATAGAATTGTGTTTATTTTTATATTAATTTTAGGTCCATGTGGACACATTATAATTTTAACCTAGTCTTTAAGCCTGCCTACAGAAGACAGGAGCTACTTTTCTATTTTTCTCCAAGCCAAACCGGACCTACCCCGCCCAGCCTCACACTCGCCATTGAAACCGTTGTGGGGGGTGGCCCAAACTAAATTCGAAAATATTTTTTTCCTCAAGTATAAATAAGGACCGCCCTAGTGCTCATACTACTATCCTTTCCCGGTATAGTTTTGATTAAAATGGCTCATTTTTAATGATATGTAATCAGCCATAAGTAGAATGACACTTTTTAAAAACTTTGTTTACTTATATGATTTATATTGTCTAAAATGCAAACGTTTGGCCAATTGGATGACAACCTAAAAAAAAGTAAAAATATTTATTAATTTAATCAGTTGTTGTCAAAACAATTAAAAAAATATAAAACATTCTTTAAAATTCAACGAATTGGAAATTGCAATGCATTGTTCAAGGCTCTCGAATGAGCTGGTCACAATATGAGTTGAATCATAGAGAGCAATCTCTCAAAAGTTGTCAGGAATAGTATAATTTCCATTTCAGCAAATTAAAAAATAAATTTATAGATTGGAAAAGGAGAGATTTCAGCCTTAACATTGTTGATGAGATGAAGTCTGCAAAAGAAAAAACATCTACGAACATAGTACATTAATATTGATACCAAAGGATCTTTCATGTCTTGGAAAATATTGTACAGATTGTAATGATACTATAGTCATCCAAAGATCATGCTTACTTCTCTAATCGATCTCCTAATATCGTACTTCGGTCTCTATGAAATGGCTTGTAAAGGTCATCTACATCCAAGTTCTCTTTGTATCCCTTTTTGAAAAAGTCTATCGTGTATCTGAAATAAAATATTACATAAAATAGTAAAATGTTACACAGTAATTCTTTATGACAATTTGGGATTAAGTCAATTAACTATTTGTCTGTTTGTTTTTTAAACATACAAAAGAGAGTAGTTTATAAACAGTGGATAAATTTTATTTTTTTTTTAATTTATGTTATATTAAAAATTTTGGATAAGTTTAAAAACGGCGTCCGAATATTTATAAGGCGGAATAACCCATCCATATCTCATATTTCCGAAACTGCTAATTTTACAAATTAAAAAAAAATGCTTTCACAGTTAATCGACGAAGACCGTTTTGAGAGATCTTTTTCTCAAGCTAAAATTGCAATTTTAAAGTTTTTATAACTTAAAATCTGTGAAAAATTGTATAAAACCGCGTATACAAACTATTTTTTCAAAATTTGATTCTCTTTCAGTTTCATTGGTTATCTTTTTGTGTGCGACCCCCGAAAATGGGTGGTAAAAATGGTAGTCCTCGTATAATGTAGAAACATTTCTTTGTTGCAATCGAAATTTTAGCGTATTGTGGCAATACATAGTTATTGCCAGGGCCGTAGGGGGGAAAACGGGAAAGCGCCCCGCTTTCAAGCTAGCAAATACGCATACGTTCTTAACTAGATATTACACTATTCGTTGTCAAAATATTAGCTTTGCTAAAATGACGTAGGTCTGGCGGCTCTGGGATCTTGGACTATAATAGAACATGTTAGTCCACATTTATTAAAATCTTTCTCAGGTGCAATGCAGACATTTGCTTTATCCTTCCAAGTATCCGAATCACTTCTCTTGCATTCGATTACATCTTTACGCTTTTTAACTAATTCAATCAATAGTTTGATTTCATTGTCGTTGAAATTTAAAGATCTTTTGTCACTCATCGCGAAAAATCAAAGTACCCATAATGAAAATGACATCAATCGCCAATTTGTCACTATGCTACCAACTAACAAAATGGCGATAGAACTGACGATCTTGACAACCACCTATAAAACGGCATTTTAGCGAACACTAAAATCTAAAGTTTAAACCTCCAGTAAAACTTCAGTTCAAACTTCTAGTTAAACTTTGGTTTAATCTGTACCTATAAAACCGTCCCTTAAGTGAGCAATTTTTATTGAAATTTTTTTTTTTAGATTTTCTTTCCCCCGCTCATTAATTTTTATTTCGGTGGAACTTGGCAAAAGTTGGATTAAAGTTGGAAATTTAATGCGTTAAGTTGACAAATTTTATTGAAATTTTTTTTTTTTAGAATTTCTACCCCTCCCCCCGCTCATCAATTTTTTGGAGAAATTATTATTTCATTATTTACAGAGTTGGCTTCTTCAGTTTATGAAGTTGGCAAATTTGAAAAATAGCCCCCCAAAAAAGTTGGTTAGCTACGGCTCTGGTTATTATACTTCACGCGGCCAGACTTGTAATTTCGTAATCTAGCGCTCGGCGGAGCATTAATCCGAAGAATAGCTAGCTGTTGGCTGCAGCTGACTTTTTCTTCCTTATATATTTAAGAAAATGTATAGAGGAGTTTCACAAATATTACGTTAGTAAATATTCTGCCCTATAAAAGAATACCTACTAACTATGCCCATGTCGGGGCTACTGCTACTTCGATTGCAATGGAAATCAGCTGCTAAATGGAGCCTACCACTTTTGTTATATGACGTGGTTTCATAAATCTCGTCATGTACCCGTCATGTACCAACAGTAATCAAAGGTCTCGTTCCAATCATTCCCGGCCTACCTTGAGCTGGTGAGAGCCAACAGCTCGAAACTGCAGTCTGCAAGTAGTGTGGAATGGCTGGCAAGAGAGCTCTTTTGAGTAGGAAAAAGTATCGGTTGGTGTTTGTTACAATCGGAACTTTAGAATTTTGTGGTAATACATAGTTATTGCACATAACGCGGCCAGGCTTGTAATTTCGTAATCTAGAGCTCGGTGGGGCATTAGTCCGGAGAATAGCTGTTAGTCGCAGTCTGGTTTTTTTATTCCCTATATATTTAAGGAGACGTATAGAGGAGGACGACAAAATATTACGTTAGTAAAAAGTATCTTTGATGCATTTACTGTTCAACTATAAAAAGATAAACAATATTTAATCCTCACAAAAATTACTGCTTTATTATCATTTTAAGCACCATATTGGAACCTCCATAATAAATTCTTTGAAATAAAATATGATATTTAAAAGGTACTATGTTAGAGTAAATTTTGTAACCAGTTTCCATAGAGCAACAGTGAGTTTCTGACATTAAAATATTACGATTTAAATAAACTTACCTAAGTACAAAAATTGATATTAACAGAGATACAGGGTGTTAAAGTCAATATTATATTTCTAATTTTCTCATACAACTTTTGAAGTTTTTCAAGTATTGTTGTAAAAATTGGTGAATGGGGGTTTTTTGAGATGAGAAATTCAAATCTGCTCCCATTTTTTGTGTAGATCCTAGAGGGCGCCACATAAGCGTTGTTTAATGTGTACGTGTACTCTTAAATTTTTTACCCTCACTGTTACCCCCCTCTTTTATTAAAAAATCCTAAACCTATCTCATTTTAGCGAAAAAAAAGTATACTTCTCATTAGTCTTAGAAATTGACCGTTTTCGAGAAAATCGCATTTTAACATTCACCCTCATGAATCATTATAAGAAATATTTAATGTAGTAGGCGCCGATACCAACAATACTTTTGACATTTAAAAATTGTAATGTTGATACTATTAGGTAGAATTAAAGCACGAATTATCAGGTTAATTAATTTTATTTGAAAAACAATGAAGACAAAATTTAATTAAACAAAATTATGATTTAAACAACGAATAAAAAACAGAACGGCAAAGGAAACTCAACAAAAGATATTATTATTTCAGAGTAAATATTCAATATGTCCACCATTTTCCTCGATACACTTATCCATACGGTTCATAAAAGATCGCCTCATATTAAATAATACCATTGGATCAAAAAAGGCTGCTGCTGCATTGATTTCTTGCCAAAGTTGTGCGTGGGTATTTATAGGATTTTTGTAAACAAGATCTTTCATTGCGCCCCATATACCGAAATCCAATGGGTTAAAATCTGGACTACGTGCTGGCCAAGGAAACGGACTACCACGACCAATCCAGCGCTCATAAAAAAATGGTGTTTAAATAAATTCGTACTCGATTGGAAACATGTGGCGGAGCACCATCCTGCATAAACAACATATTTTGTCTCAAATTCAGTGGTAGTGCATCCAACATATCAATAAAGTCATTTTGTAAAAAATGTAAATAATTGTTACCGTTTAAATTTCTTGGCAATTCATGTGATCCTAGAAAACGGCCCCCAATGATCCCACACCAAACATTGATTTTGAACTCATGTTGAAAATGTCGTTCTCGCTTTATATGAGGATTTTCAACTTCCCAAAAATGGTTATTTCTTAAATTGAAGATACCTCGGCGGGTAAATGCAGCTTTATCTGTAAATAATATTCTGTTGACGAATGAGTAGTCAATATTTTGTCTATTCCGAATATCACTTGCAAACTGATATCTCAGTGGAAGATCGGCAGGCAATAAATTTTGAACTGGCGTAAAATGGAATGGATGGTATTTTTCTGCATGCAATATTTTTAGAATGGAAGTTTTACTGATTCCTGTAGCTGCACATAATCGTATTGTACTAACTTCTGGATCATCTGCAATGCGAACTAATATTTCTTCTTCTTGGTCAGGCGTAATAATTTTCGGTCGACCTAAATTATCACGTTTAGGACGAAATGAACCACTTTCGCCTAAATTTCTGAACAGATTTTGAAATAGTCTACGATCAGGTTGTAATCTGTTTGGAAATTTTCGCAAATATTCACGTTGCGCAGCACGCCCATTGTAATTCAGTTGACAATAAATAATAATAATAATAATAATTTATTGGTTCGTTCGATCAATATACATGATATTGGACAGGTCAAAGAAATACATTATATTAATGCACAATTAAATAGGTATTAAATTAGTAATTTTTAAAAACATCCATTATTTAAAATATTAATATGCGAATGACAATTTTACACACTAAACAAAATTTTACACAGAACTATATTAACATGTAAATATATTAGTAAAACTGAATTATCTAAAAATCTGCTGATCACACATCATCCAGGTAATCAGTCACAGTATAATAAGATTTATTAATCAAAAATGATTTTAGTTTCTTTTTGAAGTGGTGCAGGGGGATTGTTAACTTTATATCTTCAGGCAAATTATTATAGAATTTTCTTCCAGCATATGATGGGGTCTTTTCAAATAAACAAGAACGATGTCTGGGTAACTCGAGGAGAGAACCATGTCTCGTGCTATAATTATGATGGGCGGCATTAGCTTGAATATTAACCATATCTCTCATATCTGAGTGAATAATTATTATGTCTCGGCATATTCTGATTTTCGTTAATTAACTGATATTAAGAAAAATAGATAAATAAAATTGCAAAAATGAATGTCACGACAATTTTTAAATGTCAAAAGTATTGTTGGTATCGGCGCCTACTACGTTAAATATTTCTTATAATGATTCATGAGGGTGAATGTTAAAATGAGATTTTCTCGAAAAAGGTCAATTTCTAAGATTAATGACAAGTATACTTTTTTTTGCTAAAATGAGATAGGTTTAGGATTTTTTAATAAGAAAAGTGATAACGTTACTGGTAAAAAAGTTAATAGTACATTTACATCTTAAACAATGCTTATGTGGCGCCCTCTAGGATCTACACAATAAATGGGAACAGATTTGAATTTTTCATATAAAAAAACCCCCCACTCACCAATTTTCACACCAATACTTGAAAAACTTCAAGTTATATGAGAAAATTAAAAATATAATATTGACTTTAACACCCTGTATCTCTGTTAATATCAACTTTTGTACTAAGGTAAGTTTAGTTAAATCGTAATATTTTAATTTCAGAAACCCACCGTTGCTCTATGGGCCATTACTTACGGACCACCCTGTATATATAAAAGAATACCCTGACTGACTGATCTATCAACGCACAGCTCAAACCGCTGGGTCTAGAAACTTCAAATTTTGCATAGAGGTTCCTCGAATGGTGTAGGCATCCACTAAGAAGGGATTTTTCGAAATTCGACCTCCGAGGGTATAAAAAAGGGGGTTGAAATTTTAGGCTTTTTTGGAAACTGTTAGATCTAGATGCGTGAAATTTGGTAGAAATATTTTTTGTTGGTTTTAAGGTGTAAGGCGTAAGTCAGAAACGTGATTACTCGATGAACCCTCCTGAAGAAATAAGAAGACACGTATTCGACGGTTTTCAAAAAGAGACCCCCCAAAGGGTAAAAGGGGAGGGGGTGGTTTTTAAACTTTTCGGAAACGGTTAGATCTAGAAGCGTGAAATTTGGCGGAAATACTCTTTATTGGAATCTATTAGACACGAGTGAGACGAAATTTCGATTTCCACTTTTTGAAATGGGGGGTTTAGATGGTCTAAAGGGTATCCGTCTGAAATCGCGTAAGTCAGAAATGTGATATTCCAGTGACGGGCTCTTCTGAGGAAATAAGGATTCGACAGTTTTCAAAAAGAGACTCCCCCTCTCCCCGAACGGGTGGACGGGGAGAGGGATGTTTTCAAGCATGAAATTTGACACATATCCGCCCATGTGTCCTATTGTCGATTAAAATAATTATTTTTTTCGTTTAACTCGCTCTAACGCAAAAATAGACAAATTGCGATGCGCAGTGAGTTTCTCCGAGTACTAAAGATGCGCAGTGGGTTTCCTCGAGTACTATGAATGCGCAGTGGATTTCCTCGGGCACTATGGATGCGCAGTGGGTTTTCCGAATACTATGGATGCACAGTGGATTTTCTCTTGTGCAATGGATGGGAAGTGGGTTTCCTTAAATGCAATGGATGTGCAGTGGGTTAGTATCTCAATGTTCTTAATTCCACGCGGACGAAGTTCCACGCGGACAAATTCGCGGGCATCAGCCAGCTATAAATATTTGTTTTAAAACACAATATTTGACAGTGAAATTACTTCCACATCCAGTGGAAGTATAGTAACGACAAAAAAATTTAAAAAAATTTTTTTTGTTCAAATAGGCTTAGAATGTCACAAAACGTCGAGATTTTAAGTTTGAGAGAAAAAAAAATTTCTGTCTGTCTGTCTGTCTGTCTGTCTGCCTGCCTGTCTGTCTGTCTGTCTGTCTGTCTGTCTATCTATCTGTCTGTCTGTCTGTCTGTCTGTCTGTCTGTCGGTCTGTCTGTCTGTCTGTCTGTAACTTTTTTTGTGCGCACGTTTACTCTGGAACCGTTTGAGATATTGACTTGAAATTTGGTACACGTATGTACTTTAACGAGATCTAGAACTAGATTATATTTTCATCTTGTTCCGTCGAAGGGTTGGGGGATAAATTTGGGGAAAATAGGTAAATCAAGCAGGTAAGAGTCCATAAAATTGGTATTTAGTATATACAAGAGAAGCTGAGGTCTCAAAAAAAATTTTGGCATCAGCCACCCCCATTACCACCCCCACCCCATTAATAAAGGGGATGAAAAAAAATTGTGAATTAGGGTGTGTACAAGAACCAGAAACCTCAAAATGTTTTTTACTTCATCCACCCCCACTACCACCCCCTATCACCACCCCCACCCCGCTACCGATGTGGGGTATCATTTTATGGGTTTTTGGGGTAGAGGATTTCAAATATTATATTATTAATGTTCCATAAACAATTATTTCCACATACAAAATTTTTTCGTTGTGAGTGACTTAGATAAAAAATCTGTGGAAGTAGTGATTCCTTGGGCAGCGGTTTTTTTTGTAGGTATTTGTTGATTAACAAACGTATTGTTTATTTCATATTCATAAAAAACAGTATCACAACAAAATAGAATGTATTGTTAGAAAGTAGGTGCCTATTACTTCCACATCCAGTGGAAGTACAGTAACGACAAAAAAATTTTTAAAAATTTTTATTGTTCAAATAGGCTTAGAATGTCACGAAACGTCGAGATTTTAAGTTTGAGCGAAAAAAAAAATTCTGTCTGTCGGTCTGTCTGTCTGTAACTTTTTTCGTGCGCACGTTTACTCTGGAACCGTTTGAGATATTGACTTGAAATTTGGTACACATATGTACTTTAACGAGATCTAGAACTGGATTATATTTTCATCTTGTTCCGTCGAAGGGTTGGGGGGTAAATTGGGGTAAATTTGGGGAAAATAGGTAAATCAAGCAGGTAAGAGTCCATAAAATTGGTATTTAGTATATACAAGAGAAGCTAAGGTCTCAAAAAAAATTTTGGCATTAGCCACCCCCCTTACCACCCCCACCCCATTATTAAAGGGGATGAAAAAAAATTGTGATTTAGTGTGTGTACAAGAACCAGAAACCTCAAAGTGTTTTTTTACTTCATCCACCCCCACTACCACCCCTTATCACCACCCCCACCCCGCTACCGATGTGGGGTATCGTTTTGTGGGTTTTTGGGGTAGAGGATTTCAAATATTATATTATTAAAGTTCCATAAACAATTATTTCCACATACAAAAATTTTTTCGTTGTGAGTGACTTGGAAAAGAATCTGGATGTGGAAGTAGTGATTCCTTGGGCAGCGGTTTTTTTACTTCCACATCCAGTGGAAGTATAGTGACGACAAAAAAATTTAAAAAAATGTTACTGTTCAAGTAGACTTAGAATGTCACGAAACGTCGAGATTTTAAGTTTGAGCAAAAAAATGTGTCTGTCGTTCGGTCTGTCAACTTTTTCTGCGCGCACGATTACCCTGGAACCGTTTAAGATATTGACTTGGGTACACATATGTATTTTAACGAGATATGGAACCAGTTTATATTTTCATCTTATGCCGTTGAAGGGTTGGGGGGTAAATTGAAATAAACGGAGGTAAACAGTCTCAAAATAATTTTCGGCATTAGCCACCCCCATTACCCTCATTACTAACCCCACCCCTGGTGAAAAAAAATGTGATTTAGTGTCGTACAAGAACCAAATACCTCAAAATATTTTTTATTACTTCATCTATCCCCACTAGCACTCCCCTATTACTACCGATGTGGGATATCGTTTTATGGGTCTTTGGGATAGACGATTTCAAATATTATATTAGGTATTAAAGTTTCATAAGTAACTATTTTCACATACAAAATTTTTCGTTGTGAGAGACTTGGGTAGCAAATCTGGATGTGAAAGTAGTGACTCCTTGGGGAGCGGTTTTTATATCTTAAAAAACACTAATATCATAAAATATCTAAAAAAAAATCTATAAAAACAACGTAAACAGATAGTCACATAATACATTGAAACAATTTTAAAAACATTTTCAACTTCTTCTTCAAACTCCTTCAACAAATTTGAAAAACCTTCTAACTACTATACGTGAAAAAAAATCAAGCCGCAGCTGACAACGGGATGAAATGCAGCACGTAGCTTCAAGCCTAAGAATGATTCTAATGACAGACAAATCGACTCTTTTTTTATTTTACTTCCACGTCCAGTGGAAGTATAGTACCGACAAAAAAAAATATTTTTATTGTTCAAATAGGCTTAGAACGAGGGGCAAACCGCGAAGGAAATCTGGTATACACCCAGAAAGAAATACGAAGAAATCTGGTGTACAAAATTTTGGGTGCGGTTGACTTCGGTTTAGAATGACATGAAACGTCGAGATTTTAAGTTTAAGCAAAAAGAAAATTTCTGTCTGCCGTTCTTTCTGTCTGTAACTTTTTTTTTACTAGAGACACAGTGGCAATAGCAAATCTTCGTTATTTTTCTCTTACGTTTTTTTGTTTATTCGGTTTTAGAATGAAACAAAATAAATATAAGAAAAGCAAGTATTAATAAAATATGTTCGAATTCGGCCCCGCCCGACTGTAACTTCTACTCGCTATTATATTATCTATTATTTTTTTCAGTATAACTTAAAAACAAGTTTACTTACGTGAAGAACAAGACTGAAAGAGGATTCGCTTTGTCCCTAGGGTTGGGATTGACATTTTCTTTGGTTATATCCATTTGAGCTTTTTATAATTATTGATTATATAAACTACTAATTAATAAGTAAGTATAATATTCGTTCTTGACAGGGAATTTACAAAATAATTCCACAAAATGTTCCAAAGCATAGAAGTCTTGGTAGTTATAAAATTCTATTAAAATTTTAGGCACGTAGAAATCTAATTTAGCAACTTCATTGATTTAGTAGGTATTCGTTTCTTGCTTCGTATAAGACTTCCTAAATCTGAAATGAAAAGAATGTTTTAGTAAATATTAATAGTCATCGGTAATCGTTTTTTGTTTTCCGAAAAGATGATAATGAGGTCGACAATTTTGTTAACAAGCTTGGAAGGCCGAGTTATTTTCAAACATTGGTAATTTAAAGTTAGGTTTTGTTTTAAACGGGATACCAGCTGTTTATTAAATATGATATAAAAATATTTTTAACTTAAAATATAAATATCAATAGATATTACGAAACGAAAAAAAATATAGAGGGTTAAGGACATTTAAGGATTTTTAATAATTTATACTATTTAATAAGTACGTACCTTTGACGGAAATGCAAATTGAAATATGTAGGTGTTTTAATTTATATATTCATAATTTGTTATATTCTATAGAATATAATACTTTAAGAACATTACGTATTATAAGTATTGCATGACTGGTTTAAATTTTTATTTCAAACACTTTTCTAGGTATTAAGTTTTCATAAGAACATGGTAACAATGTGGACGGTACTTGATGATCAGCTGTTTAACAACATCTGAGAAGTTAAATTGATTTTCAAACGAGTCTAATAGCAGAGAAAACTATATACTGTCTCTAATATCTTTCTCTTGTGCAGATCGTAACTACACTTTCAAGCACTAGATGGCACTATCTATATTTAAAATGATTAAAAAAACACGAGTGAGCAAAAAATTTGGAAATAATTGAAAAAAATTGTGTAGTTGTAGTTTTTCCAACATCAGTTAAATATATTAATTGAATTAGAGAATGATTCATGTTTTAATCATACTTCCAACATATATAGTACATTATTTAGGAAATGATGAGGTCTTCTGAAACATGAAATTTTTTGTAAATTATATCTCACAGTTTTAGTAAAAGAAATGATCGAAAACAATAAGTATATGTATATAAATTATTTACTAAAATTTTTAAATAATATAAACTCACTATTGAATACGTCATAGTTATTGGTAAATACCTAAGCGAATTAGGAAAAATGATGGAATGGAGAGGAAACAGGGGATTTTGCGTAATATTGAGGACAGCCCCCCCCAATCAAAAATCAAAAATCTCACTTCCCTCACTCTCTACAAAATTTTTGGGAGCATTGAAATACTAAAAAAGTGATTTTTTTCTAAAATCTCTTGAATCATCACACATACGAAAAAAATTTTAAGATAGAGATTCTTTCTCTCAAATTTGACCTCCACACATTTTCCAGTAAATACAAAGTCAGGGTCAGAAACACGGCTCGAAAGTCGCTATAAAAAACAAGCAAATGATGTTATGGTATTTTAATATTTTAGTAGAGAGCTTAGGATCAGCAGCAAGTGGGGGTGCCAGGGGACCCGGGCCCGCTGCCCCCCCAAGCCATCTTCCCTTAACTAAAAAATAAAGAAACATAATTTCCATCAGTACAAAAGGGTAAGTATCAAAATTATTCTTTGAAATAAATATTTTGTAATTTAAGTCAATGTTATTTATTAGAGGAATCTATACATAGTCAGTCGCCGCGCCGCCACACAGTGATCCCAAATTGAGTTTTTTTTTAAATAACTTTGAAAACAATGAAAACAATACTTTTATGCTTTATTTGTAAAAAACATATCACAAACAATATTCAACGTAACAAAACAGCAACAAAAAAAAAAACAAAAGAAAAAAACAAAAGAAAAAAACATTTTTAAAAATAAACTTATATTAAAATGTACTAAATAGGAAATTGCAAATTTTTTTATTTTATTAACATAAACTGTACTAATGAAAACCTTTATAAGGAAACATTAACACAGTTCTTGTACAGGGTGTACATTTTTTTAAATCACTCTGTATGCATGTTTAAAGGCTCTAAAAATGACTACAATTTGATGTGCCCAACATGTTCATCGCTTCTAAAATAAAAAAGTTACAAGTCTGGGGAGTTTTAAGTGGCGCACCCTGTTTACAGTGTGACTCACTTAAAATGGGAGAAACCTTATAACTTTTTTATTTCTTTTTCCGAATTTGAACCAATTTTTACTCAAATATAGAAGAAGTTAGGATCTACTTATAACCAAAAAAATAGTTGCCTTCTACACATACAAAACCACCAAAAATCATATTAGGCATATTAATGAAATTTGTTGAGAATTGCCCAAAACTTTAAGTCCAAAATTTTATCAAAATTGAAAAATATTGAAATTTTGTTTAGAATAATGTCCAAGTCCGAAAGTATTATTTTAACGAGTTTTTTTTTGTTTAGAAAAGTGCCGTGACAATTTTTTAAAAATTAAACGACAGCTGTCAGGTATAGTCAAGTAATTTGTATTTTTTTTAATTTCGATAAATTTGAGGGTTTTGAACAAATCTGAAAATCTTTCATTAAAAAAAAAATTTCGATATGAAAGCAGCATTTTTTCCCAAAATATTTATTTTTCCGTTTGTTTTGTTATCGCAGGTGGCTTTGCATTTGTAGGAGGTGAATGTGTTTTTGGCCATAAGTAGATCCTAATTTGTTCCATATTTGGGTAAAATTGGGCTCCAATCGAAATCGGAAAAAAAATACAAAATTATGAGGGTGCTCCCATATTAAGTGGGTCACGCTTTTTCTGAAAATTTTTTCTAACCTCTGGGGACGCCGGTCTCACAAAGGAGTCTGGACTAGTGAGTCACTGCCGCTTTGACAAATTTTATATATTTTTTACCCCCTTAAACAATAGTATCGGGGTGGCTGATGAAAAAAAAAATGAAACCTTAGCTTCTCGTACATGCCCTAAATCCCAATTTTATGGACTCCTACTTGCTTGCTCTACCTATTTACCCTCATTTACTCTCATTTATCCTCATTTACCCCGAACCCTTCAACGGAATTAGATCAAAATATAATATACTTCCAGATCTCATTATAATACATAAGTGTACCAAATTTCAAGTGAAAATAATAAACCCTTCCGGGGTAAACATGCGCACAAAAATGTTATAGACAGACAGACCGACAGATTTTTTTTGCGTTATTATATTTTCACTCCACTACGTCGATGTGGAAGTAAAATTCGTCAAAGCGACAGTGACTCACTATTTCAGACTCCTTTGCAAGTATTAAAAAAAAAGATAGCTCAAAAGTTGACTCTTAGAGCAATTTTTGCCACACTGTGTGCCGCCACTGCTTTTAAAAAAATGTAACATATATACAACTGTACTATCCAAAGAAAAATAGTTTCCATAGAGTAAGAATACTTACTTACTAAACATTTTTTTTAGCATTTTTAATAGAAGTTATTGGTATACAGAATTACTTTTCTCCTGACCCCCATTTATGAGAAATATATGAAAAGAGAATAGAATAATAATAAAAATAAAATAATAAAAAAAAAAATTAAGACGTAGTTTTCTTGCCTTCCTCGTAGCAAAATCATTGATTATATCATGTGTACTCATAAAACGAATATTGTTGCAGTCTGTGGTCAAAAAGTCAGAAGGAAACAATTTTTGCCGCTTTGGGTACTCCGTCCAGTGTGCCCAGTGGTAAAACCGCCCCTGCTTAGGATAAGGTATCGGGCAAGGTGAGCAAACTCACGAAATACAAGAAAGACTATGTTTACCTTAGGGGGCATTCAGCAAACTCAGATATATCTTTAATTCTGGCTTCTGAAGTTAGTCTTTGGAACTATCTCTAGAGATTGAATTCCAAATAAAACCATCAGAGAAGGAAGGAGGTGCAGGATGCCGTTGTGAATATTCAACACCTAAAATGGCATGACTAAAAAAATACAAAATGACCTTCGATTTTTCGTTTTAGTTTTTCAATTTTGGTCTTTCAACTTTGGATTTGGGATTTTGGGTGATGGATTTAGGAATTTGGAATTTTGAATTAAAAGAGTAACAGCAAATTGAATTCAAGTGAACCAAAATAGACATATGGGAAGTATTAAAGGATAGAAGGAGGAGGATAAGTAGACAATGCAAGCTAATGATGATTACATAGCCAGACAATAAAGACCACTTTTTTTTGTTTTGGGTGTGTTTTTTTTTTGGAGTTAAGGGTGAAAAAGGAAGAGCCAATCTGACAATTCTGACTTCGCATTCGGCTTCAGCGGGTCCAAATACATAAAGATACACTGGTCTGCTCCGCAGGCCAGACCACTGCTTTTTTGTTTGGGGATGTTTTTTGGGGTTAGAGGTGAAAAATGAGCGAATATGACAATTTTGACTTCGGATTCGGTTTCAAATACATAAGGATACATTGATATGGTCCGCCGGACAGACCATTTTCTGAGGGGGGTGTTTTTTTGGTGTTAGAGGTGAAAAACGAGCCAATCTGACAATTCTGAATTCGGATTCGGTTTTAGCGAGTCTAAATATATAAGGATACACTGATCTGGTTCGCAGACCAGACCACTTTTTTTGTTTTGGAGGTGTTTCTTGGGGTTAGGGATCCAGATACATAAGGGGACATTGGTATGATCCGCCGAACACGCCATTTTTTGAGGGGAGTGTTCTTTTGGTGTCAGGGGTGAAAATCGAGCCAATCTGATAATTATGACTTCTGATTCGGTTTCAGGGGGTCCAGATACATAAGAATGCATTGATCTGGTCCGCAGGCCAGACCACTTTTGTTTTGGGGGTATTTTTTGGGGCTAGGGGTGAAAAGCGAGCAAATCTGATAATCTGATTATTTCATAGGGTCCAAATACATAAGGATACACTGGTATAGTCCGTCGAACAGACCACTTTTTGGGGGAGGTGTTTTTTTGGGGTTAGGAGTGAAAAACGAGCCAATATGACAATCCTGACTTTGGATTCGGTTTCAGCGAGTCCAAATACATAAATATACACTGGTCTGGTCCGCAGGTCAGACCACTTTTTTTTGTATGGCTGTGTTATTAATCATCAGTAAAGTAAATGGACGGCCACATGTCTTTGAAACATAAATTTTCTAAAAATAGGTAAAATATGAAATATATCAATCACACATTTGTTTGTTTATTGTACATATCAGTGTGGATATCTCCACACTGATACGATCTTATAGTGAGGAAAAAATAATGTATAAAATTATATGTATAAAATTACTTAAACAGAAATATTTTATTTGAAATTTCAGACACAATCATCAGTGTTATCGCTGATATTTGACGAAAGCATATCATTCCTGTCGAGATCGTCATCCACATCCTCTTCGATCTTTATTCCGGCAGCATTTAAGCCTAATTGTCCAAGACAGGTTGAACACAAGCTTGAATATTTCAAACCTGAAAAAAGAAGTAAGATTGTATTACCCTTTGTGGGCATTCAATACTTTCCGAACAAAAATCTTTGGACCTATTAAATACAAGGCAGTGGATCACCATCAGGGACGGATGGGAAGGGGGGACAAAAGGGCAAATTCCCGTCGGGCCGGTGGCTCAGGGGCCGGGCAGGGCCGGTCCGAGGTAAATAGGCATTTGTACCGGCGGATAAAAACCCAACGGCCAAAAGAAATTTAAACGGCAACTATTTTCTCTTCTTAATCCTTACTTAGAACGAAATATTTTCAGGCTGCTATCTTGGCCACTGACATAAATGCCAGATGTCATTTATCATTTATAAAAAGTTATTAACTTAATAACCTAATTTTGCATGTTCGTTCCAAATTCTGCAAGTTTGCTTAAGAAAGTTCTGATGTATTACGGGGTCTTCTTTCTTTTTCTTTTGACATCTGAAACTTTTTGTTTTCTTTTTTTAATGTTTCGAGATGTTTATTTAGACAATATTAGTCATAATTATTATTGATTTATTATTCATCGTTAAAATGTTTGAATTTTTTATTTCGTTCTTTGTCTTTCAATGTCAATAAATTTTAATAAAGAGTATGGATGATCAGTGGCGTTTTTAAAAATGTTAGCAATATGGTAGCAGTCTGCTTTAGACCGTAGTTGTCAGATTACGTGTTAGTACTTTGAACCTTTAAGTAATTTTCGCAATTGCATGAAAAAAAGGAAAATTCATTTGACTAAACCTACTTTTCGAAGAAAATGTTTTTGCTACTCGAATTTCTAACTTTTCATTTTAGAGCGTTTGACCTTGAAAAATACAAAGGGACGGCATAAATGTGTGTTAGTCCTGGCGCTTAGAACGAAAAATTAATTTTTTTCAAATTGTCTTAAGAATAAACTACCTTTATCTTTAAAGATATCGAAAAATGTTATTTAAAGAAGTTGCTCATAATGCGAAGTTATATCCAAATATCAAATTTTGCAGTTCCATTTTAAAAATAAAAATTCTTCACTTTTTTGCGAATAATTCCTGAACTATATTTTTAAATATTTTTCTGCTATTAATAATTATCTCTATTTAATAGTTTCAGCCTATATAATGAATTAAAATCCACTTAGAAGAACTTTTAGCAGTGCATTTTTGACCAAATAAATATTTTCGAAGGAAATGCTGAATTTTTTGGTGTATAGTTGTTCTCACTTTTCTAATGTTAACTTTTTCGAAATTTTTAAATACAAATCGCTAAAAAAAGCTATTTTTAAGCGATTTGTATTAAAAAAT
The DNA here is from genome assembly GCA_936432065.2 of Rutpela maculata. Lineage (NCBI taxonomy): Eukaryota > Metazoa > Arthropoda > Insecta > Coleoptera > Cerambycidae > Rutpela > Rutpela maculata. The sequence continues at coordinate 44,374,488 of OW386289.2, forward strand.
TTCGAAAACGTTAACACCAGAGAAAATGAGAACAACTAGGTATGCACCAAGAAATGCAGCATTTTTTCCCAAAATATTTATTTGGTCAAGAAGTACTGCTAAAAGTTCTTCAAAATCCAAAATCTTTAATCCATTATTTAGGCTATTAAATAGAGAGAATTATTAATAATAGAAAACTATTTAAATATAGTTCAGGAATTATGAGTAATAAAATGGAAAATTTTTATTTTTAAAGTACAACAGCTAACTTTGATATTTAGATATAACTTCGCATTATAAGCAACTTCTTTAAATAACATTTTTCGATATTTTCAAAAATAATTGTCTTGAGACAATTTAAAAAAAAATAATTTTCCGACCTAACCGCCAGGACTAATACACATTTGTGCAGCCTCTTTTTCATTTAAGAACATTCACTAACTTTTATCAAAGAAAAAAAAATAACAACAGAGTTTCCCATATGGTGCAGACATTTTGGTGGACACTGTAGAACGGTTGATAGTCCAAGGAAAACCAGATGGATGGAGGTGAAGAGGACGCCCTCCAAAACGTTGGCTGATGTCACCAAAGGGCTGATGGGAAAAAGCTTTGACGAGGCTGTACGCCTAACAGGCAACCGCGAAGAATTACGTGATTCTGTTGGACGTGCCATATAGCAAAGAGATGCCAACTAGAATAATTTTCACGAATCACAAAAGTTTGTCAAAACATTGTGAATGGTAAGATTTGCAAAAAAGAAAAACAGTAATCTCAACTAACCTTAGGTTAGTGTACACAGCTTTCTAAAACTTTTAATATAACTAATACAATTAAAAAAAAGTTGCAGCCATCTGGATATGAACCTCAAATATCCGTGTCCTGAATTAGCAATGTATATCAATCAAAAACAAATATATTTAAACTAGCTGACTTAGTTCGCGTGGAATACCACTTCCGCGTGAAATTAAGAACATCGGAATACTAACTTATGCCTTTAAAGAAGTACTACATACTCACTGAGTACTCAGAAAGTAACCCGAGGGAATCCACTGCGCATTCATGGTACCCGGGGAAACCCACTGCGCATTCATTTTGCACTTAAGGAAAACTTCTGTGTATACATGGTACTCGGGGAAACCCACTGCGCATCCATTGTACTCGAGGAAACCCACTGCGCATTCATGGTACTAGGGGAATCCCACTGCGCATCGCAATTCGATGACAATTCATTATTGAATTTTCGTGTTAGAGCGAGTTAAACGAAAAAGTAATTATTTTAATAGACAATAGAGCACATGGACGGGTATGTGTCAAATTTCATGCTTAAAAACATCCCTCTCCCTGTTCACTCGTTCGGGGGGTCTCTTTTTGAAAACCGTGGAATACCGTCGAGCCCGTTGCTAGAATATCACGTTTCTAACTTACGCGTACGGGTACCCACCTCCGTTTTCACCCCTTCAGAAAGTGAAAATCGAGACATCTTGCTCGTGCCTAATAGATTCCAATAAAGAGTATTTTTGCCAAATTTCACGCTTTTAGGTCCAACCGTTTCCGAAAAGCTTAAAAACCTCCCCCTCCCGTTCATCCTTTCGAGGGTCTCTTTTTGAGAACCTTCGAATACGTGTTTTATTTCCTCAGAAGAGTCCATCGTTCGAATAATCACGTTTTTGACTTACGCTATTTCAAAAATACTGGTGCGCTTTAAACCATCTACCAAATCGAAATTTCGTCTTATACATATCTAATAGAATTCAACAGAAAATATTTCTGCCAATCACTGCCGAAAAAGCCTAAAATTTCAATCCCCTTTTTCACTCTCTTGGGGGTCGAATTCATTCAAGGAACCTCTATGCAAGATTTGAAGTTTATAGACCCAGCAGCGGTTTGAGTTGTGCGTTGATAGATCAGTCAGTAAGTCGGTCAAGAGTATTCTCTAGTTTATAGATATAGATCGTATACCTATAACATACATATTGTCCTTCCCAAGCACTCATCTGAAGCCAGCCAGGTATTTATCGTGCAAGTCATCACGGCAATTGAAAGGCTGGATGAAGTGAAGTTGGGACAGATTAAAAGGAAAATAAAATGTAAACACAACCTCCTTTCGCAGGATAGGCGAATTAAAAAGTGAACTAGCCATCCTACATACTGAACTATTCGACACCTTACGTGTAATGTGTAATACTAAATCGTGCGGATGCGTAGCTTGAATTGCCGTACATTTAAATTTTACACGAAATTAATTTAAAAAATTCGTCGGATGTTGAAGCAGTAGACATGTTAATGGAATGTCAGTACAAGTTGTGGTCCCCATTTCGCGCAATCATTGTTGTATCCGAGCCATGCTTTTATTCGGACATTGGCATAGTATACGAGAAATGCAGTTGTTCCATGTATGGTAGGGACGCTAAGTTCAAATTCTTTACCCCACTCTTCACGAAGCATAAAAATTGATATTCATTGAAGGATCTTCCATTTCTTAGTGCCCATAAATCACTAGGATGTACTAATATGCCTGAAAATTTATTCATTCGATGAATGGGGATTACTGAAAACTTTAATTATGCAATCCATGCGATCGCTAATGATGTCGAATAGGGTGGCTCAAATTCATATCAGTGAAAAAGAAGTTTCTTACTTTTCTCTTGCTCCCCCCAAAAAAATGATCTTCAATTTTGAGCAAAGTCAATTCATATTAACATGTGCCTTCCCGTGTATTTCTTATGCAAAGTGTTAGAATCATGAAAATATGCTGAAATAAAAATCGCTCTCAAAAAATACAAAATACAAATTAATAATTTCTTTTTAAAATAAACCCCATAAGACCCATTTATAGGGTCTCAAAAATTACCCCATAAGTGCAAAATTAGGCTATCGCGTCTTTTTGGCGTTGTTTATTAGTGATTTCTTTGCACAAATTATTATTAATTAGTCAGATTCTAGTTTGTGTATACATATATTTTATTATTTTCGAATTACAAGAAAAAATCAAATTTGCAGAGATTCAAGAGGAGAACAACTTTTGCTTAGTTCCCGAGATTTCCGGAAAATACTTTTTTTGGCATGTCAAACGTCTCCAGAAAACTTAAAACAGTGTGATTAGAGGCTGCTATTTTTAGTACTATGTTGTTTAGGGGGCACCTTAACGATTTTTCGTAAAATCCTCATTGTTACCTCCTCTTTCCACCATATCCCACGTTCGTGCTTAATTCGTCTACATATGAATAAGCATTCAAAGAAATAAATCAAAAATAACTTTTTTATTATTTCAAACTTATGTATCTAACAATGTTCAGCTCCTGAAAACGTATTACATCAAATATAGAATTATCGCTGTCTGTTAACTCTTTGGCGATGCCCAAGACAAGTTTTCGAAAACGCTTGGTGTAAATAATATCTTGACGATTTTTTTCCTTTAAATCATCCAGTGCATTGAATAAGTTTGTAAACTCCTTTTTCAAATAATCCATGAGAAAAGTCAAGTGATCCCACATCATATAATGCCAGTCTCCTTAAACAGCAACTGAATAGTGGACGCTTGTCGAAGAAAAATATTATTTATACCTTTCGATAATATTTTTCTTGGTAGGTTCAAATAGACAGAAAAACTAATTTTCCAAAAATATAATAATAACAAAGCACTTATTGAATAATAAATAATTAAATGTCGAGGCTCTTCTGCCTATTTTTACATTTTTATGTACTGATATTTTTTTTAAATAAAATGACTAGAACAACATACAATATTAAAGGGCCAACAATATATGTACTGTATTTTATAATAGCTATCAAACAATTGACGATTTGCACGAAAGAAAGTTTGGTAAAAAATGTCTAGATTGGTATCACTGTAATTCACTGCACATGTTGACCAATTCGTCTAATTTCCAAACATTGCAACAATTAAATACCTATAATATAATAATCATAACATTGTTTTCATTATCTTTAATGTTGAACCTACTTCCATTGAATATACATACATCTTCTAAACTGAGAGTTGGAAACAGTGTTTGACAAATTGCATAATTCGACATTTTTTAAATATTGTAGACTACGAAACAACCTAATAAAGATGATTTATATTCAATGGAAGTAGGTTTAACATTAAAGATAATGAAAACAATGTTATGATTATTATATTATAGGTATTTAATTGTTGCAAAGTTTGGAAATTAGACGAGTTGGTCAACATGTGCAGTGAATTACAGTGATACCAATCTAAACACTTTTTACCAAACTTTCTTTCGTGCAAATCGTCAATTGCTGTTTCTCCGACTAATAATATTTTATATTATATGAAACTTCTGAAAAGTACTAATTAGGTGGTACACGGGTATATATTTTTTTTCTAAACTTTAGTTTTTCAGTTCTACTTTTTCTTAGATTTTCTAAATGGCAATATTTCATATAGTAGACGAAAAATAAATTATAAATATACAATGTGTCCCACTTTTCATGGAAGACCCTCGCCTCGCTCATCTGATATCCGAATATTTTCAAATTGATGGTGATGCTGTTCTATGAGGAACTGTACATACTTCCAGGGGCGATAGAGGACCACTTGAGTATTCAGGAACGGCCATTGAAATTTTCCTGTCGCTCTGAATTTCTGAGATACAGAGTGATAAAATGATTTTGGTCTAAATGTATTTTGGCCAGAACGTCCTTACTATTGATCGGATTTTATTTAAATTTTAGACACTTTATACACTTATCAGTTGACAGATTGCTATTATAATTTTTTTTTAAATTCCAGGGCCGGACTTTTTTAATTTTATTTTTCCGATTCCTGTAAAAAAGATTACCCTGTATATATATTTTTTTAAATATTTAGTTGTCAATTATAAAAGCCCATACATCACTAAACAAATCCGTGTAATTAGATTTTTTGTCGCATCTTCACTGATTTTTTTACAAACGATTGAATTTGGCATTTACTTACATTAATTGTCCAAATAAATAAAAATGGTCAATTTAAATCCTGTAAATAATGTTCAATATGGACAAAAAATTTAAAACCAAAGTTTTTTTTTATTCTAAAGAAAGTATAGCGTATAAATAAGTAGGTACATTTTATAATAGAAATCTTTAAACAGTTTTCTTTTTATTATAATTGTAGTAAGCCTATATAGATAGATAGATAGACTTTTATTAGTTCTTTGTGCCAATTATACATTGGATAGAACAGGTCAAGAACATAGATAAAGTTTGACACTTTTATGTTTATTGTCATAAATATTAGAACTAGTGTACTTTTAATGGTTAACTTGGTCTACAAGTAATCATGCCTTATAATTTTACAAATGAGGAAAATGCCGATATTATGTATGTTTATGGATTGTGTGATGGTAATGGTAGACAAGCCGCAGGGGAATACAATTTTCGTTTTTCTAACAGAAGAACGCCAAATCATCAGACATTTTCAACTGTGTAGTGGAACGAAATATTGCTCAAAACGTTGAGGAGCAAGAAAATATCATTAGTATTGTTCAAGAATTGTTCAGAATTAAGTACCCGATGAATAAGTGCCCAATTAGGAGTTCCTCATGTGCGGGTTTGGAGGACTCTAAATAAAGAAAGATTACATCCATATCATATTTAGCAAGCGCAACAGGGTGACAATGTAAATAGGTTAGAATTTTGCCAGTGGATTATTGATCACAGACTAACTACATATAGAACTTTATTCACAGACGAGGCCCAATTTACACGGCATGGCGTATTTAATTCAAGGAATTTTACTGGTTTAATGCAAGGTATTAATATAAGAGAACAATATTTCCAGCATGATGAAGCTCCTCCTCATTTTGGCATTGAGGTTAGAAGGCATTTGGATAATGAGTATCCAAACAGATGGATTGGACGTGGGGGACCTCATCCTTGGCCGGCTAGATCACGAAATTTCAACCCCATCGATTATTTTCTATGGGGATATCTTAAAACTGAGGTCTACAGTGTCCCAATAAATAGTAAAGATCAGTTACTTCAGTGAATTTTCCACTGTAGTGACCAAATTAGAAACAATCCAGTGCAAATTAGAAAATCTATTGGCAATTTAAATAAACGCCACCAAAAATGTACGGAAGCTGGAGGTTCTCATTTTGAAAATTTGCTCTAAGTATTTGTAATATTTTTAAATATACTTTTGTAAATATTTATGTGACAATTTTTATTTATTTGCACAATTAATGTAAGCAAATGAAACTGTTTTTCTTTAAATTCCCCATTTTGCCAAATTCAATCGCTTGTAAAAAAAATCACTAAAGGTGCGACAAAAAATCTAATTAGATGGTTTTGTTTAGTGATGTATGGGCTTTTATAATTGGCAACTGAATGTTAAAAAAAATATATACAGGGTAATCTTTTACAAAAATCGGAAAATTCAAATTAAAAAAGTCCGGCCCTGGAATTTAAAAAATAAATTATAATAGCAATCTATCAACTGATAAATGTATAAAGTGTCTAAAATTTAAACAAAATCCGATCAATAGTGAGGACGTTCTGGCCAAAATAAATTTAGGCCAAGATCATTTTATCACCCTGTATCTCAGAAATTAAGAGGGGTAGGAAAATGTCAATGGTCGTTCCTGAATACCCAAGTGGTCCTCTACTACCCCTTGAAGTATGTACAGTTCCTCATGGAACACCCTCATAAAGTGAGTCTTTTGATTTTATTCAGAGGAGTCCGATTTTAAGATGGAAAAAGGCGATTTTCAAAAAAAAAGTATTAGCGACTATTTAGAAAAAAAACTAGTAAGATATTCTTTAGAAACCCCTTTGTGTAAGATTACGTCGCCGTAGCGAGTTGAAAGGTGTTTAAGATAGGGGCCGTCAAAAAAATAATTTTTTCAACAGACAATAATGTTTATTTGTAAAGCGGATTCTCAAATGAAAAAAAAAATGTATCCTTTATTTTTTTGTTCAGAATAATTTATTGTACTAGTCTGAATTGATTTTACAACAAAATCATCATTTATTTAATAAGGCAAAAAATTCTAATTTGTACATACCTGCCATTCTTCTACAAATAATCTTCAATAAAGACCTAAGTAAGCCATGAAAACAAAAGTTATTGCAAGTGTCAATTTAACTATATAATTATTTGCGTTTCTATGTAACACCATCATTCCGAATGCATTGCTAAATCCTTTTTCTTATATGGCGTATAACTTTTCTATCTCAGCAGAGTGATTTTAACATATGCCTGCCTAATTCAGATCACTACTCTTCTTGGCTACGTGGTCTCTCTTATACACTATACTTCTTTAAACGACCCCACAAATAGAAATCAAGTGGTGTCAGGTCCTTAGACCTATTCATCTACCTGGAAAATTGTCTTCTAGCGAATCCCTTACAACGTTATGTGCCGGGCATCATCAAGTTGATAATACAAGTCTCTTCTTACATCTTGCGGCAGATTATTGAAAAAGGGTTGAATTTAATTTTGCAATAAATTTAAATACGCTTCCCCATTCAATCTCGGAATGAAAAAAGGCCCAATAATCTGGTCATCCCATAAACCACACCAAACGTTAACTTTTGACACATATTGCCTTTTAGTACTGATAAACTAGTGGGGATTTTTGTTAGCCCAAAAACGGCAATTCTGAGAGGATACTAGCCCATTGGCGGTAAATGTTGCCTCATCAGTCAATATGACGTTTTTCAGAAAATTTATATTGTTTAAAAATCCACCTGGGTCCACCATCCACCATCTTCTAGGGTATGTAAAAAATTTGGCTTGAATACACTTTTTCTATATTTTTTCAAGCAATGGCAAATCATGTTCTTACTAATATTTATATTTAATGCTACTTGCCTTATGCCATACCTTGGATTAACTTATTTAAGTTCAAAAATAAATTGGCACTTGCAATGACTTTTGTTTCCATGGCTTACTTAGATCTTTACTGAAGATTATTTGTTGGAAAAATGGTAGGAATGTACGAATTAAAAATTTTGCCTTATTAAATAAATAATTATTTTGTTGCAAAATCAACTCAAATTAGTACAATACGTTAATCTGAACAAAAAATTAAGAATACTTTTTTCATTTGATAAAAATTATTTTTAGTTGAAAAAATTGTTTCTTTGACGGCCCCTATCTCAAACACCTTTGGACCCACTACGATGTAATCTTGTATAAAGGGGTTTTTAAAGGTACTGATTAAGAATAACGTACTAGTTTTTTTTTCTGAAATGGCTAATACTTTTTCTTTCAAATTCCATCCTAGAATCAGACGCCTCTGGCTAAAATCAAATGTGGTTACGTCGAAAGTCTCATCTTATAGGTACATATTCATCACCAAAATTTCAAAATATTCGAGTATCAGATGAGCGAGATATGAGGGTGGCTCCATGAAAGTGGGACATTCTGTATATAGTCATGCAACAAAATGTAAAGTGTATATTTTCATTTTTCGTCATATTTCCTTCTTTGATTTGGAGTTATTGTTTTTTGATCGATTCGGATTTGTGAACAGTTTTACGCGTCTATTAGTCGAATAAAACTAAGCATTAAAAATACGACTTCAACGAATGTTTTAGGGGGACGACAATTTTTTTTCCTGCAATCAAGTTACTGTAACGTTTTGTCTAATTTTGGAGGTGAGCGTTTCTTGGAAATTAAGTTCTAATTTTGAAAAACGCGTTTTTGTCCGGTTTTCTTTTAATATCTCTGGATCTGTTCACCGGATCAGGCCAAACAAAAAATCAGAATGTTTGTAAATGAATTATGCATAAAACAACGGAAGTCCGTAAGCCTGCCATTTTGTTTTTTTTTTGCAAAAAAAAAATAAAAACAGACAATTTCTAATTTTACATAAACCGAAATTACTAAAATAATAATTTATCCTTTTTAATGAAACTTAGTGAAACGATAGATCCTGTAGGTGTAAACAATTATGGAAAATTACAAATAAGAATATTTATTATTTTCTCTGAAGAACGAGATTTTTGAAAAAATTTTGAAGCTTTATAAAAAACTGCCATTTGGTCACGTAAGACTTTTTCTTTCTTAAATTGTAACTTTTTGAACGTGCTTTACAAAGGTGATAAAAAAAAAATTTTTATGTCATTTTTGAAAAAAAAATGTTTATATGTTCAGGATTTTAACCGCGGATTTCTGCATCAAAATTCAAATTTAAAAAGTATTTAGTTTTCTTTGGGATTCAGTTATGCGTTTAGCCTGAGCCCGGCCCGGTGCCAACCAGACAACCATTGCGCACATCGCCGCGGTGAATGTGTGGTTGGACGGGGCGGGTTCGGTTCGAATTGACGATAATGTAATAGCTAGGGCACCTTTCCGCTGTTAGGTTTCCGCATGGGAATCCCAACTTTAACCATTTTCGCTATGTCCGATACGAAACATTTGAGCATTTGATGAAATACGACACAGAAAGTAAAACATGTAATTTTTTAACCATCAGATCTTCGTGAATACATGAGTGGGAAGGCCGTACTATATCTATATCCAAAGAGCAAGAATGGCGTTGTAAACGCATCGTAAACTGCATACCCCAAATCGAAAATTAGATCCGGCAGGAACGTACAAAAATTACATTTACTGATGTTTCGTGAAACGCGTTTGAATTTGTCTGAGCACCCTAGATGAGTGCGTAGAATGCATCTCCGCACATTTTCCTAGAATCTTAAACCCTTAACGTAACGGGAGTGGGGGAAATATCGTCGTGGCAGTCGCTGTTTTGATGAAAGAGCACACGTATATCTGCGTAATTTTAGGTATATTAACGATTAAAATTTATTTTCTGTATTCACTAAAGTTCTCACACATTAAAGAATAACCAATTTCAGTTCAAAGTATGTACATATACAGTGTGACCCATCCAATTTCAATCATATTTGGATGAGTAAAACAAAACTTATTTCAGTCCTTTGCGTGCATTTTAAGAAAAAAAGTGTCTATTTTTCGAGAATTTAAATTAGGCATTTTTTTTTTATTGAAAAACAAATGCAATATTATGGATCAGCGTACCTATACTCAGAATTTAACAATATTTTGATTTTTCGTTTTCGAATTACGGCCTCCTTATTTTTAAACATTAAATAATCAATAAATTGGTAACGATTTTTTTCGAAAAAAAGTCATTCTTTATTTTCTCTTTAAATTCACTTTTTCTGCCACCTCACATTATCGATACTTTCAAATTCGGTAATCCTTAATGCCCGAATGATTTACACGGCGATGGCTCAAAATTTTTAGCAATTTTTCAATAAAAATTCTTGGCCTACAAATTTTGAAAGTATTGATGATATGGGAGAGTAGAAAAAGTTAATTTAAAGAGAAACTGAAGAATTACTTTTTTTCGAAAAAAATTTCATTACCAATTAATGTTTACTACAGATAATTTTAAGGGGGCAGTATTCGAAAAACAAAAATTAAAATGTTGTTAAATTCTGGATATAGCGGTTCCTTAGCATGATGATTAATAATACTGCATTAGTTTTTCCGAGAGTTTTTCATCAAAAAAATGCCTAATATGATTTCTTGAAAAATCGACCCTTTTTCTTAATAAAAATGCAGGCCAATGACTGAAATAAATCTTGTTTTACTCAAAAAGGATATAGCAAAGGCCTTTGACACCGATCCAAGTTTGGTTGAAATTGAATGACCAATAACTGAGCGACGAAGATGTGTCCACTTGAAATCGGTCACACTGTATGTACAGAAATAAATGCATGAAACACGAGATATACGATATCTCGACCTCTTACAGCCAGTTTCACAATCGTTGGTTATCTTTTTGGTTGACTAACCTGAATCTGAAAGTTAACTATTGGTAAATACATATATGCGTTTTACAAAATTTATTTTATGATTAGTAATGTAACCAATGGTTAAGCTTAAGTTTTGAATGGTTGGTACAGGTCTCTTGGATACTTGAAAGATGAATGCGCAGTAGACTTTAGGTGAGATAGCGACAGCACCTCATGTCCTCTACTGCGCATTTCGGGTATCAAGCTACGTTGCGAGACCTGTATGAGTTTCCCAAGTTTTTGATAGATATTTCTCATATATTTTAAAAAGAAAGGAGGAACTAACTTCAATAATTCAAAAAATATGTTCAACACGATTGTGTTATTACTCTGTTATTACATTAGTTTGTATATCTGAAAATTGTAAAGAAATAATTATTGAATTTGCGTAGAGTATTATTTTCCTAATGTACCTATTTATTTATACCTACGCATTTTCGCAAATGAATAAGAAAGGTGACAAATTTACTCCTGAAGAAGTATTACTGCATGTGTACGGTAAATCTCCCGGTAAATCTGGATATGTAGATTTAAAGCGATTTAATAAAACTTCGTTAATTTGTTTTATTTAACTACAAAGTTTCATATTTTGTGTATTAAAAAAACATGAAAATAATAAAGTATTAATATTTAACTGAAATAATTATAAAGACAGTATATTTACGCAGCGTGATTGTTTTTCTTTCTAATGTTATTAGATACCTACCCAAATGTAGGTATACCCAAAAATTGCTGAAAATATCCATGTTCCAAACTGAAAAAATAGGCCATTTAATTTGTTCTGTTTCTAATATATATATATATATATATATATATATATATATATATATATATATATATATATCTTCGAAGTTAAATTTAACAAAAAATTGTATTTGCACTAGCGGTGCAATCTGCATCATGATGTTATATACTTTTAGTTAACCACGAGTTATTGGTTTACCAATACCTATTCTACTGGTTTGCTTAACCACAAGATAACCAAGACCTTGAAATTAACCAGACATTGTGAAATGGATTTTCATAGTAAACCTATGGTCAAATCTTAACCATTAGTTAACCAACGATTGTGAAACTGGCTGTTACAGGGACTGAAACCGTGACCGGAATTTTGAGTTAAAAAAATATGGTTGAAATCAAAGATTCAAATCTTTAAAGTGTGATGTAGAAATTCCAAACTGAATGGTGAAAACCATATCTAAATCAATTCGTCCATTATAAAGATTATATAAGGTAAAAGGCAAGTAAAAAGCCTGAGACAGAAACCGTAACCGAAAACCGCACCGTAATTACTAATTTTTTCTAACAGAAACCCAATTTCCGCCGATCTGTAAACCGAAACCATAACCGAGAACGGAATTGTTGCTGCCTTGAAAACGAAAACCGTAAATGAAAACCAAATTGTCGCTGCTATGAAAACTGAAAATGGTATACGTTAGGTAACCGTAACCGAAATTAATTTCGGTTTCGGTCCCTGCGGCTCTAATTAATGCAGAGTGGTTTAATTACTTCCACATCCAGTGGAAGTATAGTAACGACAAAAAAATTTTTAAAAATTTTTATTGTTCAAATAAGCTTAGAATGTCATGAAACGTCGAGATTTTAAGTTTGAGTGAAAAAAAATGTTCTGTCTGTCTGTCTGTCTGTCTGTCTGTCTGTCTGTCGGTCTGTCTGTCTGTCGGTCTGTCTGTAACTTTTTTTTGTGCGCACGTTTACTCTGGAACCGTTTGAGATATTGACTAGAAATTTGGTACACATATGTACTTTAACGAGATTATATTTTCATCTTGTTCCGTCGAAGGGTTGGGGGGTAAATTGGGGTAAATTTGGGGTAAATAGGTAAATCAAGCAGGTAAGAGTTCATAAAATTGGTATTTACTATATACAAGAGAAGCTAAGGTCTCAAAAAAAAAATTGATATTAGCCACCCCCACCCCATTATTAAAGAGGATGAAAAAAAAAATTGTGATTTAGTGTGTGTACAAGAACCAGAAACCTCAAAATATTTTTTTAATTCATCCACCCCCACTACCACCTCTTATAGCCACCCTCCACCCCACTACCGATGTGGGGTATCGTTTTATGGGTTTTTGGGGTAGAGGATTGCAAATATTATATTATTAAAGTTCCGTAAGCAATTATTTTCACATACAAAATTTTTTCGTTGTGAGTGACTTGGATAGAAAATCTGAATGTGGAAGTAGTGATTCCTTGGGCAGCGGTTTTTTTTTATTTGTTCATTTTTTGAAGCACTTAATAAATTATATAAGTATTTGGCTGGACATTTTTTCGTAAAAAAAAAGCATTACAAAAAAGAGCATTATACAAAAATACATGAAATGTGGCTTTAAAATAATACAAAAAAAAATGATACTTGTCATCATTGTAAAACACGTTTACAAAGCTACAATTTAAGAAAAAAATTCTTAGTGTGGCCAAAAATGGGAGTTTTTTTATGAAACTTCAAAATATTTTTGAAAATCGCGATTTTTAAGGAAAATAAATATTTTAATTGGTAATTTTCCATAATTGTTCCCATAGCACTTATAATTTCACCAAGTTTCATTAAAAAAGGTAAATTATTTTTTTAGTTATTTCGGTGTATGTAAAATTAAAAATTGCCTTAGTTTTAATTATTTTGCAAAAAAAACAAAATGACAGATCGGAATTGTTGTTGTTTTATTCATAATTTATTTATAAACATTTTGATTTTGTGTTTGGCCTAATCCAATGAACAGAGCCCGAGATATGAAAAAAAAATGAGACAAAAACACGTTTTTCAAAATTAAACCTTAATTTCCCAGAAACCTCCAACATTAGACAAAACTTTACTGTAACTTTCTGATAACATACATATTGCATTTCCAGAAGAAAGGGTCTCGCCGGTTAAGTATATGGAATTGGGCCCAGCGGCTTATTGGGCTATTCATTCACATGAATGTTGCTTATGACTAGGAATGCTCAATAAAATATATAATAAACCTTTATCCCCTATACTAGCAGAGTTATGGGGGGTAACAACTCTCAACTTTAAATTTTTTTTTCAAAACTATTGAAGATAATTAATTGAAATTAATAGAAGACGTTGATATAAAATAGCTTTATATTTAATTTTTTTTTTTACATTTCTATTCTATTTCTATCAATTTGACCTTGAAGTAATTTTTACACATGATATTTATGTTAGTGTTAAATAATATATATTTTTTTGGTAGGTGTCAATCGAGGGGTTGATATAAAAACAGCACCCTCAAAAATTAAATTATTTTTTTTATATACTAAATGACATAATAGGAATGTAAAAAAATGTGAAATATAAAGCTATTTTATATCAACGTCTCTTATTAATTTCAATTAATTATCTTTAATAGTTTTGAAAAAAATTAATTTTAAAGTTGAGGGTTGTTACCCCCCCATAACTCTGCTAATATAGGGGATAGAGGTTTATTATATATTTTATTGAGCATTCCTAGTCATAAGCAACATTCATGTGAATGAATAGCCCAATAAGCCGCAGGGCCCAATTCCATATACTTAACCGACGAGACAGACCCTTTCCCCCAAAGAGTCATTGAAAGAAGTGCAGTCTTATTCAACCATATAGTTTTTATATTTCTATTCTAAAAATACATTATACAATAAACTGAGGAATTATAAAAGTTGTATACAGGGTATTTCGGTTAAGAGTCCCCTTGCCATTATCTCGATAAATACTAGAGAAATTTGAAACTTATAAATAGAATATTATTCATACCAACATTTTGTAAAAAACAGCCGTTTTGGAGTTTGAATTTTCTATGTAAATTTTGATAAACCCCTATAATTTTAGAACGTATCAGTTATTTGGATTTTTTACCTTAAAAAAGAAAATACTGTGACACGGTACTACAAAAATATGTATATCACAGCCGGTTAAATCGAAACTAACTTAGTTTAAATGACAGTTATTTTTTTACGTTTCGGCTTATTAATCATCTTCAGAGATTAATAACGAAAGCGATACGAAAAACGAAACAAAATGCTTTTATAACAATGGATTTATGTATTATTTTCAATTATTATTGCATTATTCGACACTAATTTTCATCTGTTTCGATTGAGTGTTCGATGCAACTAAAAACTGAAATATTTTATTTACTACCTGCTAAAATAAAAGCCTGTGGACTTTTAACTGAAGCGCCCTGTATACATACACATTAATATGAAATAAAATACACAACATATCCAAATTAATAAACAGCTTTTAAGTACCCTGGCAAATTAAATGCAATAACACAATCTCTATGAATATTAAATATAATCTAATCTAGATAGTACCAACAAAAATGATGAAATAATTACGTTCATGGCGAATCGTTTATCGCGATATTTACGAAGTTGACTCATTCCATTCAAAGTGTTTCGACTGACGTATTTAGCTATAATTATATTTTATACATATGAACACAGATTGTGTAATTTCAAAAACAATCTAAAGTATGAAATTTTAAGAAAATTTAATTAAAACAAAAACGGAGGCCACAGTATTGGATATTATTAAAACCAAGGCCGCCGTTACCTTTCTTTGCAGGTAATAATATATGTTAATCGCGATGTTAAGAATGGAGAAAGATCATTGTGAAATGTTTAAAATCAAAAATATGAATGCGTGAAAAAGCGTGTATTAAAAAAAACTTGATTATCTTTTGAAATTTATTTAAATTCAGCTGAAAATCTATGGAGCCAAAAGGAAAATAAAAATAATTTTTGTAGGGAAACGGTAGCAGGAAGGATAAAACTACGATCCAATTCGTTGGAGCCAACCTTAAATCATGATCAATTACGAGCTGGTACGGCTATTTTCAAAGCATACCGACAAGGTTGGTTCCAGTAGGGTGCCACTTATCGATATTTGAATCTTTAAGTCTCGTACCGACAATTTCGCTACAAAGAATATCAAACTCTAATACACAGTCGGTTCAAATTGATCAGAATTAATGCTTAAACATATTATTTGGAAGTACAAGTGCAAAGATAAAGAACTATTTGAAACTTATTTTGGATATTTTTCTATTTTAATTTCATTTAATGATATTTAGGCTAGAGACCTTGAATATTATTCTTTTCATTGAAGCAGTAAGGACGTATCTCCAAAATTTTACGAAACCTAGTTAATACATAGTTTTTATTCAAAATGTCTCATTTTACATATGTTCAAAAAAATTTCAGTTTCATATGCAAATACTATAGTAAAGGCTATATCAAAATATATTTAAAACATTAAAAGCGTATCTAGATACTCATCTCATTGTATTATTTTACTTTTCACAGAAACAAAGAGTGCATTTTATTTGTAACAGTTAGTTACCAAGTTTTGAACAATAAACTCAAAATGTCCGTCTGTTCGTGCGCCTGTAAGCACGATAACTTAAGAAAGAAAAGTCCGCTTTTATTGAAATTTTGAGTGTAAGATAGTGTTGGCAAGAGGAAAACTCTACTGTATAAATTGTTCAAAATAGTATAAGTTTATCCAAAATGTGATCTTTATTTGAAAAATGTAAAAACATACAGGGTGGTGCATTTAGAAAAGACTATTGGGGCCATTTTCGGTGAAACCGGAAGTGATAAATATGGCGAATAGGTCTCAAAAAGTTCAAAATATTACCTAATTTCACCATACAAAATTTTATCCCGATATCTTTAAAAAAAAGGAAGTTACAGAGGTGGCCCACTATTCGTTTACACCCGGTATATTGGTAAAAATGAAAACAAAAAAATATATAGAGAATAACATTTCGAAAGATTTCTATTTAAGTACAAATGACAGAAATTTTGAAAAAATTTTTTTTTATTTAAATGATTAATAACTTTTTATTTATTGATTGATTTTTTTCAAAAACAACAGGGTTCTTCCACTAGCTAACTAACGCTAACTTACTTTCCAAATTTCAATACAATCGGACTTTTCTTTCTTAAGTTATCGTGCTTACAAGAAACGTGACGGACGGACAGACAGACGGACATTTTGAAAGTTGTTCAGAATGATACGAAAATTTTTTCTCTACGAACGATATTTCCGGTTTTAGAAATGTGCCGATCAAATGCAATATACCTACTCTTCGTTTTTGCGAAGAGTAATAATCGGGAAGCACACAATGTTTTCTTTTATTATTCATACAATTAGATTATCTCTTGCATTTGACATTGCAATTTTACATACGCGGTAGAACGAGTTTGACGTTACGACATTCACAGTCGACATCTAGTGACGTTACGCCATGCCATTTACTTACTCCTAACAGTGGCCTAATAAAATTAGTTTCAGTATTTATTCGTACGTAAAGTCCTTACTTTTGATTTAAAATATATATACTTGTAATTAAATACTCTACATATTTCTCAATACCGAAATGTGAATTAACGTCTTCTAAACTAGCATTACTCTCCATCTCACAGTCATCCACAATATTCTAAAATCATCCACTGATTTTTGTGGTGTGAGTGGAAAAAGAAGACGCATCGAAAGGACCAGCAGACCATTGCCAATAACTCTGAACCATCCTTCGACCTTCTTAGCTATCGTGGCTCCTTAATTTATACATACACCGTTAGTACTTACCAAATATTATGATATAATAAAATTAGATGAGTGAATGAAAAATGATTCTTTCAACGGTTACACACCTAAAATATCAAGATATATACCTAAAAAGGACGTTATACTGTGTCTTAGTGGACGTCAATTTTGCAATTTGAATGGGAAGATTGTCTTTAATAAAATAAACGAATTCCTAAAAAATAAATCAAAATCATGTTTTAACAAACAATTTGCTCGATATTAAAGCACAGAAAATACCCGGATACCTTTAAAACACCAATCAATAGAATTAAACACAACTACGGACTAACGCGACTGTACTGTTACGAAAACGTGACGGTACTACACACTTCAAATTCTAGAAAGAGAATGAAGCCAAACGATAAACGATCTGTGCGAGGTTTTACACGAGAGCCATCATTCGAACTAGTTGGAACTAAAATCAGATCAGGATTAAGCATTTTTATTGCTACGAGCAATTTACTATAACTGGATATTTCCGATATTTTTTTACTTCAATATTTTGAGCTAGATAATGTAACTAAAGTTGCAAAAACAGCAAAAAATATACAGGGGGCGCCACTTCGTATTTCGATCGAAAAAATATAATTCTTCATTTTCTATATAAATTAACTTTTTCTACCACCCAGCGTCAAAGATACTTTTAAATTTCGTAGGCCAAGAATTTTCATTGAAAAATTACCTAAAATATTAAATATCCAATAATTAATAACTTGGAAACGAATTGTTTTTCGAAAAAAAGACATTTCTCATTTTTTATTTAAAATCATGTTTTCTGCCACCAACTGTCCATACTTTCAAATTCGGCAATCCAAAATTTTTAATAATTTTTCAATGAAAACTTTTGACCTATGAAATTTTAAAGTATTAATGATACTAGGTGGTAGAAAAACTGAATTTAAATAGAAAATGAACAAATACATTTTTTCTAAATATAATTCGTTTCCAAGTTAGTAATTATTTAATATTTGAAAAATTTAATTTTAAGGGGGACATAATTCGAAAACCATAAATTAAAATGTTCTAAAGCATGTTGATCAATAATATTGCATTAGTTTTTCAATAAAAAATATGCTTGATATGATTTCTCGAAAAATCGACCCTTCTTTTCTTAATACAAATAAACATCAACGCTCCTGACTCGCTCCCCCGTTTCTGTGCCTACCGGGATGTGATCTTTCGTTCCTACGTTCTGTATTCGATTCGTCACTCTTTTATATAGATACCATTTCCTGGGAAAATCTGTGTGTTTTCATTGAACTGCAAGGGATTCAGCCCCTGTCGTATTATACCAATAGTAGGCCACTGATCAGGTTGTCCATTTATTACCCAAGTCACCGCTTGTTTATCTAAGGAACCCCGTTTATCTTGAGGAATAACATGGCCACACTTCAATAATCCATTTGCATTTATGGTGACAGCGGTCGACATTTTCAAGGGTTTGAATGTATAGTCACTTCTCAGATTTTCTATGAAAGTCGTTTGAATCAGCCATTCAGTAGTTTATTAAAGCATTTATAACGCAAAGAATATGCAACACCACAAAAACACACTCTTTTTAATACAAATACAAACTATGTACAAAATTAATCACTACTCAGAGAATCGCTAATCGCACGTCCTAAGATATGTATTATTCCTCAAACCTATCACTCACTTGACACTCTAAAATTATATCTTTTACACTTTGTACCAAATTTTTATTATTTTTAAATTGATTTAATTTCGCGGGGTGTACTGTTACTAATGGTACGCCCCTGATTGAGTCATATGTATATTTGCTGGAAGAGAATTGTTTATTGACTTATTTCTAATTTATTGCCTGACCTGTGTCAGGTCTGTTTATTAAATCCTTTAACTTGTCTACAAATACTTAAGACGTAAATAGTTTAAGGGTGGTAAAGTTTGGGGACTTAGCTTGTGATGATTTATTGCTTCCTTTATGGGTTGTTCGGTCTGGTGTTCAATCTTTGTTGACTGTCTTCATTTCTTTGCACTGTAGATTTAATCACCCATATTAATTAAATATTAGCTATATCACTTAATTGTTGTTATTCTAACATGCGTCACTCTAAGCAGAATTTTTCACTTAACAACGGACGTAATTTTGATCTATTTGAGCCAGCTTATTACCGTTTTTTTTTTCGATTTACCGTTTCTAGAGCGTCTATTTACCTTAAGATCTCTAGACGAACTCCCACACCAATGACTGCAATAAGTTAAACAAAAAAGATATAATAAAAGTCACTGGTGTCAATCCATTTTTTTTTAAATTGAATGACTAATAACTGAGCTACGAAGGTGTTACCGTGAAAAGTTGGATACGGTGTATATGAATATATAAGCATAAGTCAGTTTATCATGTCCCATGCATGCATAAAACTATAATGATAATAATAACAATGCCTTTATTATAAATTATTCTAAAGGTGACATTGAGCGTCGTTCTTCTCAAACGTAACTAGTCATTTTCCCCTAAAATTATTTAAACATTTTAAATCAACTATATACCTACCAGCTTATTTTTATTTATTTTTTTTTAACTGTTTAACGTCGGCCTATTTCCGCTACCAGGGCCTATCACCGACGCCAGGAGACGAGCTACCCCCAACCTGGAAATTTTGCCGAACCTCTTCCCTTAAGAAGAGTAGGGATCTTTTACTTGCCTAACATTTAATAGACAAGGGACCGCCTGCTTTACATCCCCTCCGAAGGATGGTATATCCACTACGTAATCCTCGTCTTAAATGACGTAACTTCCGAGTATACACTGATATACAAGCCTCTAGAAGGTGGGACGAGAACGCTGTATTTCCCAAGATGGGAGCCCATCCAAGTACTAACCGCGCTCGACGTTGCTTCAACGGAATATCGACTGATATTCACATTGAAGTCGCCTCTACGCTCGCCCCTACCAGCTTATTCAATACCTTAATTTAATATCATGGTAATAGAAAAAATGATCATAGATTTCCTATGCAATAGTCTCCTCATTCACCAAAACATTTGAACATTACATTCGAACACGCATTTCGCCAATCATGCTGGCGTCCTCTGAAGATGGTAAAACTGAATTAGTTTTAATTTTATTTCAAACATAAGGATCTGGCGAACTCATTCAGAGCTCCAAACACTCAATGTTAACGGAATATGCCGAGAGAATGCAAAAGCATCCGGCGAATCGCCCGCGAAAATATTTTCGTTGGTCATGATATTAACAACAGGACACAGCTGTTATTTGATTTTACATTTTTTCCCAGAAGGAAAATAACTCGATATTAATTGGGATAATAGAGATAATAATTAATTATAATATTTCTAAAATAAGTAAATATTCGTGTTCAAGTCATTCTGATAATAAATTTTTAGATTGGTTTAACCATTTAGACATACAATAATATCTGTAGCTCAAGCTAGAAGTTCAGATATGAAATTTGAAAGTTTCAACTCATTTTTTTTGGCAAGTCTGAAGTAATTTTACAAAGTTAACCAAGCAAAGTGACACAGTGGTAACATGAACAATATGAAAAAGTGAATGTTTTGTGATTATTTTATTAAATAAATTAATAAATTATCCACTTTGTTTAATTAACTTTGCAAAATTGATATATATATATGTAGTGCCAAAAAAGATAATTTAAATCAAATCTCATATCTGAACTTCCATCGATATTAGGAACAATGTTTCCTATAAGATTTTAAATTTTTACTTCAATTTCAATTACTGGTATTTTACTCTCCCAACAATTTCAAGTTTGCTTATTTTTTAACCACCCTGTGCGTTATATCGACATTCCAACTATAGTTAAAGTAGTTAAGTACTTTTCAGTATAAGCAAAACTTTTTATAAAGAATAACTATATCTACTATATCATATATTTTAGTTTTTGTTAAAATGTGGAATACATTTATTATTTTTTCTAGATGTTTTTTGTACTTAAAATTAATTTGTTGTCGTGACTTTGTTTTTGTTACGAAAAGACAAATGAAATACCCAAAGGCACTTTTAGAAAAATATTAATTTCCTCGGAATGGTTACTACATATGTTTATTTTAAAAAGACAGACAGCTTCTCGGACAGCGTTAAAGAAAATTGAATTTCACAAGGTTTTTTCACAAATGAAATAAAAGTATCCGGTATCCGTATCCGAAAAAAGTATTCAAACACAAAGTTTTCTAATGCTTTTTAAAGTAAAAAGTATCCGTATCCGGTACTCGAATACCATTCTAACTGTATCCGACCCAGCTCTGCTTCAAAGATTTTAACTCCAGGATGTCATTGTATATTGACACTGTGGCCAATGACAAGTGGCCACAGTGTCAGTGGCATCTCTCTCAGTTGGAAATGAGAGAGATGAAATTGAAATTCGAAAATTACTCTCAACGTAAAAATGCACGTATTATTTTTCAAGATATGTACACCACTTTCTTTGATAATGGAGTGCGATATTCTTTGGAAATTAACTTTAAATATATTTAAACACTGGAACGACCGTAGTGTTCACCCGATCTTATCCCTTTGCGGTGTGGAAAAATCTTAACCGACAATGTTAGTTTCGAAATTGGATAGTTTGAAGAATTTTATATTATTCCAAAGAATTGGTTCACATTACACTACGAACACTAGAGCTACTCTTTCACTAAGACAAAAACTCTTAGACTCGAGAAAGATATTGACATTTTCAATGATTTTCAGCTTAGTATTATACTCTTCACAAATACAAAAACGAATATTATATTGCATTTTATCGGCACATTGATAAAGCCGTAAGCATAACTCATAAATAAAGAAAATAACTTCATATCATTGTGCTAGCCATCGAATTTTCAAGAATTTGCAAAATGTTCGCCTGTTTGTCTGCCTATCCATCCGTCACGTTTCTTGTAAGTACGATAATCGTTAGGAAAGACTGACTGAATTGAAATTTGGACAGTGAATTTGTGTTAACTAGAGCAAGAACACTATTGACCAAGAAAATCCATCAGTAAATATAAAATTTATTAGTCGTTTTAAAAAAATGCACAAGAGTAGCTTTTGATGAAATTCTACAAACACTAAATATTGCATAATACGCTGACGAATTCTTCAACAATCAAAATGACATTATTGGAAGATGATTCAAATTACAAGTTTAGCAATTATACCTAAAAAGTAACTTATTTTCAAAATAATGCGAAGAGTATTGAAAATTCAATAATCGGTCTAGAAGAGTGGAATGTTAACAACCAGTTTATTCTTAAAAAAAAAAATGTAATATAAAAATTAATGGTGAGTTGAATGGGATTGAGTGTGTAGAATTTTTATCACTAGATATTTTCCCCTTTACCCTTTGTTTAAAAAGTCTTTCAAATTTCCTAAAATTTCTATATATCCTGGAATATTGCATCATCATTTTAGCATCGTTAGAGTAATTATTAGAATCATAAGAGGTTTCAGTATCAAATCCGACCCTGCTTGTCGGTTTATCCCTCTCTCAACAGTCCACATGGTTAACGCATGATCATTATTTGTTTGATAAATTTGAGTATATTTGAATATTATTCATGCAGGTATATAATTTTAGATATCATTAAAAGACACTTTATTGTGTCATACGAACATCTTGCCTACACTAATAGCGTCTGCTTTTGTAAAATAAATATTAGTCGAGTCAAATTAGAACAAATTTCGACGTTTGACGGAAAAAACCGATAAAGTTTTGAAACTTGGCAAAGATGTTCATTAGGGTTTACTATTAAACATACTAAACTGAACTCAATTTGTTACGCTCGAGCAGCCATATTGAAAAAATGGCGCTCTGATTCAGTTTTTGCCATTAGCGATATCGAAATTATGTTTATATAAAAAGTGAAACTTATAAAATTTTCTACAAAAAATGTTATATGCATTTTTTTCGTATCTGTTATTATATTCTTTAGTAATACGAGCATTTCATCGACATATTTCAAAAATTGTAAATATCGCTCGTAGAGAAAAAAAATATTATCAGTGTATCATAGAATTCGGAACAACTTTCAAAATGTCCGCCATGATCCGTGTTTCTGTCAGTCTGTTCGTCTGTCCGTCTGCCCCTCCTTCCGTCACGTATCTTTTAAGCTAAATAACTTAAGAGAGAAAAGTTCGATTTTATTGAAATTTGGAGAATATATTAATGTTAACTAAATGAAGAACCCCAGGGTTTTTGAAAAAAAGTCGATCAGTAAATATAAAGGTTATGAAACATTTAAAAAAAAATGCACGTGAAGAGTATTGTGACACCCTTGATACGATTCTATAAACACAAAGATACTGCATAATATACCGATCAACGTTTCGACAGTCAAGATGGTATCATCGGGAGATCATTAAAATTGCAAGTATGGCACTTAAACTTATAATCGACAATGCCCTTCACATGTATTTTTTTCATAAAATGTTTCATAACCTTTTTATTTACTGATCGATTTTTTTCAACAGGTGGGGTTCTTTCTCTAGCTAACATTAATATATTCTCAAAATTTCAATAAAACCGGACTTTTCTCTTTTCAGTTATTTAGCTTAAAAGATACGTGACTGTCGGAATTGCAGACGAACAGACGAACAGAGTGACATGGCGGATATTTCGAAAGTTGTAGCGAATTCTACGACTAACACAGTGATATCATATTTTTTTTTTCTACGTGCGATATTTACAATTTTTGAAATGTATCGATGAAATGCAATATACTCTGCTCTCGTATGTCCAAAGAGTATAAGAACATATACGAAAGAGAATGCATATAACATTTTTATAGAGAATGTTATAAGCTTCATGTTTTATATAAACATAATAATTTAGATATCGCTAATGGTTAGAGGGATATAAGCAAAAAACTGAATCAGAGCGCCATCTTTACAGTATGGCGGCTCGATTGCAACAGATTGAGTTTAGGACTTTTACTATGTTTAATAGTAAACCATAATGAAGATCTTTGCCAAGTTTCAAAAAATCAGTTTTTCTCTCTAATTTTTCCTATTTGACTGGATTATATGAGAGAACTATCATATCTATTCAGAGAGTTTTCCCCCTAAATCGCTTATAAAGCTTTATCATAATGATCATTTGAGCATTATTTATATAAAAAAAGCAAAATATGTTTTGTTGCTAGTGAGGAAATAATTTATATTGTGTTTCTGTATTTAGCAACTAATATTAGAGATATATTAAAAAAATAGAGATCTCCAAAATTATTTATTACAATTATTGCAATATTTATTTGCAAAAGGTCTAACTTACCCAGTAATCAAAATATTTTATTTAAAAAAGTCGATAAAGGTATTTACGCAAAACTTCCCTCTCTGTTTATCATACTTTATTTATTCTTCTAACAACTTCTTGCCGTACGTTTTATGATTCATAAATTATTCTATATTTTAATATTGCATGTTTTTCATATTGTTTTCCTAGACAGTTGTATTAATTTCATGCGAAATATTATTGCCATCTTTTAGGGTGACCTCCCTGTATATTTTTCATATTTTTCTATTTTGACAGTTGTGTTAACTGCTTGCGAAATATTATCGTCCTCTGTCACATATTTTAAATTTTTTCTTTGGGTTACCACTCACTGCATATTTTGTTTTTCATATTTTTCTTCTTTCGCAGTTGTGTTAACTACATGCCAAATAATATCGCTTTCCTTTACATTTTTTCATTATCTTTTTAGGGTGACCTCCCTGTATATTTTTTTAAAATATATCATTTTTGACAGTCCTGTTAACTGCATGCAAGATATTATCGTCCTCCGTCGTATTTTTATATTATTTATAATTATTATTTCTTTTTTCGGTGACCATCTCTATATTTTTCTTGACCACCCTGTAAATATTTTTTTCATAGTTTTCTTTGACAGTTGCGTTAACTACATGTGAAATTTATCGTCCTCCTTCATATTTAAAAAACAAATTGAGTGACCGCCTATTTTTTTCATGTTTTCTGCGACAGTTGTGTTAACTGAGTGCTAAATATTATCGTGCTCCGCCACATTTTTTAAAATTTTGTAAGAGTAACTACCCTGTATATTTCTCTTTTATATTTTTCTTTCTTGACAGTTGTGTTAACTACATGCAAAATATTATGATTCTCCTTCACACTTAAAAAAAAATTGAGTGACCACGCTGTTTATTTTATTTTTAATATTTTTTTTTCGACAGTTGTGTTAACTGCACGTCAAATATTATCGTCTCCCGACACATTTTTCAAAATTTTTTGGAGTGACCACCCTGTATATTTTTTTGTCATATTTTTCTTCTTTGACAGTTGTATTAACTGCATACGAAATATTATTGTCCTCCGTCACATTTGTGTAAAAAAATTTTTGGGTGACCACCCTGTTAATTGTTTTTTTCATATTTTTCTTCTTCGACAGTTGTGTTAACTATATGCGAAATATTATCGTCCTCTGTCACACTCTTTATTTATTTTTACACCCTGTATTTTTTTCATATTTTTCTTCCTTCCTTCTTCCTTGACAGTTGTGTTAACTGCATATCATATATTACTGTTTCGTCATATTTTTCTCTTTATTCATATTTTTTATGTGGTTACCCTGTATATTTTTCAACGGAACTGTATCCCAGTTCTTCGTTGGCAGTAACGTCAACTACCTATCAAATATTATCCTTCTCCGTCAAGTGGTTTTCTAGATATAGCGCCAACAAACAGACAGACTGAGTGAGTGACTGATGGAATTAAAAGGCTTTAATTTTCGTACTCTAAAACGTGAAAATCCGGAGAAATCTCGGATGGTGATTTTTTCACGATTATTACAATCCCTTCGGTAAGCGAGGGAAGTAAAAATTCAAATTTAGTTGACAGTTTAATCATCTAAAAATATGTTACAAATTCAAACAATCTAAGCTGAGAAAGAAATTACGCGAAAGTAGAACTTCGTCAGATTAAAACAAAAAAACCGCTGCCCAAGGAATCACTACTTCCATATCCAGATTTTCTATCCAAGTCACTCACAACGAAAAAAATTTTGCATGTGGAAATAATTGTTTATGGAACTTTAATAATATAATATTTGAAATCCTCTACCCCGAAAACCCATAAAACGATACCCCACATCGGTAGTGGGGTTGGAGTGGTGGAGGGGGTGGTGAAGGGGGTGGTAGTGGGGGTAGATAAAGTAAAAAAATATTTTCTTGTACACACACTAAATCACATTTTTTTTTCATCCCCTTTAATAATGGAGTGGGGGTGGTAATGGGGGTGGCTAATGCCAAATTTTTTTTTTGAGACATTAGCTTCTCTTGTATATACTAAATACCAATTTTATGAAATCTTATCTGCTTGATTTACCTATTTACCCCAAAGGGTTTAGCAGGATAAGCATGACGAGTCGGCCCCCAAATGGCAACCTATATCGAAACTTATGTTTTAATATCGACTTGATGTATGAACGCGATTTATATGCCGCCTTACTCCGCTTTGACCTTGAGATATGGAAAAAAATGAGCGCATGCATGACTATCGTTCAAAGAGACATATCTCGAAAACTAATTCAGCTAGAGAGGTAAAACCAACGGGAGGTTTCAGGTAACCTTAAAGAGTATATTTTATATATTTTTTTTTAATTTTTAGAATAATTACGCACATCATTAAAAAATAAATAAAAAATACAATAATTAATATTTCCGTGTTCTCTGTGACTTACATTCACTGAAATAATATATGTTGTAATACTTTATATGCACTATTACTCATAAAAGTTGCATTAGAAAAAAGTTGGTGCAACACAGAAAAAAAAATAGAATTCGACGCGCATTACATCATATAAGAATACAAACTTGACATGGAACACACATATAAATATTTTATGAATTGGAATTACTGCTAGAAGAGAAATTGAATGAAAATATAAAATAATTGTCACGTAAATATCTATTTCATACGACACACAGAGGCACGAATCGTAATTCTTTCGTTCAAAATTATTTAGAGCACTTTGCAACCGATTGGGATAATTTTTTTTTTTAAATACTCGTTATTGAATTTCAAAAAAATGTAAGAGAGTCGATTTTTTTATTATGCTAATCAAAATTATTGAGCTTCGCCAAAATGTCCATTTTTTATTTAAATCTTAATAAAACTTCCAAAAAAAATTTTGTTCTTATCCAATTTACATAAATCTTGTTACTCGGGGGTTTTTGAGGTCGCTGATTGCGAATCTGATATCCAAATTGTCATAAACCAACCTGTAAAATGACGGCTATAAAATGCTAAAAAATTATGAAAAATTAAACATTTTTGTTAAAGTTTATGCCGAGAACTTTTGAATATTTCTGATAAGTACTTTTAAGTTAAAATAGACTAAATTTTAAGTTCCTGGAATAAATTTAAGATGGCGGATCCAATATGGCGGCAATAAGATGATAAAACTAACTTAAAAATAAGTTAAATGCATTAAACTAGATAGGCTATTCCTAAGAATTATTAAAAAAATTAAAAAGGATCAAATTTTCTGAAATTTTCAAATATATCCAATATGGCTGCCATACATTAATTATCAATCATATATATGCGATTCAGTCCTCTATTTATATAAATAATATATTTAATTTTTAAATGATATTTAATATACTATATATTTGATATTATATAAAAATATAAAGGACTTTATTATTTAAATGTATTTAGGATAATCAACAATTAAAAAAATTATCAACTCAATTGGAGTATTAATATTATTTAAATAACACAGATTAACCAGAGAAATTTAAAATTTTTTGCACTAAGTTTGGTTTAAAGTTCATGGTGTAAAACTCTTGCCTTAGGTTATGTTAGGTATAGAGTTCTTGGTTTAAAGTTCTATTAGGCTTAGGTTATGTTAGGTTTAATATTCTTGTTCTAAAGTTCTTGGTGTTAGGTGTTTATTATATTATTAGCAGATAAAAAAAATAAATATTAATATGACCTACTTGGGGGTATGTGATTCCGCCATTCTTGTAGGTTGGTTTATGACAATTTCGATATCAGATTCGTAATCAGCGACCTCAAAAACCCCCCGAGTAACAAGATTTATGTAAATTGGATTAGAAGAAAAAAATTTAGTTTTATTAGATTTAAATAAAAAATAGACATTTTGGTTAAGCTCAATAATGTTGGTTAGCATAATTCAAAAATCGGCTCTCTTACGTTTTTTTGAAATTAAATAACGAGTATTTAAAAAAATATATCCCAATCGGTTGCGAAGTGCTCTAGATAATTTTGAACGAAAAAATTACAATTCGTGCCACTATGCCCGTATGAAATAGATATTTACGTGACAATTATTTAAATTTTCATTCAATTTCTCTTCTAGCAGTAATTCCAATTCATAAAATATTTATGTGTGTTCCATGTCAAGTTTGTATTTTTATATGATATAATGCGCGTCGAATTCTATTTTTTTTTTCGAAATGTTGCATCAACTTTTTTCTAACGCAACTTTATGAGTAATAGTACATATAAAATATTACAACATATATTATTTCAGTGATTGTAAGTCACAGAGGACACGGAAATATTAATTATTATATTTTTTATTTATTTTTTAATGATGTGCGTAATTATTCTAAAAATTCAAAAACTATATAAAATATACTCTTTAAGGTTACCTGAAACCTCCCGTTGGTTTTACCTCTCTAGCTCAATTAATTTTCGAGATATGTCTCTTTGAACGATAGTCATGCATGCGCTCATTTTTTTCCATATCTCAAGGTCAAAGCGGAGTACGGCGGCAAAACACATATAAATCGCGTTCATACATCAAGTCGATATTAAAACATAAGTTTCTATATAGGTTGCCATTTGGGGGCCGACTCGTCATGCTTATCCGGCTAAACCCTTTACCCCAATTTACCCCAATTTACCCCCCAACCCTTCGACGGAACAAGATGAAAATATAATCTAGTTCTAGATCTCGTTAAAGTACATATGTGTACCAAATTTCAAGTCAATATCTCAAACGGATCCAGAGTAAACGTGCGCACAAATAAAGTTACAGGCAGACCGACAGACAGACAGAAATTTTTTATTCGCTTATTCTTAAAATCTCGACGTTTCATGACATTCTAAGCCTATTTGAACAATACAAATTTTTTTAAATTTTTTTGTCTTCCACTGGATGTGGAAGTAACTAGTGTCTAGTTCCATGAGTTCAAGCATACATCGTTCCCTCTGCCTCCAGCAGTCTCCGGATTTGACAAATGATAACTCGTTAAAAGTTATTGCTCCAACGTTAATTTAAAGGGTACAAGTGGGCCCTATCTCTCCTCTACCAAACCACATAAAAAATATTTTTTTGTTTATACTTCTAGTACGGCTCTGGTAAGGCTAACGATTGACGATTTTGTGAGTGGTGATTGGTTTCGTACATAATCCGGAACTATGTTTAGTGATTTTGATGTAATGCAATGGAATAAGTCAAAAATGGAAGAGAATGGGAGGGAAGAGAAGTATCACAGATATATTGTTGTTGATCTTTGACTTTTTGTTTGTGTCTGTTTTAATAGGAGTGTGTTTTGTGGTATTGCATGTTTTTTTTTGCGTTGTGGGTGTCATAATACAGTGTTGAAAATCTGACTCAAACAGCTTTCTTAGAGGATAGTCTGAGAAGTGTTTATACATCCAAGCCCTTGAAAGTGTCGACCTCTGTCGCCATGAACTTGTGGCGGGCAGTAAATTATTAGCTAAAAAACTGCCACAGGAGGACACATCTGGACTGAAAACAAACCTCAAGAAAAGCCTAATAATGGAGCGAGACCCGTCAACAAAAGAGAGTTGGATCAGCGGAGAGGAACACAGAATAGATGAATAATACTCTCTAAGAACAACGAACAAACTGAAGTACCTAGGAACAGACCTGACGAATCAACTGTAACGAAGAGAAACGATAAAGGAGAGAATCAAAACGGCATACAGAGTCACGGGCAATCATACCGTTCACTAAGAAAAATAAACTATCATGGGACTTTGCTAAATATGTGTACATGGCCATCAAACGGCCAACGATGACATATAGAGTCAAAAGATGCAACAACAACAAAAGCTAACAGAAGAAGTTTTTGAGAAGAGTAGAAAGGGACATCGTCCAACTCTTCACAAAAACAATAAGATGAAAACAGCGACATAACACATCAACACTATTAGGAGGAACGACAATTAAAAAACCGCTGCCCAAGAAATCACTACTTCCACATCCAAGTCACTCACAACGAAAAAATTTTGTATGTGGAAATAATTGTTTATGGAACTTTAATAATGTAATATTTGAAATCCTTTACCCCAAATACCCATAAAACGGTTCCTTCGGTAGTGGAGCGGTGATAGGGGGGGTGGTAGTGGGGGTGGATGAAGTAAAAAAATAATTTGAGGTTTCTGGTTCTTATACACACACTAAATCACATTTTTTTTTCATCCCCTATAATAATGGGGGTGGCTAATGCCAAAAATTTTTTGAGACCTTAGCTTCTCTTGTATATTAGACTAGGTCCATAAGTAGGAAATCCATCTCTATAAAGTGCAAGAAGAATTTCATGTAACAATTGGGGAAACAACGTTCTTAGGGTATTTAGACCCCGCTGAATACGAATCTGCGTGTTGCCAAAGCGAAATTTGGACCGGAAGTCCGGTATCCAAGATGGCGATCAAAACTCTGTTGCCCTATATCTCCCTTGTCCGTTGGCTTAAAATAATGATCTAAACGTCTGCTTAGAGGTTTTCTCGGATGCTAAACACTTTGCAATGCTCAAAATTTACTTACCTTAAGTTTGGAGTGCATGGGTTCCAAGATGACGTCCAAGATGGCCGCCGAAACTTTGCTGTGTTTACGTGCGCTCCGTACGTCTTGTTGTATTTTTAGTATAAAATCTGTCAGATGTATAGTTTTTAGTGGTTGAATGTGTGCTACTGTGTGTGTGTTACGTGTCTTTAAATCATATTTTACACCTTCCGAAATACAATTTGGTAACAGAATTGTGTTACTGAAGTTAGGGGAGGCGCGTGTAATAGTGGACGAACTTTATAAGAATTTCAAATTTGGAGCTAAGAAGCTGTTTTATGGTGTAAGTCATACTTTAACCTGTCATTTATGATATACAAGTAGCCGGTAAGTGAATTTATTTATATAAATAGCATAATTTAAAAAATGCTTTACATATGAATTGAAGTGATAAGTTCGTGTCTTCGGAGTCCATAATTACGATTACAAAAAAATATATGTGCTGGAAGTCAATTAGGTATTAAACGAAGGTATTTGGAAGTGAGGTTATGTTCTCCAGCAGGAAATTCTCCGCTTTTTTTCAGCCGGTTTCACACAGGGGAGCTTCCATTATTTCCACCGGATTAAAATTATGTGAGAAATAGTGGACACGTAATTGCGGTAATAGTGGACACGCAGAATATTTGATGAAAATGAAGAAATTGTAGAAACGGAAATTGAATCTGGCGAAGATGAACTAGAAGTTGAAGAATCAGTTGCAGAAGAACCTCTTCAATCAGAGATTTCCAGCAAAGAATCATGTGTAATTAACCGGGACATCAAAATTGGCAGCTTTGTAGTTGTAGTCACTTTTAGTATTTTTAGTCATTGGCGTCAACGGTGTGCTCCTTAGTTGATACGGCTGGAACGTTCAACCACAACCTATGCATAATCTGCCAGAAGAGAAAATGTTCGAAGGACAAATTATCACCTCCTATGATGCCATTAGCAGGTAAAGACATGATGACAAGCGGCGGCATACTGTGAGTAAAACCAGTTGCTTTTCGGCACTGACAATTTAAAAAACGTTTCAGGTGAACGTGTGGGAAAATGCTCCTTATGCCCGACTGGTGGTGAAGGATCCTGATGGATCTTGAGTCATATGGGTGGAGGCTTCACCAAGACCAGTACATTCCCATCCTTATCTACAATGTTTGAACTTTGAAATGGTCGTTTTCTTATCTTCCTTGCTTCCTTGCTTTCTTCCGAGCAACAAAGTTTCGGCGGCCATATTGGGCACCATCTTGAAACCCATGCACTCCAAACTTAAGGTAAGTAAATTTTGAGCATTGCAATGTATTGGGCATCCGAGAAAACCCCTAATAGAGCAAGATCCCGTGAATGCCAGACCTACGTTATTTTATAAAATCTGAAAATTTTTCTACGGAGGTACACTACTACAGGTAAGAAGAATTGGCTACTATGAACAGTCGGTCGCGGTGGCTTTGACAGGTAACAGGTAGCAGAGGTGTATAGAATTGCTGCTCAAAATCGTCATATTATAAAGCGTAATTTTTGATATTGTTTACGAGATGCTATAATAATTCACGTCCTCCACTGCCAGACACTTTCTATGGTGGCAACCCCCCGCCCCTTTAAATGTAATTGTACTTACGTTATTTCATAAAATCTGAATTTTATATATGTTACTTCGGTAACTATTTTAAGGTGTTTCCCAAGCAGCCAGACAGTTTGGCAGGTTCCAACCCCCTACCAGACATAGTTGAAGGTCAGCTGTAGGTATGAGCGCAAAGGAAGGCAAATGTATATAAAAGCAAGTACGAATGAACCAGTCAGTTAGGTTTTTCGGATAATTCAATTATGTAGAAATTATTTATAAATTAAAAATAAAGGAAGAGGGTCGATTTGGGCGGTTTTTGCCCCAAATTAGTTTTAGATGAAAAAATCAGAAAACGTTTTTTTTAATGTCTACTAACAATAATAAGTCGATTTTACCCTAAACGAATGACCCCCCATTCCCCTAGCGCCCCCCCCCCCCCCTCAATCCTGAATACACCATCATTTCAGAGACGCCAAAAACGTATTTATCTGTTTTTCTGGATTTTTTTGTCACCTTTATTTTTCAATTTTACCTTCAAATGACCTTATAAACTTGATGTGATACAGGTTAACGAACTTCGGGTTCGAAATCAATAAAAGCGGATACAGTTAAAAGGGAATTAGTGTGGTAGTGTGGTATTTTATCAATATATAAGTTTGAAAGCGATATATCTCCCCAAGAACGCTGTTAGCAAGTGATGGAATGTTCAGGATTGAGGGGGGGGGGGGGGATCGTCCGTTTAGGGTAAAATCGACTTATTATTGTTAGCAGACATTAAAAAAATGTTTTCTGATTTTTCTTCGTCCAAAAATAATTTGGGACAGAAACCGCCCAAATTGACCCTCCTTCTTTGGTTATTACCATAATTTTACAGTTAATAAATTGTTAGAAAATAAAAATCAATAGCAAATGAATTTCCGTTTATAAACGTGGTTTTTTAAAATATATTTAAAAGTAATTATGAACCAAATTTCAATATTTTTTTAAAATTTTATTGTTTACTATGAACCTATTAATAAAAAATAGTTTGATAATAAAATGTCTGATGGACAAATTGTTTATTTATAATCAGAGCCCGTATACTTATAACCATTATAACCATTTTTGACGTCAAAGTAGCCGTTTCGGAGATATTCGCTGTGAAAAATCGCGTACCACCGATTTTTCGCCGAGCGCTCCAAACTACCCCCTACTCTGAAGTCAATAGCGAAGAAGTGGGGAGTACGCAAATCGACCATAGGACTTTTTTTATGTAGAATTTAATGAAGAATATTTTTGTTCCTATACCTGTTTTTCGTGGGAATGACGGATCCGAAGAAAAATGAGAATAACCGTAACTAAGTCCCGTCTGGGGGTGGTTCTTCGCCCCAAAAAGATGTTTCCATCAACGGATAAGGTGGGAACTCTTCGGATCCTTAATTCTATTCCTATGAACTATGCATAGCCCAAATATAATTTGTATATGAATTTTTTCTCCTAAAAAGTCTAATTTGCGTGGACTATACAGCTGACTTTCAACTATGTCTGGTAGGGGGTTGGAACCTTCGAAACTATTTGGCTGCTTGGGAAATACCTTAAAATAGTTGTTGAAGTAACATATATTAAATTCAGATTTTATAAAATATCGCAAGTACAATTACATTTTTTTATACTTTAAAGGGGTCTGGCCACCATAGAAAGTGTCTGGCAGTGGAGGGCGTGAATCATTATAGCATCTCGTAAACAATATAAAAAAATTACGCTTTATAGTATGACGAATTTGAGCAGTAATTCTATACACCTTTGCTACCTGCTACCTGTCAAAGCCACCGCGACCGACTGTTCATAGTAGCCAATTCTTCTTACCTGTAGTAGTGTACTTCCGTAGAAAAATTTTTTCAGATTTTATAAAATAACGTAGGTCTGGCGTTCACGGGATCTTGGTCTATAAGCAGACGTTTAGATCATTATTTTAAGCCAACGGACAAGGGAGATATAGGGCAACAGAGTTTTGGTCGCCATCTTGGATACCGGACTTCCGGTCCAAATTTCGCTTTGACAACAGGCAGATTCGTATTCAGCGGGGTCGAAATACCCTAAAAACGTTGTTTTCCCAATTGCTACATGAAATGCTCCTTGCATTATTCTTTTTTAAAACGTGCCTAGTCTATATACTAAATACCAATTTTATGGATTCTTACCTGCTTGATTTACCCAAAATGTACCCCAAATTTACCCCAATTTACCCCCCAACCCTTCGACGGAACAATATGAAAATATAATGTAGTTCCAGATCTCGTTAAAGTACAAATGTGTACCAAGCTTCAAGTCAATATCTTAAACGGTTCCGGAGTAAACGTGCGCACAAGAAAGTTACAGACAGACAGACCGACAGACAGAAATTTTTTTTCGCTCAAACTTAAAATCTCGACGTTTCATGACATTCTACGCCTATTTGAACAATAAAAATTTTTTAAAATTGTTTTGTCGTTACTATACTTCTACTGGATGTGGAAGTAAAAAAGGATAGAAATGCACGCAATGAAGTACTGAGGACACACCCAAGGAAAGGACACAACACATCTACTGAAGAAAGCGCTAGCACCGAACATCAACAAACTAAAGACAGGGAGAACAACAACTGAGAGGATCAGGATAAAAAAATGAACACCACAAAGAAATCGCAACGATATATACTCAGAAACAGCAGAAACACAAAAAGAGGAGCACAAACACTCCATATTACGACACAACGCGGCAACATATTTCACAAGACTCAGAAGAGGCAGAAGTCCAGAACTAAAAACACAAACAATGGGGCTTAAACGCTCCCCCAACACAATGCGGTAACGCATCTCACAAATACCTACATCTACATCTCCCATCCCACATTCCTTTACCATGCGTCATGTGGCTCTCGCTGCTGGCAACAAGCATGACCCAGCGTGGACGTAGCAAGCCCAGCTGTATATCTGGAAGTGGCAGCAATGCCTACCGCACGCTGGTAAATAAATCAATCAGTCAACAAATATAGAAAAAAAATAGGCAGTTTGTACAGACATGCAGACAATAATTTAGCTACTTGGTAAGAAATATAATAAATGTCTTTTAGTTTAATTAAATCAGGATTAAACTTAGCTTAGTCGTAATCAAAAACAAAAATATTCCTAGTTGGCTGACTCACCGTACATATCGTAGTTAGTTCATTATCTTATAGTACCTATAGTTCAACGTTAGATTCACTTTTCACTTTTGGGTCTAATATGAAACACTGAAACATGCTGCAGAAAGAATAACAAAGTATGTTTTGTTTTTATTGTCTGCAAAAGCATTAATTAAGTTAATCATATTCCTTGACTGACAAAATCTGTCAGTTCAAAGACATAACATGGCATTCATGAGTTAAAAATATGCCTCATTATATTATTATGAAGTATCATGAGAATACTAATCGTTTGCGTTACAAGAAATTATGAGTTATTAAAAAAATTATATAGAAGTATACAGGTTTATATAGTAATAGTAAATTATCATGTACACGGTGGCTCACTTTAGTTTGTTCTCATTTATTTGCATTTATTTATATTTAACCAACATTAAAAATGATACATTTGCAGTAATTATATTTTATTATAACTAGGTATTTGATTTAATCAAGGTATATTATAACTGAACAAACATTTTTAACAATAATCGCAGAATTTTTGTTTTGCACAGGGTGGACCAAATTAGATGAGATTTGGGGTTTTCTCTAAAACTATGGCAGATAGACAAAAACCAACATGGGTGTCCTTAGCTCGATTTTCGAGAAACAAATAATGGAGCAAACCGCGATCGTCTATCCTTTTCGACTACCGAGCTACAAAGCGTTTTTTGAAAATTGGCATTTTTGGATGACCTCTATATCTCAATTACCAAGTGTCAAACCGAAAATCTAGTAACATATTCTTAAGAACTTTTTTGAGTAGAATCCGTTGCTGATAAGAAGAAAATTATGCATACCTTAGTTTTCGAGATATAGACATAACTTGTGTTTTTTTTAACTGGAACACCCTGTAAATTATTTCATTATTCAATCAAAACTTAAATTAACTATCCAACGGTATATTACCTACATGTCATATTTATCTCTAGAAAAAGTGGTTAATTTTCGAAAAATTTATTACATTTGTGAGGAGGCCATGGAAAACTATTAACAACAACACTTCTTATAATATAAAATAATTTTGGCAAAAATAGGAAGAGCTAAAAAAAGCTCAATAATTGTTCAAATTGTCTTTCGTTGACATCTACGCATATTTATCGCATTTCTAATATTTATTGAGAAGGCCATGTTAAAAAAAAAAAAAGAAAATTGAAATAATCGTATTTGTCAAAAACTAATTTGTGGGTTAATTGTGAGTGAGTTTTGTTAAAAATGATTCAATTTAGTAATGGGGAAAAATATTATATGATTAAGTATTTTATGGAATGCGGAGAAGATTAAAATTTAGCTTTCGAGCTTTAATTTAATAGGTAAATTATAGACAGCAAAACTTTGTGCCAAAAGTGCTGCCTAAACAATGTTTTTAGATATTCAGAAAAGAGACAGCCAGACATAAAAATATTCAAAAGGCTGCAACAACATTTAAAAGAGTTTGGATCATTTGTAAAACCTCGAGCAAAAATATATAATAAAGCAGGTAGAGAAGCTGATGTAGAGAATATTGTTGTTGAAACTGTAAGAGAAAATCTTATCGTCTCAAGAAATACAGGAAAATTTAGGAATCCCAAAAACAACTGCGTTGGACTGTTTAAAAAAAAATAAATTCAAACCATACAAAATTATATTTAGTCACCATCTATACCCAAACGACTTTCAAAGGTGTCTCGATTTTTGCTAGTGGATTTTGCGTTAGTGCAATGAAGTGCCAGGATTTGATGGAACTGTCGTAGTCATTTGATGAAATCCGTCATTTCGTGAAAAGCCTAGGCATTACATGAACTGCCGGCATATCATGTAAATTCTTGAGGTTACACAATCTGCCTAGGCATTTCGTGAAACGCCGTGGTTTCGTGAAACGCCGTCTCAGCACATGATGTTTAAAGTCGTTCTACACGATCTGCCGCAAATTAGATGTTGTATTGACTGTTCATGAAGTGACTAATACCCGGCAGATTGTGTTGTGTTGTGTGTTTGAGATTAAATTCGTTGCCATTTCAGTCGATGTATTTGCCCGGAAGCCATGTTGAGCTGTTTGTTTTGTTTATTGCGGAAATTCAGAGTGAAAAAGACTTGTTCAGTGATCATTACAAAGAGAGAAAGATGGAGGTTTAATTAATTTTGAGGTTAGGTTAAGATTTATTTGGTACGTTTCGGGTTTTAGATTGCTAACGAAATTACGAATATAATAGGGCATGTGCACGTGAAGTCACAGCTAACCTCAAAAATATATATTTCTTAAGGTTTATGAGTATTTCGTAGCTGTTATTAAAATTTCAGCTTGGTTTCCATACTTTCAACTAAAATCTAATTCAGTGTAATGTTTATGAAGTTCTAAATACTTTTTCTTCTAAGAAAATAGGTCTGTTTTTGTAGGTTGGAAATCTGACCTGTAATTAGCAGTCTATTTTTATTAACCAATATTATTGAAAAATTATTATCCCGAATTTTTAAATATTTGCTTGGTGCCAGTATTGCTTCAAGCTGAAATGAATATACAAACATTAAAAATGAGTAAACCTGAAAAACTTAAAATTTGAGGTTATGTTAGTTATATGATGCACATGCCTTATAACTTAATAATAATACTATTCTGATGGTATACGGTCATTTATTTGGCTTTGCTCCATAATACTATTTGTAATGATCACTAAACAAGTCTTTTTCATTCTTAATTTCCATAATATACAAAACAAATAGGCAGCAAGTAATAGAGCACAATCTGCCGGTCCAATTTGCGGCAGATCGTGTAGAATGACTTTAAACCTCAAGTGCCGAGACGACCACGGCGTTTCATGAAATGCCTAGGCAGATTGTGCAACGCCAAGAATTTGCATGATATGCCGGCAGTTCATGTACTGCCTAGGCTTTTCACGAAATGACGGATTTCATCAAATGACTACGACAGAACAATAATATGGACAGACGAGACCCATATAAGCAGTGCCGAAATTTTTTATCGGCGTAATAACCACCATTGGGCCCATGAAAATCCGCACCAAATCATTACAGTTAATCGTTAAGGACAATTTGGATTTGGTGTATGATGTGGTTTTATTGAATACCAAATAATAGATCCTCATTTTTTTCGCGGTATTTTGAATACCGAAAATTTTATTAACATTCTACGACAAGAAATAGAGCCCTTTGTAGACAATATGCCTGTAAGACCATTTTAATGATTAATTTACCAATACGATGGCGACCCGGTCATACGCGTCAAATGAAATACGAAATTATTTAAATGCTCAATTTGGGGAGGATTGGATAGATATCTATATATCATTTAGGACTAGTTTATCAATGTTTAGTTAGCTAAGTTAACTAAATTGATAACTAACAATTAATGTAGCTAACTGGACATTAATAAACAACAAAGTAATTTAGATATTGTTTAATTTTTAGGAAATAATGGTCCTATTTGGTGGCCAACTAGATCTCCCGATATAACCCTTGCCGACTTTGGGCTTTGGGATTATTTAAAAAATAATATATATTGAGAACGTTTTAATAACATAGACGAATCGGAAAACAAAACATTAGCTGCGTTTCGGACAGTTAACTCCTGTCATGATTGGAAATGCAACAAATGCTGTAAGGAGGAGGTGTCAAAAATGCATAGATGTCAATGGAAGACAATAATTCGAACATTTATTGTAGTTTAGTTTCTCCTATTTTTGGCAAAATTATTTTATATTATGGGTTGCGTGCGACGACGTCACAGATTTTGAGACCTTATGAAAAACAAACAGCTGTCATTGAATTATCTGCGAATTGAATGTTTTTCTTTAAAGCGAATTTTACTGTGTTTGTGCCATTTAAAAGTTTAATGTTGGATTATTTAATATCTGCAGCTATTCTTATTACTTTTATATGTTCAATTTTGTCCAACAGGATGACGGTTAGTTCGTATTTTGCAGAATTGTCTCATGATTTAGAGGTTAGGTATACTGCTGTCATGGAATTAAATCCTTATATTTTGAGTGTAAATATT
The DNA here is from genome assembly GCA_936432065.2 of Rutpela maculata. Lineage (NCBI taxonomy): Eukaryota > Metazoa > Arthropoda > Insecta > Coleoptera > Cerambycidae > Rutpela > Rutpela maculata. The sequence goes on from OW386289.2 coordinate 44,414,344, forward strand.
GATGTATTTCCCAATAGTACACATAGGGACACTGCGAATTACTTGGTTTTTGAGAGAAGTGCATAGAGAGAAGGATGAGTTCAAGGCATTCAAAAGTCTTAAAGCTGTTTATCGTTAAAGAAGTACTCTGCAAGAAATTTACAGAATAAAACCTTGTTGCAAAGGTAAGAATTGTTATCAATGATTTACCATTCTTTTCATATACACTTGCCTAATTAAATGTTGCTTTAGAAATAATTGCTAACGTACAAATTCATTTTTCAGGTTAAGTCGTGGCATCATGAACAAAAGCCATTGACTCCAGATTCAGATGGTTTCTTAGTACTTACTGTGAATGTGTTGCTAGTTTAGACAAAACATGTCCACTACTTAGTGAGAGGCAAGTATTTCCTTTTAGTTTTTTAGCAGTAAACATGGCTATGATCAAGGTATTAACCGCCGTAAATTTTGTGAAAAAGACACCATATAAATTAAGCAATGAAGACTGATGTGCTATAAACTATTTGAAGTATGTAGTAAGACGTGCATAATTTCTTCCAGTGGTTACCTCTCGTCTATACAATCCTATACAATCCATTGTAATTTCTATAAAAATTTTATTTTTCATATATTGTTATATGTAATGTCTTTCATAATTTTATGTAATTCGTTTGTTCATTATCATTTTATTAAATATCCTCTTTTTATTGTTTTATTTATCACTCCTACTACTATATATTGTTAGCAGTAAATTGAAATTTTCAGTTACGTCGAACTTGTAGATAGGTACATGCTTGTAATTGAAAGTAAAACAAATATCTTTACTAAATAAGTTATTTGTTGTCCAAGGTCCATTAGTACTTCTAAGAAGAATCGACAAGAAAGTTATAAAAGAGGTTAATATTGTAACAAAAAATAAATGACTGTAATGTAACATAACATAATATATATATATATACTTTATAGTAATATCTATCTAAGCAATAAGTAACATTTAACTCGAAGGGCTTTTATAGCTATACAATTCAACACTAACAAAGCCAATTCAGACTTTGCTTATGTGTTCACTGACCGTAGACCACTTCAGAGTTTTGATTTTCAACTTTTTCAATATTCAATAGTCCAACACTGAGTTTTTAAACACCACACGATATACTTTGAAAGGGCACATTGCATCATGCACTTGTTGACGGCCGCAGGTACTTTAAATTTCCTTTCTTAATTTATGCGCCTACTTTATCAAATATCTTTATGAAGCCTGCAAATTTTCCTCTTGTAGTGTACTTTATTTAAAACAATTTCTACCATTGCACTTTTCTCTCCTTTGGCACAGCTCCACACACCTTTCGCTCAACTAAAATTTAAACAAGAAATAATTATTAAAAATACTGACAAACCAATATTAAATGTTAATTTTCTTTACCATGAATTGTTTATTGCTTATGTGAGCAGCAATATTATTATAAGCACTTTCAGTTTCACATATGGGTTTTAAATTGTATTCCTTTTTAAGAGAGGATGCCCAAACTGGATGTATCGTAATGGTCTTGTAATACGGCTGTTTTTCCTACAACATAAACCCACGTTAAAAATCAAATTCTTACATTAATATGCAACAACGTACCACTAATAAAATCCTTGGAAGACTCTCGTAAAATCATTCATTTTAATTGTTTGAAATCAGTTGCAGTCTTTTAACCTCTAACTTCTTCTGGTTGTAAATTGAGCTTATTTTATCAAAACTGGCATTGTTTTGGATTGTCACACTTCCACAATTAATAATAAACTAAAAACTTTTCATTTTGTATGTATAATATACATAGAAACAATAATATTACAAAAAGTTCAATCAGTTGCCATTTGACAGTTAAAGAATTTCTATTTGTTTTTCCTAAGGTATCAGATTGTGACGTCACGCGCACCATAAGAAGTGTTGTTAATAGTTTTCCATGGCCTCCTAACAAATATATTAAATTTTTCGGAAATTAACCACTTTTTCTAGAGATAAATATGACATATAATACATCGTTGGCTAGCTAATTTAAGTTGTGATTGAATAATGAAATAATTTATAGGATGTCCCAATAAAGACAAACATAAAATATGTCTATATCTCGAAAACTGAGGCATGCATAATTTTCTTTTTATCAGCAACGGATTCTAATCAAAAAAGTGCCTTAAGGATGTGTTACTCGACGGTCTGAATTCAAATATTGAATAAAAAATGTCTGTGTGTTTGTATTATTACCTTAACTTTGAATTAATATACGTCTGTCGTATGATAGGGATGCCATGACTACCGGTAATAAATATTTAATATAGTATGCTGCCAGTAAATCGAGGCTGAAGGCACGCTCCAGCTAGCTCTGCGTGGTGTGGGTGAGGTTCTTGGGTCTATTACGTAAAAAAAAAAAAACAAATTAATTTTGATGTTATTGCTGTTATCCGGCACCTACTTTCAGATGGGGTGTTACCATAACGAGGACTAATCACATGGTTTTAATGAGAGAAGAAAATAATGGAGGGAGGCTAAGCTTTAAAATGTTATTTACTTTAGGGCAAACTATGAGTACCCTGCCAAAAATTCCACATAGAAACTTATAAAAAAAAAGTGATGCGGTTTTATCGTTCCTATAAGTTATTTTAGTATTATACAGACAGGATTTTGTCTGTTTTATTAAGTTTTAAATCGGTTATGAAACAGTAATTCCGAATGAGCTATTTGGAATTATCATGTTGCCCTTTCATGAGTATTTATATGAAATATACATCAACAAATCTACAGTTTAGTGTCTGCAAATGCACTCTTGCCCTTATATCTGTAAACATATGGAATTACAGATACAACTTAAAAGAGATTCTAAACTTTTCTATAAGTAATATCATAATAGTTTCAGTCCGTCCTTTCTCCAGTACCTATCGTATGTAACACACCATTTATCAACATGTTTTTATTGTAAATTTCAACATTGTCTTTTTATTAGTATTAATGTGGATATACATGTCAACAAATGTACAGTTTCAATTGTATATTTTACAGATGTATTTTTATTGTAAACTTCCATTATGCTTTTTTATTAGTATTAATTTGGATATGCATGCCGACAAATGTACAGTTTAAATTGCATATTTCAAATAGAAATACCAATATAGTGGTAAACACAAAATACTGCAAAGTCCTTATTTCCTCGGGTGTTCTTGTTCTAGCCTAGAAGCAATGAATGAGTTAGCAGTGAAAGAGACTGCTTTACTTTTAATTTAACAAACACACGTCAGTTCCTTAGGTCACATTAGATTAGATATGAATTAGCGACACGTATAAGTTCCCTCTACTGGAGCCTGGAGTAAAGTTGCTGCTGAAATTTCTATCAGTCAAGCCGTATTCATTTGTAAATCCAAACATTTACTTATACCACATCAAAGAGAATTTATGAGAGCAGTATCTAATGTAAAACGTGCGGCTTTCCGTGGTTAAATGGCAAGTGTTTCTATAAGAAATGAGCTGCATTAGGTTAGAACAATTTTGACTTGCAATTTAAGATTACAAATTATAATGTTTGAATAGGGATTTATGAGATCAGTTTCTATGAGTATTACTGTTTTCTTTCAGTAATATATTAAATGTGTTTTCATTTGTTTGAATGGGTAAAAAGAAAGGTCAGTTTTCAACTGCAATTACAAATACAAGTTTAATCACTTCGAATGGAGTTATATGCGATCAATTTCTAAAAGTATTTATGCTGTTTTCCGAATATAATTGTGATGAGGTTTAATCAGTAACAAATTGTTCACTACTTGTTATGATATGGTCGGAAATTCCAAGTACACATTTAGTATTCCTTCAAGAGGATTGATGAGAGCAGTTTCTACGAGTATCTATTTGTTGTTCCTCTAGTAAATTATATAAGTCTTTATCAGTACAGATTAGGATATAATTTAAATATGAAAATTATATCAGAATAAAGCAACCAAATATATTAAACAGTATCTATTTGTAAATTCAGACATTTACTTATACTATCTCAATGAGAATTTATGAGGACAGTATCTAATGTAAAACGTGCGGCTTTCCGTGGTTAAATGGCAAGTATTTCTATAAGAAACAAGCTGCATTAGGTTAGAACAGTTTTGATTTGCAATTGAAGATTACAAATTATAATGTTTGAATAGGGATTTATGAGATCAGTTTCTACGAGTATTAATGTTTTTTTTCAGTAATATATTAAATGTGTTTTCATTTGTTTGAATGGGTAAAAAGAAAGGTCAGTTTTCAACTGCAATTACAAATACAAGTTTAATCACTTCGAATGGGGTTATATGCGATCAATTTCTAACAGTATTAATCTGTTTTCCGAATATAATTGTGATGAGGTTTGATGAGTAACAAATTGTTCACTGCATGTTACGATATGGTCGGAAATTCCAGGTACATATTTAGTATTACTTCGAAAGGATTGATGATAGCAGTTTCTACGAGTACCTATGTATTTGTTGTGCCAATAGTAAATTATATAAGTCTTTATCAGTATGCATTCGGATCTAATTTAAATATGAAAATTATATCAGAATAAATCAACCAAATATTTTAAACAGTATCTATTTGTAAATTCAGACATTTACTTATACTATCTCAATGAGAATTTATGAGGACAGTATCTAATGTAAAACGTGCGACTTTCCGTGGTTAAATGGCAAGAGTTTCTATAAGAAACGAGCTGCATTAGGTTAGAACAGTTTTTATTTGCCATTGAAGATTACAGATTATAATGTTTGAATAGGGATTTATGAGATCAGTTTCTATGAGTATATTAATGTTTTTTTTTTCAGTAATATATTAAATGTGTTTTCATTTGTTTGAATAGGTAAAAAGGAAGGTCAGTTTTTAACTGCAATTACAAATACAAGTTTAATCACTTCGAATGGGGTTATATGCGATCAATTTCTAACAGTATTTATGCTGCTTTCCGAATATAATTGTGATGAGGTTTGATCAGTAACAAATTGTTCACTACATGTTACGATATGGTCGGAAATTCCAGGTACATATTTAGTATTTCTTCAAGAGGATTGATGAGAGCAGTTTCTACGAGTATTTATTTGTTGTTCTTACAGTAAATTATATAAGTCTTTATCAGCATGCATTCGGATCTAATTTAAATACAAAAATTATATCAGAATGAAACTCCAAATATTTTAAAAACTGTTCACCTGTAAATCCAAACATTTAAAGATAATATTTTAATGAGAACAGTATCTAATGTAACGTGTGCGGTTTTCCGTGGCTAAATTTTAAAATTATTTGCAATAAATAAGCTTTAACGGATTCGAAGAGTTTTCATTTGCATTTCCAAATGAATAGTTTTAATTGTTAAATAGGGATCTATGAGGTCAGTGCAATGTTTTTTTTTTCAATAAAATGTGTTTTTATTGGAAAAAACACATTACACAAAGACACTGACCTCATAGATCCCTATTTAACAATTAAAACTATTCATCTGGAATTGCAAATTAAAACTGTTCAAATCCGTTAAAGCTTATTTGTTAAAAATACTTTTAAAATTTAGCCACGGAAAGCCGCACGCGTTACATTAGATACTGTTCTGATTGGTTCTCATTAAAATATATCTTTAAATGTTTGGATTTACAAGTGGATACTGTTTAAAATAGGTTGTTTCATTCTGATATAATTTTTGTATTTAAAGTAGATCCGAATGTATACTGATAAAGACTTATATAATTTACTATTGGAACAACAAATACATACTCGTAGAAACTGCTCTCATCAATCCTCTTGAAGGAATACTAAATATGTACCTGGAATTTCCGACCATATCGTAATATGTAGGGAACAATTTGTTACTGATCAAACCTCATCACAATTATATTCGGAAAACAGCATAAATACTGTTAGAAATTGATCGCATATAACCCCATTCGAAGTGATTAAACTTGTATTTGTAATTGCAGTTGAAAACTGACCTTTCTTTTTACCCATTCAAACAAATGAAAACACATTTGATATATTACTGAAAAAAAAAAAACATTAATACTCATAGAAACTGATCTCATAAATCCCTATTCAAACATTATAGTTTGTAATCTTCAATTGCAAATCAAAACTGTTCTAACCTAATGCAGCTCGTTTCTTATAGAGACACTTGCCAGTTAACCACGGAAAGCCGCACGTTTTACATTAGATACTGTTCTCATAAATTCTCATTGAGATAGTATAAGTAAATATCTGGATTTACAAATAGATTCTGTTTAAAATATTTACTTTCTTTATTCTGATATAATTTTCACATTTAAATTAGATCCGAATCTGTACTGATAAAGACTTATATAATTTATTAGAGGAACAACAAATAGATACTCGTAGAAACTGCTCTCATCAATCCTCTTGAAGGAATACTAAATGTGTACTTGGAATTTCCGACCATATCATAACAAGTAGTGAACAATTTGTTACTGATTAAACCTCATCACAATTATATTCGGAAAACAGCATAAATACTTTTAGAAATTAATCGCATATAACCCCATTCGAAGTGATTAAACTTGTATTTGTAATTGCAGTTGAAAACTGACCTTTCTTTTTACCCATTCAAACAAATGAAAACACATTTAATATATTACTGAAAAAAAAAACATTAATACTCATAGAAACTGACCTCATAAATCGCTATTCAAACATTGTAATTAGTAATCTGCAATTGCAAATCAAAACTGTTCTAACCTAATGTAGCTCGTTTCTTAAAGAAACACTTGTCTTTTAATCATGGAAAGCCGCATGAATTACATTAGATACTGTGCTCATAAATTCTCACTGATGTGGTATAAGTAAATGTTTGGATTTACAAATGGATATGGCTTGACTCATTTTGCTGGTCAATTCTGATATAAACTGATAACTATTTCAACAGCAACTTTATCTAACTCTTATAGAAACTTATTGACCATATAGGTTCTCATAGATACTTATTAATTTTTGATAATTTTCAATACGGATTGATGAGATTTTTTTGACAGGGTAATTACACAATTCTCGCTTAAATAATTAGGTAATTCGATAGCATTTCACTACAGAAAAAAAAAATAAAAACAATTGATAATTAGATATCGATTAAACCAGTTATACAGGGTGATTTACCACGACATGCGGAAAATTTATCAGTAGGTTGTCCCCACTGAAAGGAGTTAAAAAAATAAAAATTTAAAAAATGTTGTTGGTTTTTGGTATCCTTTAAACTACAAAAACTGTATTCACTTAATGTTGTTTTACGATTGTGAAATAAGAAATAAGTTATGTATCAATAACAGGCTCTGTCTTGGCGATGTTATGCTAACGAATCATACGTTATTGATTCTGGGAATATTTCTACGACCTAATTTTTAACTATACCAATAACACCTCACACTATTTTAATTTTAATTTTTAGTTCTTATAAAGCTCTCAATCTGTAAAGACATTTTACACTTGTTAAATAGAGCGTACTGCAAACACTGTGTTTTACTCGAATACCATACCTTCCTTTTGGTTATGGGCCCAGCTACCGTGTGTGATCGCAAGTGAGTGTGTAATTCGAGACAGTGTAAATAAAGCATAAATAACTATGGCGAGTGGTACATCAACTGCGTTAAAGCGCAATCTAAAACTGTTCAATGGTGAAAACTATTTAATGTGGAAATTCAGACTTCAAGAAATTATTGAGCAAGAAGGGGCTAGTAAAGTGTTAAATGAAGATCCACCGACACCAATTACTGAGGAGTGGATACAGTGGGAACGATTTGCCAGAGGGACATAATCGAGTACTTAGATGACACAGTCGTATCACAAGTGCCACCAGGTCGTGCGACAGCTCGACAAATTTTGGAGAAATTTGATGGTCTATACGCCTGTAAAAAGGTGTCTACTCAGCTCAGCACTTTGTCTCCAAGATCGGTTGTTTAATTGCAAACTAAAGCCAGGTACGTCGCTGAAAAAGCACATGTTAGAAATTGATGAAATGGTGCGTGATATGGTTGCTTACGGCGGGGAAGTGAGTGAAACAACAAAAGTGTGGTACACATTAAACTCATTGCCTCCAAGTTATGCACAAATAAAAGTTGCAATTAAAACTATGTCAGACGAAAGAATTACGCTAGCATTTGTAAAAGGAATGCTGCTGGAACATGAGGAATATCTTGTGCGTGAAAATGCTGATACAAGCATGAAATCTCTTCATTTCCGCACCACAAATGCACATGATAATCGAAAGAAGTTTACTCAAAGAAATAAGCCTGAATTTAAAAATAAGCAGGTGAAAAAGTGTTTTTACTGTGGGCGAAAAAATCATTTTAAACGTGATTGCCATTTTTATAAACAAAGTTTGAAGGTGCATGAAAAACGCAACAAAAGAAATTATCATGAAGCTAGTGCGTCAACAGCAGTAATGGATAAGTCGTTTGCTTTTATGATGTGTGATGAAAACACTGCATCGTGGCGTTTTGTGCTGGACTCTGGTGCAACAGAGCACATCATAAATGACTTTACTCTTTTCACCGAATGCGAAAAGCTGGATAATCCAATTCGCATAACTGTGACGAAAATAGGGACAATCATTGAGGCGACACATATTGGTAAAATAAATGTTACAACTTCACTTGGCTACAGTGGCGAGTTGAAGAATGTCCTCTACAGCAAAAGTGTCCCAACCAACCTCATCTCAGTGAGGCGCATCCAGGAGGCTGGAATGTCGGTGTTGTTCACAGAAACTGGTCATGTCGAGGTCAGAAAAGGGGATACAACAGTTATTAAGGGTAAGCGCATAAATAATTTGTATATTATAGACTTAATAGTACAAAATGCGAATAATACAGCACGGGTTGAGGGTCACGTTGCTGAGGCAAATATTATTGATAAAAATAAAATGTGGCATGAACGACTGGGTCACATAAGCAAAGAAAAATTTACAAAAATTAAAGTAAATCAATTAGCCTATGACACTGTTTGTTTAAAGAATATCAATCCTTTTAATTCGTTATGCGAAGCTTGTATTAGTGGAAAACAAGTACGCTTTCCTTTCGCCAAGATAAAAGATAAAGAGCATATACAAAGGCCATTATTTGTTGTACATTCTGATGTGTGTGGGCCGATAACACCGTCTACGATAGATGAAAAGAATTATTTTGTAAATTTTATCGATGATTATACTCATTATACCGTAACTTATTTAATGACAAATAAATCAGAGGTATTCACTTGTTTTAAAGATTACGTTGCAAAAAGTGAAGCTCAATTCAATACAAAATTGGTTACTTTGTATAGTGACAATGGTAGTGAGTACTTGTCTGGCGAAATGAAGGAATACTGTAAACAAAAAGGTATAACGTATCATCTCACAGTGCCATACACTCCAAAACAAAACGGCTTAGCAGAACGAATGAATCGAACATTAACAGAGAAAGCGCGTGCAATGGTGCACAGTGCGGGTTTAGATAAACGCTTCTGGGGTGAGGCAATCTTAACTGCAACCTATTTGATAAACAGATCACCAACAAAAGCGGTAAAGTTCAATAAAACGCCATATGAAATGTGGCATAATAAAAAGCCAAAATTGGGTCATTTAAAAATATTCGGGTGTACAGCATATGTGCATGATAAAACGAGAAAAAGAAAATTCGATAGTAAATCGTATAAAGGAATTCTCGTGGGTTATGTGCCAAATGGATACTAAATTTTTATTCCGGAATCAGAAAAATTCATAGTTGCACGTGATGTAATATTTGATGAAATTACATACAAAACATCCAGACAAGAACTTGATGACATTGTTAAAATTGGTAGCGAAGTAAATACAGATATAAATGTACCATGGGGTACGGAAAATAATTCAGCAGGGGGTGCTGGAGAAAGTAAATCTGTAGATAATATCACACCTAGTCAAACGGGCGGTAAAAAGTGCAAACAAACCCTTACTGGAAAAGGTGTCCCTGAAAATTGCACTCAAGGTCAAACATCCTCAGTAAAGGATGTCCCTGGACCAACCAGTATGAGCTCAGATAGTGAAAGTGAAAGGGAAAGTCCGTGGGCCTCTACTAAAAAGTTGAGGAAATTAAACAAAGTACAGGTAGTGAGAAGGAGTAAAAGGTTGAAAAATAAACCAATAATGTCATATAAAGAGGATGATTTCGATATAAATAATTATTTGATATGTGATCAAATGTTTGAAAATGAAATTCCTAAATGTTATCAAGACGTAGTTAAAAATGCGTTCAGAACAAAATGGGAAAAAGCAATAAATGATGAGTTTGAATCATTAAAACGAAATAAAACATGGACATTGGTACCGAAGCCGAGTAATACAAATATTGTTGATTGTAAATAGGTGTTTACAATAAAAGGAGACGGTAATGGAAACTCGGTAAGATATAAAACTCGCTTAGTAGCGCGCGGTTTTAGCCAAAGAAAAACATTAGACTATGAGGAAACATTTGCGCCAGTTGCGCGTATTGGTACTTTTAGGTGCGTGCTTGCGTTAGCAAATCAGTTTGAGCTGTTAATTCATCAAATGGATGTAAAAACAGCATTCCTAAATGGAACATTAAAAGAAAATATTTATATGAGAGTGCCTGACGGTGTTGCAGTTCAAACAAATAATATTGTATGTAAACTAAACAAATCTTTGTATGGATTAAAGCAAAGCGCTAGATGCTGGTATGAGTGTTTTAATAACATAATGAATGAACGAGGATTTGTAAATTCGTCATCCGATAATTGTTTATACTTCTTAAACAAAGGTCATGTTCATAAAAACATTTATGTAATTTTACATGTTGACGATTTAGTTATTGCTACAAAAGACATCAATACAATGAATAATTTTAAAAAAATTTTTAATGAAACAATTTGAAATGGTTGATTTAAAGGAAATTAATTATTTTCTAGGAATTAAAATACAAAGATCAGATTCTGAAATTTCACTTGATCAAACCACATACTTAAAATCAATATTAGAAAAATTTAGAATGAATGAATGTAATCCGGTTAGTACACCAATGCCTGTAAAATTAAATTATTTAGCATTAAATTCAGATGATAACTATGATGCACCTTGTAGAAATTTAATTGGCTGTTTAATGTACGCAATGCTGTGTACGCGACCAGATTTATGCACTGCAGTAAATCTACTTAGTAGATATCAAAATAAATGTAATAAAGAACTATGGCAATGCTTAAAACGTGTATTAAGATATGTTAAAGGAACGATTGACATGAAATTAGTATATAAGCGTAATGAAAATTACGAAAGAAAATTGACAGGGTATGTTGATGCGGACTGGGCAAGTAATGAATTGGATCGTCGAAGTACAACAGGTTGTTTATTTAAATTATTTGAAAATTGTACGGTGACATGGATCACACGACGACAAAATTCAGTTGCTGCCTCGTCCACAGAGGCTGAATACATGGCTGTATTTGAGGCTGTAAAAGAGGCCTTGTGGATTAAATCCTTGTTAGTCAGTATTAATGTCAATATGTCAGAACCGATAACACTGTATGAAGACAATCAAAGTTGTATAGCACTGGCAAATAATCCAGTTAGTCATAAACGTTCTAAACATATCGACATTAAATACCATTTTATACGAGAGCAAGTAGAGAACAATGTTGTCTGTTTGAAATATTTGTCTACAGATCATCAGGAGGCCGACTTACTGACGAAATCTTTACCATCACATCAGTTCAGGGAGCTGAGGGAGAAGATGGGATTACAAGAAAAATAGAAAACAAAATTCTATGGAAACTCTAGTATTAAGATGTTTAACAAAATGTTATTGTTTTAAATTCAAATAATCAAGAATGATAAGTATTGTTACTCATTTAAGAGTTCATGGTCTGGTTAAGTTTTTGAGGGGTTTTCCTTAACCCTTGCAACAAATGTTGGGCCATTAGTTGTTCTACTCTCCATAAAATAGTTAGTATAAGTTCATACATTTTTTGAGGGGGTGTGTTGGTTTTTGGTATCCTTTAAACTACAAAAACTGTATTCACTTAATGTTGTTTTAAGATTGTGAAATAAGAAATAAGTTATGTATCAATAACAGGCTCTGTCTTGGCGATGTTATGCTTACGAATCATACGTTTTTGATTCTGGGAATATTTCTACGACCTAATTTTTAACTATACCAATAACACCTCACACTATTTTAATTTTAATTTTTAGTTCTTATAAAGCTCTCAATCTGTAAAGACATTTTACACTTGTTAAATAGAGCGTACTGCAAACACTGTGTTTTACTCGAATACCATACCTTCCTTTTAATGTGACCAAAAGAATTACCTTATTTTTTTGTAGGAATGCGCCGAATATGACTTTAACTAATCTGACGTAACGCGGTCCAACCACATCCCCCCCCCCCCCTTCTCATCAGACTGACAGCGAAGCTGGAGAGGGTAGAAGTGACGTTTTGGTTTTAATCACACTACAAAAATAGCAAAAATTAAAATAAGTTTTGTAGTATACAGCACAGCACAAAACGTAAAAGTAATGGAAAGTCAAAGAAAATGTTACATTAAATGCACTTTTCTAAGCGCCGAGTGGCGTACTGAACATCGATCTACGAATAAAATTTAAAATTTAATTTTAATAGGCTCAATGTTTTTCGACGCATTGACCCAATTTCAGTGAATTCTACAATAATAAGTGGGATATTTACTCAAACCCGTCGATAACAAAAAACACCAAACTCGGCCGTACTTTGTACCTGCCGCGGCGTTCGACCGAAATCAAAAAATGTGGCACTTTGAGGACGCGCCAGCTTAACTTTTTATGCTAATTAAGAAAATTTAAGCATCTCTTATATATTCTTTCTCAACTAAGTTTCTTACCCTATCACTGACCTGAGACAAGTAACAGTACCTGTATAACCAAGCAATACAGGTTTCCGTGACTATATTAATTTGATAAATATTCTAAAAAGATTTGTCGATAAAGATTTCAACTGTATAGAATATTTATAGTGTAACTAAATATTTCCTATACAGATATATTCTGTATTTGATCTGTACAGCGATTATAAAGTATTAATCTTTATATACTTTCCTATATAGAATATATGATTTACATATATAGCACATATAGAGTATCGTTATATTATCGACAACTCATCTATATAGATTCAGTAAAGTTCTCCGGTAAAAACATTTCCTGTTTTCGAGCCTGTATTACTACTTTATTAAATCTATATGTCATCTATACGAATGGCTATGGGTATTCTATGCTAAACAGTTATTGAATCTTTACGTAATCGATACCGAAATTTCTGCATTTATAGCACATATGAAGTGTCATTATATTGTAGGTTAGATAAAATGCACCAGTATAGATCGTGTTCTAGGTCTAAAAGATTCATTAGTTCTCTGTTCAAATTGAAGATCAGATTATTTTAGTTTTATTCCCAGAAGATAATACCGGTTCACCTGTGATATAACATTGTGTACAATAAAGCTAGTGGACGACGACGACGACGACGACGACGACGACGACGACGACGACGACGACAGCGACAGCAACAGCAACAGCAACAGCAGCAGCAACAGCAACAGCAACAGCAACAGCAACAGCAACAGCAACAGCAACAGCAACAGCAACAACAACAACAACAACAACAAAGCATAACCTAGTTTGAAGTCTGCCTAAGGCGGACAGCTGTAACAAGCATTATCGTCAAACCAAACCAGACCCGCCTCGTCCAACCACACATTTACCATGACGCTACGCGCCGTGGTTGTCTGGTTGGCTCCGAGCCGGGATCCGATGAGGTGCATTCTTGTAACAAGAAATGTCAAATAAATTCGTTTTGTTGTTGTTGGATTGCCAGACGAAGCTTTAGCCATTCGACCATCGACATCGCTACAAATGTTGAATGTGTATTAAGTACAAGTGACAAAAATTAAAGAAATATATTTTTTTTAATTTAAATGATTAATAACTTTTTTATTTACTGATTAAATTTTTTCAAAAACAATGGGGTTCTTTCATTTCCTCAACAAATTCTAATAAATAACATAGGTCCACAAAAAAGGACATTGTTCTAAGGTCTTCATCTAACCTTTCTGAAGTATTTTGATGCGCTGAAGTTAATTTTGGACATAAATTTCTATCGTGCCAGTTTCCTTTTGCCACCCCTAGGAGATAAAAGAGTGGTGCTATTGCATTTTCTTCAGCAATTTCATTATCTGTAGAATAGTCAGCAGTATACCTACCTACGTAAACATATATAACACAAGCGAGATCCGCTCGCCAGCACAGGGTCTGCTAGCCGAACGTGTTAAGCCGCGCAGCAAGAGTTGTCAAGTCAAGATCTGCGTGGGTTCGACTCCCGCTCGCCGCAATCAACAATGTAAGGTAGGTAATCATAATGTTTCATAAAATTAATTAGGACCTCCGATTAAAGAACTTATATCTAGATACATAATGGCATTGATTTATTTGTCGCTGAAAGACTCACAATCTAAGGCACTTCTTCCCATAAGTTGCTGATTGGCCCATCGGCGTATTCGCGGCCGCTCGTGCACGATCGGCTTCAGTTCGATTATCATAATTTCAGTTGACAGTTCGGCCATTAATGTCAATAAATGTTTTTCGTGTTCTCCGACCAAAAACTGGTGAAAAAGTAATTTTATTTTAAGTTGTGATTTGCTTAATACCTAAATAATATTCTCTATTCATATTTACACAGTTTAGTGACAATATATTTTGTGCAAATAAATAGTGAAGTGCTCTGCCGTTTGCAGAAAGCAGTTTAGAAAAGAAGAAAATCGATCGTTCCATAGTCGTAACATGATGAGGTTCAGTTTACAGTTATAAAGTAAATAGCAATTAAATTTTAATATCCTTTCAATACATATTTATCTTACTGTTTTATCTTACTGTAATATCGTATGCCTACATCACGTTATATAAAGAGCTGGTAATGCAGGAATTGCAATAATTCATTTTAATGAAAATATTTACCATTCTACACATTTTCTACACACACAACGCCACTGTTGCCTATGGAATGTGATGTTCATCTATCCATTTTAATGGACATATAATGTGACTATGTTAGGAGCAAACAAGGTATATAGTGAAAAGATAGCCTGTTATGTATCTAGATATAAGTTCTTTAATCGGAGATTAGGACAGTAAAAATAATATAAATAATGTATCCCATAAAGCTGTGAAAGAAGTACGTCTAGAACAAATAAAATTGTTTTTATTTGCAACAGCCTATGTAGCGTATATAGGTATAGTTGACCTGTATTGTTACGATAGCGATCCGATAAATTGAACTTTGTTCGACCTATATGTAAAATATATTTTAATATCGTGGCGATAGCGGATCGATAAATACCAACTTTATTCTACCTAAATCCATAATGTATTTAAACCCGTATCGTCGCCGTACCCAAAGAATACAGGCTATCTTTATCGAGTAAAGATTTTAAGATAGAACCGATACAGGTTATATACAGTCTGGTTATACGGGTAGCGTATCTTTGCAAATCTTTTTGCAACAATAATTACTAAATTACTTAGGA
The DNA here is from genome assembly GCA_936432065.2 of Rutpela maculata. Taxonomy (NCBI): domain Eukaryota; kingdom Metazoa; phylum Arthropoda; class Insecta; order Coleoptera; family Cerambycidae; genus Rutpela; species Rutpela maculata. The sequence continues at coordinate 44,429,891 of OW386289.2, forward strand.
CCACTCTACAATTTTACATGGACTTTCCCACATATAAGACTAAAACGCCATTTTATTTTCCGCATATCGTGATAAATCATCCTGTATAGTACTATGTCTTTGGCTTTCACAGGGCAAAAAAAATAAATCAACAATGGGAATGCCCCTAAATAATATCGTCTTATATAATATATATACAAAGTTGTCAGGGTCAGAGAGAAATTAAGAAAAATATATACATACATAATATATCATATGATGGATAGGCGTACATAGTTACTTATCAAATTATGCAATAAAAAAAAATCAAAACTAATGAAAATATCTAAGTGTATGTACTTGACTTGGTGAATAGTGGTAACCCTTGTGGGTCTCAATTTGACAATCTAATCTGACTCTATGAATTAATTAGATAACTAATAGATTAAGTAAATAATTTTGTAATTATTAACATAAAATATTGGGCAATGGTAATAATACCTGTTGTTTGCACACACAATTGTCCATTGATGACTTACTTGACAACTCTGCAAGATATAAGTTCACATATCATCCCATATCCAGCGATGTACCAGCAGTTGACCATGGATCTCTTGAGGATTGTCGACAATAATTTGGCTAACCGGGGGGTTCCAACTCGACCAAAGGGCGTCGATAATACGTTTGACGAAATAAGATGGTACGAGTAATAAAATGTAGAGGAGAAAAATAAAACCCCCATATGAGGGTTTCCTTCCTTTCATTTTAGTTCAGACAAAGTAGATATTCTCGGCGGGGTTAATATGGGCGTCTTGACCAGTTACCACAACGAATATCCCCGTAACACAGGTAGTTGGAAAGAAAAAAAAATACCAGAAAGTGTCTATCAAAAATATACTTCCCACAACTATGAAATCCTCTTCACAGGTTAAATCCCATATAGGTAATCAGGCAATACAACACTGATTATTCACGTCTTCGAAATGTTAACGTTAATTGTTAGTCAACCACTGACAAGCTACTCCAAAATTCTAAAATCAACCCTTTTTTCTAATATCTAAAAAAAAACCGCGAGGTCGATCGCTGGACTATGAGCGCCATCCTTTTATTATCTATTCTACTAACGAAATCAATCTAAATATTAAAGAAGCGAACTACCTACTAACAGCTAATTAAAATTAATATGCAGTAAGTAGGCAACCCATAATACACTAATTGCTAAATATCTTACGGAAATTTCGATCCGTAACAGTATGTGTGCGTGTATACCGTTTCTTGTAAACACAATAACTTCTGTTAGACTTAAAATAATTGATTCAAATTTTGAACATGTATAAAATAGAATAGTAGAATATTTCCTATTGAAATTGTGCCATATCCCTCACACAGAGTGATCACCAAAGACCAAAGGCCTGTAAACTCTCATTTTCATATTTTCGGTATTATTTTAATTTTAGAGCAAAATGTAACCAAGATTTTTGGTTAAGAACACAAAAATATAAAGACGTACAAAATTTCCAAACCGCAACATACAGGGTCGAACCAACTTTATGTAGATTAGATGGTATATTAATTTTACCCTAAGACTATTATGGAATGAATAAAGTTGCAATCGGTCGTTGCAGACTACGAATGTATTAAATACGATAAACTTTGTTGAGCCTAATATTTTTCTTTAGAATTTGAAATGTATATAAAACAGCACGGTAGAATACTTTCTATTGAAATTGAATCACATTAGTCATACAGGGCGATCGTTAGAGGCATGTAAACACACATTTTTTATATACACCATGTCTTCTTATAATTTTAGTTACTTTTTGTGATTGCCGTTGTAATAACATCATTACTGGTACTGGGAAATTTCCTGAACTTGTGTCAGATTTTACGTATACCGACATCAACTATACATATTTCATTTCAAATAATTGATTTTGTTGTTGCATAGCTGACCTAATTATTCCACAAAAGTAAATTTGACGATTTGGCTCAACGAGCGCTTTCCATTATTTTTCTATGTGGCAATTGCCAAAAAAAATATTTAATTTAAACATATAAATTATTGTGCCTATTGTATCAACGAATATTTTCATTTCATTTTTTTTTTCGTGTAAACTGTGGCTGTTGTCCGAACGCATATCTAATATGTACAATACATATTGTGACGTGTTTCCACGTCTAGGAAACCACCCTTGCAAATTCCGTGGGTTCCAAAAATTATAAAAAGAGATAACCACTAACACACTTTATTAAATAATTTACTGGATACTTCACAATACTATTATTAACTTAAATGCACTTTACTGACTAAAAATAACAGTGTTTATCACTTTGTTTTCACCTCTCTTGTCAATTCCAACTTTCTTCTCGCCGAGAATGCGGCCTTATATACCTAAAAACGACAGATCCCGAACTTTCTGTGATGACGCCACCATTCTCTAGATAGTTTCAGATGTCATCACTCTAGAGCTTCTAGTAGGTTCTTTCTGTAGTAGGTACAAACCTCCACATTCAGACATCCCAACTAATTATTGAATTCTGTGTTGCCTACATTCTGGGGTTGCAACACATCACACTGCCCCCTCCTTAAGCCTGAACGTCCCGGTCAGGCAAATCAGCCTCTTTCACATACTTCGCCAGTCTATCCAAGTGTACGATCTTCATCTTGGACTTCTTGCTTCGTTGAATCTGATAGACGACATCATTAATTCGGGTAATAACAGTATACGGTCCACCCCAAGGAGGTTGAAGTTTCGGGGGTTGTACAACCAAACCAGATTCCCACCTTGAATCCCCCTGTACTGGCATTCCGACCATAACGAGCCTTCAAGCGGTTACTAGCTTTGGTCGTCTGCTCTCGGTCATTCTCCGGCTGTTCGCGACTTTCATTTCTGTAGTTGCTCATGGAAAATGGTTCCCCACTGGCAGCACAATTCTTACACTTGCGACACCAGGCCTCCACATCCTGGCGACTATTAACCCAATAAAACCGATCCCATGCTCTACTCAATGTCTTGTTTATGCCGAAGTGTCTGCTGGACGTTTCATTATGCGCTTCCTGGAGTACTTCTGGTACACGACACCTGGGAATCACTAGATGCATAGCAACCTGCTTCCCATCTGGGCGTTCCCATGCTCTCCTCAAAAGCCCGTCTATGACCGTAAGTGAATCCCATTGTGACCATAAAGCCTTCAACCCCACTTCTTTGTTGGAAACATCCTTCCATACTGGACGCGTTCCCCCTTCTTTTGCTCTCAACATGGGTGCAATTTCTACATCGCGCAATTGCTCTTGCCTCAGTTTTCTTTGTCCAACTGTCTGGAAGATCGACCTTGACAGTGTTGACTTCAACCATGTTCGGCAATTTTCCCACCTGAGGGTAGCGGTTGCAATCTTCCTTGTCTGGTTTTCTGGATAATGCAGGAGTTCTGACTGCCTGCGTTGTTAATGGCCTTGTTTTCTGGCATTGGTCGTTCACTTTTGACAGAATAATTTGTTCGTTCCCAATCCTTAAGACTCGCTTTCCTACGTCAACAATAAATCCATACTGTTCCATGATGTCCAGTCCCAAAATTAAGTCATCCGTGATGTCAGCCACGATGACCCTGTGGTCAAACCTTAAATGTCCAATCTGTAAACCCAGGTCTACATCTCCATGAACCGTAGCTCTGTCTTCCTTAGCTGTCCGGACATTTTGCCTCTTGTTAATCTTTATACCCGTCATAAATCCTGGCCGTACTATTGATGACGTAGTGCCTGTATCGATGGTAAACATGCATTTCCTGTCATGTACACAGCCTTGTAACAACAGAATGCTTGCAATTCTTCGAAGCTGGGAAATCTTAATTTCTCTGGGGGCACTGCATTCCTTAGCCAGCACAGCCCCCCTGGTGTAGTTTTCCTGCTTCTCTTCAACATTCACAGCATTTACTCGACTCTCCGAATTCTGCCGTCGACAGTCTCGTTTCATATGTCCTACCTTGCCGCAGTTGTAACATTTAATACCACCACTCGGCATTCCTTTATTTTGCTGTTTTTCCTGCTTTCCGAGGCCATCCAATTTATCGAATAATTTGGTGAACATTTTTTGCATCTCAGTCAACATTGGGTTCTGGTTCGTTTCTGGTTGTGATTCTTCGAGAGTCACAGCTCGCACTCTCGACCTTGTAGTATACCTGTAAGCGGCTTCTACTTCAAGTGCACGCACCAAAGCTTCGCTACTACTTTGGTGTCTCGTCAGCCTCAGAACTCGCCTGACCTCTTCGTCCCTTATGCCATCTAAAAAGGCCCCCACCGCTAATTGTTCCTGAAATTCTCTAGGTGCACTAGGATACGCCAGGTGTGCCAGTCTCTCTATTGCGGCTTAGAATTCTTGTAAACTTTCCCCAGCTTTTGTGTCCGTAATTTTAGCTGGGCCTGGTATACTTGGGCGAGATGTTGGTCGCCATATCTCAAGTCCAATGCAGCTTCCAAGACTTTGAAGTCCCTTTGTTTCTCCACTGGGATAGTCTGAAGTAACTCTGAGGCCTGGCCCCTTAACGCCAGAACTAATGCCATAGCCTTTTCCTCGTTATCCCAGTTATTCGCCGATGCTGTTGCCTCGAATTGTCTCTTGTAGGTTGTCCATGAACTTTGGCCGTCAAAAGAAAGAGGTTTTAGTCGCCGACCTGATGATACCACCTGCTGGCTTCCTATATCTCTCAACTGTCGTTTAAGCCGGACTAGTTCTCCTTTGACTTCTTCTTCGAACTTGTTTACTTTCTCTTTAAGTTCAGTTACTTCTCCTTTTACTTAACTGACTTCTGTCTCCACTACTCCTAATTTACCTTCGACCTTGTTTGACTTCACATTTTAGTACTTCATTGGCAGAAATGATAGCGTCCTGTTGTATTTTCATTTGTTCATTCAGAATTTTTCCTTAACTCCTCCTGGCGTCTTTCTTGTTCTTCTTTCTCCTCTTGCTGTCGTATTTTCAAGTCTTCCATCATTCATTTTCTTCAATTCGTCTCTTTCTTCTTGACGTCTTGTTTCTTGCTCTTCTTTTTCTTCTTGACGTCGCTTTCTTGTTCCTCTTTTTCCTCTTGACGTCGCTTTTCTTGTTCTTCCTTCTCCTCTTGCTGTCATATCTTCAGGTCTTCCATAATTTTTCTCTGTTCGGCTTTTTCTTCTTGGCGTCTTATTTCTTGCTCTTCTTTTTCTTTTTGACGTCTTCTTTCTTCATCCTCTTGACGCTGCTGGTCCATCATCTTCTTAAATTCCGCAAGTAGATCCTTCATTTGTTTCTCTCCTGCCATACTTCTTGTTTCTATGGGCATAAGATTATGTTAAAATAAAATAAATTTAACTGTCACGTCAATATCGGTAATGGAACTTTCCAGAAAAATCTCGAAACAGCACGAAAAAGTCTTATCCAGAGTCTTTTGTCACTATCCAGTTCAGAGAATTTAATAATCTCCACTAATGTCCAAATGGAAAAGTTCTAGTAATTTTCACGCACACAAATGAGTCTTTTTCAGTGTTTCTATCACTTCTCAGTTTAAAAGATTTAATTATCACACTAATGTCCTAATAAAATGTTCTGCAATGTCTCAAAAATGCACTTAACACTATTTTCCTGTTCGAAAATAACCCTCGAACAATGTCCAGTAAATTAGTCCTCTGTGTTAGCACTAACCCTCGAGAATACTTCTCGAACACTTCAGATCCTCTTGTCATAAAGCTCCTCTTGTCATAAAATTCCGCTTCCTGACACCAATTTGTGACGTGTTTCCACCCCTAGGAAACCACCCTTGCATATTCCGTGGCTTCCAAAAATTATAACAAGAGATAACCACTAACACACTTTATTAAATAATTTACTGGATACTTCACAGTACTATTATTAACTTAAATGCACTTTACTGACTAAAAATAACAATGTTTATCAGTTTGTTTTCACTTTGGAGTCTTAACCTCACTTGTCAATTCCAACTTTCTTCCCGCCGAGAATGTGGTCTTATATACGTAAAAACGACAGATCCCGAACTTTCAGTGATGACGCCTCCATTCTCTAGATAGTTCCAAATGTCATCACTCTAGAGCTTCCAGTAGGTTCTTTCTCTAGTAGGTGCAAACCTCCCCATTCAGACATGCCAACTAATTATTGAATTCTGTGTTGCCTACATTCTGGGGTTGCAACACATCACAATATGAAAATTGTAAAATAAACGTAATAAGACGTTTTCTGCCTTTTTCTTCAGTATTTTACTTTTTCGGTAATAAGTGAGATTAATTAAAGGTCTTTATACAAAATAAATTCTATACTAATGGAATTTTTAAACACACTGAAATCATTAGTAAATAAAGTACATTAAAATAAAAGGGTATCGCAAGTAAAAATAATTGTTAAATGAGTATTTTTTTTTTAATTAAGACAAATAGAACAATGTTAAAAAAAGTCCCAAAATTGGTAAAAAAAAGTTAGTTTCCACACTTTACCACGAATGGGCCAAAAAAGGGCTTATTTGGAGGTGGCATTGAAATTGATATTAGCACTTGCAACAAAAAGTTGTTCTTTAGTGCAGGAAATTCTTTTAAAATAGAAAAAGAAGCAAAAATTGTAAACTCACCCGCCCCCCTCCCCGCCCCTCATTTCCCTCACCCCTCATCCCCCAAAAGAACAGTGTAAGTCACAATATCTAATACACGGTTATTTATTTATAAAAAAACTCCTCGTTGAATGGTATATTATCAGGTTATAATGTGATTACTTCTGAATATCTTTTTAGAGATTTTATTGGTTTTAATTGCAAAAGAAATCCCTAATCGCCCAGTTTGATATTTTTTTATCATAATAAGGTGATTTAGTCAATTCAGATGAATATTTCTTACCCACAATATTTCTCACACTTTGAGGGTACATATCACTATCCAGAAAATATTACTTGTTTTATATATTAGAAAATTTTTTAGTTATTTAAATGACTTTTGGTTGAGAAAACGAGAATCTTCACTTTATGGCATCCAAATAAGGGTTTGTTTTTAATGCATTCCCGAGATTTTGCGTCAAAACGGGCGACGGATTCGTTTTCAGCACCCCAATATTAGTAAAAAAAGATGGCTTCTACACTTTACCACGGATGTGAGAAAAAAGCACTTTTTTAAACATTTTTCTTGTCAGTAAACAGGAACAAGTAATATCAAACTTTACAAAATAATCTGATTAATAAAATTACTTTCACAGCGTAAATTTGAGTCCTGCCGTTAAAAAAAAAACAGTCACGTAAACTGCCAACTTTGTATATTTTTCTCAGAAATAAATTATACGAGGAGACCATGAGTTGTTTGAATATACTGGTTACAATAAACAATGGTAGATCGGTAGGAATAAAGTCCAAAACTTCTAATTCGGCGTTATACTGACACCACTGGCAACCCCCGACTTAAAACTATTCTTTTTTTTATTAATATTGTAACATGTTTCCACCCTTAGGAAACCACCCTCGCAAAATCCGTGGGTTCCAAAAATTATAACAAGAGATGTCCACTAACACACTTTATTAAATATTTACTGGATACTTCACAATACTATTATTAATTTAAATACACTTTACTGACTAAAAATCACAATGTTTATTACTTTGTTTATCTTTGAACTCTTAACCTCACTTTCTATACTTTCTGAACTTCTGAACTACTCGCCGAGAATGCGGTCGGTCTTTTATACCTAAAAATGACAGATCTCGATTGTTCTGTGATGACGCCACCATTCTCTAGATAATTCCAGATGTCACTTTGGAATCTTCTGGTAGGTTCTTTTTCGAGTAGGTGCAAATACATCATTCTAGGGGTTGTAACATATTACACTGCCCCCTCCTTAAGCCTGAACGTCCCGGTCAGGTAATTCAGCCTCTTTCACGTACTTCGCCAGTCTATCCAAGTGTACGATCTTCATCTTGGACTTTTTGTTTCGTTGAATACGATAGACGACATCATTAATTCGGGTAATAACAGTATAAGGTCCTTCCCAAGGAGGTTGAAGTTTCGGTGACTTCCCTTTCTTCCGCTGTGGGTTGTACAGCCAAACCAGATCTCCTGCCTTGAATCCTTCTGAGCTACCCTTACGGTCGTATCGAGCCTTCATTCGGTCACTGGCTATGGTGATTTGGTCTCTAACCAGCTCATGAACATTTCTTAGCCGTTTACTCATTTCATCCACATAGCTGTTCACAGGAAGCTGTTCTCCGCCTGGTGTTCCGAAAATCAAATCACACGGCAGTCTGATCTCGTGTCCAAATACTACACGGGCTGGTGTTTGTTTCGTAGACTCGTGGATAGCAGCTCTGTATGCCATGAGGAAGAACGGTATGTGGAGATCCCAATCGCGTTGATTCTTATGAACCACTTTAGAAAGATGTTCTTTCATGGTCTTGTTATGTCGTTCCACCATTCCATCTGATTGCGGGTGAAGGGCTGTTGTCCGTGTTTTGTGTATCCCCAATAACTTGCAGATTTGCTGAAACACTCCTGACTCAAAGTTCCTCCCTTGATCTGAGTGCAGCTCCAGGGGTACACCAAACCGACATATCAAATTATCTACCAAGACTTTGGCGACAGTGACTGCTTCTTGGTTTGGAATTGCATAGGCCTCTGGCCACTTACTAAAATAGTCCATGGCAACCAGTATGTACTTGTTCCCATCCTTGGTTACTGGGAATGGGCCGGCTATATCGATCGCGATCCTCTCGAAAGGAGCTCCGACGTTATATTGCTTCATTGCACCCCCACTTCTAGTCTGTGGTCCCTTACTGGCTGCACAAATTTTGCAATTGCGACACCAAGCTTCCACATCTTGACGACTATTTACCCAATAAAATCGTTCTCGTACTTTATTCAGGGTCTTATTAAGGCCGAAGTGCCCACCGGATGCTCCATTATGCACTTCCTGAAGTACTTTCGGTACTCGAAACCTGGGAATCACTAGACGCATAACAACTTCCCTGCCATCCGGGCTTTCCCAAGCTCTCTTTAGCAGCCCGTTCATGACTTTAAGTGAATCCCATTGGGCCCACAAAGCCTTCAATCCAACTGCCTTATCCGAAACATCCTTCCACGCTGGTCGAATTCCTTTCTCCTTTGCTCTCAATATAGCCCCAATTTCTGTGTCATTCAGTTGTTCTTGTCTCAGGGCTTCGGTCGTCCAATCGTCCGGAACCTCTATTTTAATAGTGTTGACGGCCACCGTACCCTGCAATTTCTCAACGTGGCGGCAGTGCTTGCAATCTTCCTTGCACGGTCTTCTAGATAAAGCGTCTGCGTTCTTATGACATCTTCCAGGTCGATGTTCGATTTTGAAATCATACTGTTGCAGCCGTTCTATCCAACGAGCCAGTTGACCTTCAGGGGTTTTCAACTGCAACAGCCATTTTAATGCAGCATGGTCGGTCCGAATCTTGAAATGTCGTCCATAAAGATATTTATGAAAATGGTCCACTGATTTAACGATGGCCAGTAACTCTTTCCGGGTTACACAATACTTTCTTTCCGGTTTGGACAGCACCTTGCTGAAGTACTCGATCACTCTTTCCTGCCCATTCTGCATTTGAGACAGTACACAACCGACCGAAGAATTGCTGGCATCCGTGTCTAAAATAAAAAGTCCTTCCCGTTGTGGGTACGCTAGCACAGGACCAGTGCATAGAGCTGCCTTCAATCTTCTCCATGCCGTTTCACATTCCGGTGTCCATTGGTACTGCACTTTCTCTTCTGTCAGCCGGTGTAATGGCTTCGCAATTTCTGCAAACCCTTCCACAAAGCGCATATAATAAGTGCAGAGGCCAAGGAAGCTCCGTACTTCATGAACGTTAGATGGTCTTGGCCAATCTCGTACAGCAGAAATTTTGTCGGGGTCTGTTTGTATTCCATCCGAAGACACCGTTGACTTCTTTCTGGAATAGCAGGCACTTCTTCGGGTTCAACTTCAGATGGGCATTCCTGACTCGCCCAAATACTTCTTGAAGATTTTTCAAATGTTCTGTAAAATCCTGTCCCATAACAAGCACGTCGTCAAGGTAAACCAGGCACGTCCTCCAGGTTAGCCCTCGCAGTACGAATTCCATCAATCTTTCAAAGGTAGCTGGCGCATTGCAAAGTCCAAAAGGCATCACAGTAAATTGATAAAGACCACTGCCTGCTGAAAACGCTGTCTTCTCCTTATCATCAGGATGAAGCCCCACTTGCCAGTATCCACTCCTAAGGTCTAACGTAGAAAACCATCGTGAGCCTGCCAACATGCTTAACGTGTCGTCAATTCGTGGTAATGGGTAACTGTCTTTCTTCGTGACATCATTTAATTTTCGATAATCGACACAAAATCTTAATGTTCCGTCCTTCTTGGCAACCAAAACGACTGGCGATGACCAGGGACTCGTTGACTCCTCAATGACTCCATCTTGCAGCATCTTGTTTATCATTGCCGAGGCATCCTCTTGTTTCGCTAATGGAAGCCTCCTAGGTGGTTGTCGAATAGCTGGTGAGTCGCCAGTATTTATCCGATGCTGGACTATGTCTGTTTTTGTAAGGGCCTCTGTATTCTTGGCAAATACTGAACTTTCCTTTTCCAGGAACTTGATTGCCTCCCTTCACTTATCCTCAGATAAATGCTCCAACTGGATACTCAGCAAGGTCAAAACTTCCTGGTCTATTTTCGTAGACGAACTTCCCTCTGTTTGTTCCTCGCACCTCGCTACCCATGTGACCGGTTCATAGGAGCCAATCGGTTTGCCTTCCTTAATTGTCACCGAGTGGGAATTTAAATTAACAACTCTAATTGGGATTTTGTCTTTAGTCCGGGTTAAAGTTCTCGCCACAATAATATTGGATAGGGACTTAATCGATTCGTCATCTTCAACTAGGCCAACACGGTACCCTCCAGGATTTCCTTCTAAGGCAACATCAATCATTTGTTCTGAATGAGCAGGAATCTTGATTGTTTGTGTTGTTAACAACCTTGCTTTATGGAATTGGTCGTCTGCGGTTGCCAGAATAAATTCCTCATTTCCAATTTTTAAGACTCGCTCCCCTACGTCAACAATAAATCCCTACTCTCCCATGATGTCCAGACCCAAAATGAAATCATCCATAATGTCAGCCACAATGACCTTGTAATTGAACCTCAACCGTCCAACCTGCAGTTCCAAGTTGATTTCTCCATGGACCGCAGCCCTGTCCCCCGTGGCTGTCCGAATGATTACTCCATTTTGCTTCTTGTCAATCTGCAAGCCTGATATAAACCCTGGCCGCACTATTGATGACGTAGCACCGGTGTCAATAGTAAACACGCATTTTCTTCCATTCACATATCCTTGCAACAACAGACTGCTTGGAATTCTTTGGAGCTGGGAAATATTTATTTCTCTGGGGGCACCGCATTCCCTAGCCAGCACAGCCCCCTTGGTGCTGGCTATCTTTAGTTTTCCTGCTTCTCTTCAACATTCACAGCATTTACTCGACTCTCCGAGTTCTGCTGTCGACAGTCTCGTTTCATATGTCCCACCTTGCCGCAGTTGAAACATTTAATACCTCCGCTCGGCTTTCCTTTATTTTGTTGTTTCTCCTGCTTTCCGAGGCCATCCAATTTATCGCATAATTTGGTGAATATTTTCTGCATCTCAGTCAGCAAGGGGTTCTGGTTCATTTCTGGTTGCGATTCTTCGAGAGTCACAGCTCGAACTCTCGACCTTGGAGTATCCCTGTAAGCGGCTTCTACTTCGAGTGCACGCACCAAAGCTTCGCTACTACTTTGGTGTCTCGTCAGCCTCAGAACTCGCCTGACCTCTTCGTCCCTTATACCATCTAAAAAGGCCCCCACGGCTAATTGTTCCTGGAATTCTTTAGGTGCATTTGGATACGCCAGGTGTGCCAGTCTCTCTATCGCAGCTTCAAATTCTTGTAAACTTTCCCCAGCTTTTTGCATCCGGGATTTCAGCTGAGCCTGGTATAATTGGGCAAGGTGTTGATCGCCATACCTCAAGTCTAATGCAGCTTCCAAGACTTTGAAGTCCCTTTGTTTATCCACTGGGATAGTTTGAAGCAACTCTGAGGCCTGGCCCCTTAACGCCAGAACTAATGCCATGGCCTTTTCCTCATTATCCCAGTTGTTCGCACACGCTGCTGCCTCAAACTGCCTCTTGTACGTCGTCCAGGAACTTTGGCCATCAAAAGAAGGAGGTTTTAGTCGCTGACCTGATGATACCACCTGCTGGCTTCCTCTATCTCTCAACTGTCGTTTAAGCCGGTCTATTTCTCCTTTAACTTCTTCTTCGAACTTGTTTACTTTCTCTTTAACTTGACTGACTTCTGTCTCGACTTCACCTACTTTTTCTTCTACCTTGTTTATCTCTTCTTTGACTTCACTCTTTAATCCTTCGTTGGCAGAAATGATAGCGTCCTGCTGTATTTTCATTTGTTCATTCAGAATTTTCCTTAATTCTTCTTGGCGTCTTTCTTGTTCCCCTTTTTCTTCTTGACGCTGTCTTTCTTGTTCTTCTTTTTCTTGTTGGTGTCTTATTTCCAGATTTTTCATCATTTTCTTTAATTCACCTCTTTCTTCTTGACGTCTTGTTTCTTGCTCTTCTTTTTCTTCTTGACGTCGCTTTTCTTGTTCTTCTTTTTCTTTCTGACGTCTTGTTTCTTCATCCTCTTTTTCTTTCTGACGTCGTCTTTCTTGTTCTTGACGTCTTCTTTCTTCATCCTCTTTTTCTTTCTGACGTCTTGTTTCTTCATCCTCTTTTTCTTTCTGACGTCTTGTTTCTTCATCCTCTTTTTCTTTCTGACGTCTTATTTCCTGATCTTCCATAATTTTCTTTAATTCGTCCCTTTCCTCTTGACGCCGTTTTTCTTCCTCCTGGCGTTTTCTTTCCTGTTCTTCTTTGTCTTCTTGACGCCGTTTTTCCTCCTCCTGGCGCTGCTGTGCCATCATTTTTTGGAATTGTTCGAATAAGTCCTGTATTTGTTTATCGGATGCCATACTTCTTGTTGTTACGGGCATACGATGAAATTAAAATAAAATAAATTTAACTGTCACGTCAATATCGGTAATGGAACTTTCCAGAAAAATCTCGAAACAGCACGAAAAAGTCTTATCCAGAGTCTTGTCACTATCCAGTTCAGAGAATTTAATAATCTCCACTAATGTCCAACTAGAAAAGTTCTAGTAATTTTCGCGCACTAACGCAAATGAGTTTTTTTTTTTAGTGTCTCTATCACTTCTCAGTTTATCGCACTAATGTCCTAATAAAATGTTCTACAATGTCTCAAAAATGCACTTAACACTAGTTTTCTGACCGAAAATAACCGTCGAACAATGTCCAGTAATTTAGTCCACTGTGTTAGCAATAAACCTCGAGAATACTTCTCGAACACTCCAGCACAACTTCAGAGCCCCTCTTGTCATAAAATTCCGCTTCTGACACCAATTTGTAACATGTTTCCACCCTTAGGAAACCACCCTCGCAAAATCCGTGGGTTCCAAAAATTATAACAAGAGATGTCCACTAACACACTTTATTAAATATTTACTGGATACTTCACAATACTATTATTAATTTAAATACACTTTACTGACTAAAAATCACAATGTTTATTACTTTGTTTATCTTTGAACTCTTAACCTCACTTTCTATACTTTCTGAACTTCTGAACTACTCGCCGAGAATGCGGTCGGTCTTTTATACCTAAAAATGACAGATCTCGATTGTTCTGTGATGACGCCACCATTCTCTAGATAATTCCAGATGTCACTTTGGAATCTTCTGGTAGGTTCTTTTTCGAGTAGGTGCAAATACATCATTCTAGGGGTTGTAACATATTACAATATATTCATTTAATGTCGTGTCGGCCTATTTCCACTACCAAAGCTTATTCACCGACGCCAGGAGACGATCTACCCCCCCAACCTGGAAATTTTGCCGAACCTTTTCTCTGTCAAAGAGTAGGGATCTTTTACTTGCTTAACATTTAATAGACAAGGGACAGACTGCTTACATCCGCTTCAAAAAATGGTATATCCACTACGCAATCCTCGCCTTAAATTGCATAGCTTCTACGTATATACTGCTAGAAGGTGGGATGAGATCGCTGTGTTTCCCCAGTACCACCTAAGTAATAATTGCGATGAACGTTTCTTAACTTGATAATACGTGTAGTCAAAACGTCTCTATGCTCGCCCCAAACGGATCTTTGACAACCTTAAAAGATCAATTAGAAGCCGGTGTGCATTTACAATTTTCTTCATAAGGTTTAATTATGTTCATTAAAAGAAGAGTATTTTAATCTTGGTAAAATCTTATATTTTCTTAATTTCCACTAAATGATAGTTCTGAAAAAAGGCTAAGGAGAAGTTTTTATGAAAACTGACTTGATCAGAAACCAAAAATAAAAGTACAAGTACAAATTACAAGTATAGTTAAGTCTACCCGTGACACATTGTATATTTTTTATTACATAATATATTATATACATACATGCACTATACACTCGTTCTTAATATAGTTAGATATACGTAAAACTATTGAAAGCACTTATACGAATTTCTTGGAACATCTTTCTTTAGAAAATAAATACCATTTATTATTATTATCATTATTAAATTGGTTGCCTGTTGTCTGCTGTATGGGATACAGGGTATAATTAATTATATGGCATTAAAATAAAACTGGTGATGGAAAAGGACTACACAAGCAGAAAATCTATAACCTTTTTTCTAGAGGCATTTTGAAAAAAACTGACGTAGGTTAGCAATTTGAAAAATTGTATTAAACATATTTGGAAACCTATGCTGTCAGTATTAGAATTGTGATGAACATATGTCAGTTTACATGTCCCTAATTGGAACAGATAAATCGCGTCAGTTAAAGTGCCCCGTTTTTAAGAGCTTTTATTTAACTTGCAATGTTTGTTTGTTAGTTTAGGTCAAATCTTGCAAGCTGAATTTCGACTAGTTCTAATTAAGCCAGAGCTTTGAAATTTGGCACACGTATATTAGTCTGGTGACAATGCAACATAGTGTAGCCACTATCGGTCTAAATCCAATATGGCGGACGCCCCTTGATGGCGGATCGGCCTTTTAGTCACAACCTCCTTGATATGGGTATCAAATGAAAGGATTTGATGAGTAAAATACGATAAACAATGCGACGTCATTCTAAATCCAATATGGCGGACGTCCCAAGATGGCGGATCGGCTTTTTAGTCACAACCCCCTTGATATGGGTATCAAATGAAAGGGTTTGACGAGTAAAACATGATAAACAATGTGACGCCATTGTAAATCCAATATGGCGGACGTCCCAAGATGACGGATCGGCTTTTTAGTCACAACCTCCTTGATATGGGTATCAAATGAAAGGGTTTGACGAGTAAAATACGATAAAGTACGTGACGTCATCTTAAATTCAATATGGCGGACGTGGGAGAGATGGAAAGAGGTGGGGAAGGGGTGGGAAGAGGTGGGAAGAAATGGGAGAGGGTAGGTGGTAAGAGGTGGAAAAGGGGTGGGAAGGAATGGGAAGAGGTGGGAAGGGGTGGGTAGAGGTGGGAATGGGGTGGAGAGTAGTGGGAATGGGGTGGAAAGAGGTGGGGAGAGATGGAAAAAGGCAGGGGAAGGGGTGGGAAAGGGGTTGGAAGAAGTGGGAAGTAGTGTTAGATAGGTGAGAAGACGGGAGAGGCAAATGAAAGGGTTTTGTCCGTAAAATAAGTAGGCTAAAAAGTAAAAAATAAAATTATATAAAAAAAATATTTTTAAGAAAAAGCCTCGGAAAAAGCTTTTATTTGAAAAAACTACTAAAAAGTAAAAATATTTTTTTTAAAATTCATACACCTGGAAACCAAAAGCTTTGGGGGCGGTCAATTGAGCAAATTAACTAACAACTTGGCAATTCAACCGAAATCAATCTATTTGGGCTCAAAATTTTCGTAGTACTTTGCACTTTAATGAAGAACTGCGAAAATTGCAATCCAGCTTATTTTTGACACATGACAGCTGTCAAAAGCTTGTAAAAAATGTGAAAACCCTATAAAGGCAGACACTGTTATTTCCTATATAACTTCAAGAGTCCGAAACCATATACCTAAAAAATTTTAGAAGTGATCATTTTTTGGCCGAAATTAATAATTTTTGGGCCCTTTCATGTATGTAACAAAATCTAAAG
This sequence comes from Rutpela maculata, assembly GCA_936432065.2. NCBI lineage: Eukaryota > Metazoa > Arthropoda > Insecta > Coleoptera > Cerambycidae > Rutpela > Rutpela maculata. The sequence continues at coordinate 44,446,037 of OW386289.2, forward strand.
TACAAAATACCCTTCTTTTTTAAGTTCTCTTATTCGCAGAATTTGTATATAAGTATCACAAACGGAAAAGGTCAAGGGCCTACAAACTACGACCATTTTACTTCCACCTTCGAAGTACAGTATCGACAAAAAAATTTTGAAAATTTTTATTGTTCAAATACGCTTAGAAGCTTAGAATGTCATGAAACGTCGAGATTTTAAGTTTGAGCAAAAACAAGAATTTCTGCCTGTTTGTAGCTTTTTGTGCGCACGATTACTCTGGAACCGTTTAAGATATTGATTTGAAATTTAGTACACGTATGTATTTTAACGAGATCTGGAACTAGATTATATTTTGATCTTATTCCGTTGAAGGGCTGGGGGGTAAATTGGGGAAAATGGGAGGGGGGCAAATAGGTAAATCAAGCAAGTATGAGTCCAGAAAATTGTTATTTAGTATATATATGTATAAGAGAAGCTAAGGTGTCAAAAAAATTTTTGACATTAGCCACCCCCACCTCATTTTTAAAGGGGGTGAAAAAAAATTGTCATTTAGTGTGTGTACGTTATGACATATGACATTCTAAGCCTATTTGAACAATAAAAATTTTCAAAGTTTTTTTTGTCGATACTACCACTGGACGTTGAAGGGCTGGGGGGTAAATTGGGGAAAATGGGAGGGGGACAAATAGGTAAATCAAGCAAGTATGAGTCCAGAAAATTGTTATTTAGTATATATATGTATAAGAGAAGCTAAGGTGTCAAAAAAATTTTTGACATTAGCCACCCCCACCTCATTTTTAAAGGGGGTGAAAAAAAATTGTCATTTAGTGTGTGTACGTTATGACATATGACATTCTAAGCCTATTTGAACAATAAAAATTTTCAAAGTTTTTTTTGTCGATACTACCACTGGACGTGGAAATAAAATGGTCGTAGTTCGTAGCCTTTTGACCTTTTCGTTTGTGATACTTGATTTATTGATTGATTTACCAGCGTGCGGTAGGCATTGCTGCCACTCCCAGGGTTATACAGCTGGGCCTGCTACGTCCACGCTAGGTTGGACTAAGGTCATGCTTGTTGCCAGTAGCGAGAGCCACATGGTGCATGGTAAAGGAATATGGGATGGAAGGTGTAGGTATTTGTGAGATGAGTTACCGCATTATGTCGTGAGGGAGTGTCTAAGCTCCCTTTTTTATATTTTTGGTTCTGGGTATCTGCCCCTTCTGAATCTTCGTGTGAAATATGTGTTGTGTCTTGATATGAAGTGTTTACTACTGTTTATGCTCTTTTTTTCGTGTTTCTGCTTCTTCAAATCTTCTTTTTCTGAGTCTCCTGATTCCTCGATTTCCGATGCTGGGTTGGATTTGGATCATGCTTGTTGTCAGCAACAAGAGCCACATGACGCATGGTTTTTTTCATTTTTCCACTCGCTTTTCTTTCCCAGTTTGTTTATGATCCTCTCGATCGTTGTTTTCCAAGTGTTACATGGTCTCCCTATTTTTAGTTTGCTGCTGTTCAGTGTTAGCGTTTTCTTCAGTAGATTTTCTGCTGTCCTTTTTGCTTTAACTTTCTTGATCCTTTCCTTTATTTCTCTGCTTACCAAGATATGGTCTATTTGTGTGATTGAACTTCCATTAATCCAGGTGTCAATGTTTTCTTGATCCTTTCCTTTATTTCTCTGCTTACCAAGATATGGTCTATTTGTGTGATTGAACTTCCATTACTCCAGGTGTCAATGCATGTGTGAATTTTGCTCCATGTATTTCTTATTGTTAAGTCAAACATGTGTGCTAGGTTTTTCAGCGCGTTTCCATTTTCGTTAGGCCATGTGTGGAATATATGTGCATTGATACACGATTTCACTGCACTATATACATACTATGATTTACTATGTTAGAGGGAAGCACTATAATAGGTCATCTCTCTGCCTGCCAGGATATGATCTATTTATTGAGTTGATTTTCCGCTGCTTTAGGTATCAAGATTGCTCTTTTCTGCGTGTATTTTCTTGGAAACCATTTTCCTGAGAGAAACCTGTATCACGCATACCTACATTGAGGTGCCATAAGAATTCAGTCTTGACGCTACACACCGACAGTGCCCCATTGATTATTTCTGATCTAATCCAACTTAAACGTTTGAAATATTTTTAGCAATTATGAGAACCTCACCTGAAAGATAGCTATACTTTAAGAGTAGTGCGCCACTGATCATTACGTGTTCAATTTTGATTAAATTTGTTTGAATATTTTTAGTAATTATGAAAAACACACTTGAAGGAAATCTGTATAATCACACTTTAATAGCGATGCATTACTGATTATTTCGGATTATTATTATCACCATTATTATATCGTGCGTAATTCTCTTGATTGGCTGAAAGATATTCGGTTTTGGCAATTAGTTATTATTTGTATTATTGAACTAATAGTATGCCTCTGGTTTACTTAATAGTTTGGTTTGTATATTTTTGCTGAAAGAAAAATATTTAGTGCCCTGATTTTAATTTATTATCTAGGAACTCTCAAGCATTTAAAGCATATAGGTATAAATTTAAGTAAAATGGTGTAGTCGGGTGTAGACTTATGTTACCCTTAGCCTGCTGAGCTGATTTATTTATGGTTTCCTGGAGGGTCTCGGGTTATCTCCACTTTTCACTTATGCTCTGAGATATTCTAATCACCCACATTATTTAAATATTAGCTATATAACTTAACTGTTGTAATGTTATTTTATATCACTTTGCGTAGAATTTTTCACTTATCACATCAGCGTAATTTCGCCCTATTGTGTCGGATTTTATTCGGAATTTAAGGCAAATTTCTGGGACCGATCTTAATAGCGTCCGACTAGACGAACTCCTCCTTTTCGCTTGTGATACTTATATACAAATTCTGCGAATAAGAGAACTTAAAATAAAAGAGTATTTGGTACTTTAGATTTTGCATACATAAAAGGGCCTCAAAATTACCAATTTCAGCCAAAAAATGGTCATTTCTAAAATTATTTGGGTATATGGTTTCGGACTCTTGAAATTCACATTCTGCAAGCCAAAAATCATGATAAAATATGATATTGATGGTTTTCCAAAGAGTTACATAGGAAATAACAGTGTCTAGATTCTGCCTTTATAAAGTTTTCATATTTTTTATAGGCTATTGACAGCTGTCATGTTTCAAAAATAAGCTGGATTGCAATTTTCGCAGTTTTTTATTAAAGTTCTCAGTATTACAAAAATTTTGTGCCCAAATAGATTGATTTTGGTTGAACTACCGAGAAGGAGTCGAATTTTCGCCTAAAAAACTCACAAATTCGACATTCTGCGGCATACATAAGTAATAAATTTCTATACATAAGATACGGTGGCAATATTCAAATAAATCCGACGATATTTTTCTGTTATTTATTTCTTATTATCGATACTACGGTCTATTAATAAAGCGAGATATAGGTCGCAAAAAGATCTTGAAATTGATTAGTTCGATAGTCGTTGCGACGTCAATATTATAAGTACGATCTGAAGTTGTCAATTAATTTTATTAAAATTCTTTTTATTTCCTCCAAAACTATGGGCTTCAGACCCTATGTCATATAATGTTTCTTGTTTGTCTGATCGTTCCACACTACCACTACCCACACTAATGGCATGACTAATTACACTATGTATGCTTTACAAATATATCGACATAGTGATTTATGGATTCTAGTTATACTAGCTTGACATTATTTTCAAGTCACTATATAATAGTGACTTCTAATCATCTTACAATTTAGTATTTTATATGAGAAGAAATGTTTAAGTGTTAGAGTATTTTTCACTACAATTTGGAACTTATTTTGACTTTGAATTTGTGTCGAACTGCTCAGACGACAGTAGACGATATGTGGCATTCTACATCTACATACAGATTCGGCAAATGTAGTTTTATGTATGGGTTCTGAGATAAATAAGATTAAGAAAGAAAACAGATAAATTAGAAAAAGAAAGACGGATATATTCCCACTACAATGCATTTGTAGTGGGAATATATCGGTTTGAAGCTATAGGTACCGATGTCCTGCGTTGATACGCGACAAAAATAAGATTTCAGTACATCCGTCTCTCTTTTCGTAATTTCTCATTTTTCTTTCTTGCACTCGTTTACCTCAGAATATATAAAACTACATTTACTATATATGTATCTCCTACTGTTGCCTAGATGGAAATGCACCTTGAGACATAGCAGCATACAAAATTAATTTTATTAGTGAAATAAAATCTAACACATCTTTGTAGCACGTCTTTATCTGTATATTACAACCGATGTATGTAAAAACAAGCAACCCTGGATATAATGAGTGCTGTCACCAAAATCTAAAATAATCTAAGTGTAATATCATACAAAATAAATAAAACACAAAAGATTTTATGAATTTAAAGTATACATATGCATATGGTACCAAAATGGTTCCAATTTTCTACCCAGGTCTTTGCCGGTATTCCTTGAATCGCATCGGCAAACCAACTTTGGACTGGAGAATAAAACTTTTTGGTTCGAATTCTAAAGGGACGGGAGTAGCTGATGTTCTTTCAAGTTCAAATTCAGATAAGATATGCACCAATCCGACCTTTGTCCCCAGCATTCCAAAGCGTTCACCTAAAATTTATAATTCCTAAAATTTAGAATGTATGTGCTGAATTGCAGAAAGATGTTTGTTTAACACTGAATATTGAATCACAGAATCGTGTATGTGATGCCATGATATTTTGTATTATGTTTTTATAGTAGCTTTTCTTGTGAATGAGAGTCATATTTTTAAGATATACAAATTATTGCTTAAGTACTTCTAACACTGAGTGTTAATGAACGGTGGGGAGAATCTAATAAATGCTAAAACAGTAATTTAGGCAATGGAAGAAAATATATAAGCGGTGAAAAAAGCAGAAAATATCAGTTATTTAGAAAATATTCAATAATGCACAGGGTGGTAGCGCGAACAGTGGAACCCCATTTAACTTCCTTATTATTGGAGCAAAGCAAAGTTTAAAGATGAAATTTATAGCAAATCGCTTGTATATTTCAAAAATCATTTCAGAAAAACAATTGAAATTCGCATTTAGGAGATATGAACTTTACTTTGCTTTTTTAAATGGAGCACCCCATATATTTTTACACCATCAGAAAGGCTATAAAAATAGCTTTTTAATGATGTATAAAATATAGTATTTATTTTAAAAATATTTTGTTTAACTTACTATAAATTTACAATTTAGCCGTGGAACACAAAAGTAGGTTATTTAAAGTAAACAGTACGTTAGTTCTGTCAAGATATTTGTTGGTAACTAATTTCACTTCGTTTTAAATAAAATGGAAAATTTCAATGATTGACATGTATATTTCGGACTACTCTGACTTACTAGTAACAAAACACAAAATTTAATAACTAGCATAGTTTCTAAGATAAATACTATGTCCTATATACTGCCGTCATAAGGTGAAAAGCCGCATCTACATATTTATCATAAATGAGATTCTAATAATATATGAGCACCCAAGAGTACTTAACCTAATTCTGCAGTTAAACAAATCATACAAAAATTATAAAGTACAAAAACCTAGGCACATAAAATGCCGCATCTACATGACGTCACATTTTCTCTGCGGTAAACAACCACTTCCACACATAATAGGCTAAAAGGCTGCATCTCAGATAAATATACAAAAATATAAGAATCCATAGAATTTGAATATTTAAAGTACCTAAGATTCATTAAAGTTGATTTTCTGAATTAATTTACTAGTTGGGAAAAGTACTTACTTTCCTCGACAACCGCCAATGCGCCAATTTACAGATGCGGCTATTCTCCTTATGACGCTGGTATATAACTAAAAAGATTTTTTTTATGGGCTTTCAGATGGTGTAAGAATCTACGGGGTGTTCCATTTACGAAAACCAAAGTAAAGCTCATGTCTCCGAAACGAAACTTTCAATTGTTTTCTGAAATAATTTTTGGAAAGTACATGTGATTTTCTCTAACTGTTATTTTTGTGTGTGTAGGTATTCGAAAATAACTGTTTTTGTATTTGAAGTGGAATACATTATTCATGTAAATTTAATGGTTGGTCTCTCGGTGACATGTTGTTGACGGTTTTTCGAATAAAATAATTCAATAAATACTAATGAATAAATGACACATCTGACATATGCCCTTTACTTGTTGATTTCTCCTTCATATAGTACTACACTATCCTCGGTCGTGATTATTTAGAATCATGCCTGTTTCAATAAAAGGTCAAATATTTTACATCTTGTCGTACACTTTCATCAGTGTTCGTGCTTATACTTTCTATATTTACATTAGTATAGCATATTTATCCACAATTTAGGCATCTAAATAACTAAACTTTCATTCAAAAGAGTTACTAAAATATTACTAATGAAATCGAACTGCTCTCAGTCTCGAAATAATTTTTATTAAACACTTTATTTTATTAATAAAGGAATGTGTCTCTTAAATAAGAATAAAACAAGTAAAAAAACGACAAAACAGACGAAATGGTGTCAAAACAGTTTCCTTACTGAACTGAAATCACGGAGCTTATTTGATTAGAAGCTGCCAAAATTCTCGTTCAATATAAACTTACGCCTGATTGTCTTAAAAAATTCTACGCGTTCAGTAACTGAACAATTTAAAGAAACTCACCTATGCAAATTCGAGGTCCCTCGCCGAAAGGTAAATAGTACAAACCATCGACGTTGTAGGAGTTACCATCAGAAAATCTCTCTGGCTTGTATTTTTCGGGCTCAGGAAAATATTGTTCATCATAATGCAGTCCTAACATCGGTATGTAAACTGCCATACCTTTTTCAATCACGACGTCTGTTCCACTAATTTTATAGTCTGCGTTGCACCTTCTATCCAAAAATGGTAAAACGGGATACATCCTGAGTGTTTCTAAAAGTTGAAAAAGTAAAAAATTTGGAAGAAGCAATATTTTCACACAATGACATTAATCGATATGAAGATACTTCATACGTCAATAAAAATATTTACTTTGTTATTACTAAATAATTAAATACTAGTGAAGAGTTTATATTACAGTGCCTAAGGGTAAAAAATATGTAAAATTTAGAAATAATTTCATATATAATTTGTTCAGATGCTAGCATTTTTTGTTTCTATAACTCAATTTGTTTTTGATTTCCATATCAACAAAAAATAATAACGCTACAAAAAATATAAAAAGTCATTTTTTCGGTCAACTTAAAAAATAATAAAAACCGCTATTTATCACCACGCGAGTGTCTTGTGTACCTTGCCATATTCTCATACTGGAGACCTGGAGTTTGTTGGGCCCAACTAGAAGAGAACAACACCAGGAAGTGCCGCTAATACACGAGGTCACAAGGTATTTCAAATTCAATTATTAATATTAGTTCAGTTTGTCAGCATTACGCTGAATGGTCCTTCGTCCGATTTATTTCCGCGTTAATAAACATTTTTGATCCTTCGATGCCGATACCTTAAAAAAAGAAAACCAACTTTGCCTTACATCCATCTAAAACCGTTTTAAATTAATTACTTCATAACTGACATTTGTTGCTTAAATTCATTTTGACACTAGCACACGGTGTTTTTTATTGAACCTGCCGCTATAATTAATTCATTTTCTTGTTTCCTCTAAACACATTTTCGTTATTATATTGTAATTCTAACGTATTTGTGAGTACTGATAATAGAACTATTTTGTAATTTTATTTACATTTGGTTAATATAACTTTATTAAGAAGCTTATCAATACTTACAAAATGAAGTTTGAGGACTTTGTAAGGGAATGTAATGTGGTAATTAGAAAATTAACCGCCGTGTCAGAATACTCATCTGCCGTTGTGGCAGACACTTCAACGCACTCTATGTTTTATGCAAAATTTAAAAGATCTAACCTCATTTACGAGGATTTTCAAGAACAACGCAAATCATTAAAATTGAGTCAACTCTCAGTTGAAAATTCACTGGTGGAAGAAATAGATGATTTGCATGATAATATTCAAGCTGTTGACATACAATTAACCAAAATGGCATCTGCTGTTACTACAATTTAAAAGGTTGATGTTGAAAGCAATAAAAAATACTGTTCATGTACCGGAGATTTAGATACCTAAATTTTCAGGTAATGCTATTGAATGGACTTCATTCTATGAACTGTTTAAGTCATTGATACACAATCACACAAAATTGTCTAACATAGAGAAATTCCAATACTTAATAAGTGCCTTATCTGATGAACCATTAAAATTAGTGAAACATTTACCAATAACCTCTGATAATTATCATATTGCATTCGGAACCCTAGAGAAAAGATATGACAATAAACGCATACTTATTTCGACCTATTGGGGAAATATTCTTAATTCACCAAAAGCTAAACCTGATTCCACAAGTTCTCTTCGTACTCTCTTAAATATATTTTCTGAAAATATTTTTGCTCTCAATAAATATGAAATTGACTTGTGGGATTTTACTCTATTTAATTGGTTAATGCAGAAAATTGATCCCAATACTAGAAAACGATTTGAAATGCATTACGGAGTTGCCCACATATGAACAGTTAATTAAATTCTTGACCGATCAATGCAATGCTTTGGAGTCTAGCACTATGTTGTCAAATATTTGTTCTGGTGTCTCTCAGTATTCAACTTCTAACACTGGAATATTTTCTCCTTCATTATCTCATAAGCAACATACGCAATCTCCCATAAAATCAAAACAGCAGTCTCTCGTGGTGTAAACATCTTCTCAAAACAATATTGGTTCAGCAGTGCCTCTTGCAAAACCTCAACAAGCATCTTGCTTTGTTTGCAATGCTAACCACTCTATTTTTAAATGTGATTTATTTTTAGATAAGTCGCCTCAAGATCGATATAACTTTATTAAAGAATGCAGACGTTGTGTAAATTGCTTTGGAACACATAGTTTCTCGACTTGTGCTTCCCTGTCTGTTTGTCGCGTTTGTCAAAAACGCCATCATACGATGCTACATTTTCCACGTGAAGCAACTACGATCTCGACTTTTAATTCTACAGATAATGCCGCCGCTGCTGACATTCCTCAAGTTGTTGCTAGTGCTATTGCTCCAGTTACAGTTCTTTTATCCACCGCCTTACTATCTATCTGTGATGCTAGTGGTAATTTTCAAACTTGCCGTGCTCTTATAGACAATGGCAGTCAAATATCAGTAATAACTGAGAAATGTCTAAACAGACTTAATTTACCGCTTACGCAATGCTCCGTTCCTATTCAAGGAATTGGTCGAACTTCTTCACCCGCTTGTACTGGCATGACTTTTTGTCAGGTCACTCCGATGTTTAGACATCATCCCAGTTTTAATATACAGGCAATGGTCTTGCCGGTCATCTGTAATGATATTCCGTCTAGTCACATTACCACTCAAGGTTATGAACATTTAAAAAACCTGCCTCTCGCTGATCCTGATTATAGGAAATCGAGTGAAATAGACATCTTGCTTGGTGCTGATGTCTACTCACAAATAATACAACCCGCTATTAAATATGGTCGTCCTGGTGAACCAATCGCAATGAAAACCATCTTTGGTTGGATACTATCTGGAAAAATTCATATTTCTACACCAGCTGTTGTTAACTCATTTCATGTGTCTGTTTATTCACAACTTGATTCCACATTAAAGAAGTTTTGGGAACTTGAAAGTATACCTGACAAAATATTCAATTCTCCAGAGAACACTAAGTGCGAGCAAAATTTTATCAATTCTCATACTCGTAACAAATCAGGCAGATACATCGTTTCATTACCTTTTCGTGAAGATATTCCTATTTTAGGTAATTCTTTTAATACCGCAATGCGTCGTTTTTTATCTCTGGAAAATCGCTTGAATAAAGATTCTACATTAAAACAAGAATATTCAAATTTCATGCAGGATTATCTTGACTGTGGACACATGTCTCCTGTGAGTGGTCAAAGTGCCTCCAATCATTCTGATTCGTGTTATTATATTCCTCATCATTGTGTGTTGAAGCCCGAAAGTTCTACCACGAAATTACGTGTCGTCTTTGACGCCTCAGCAAAGTCTACTAATAATGTTTCCCTGAATGACACCTTATTAACAGGTCCTAAATTACAACAAGACATAGTATCATTACTTTTACGGTTTCGTACCCATTCCACTGTACTTATTGCAGATATAAAACAAATGTACAGGCAAATTTTAGTAACATCTGATCACAGAGCCTATCAACGCATATTATGGCGCTTTTCTCAAAACACTCCTGTTCAAGAATTTGAATTGAATACTGTTACATACGGAGTATCATCTGCTCCATATCTAGCTATCCGCACTCTTTTACAAATTGCTTCAGATGTAAAAGATAATTTTCCTCACGCTGCAAAAGTGTTACTTAGCGACATTTATTTAGATGACGTAGTCACGGGCTGTTCATCTGCTGAAGAAGCTATTACTTTACAATCTCAACTTCGAGATCTTCTTAAAAGTGGTGAATTTGATTTGAGGAAGTGGTCTAGCAACGATCCTATCGTATTAGACTCCATACCCCCATCATTACGCCAAACTAATTGTCAATCATTTGACACTGCTGATTACTTTCAAAAGGTGTTGGGCTTGAACTGGAATGAAACTTATGATTCCCTAACTTACAAAATAGACACTATCGACCGTTGTTGTACCAAAAGATCAATACTTTCTGAAGCCGCACGCATATTTGACCCACTTGGATTGTTAGCTCCGCTTACTCTTTTTGCAAAGCACTTGATCCAGATTCTTTGGACACAAGGATTGTCTTGGGATGAGGTTCCCTCCGCTGAGATTTGTTCACGTTGGTCACAATACAAGCGTGAGGTATTATGTCTCGCTCAACTTCAGTTACCTCGACGCGTTATAACGGACAATTATCAAGCATGTGACCTTCATGGTTTCTGTGATGCTTCTGAGACTGGTTATGCATGTGTGGTATATTTTAGGGTTACAGAAAATGATGGTTCTGTACGCATTTTTTTGGTTTGTGCTAAATCTAGTGTGTCTCCGCTTAAGCGTATCACAATTCCACGCCTTGAATTATGTGCAGCACTGTTACTTTCAGATTTAGTTTATTTTGTACGTGACACCTATGCCAACATTGCTTTTAAAAATATTTACGCTTGGTCCGATTCCACAGTCGCATTAACCTGGATTAAATCCTCTCCACATCAGTGGAAAACGTTTATTGCAAACCGTGTTACACAAATTCAGGAAAAATTATCTCCGGAAAATTGGCATCATATTGATGGTATCGATAATCCTGCTGATGGCGCCTCACGGGGTCTTCTCCCCATGACCTCTTGAAATGTTCTTCATGGTGGGCGGGTCCCAAGTGGCTCAGCTCTCCGCCTGAACTTTGGCCTATTAGTTCATCTTCTACCTTGCCTTCCGATGTAGACTTAGAAACCAATACAATCTCTCTCGTTGTCACTGGACAACATGATTTCATAATAATTTTATTATCACGATTTTCCTCTTTGCGAAAGGTTCAAGGAAGCATAGCTTATTTAATTCGATTTACCAGCTATTTAAAGGATAAAACTAATTTAATTTGAGGTCCTTTGGTAAATTTGGAACTACATAATGCGCTGCTTATCATTATAAAACATACGTCATAGTTCAAGTGGCAGTCGACGAGTGCAGACCTCCAGTGTGCAGTTGAAGACAGTGCGAAGCGAACTAGTGAAGTGGCAGCCCCACAGAGAGTGCAAGAGGAGAAATATCAGTCGTCTTTATTAAGACGCTGATATAAAAAGATAAATAAAGTCCCCCACCTGGGGACACTTGTGTTTTACCTTCCCGATTCCTTTCCCATTTTTCTTTTTTAGGTAACAAGAGGACGATATGCCGAGGAAGAAAAACTCGGACAGAAGCATGGATATGGAGACGGACGACTCGTCCAGAGCGTCAACTCCAGCGAGGACACAAGCAGACGAAAGAGATGCGGTGAGAATGAGACTCGAGGAAGAAAACAAGATGCTACGGGCCCAAATCGCGAATCTCCAGGCAGAGCTAGAGCAGCTCACTATACAGATGTTAAATCAGAGCAAGCAGACGACGCTTCAGAGAGAAGAAGGCAGAAAACAACACGAAGAATTAATGTCACTCCTCCAAGCCTGTAACACCATGGTGGCCCCCACAAAGGAAGTCCTGAAAAGGAAGAACGTCCCTGACAGTGACGATGAGGCACCCCCCCCAACAAAAAAGACGCCAACCCCCAGCCAGGATAAACCATCCACCAGCCAGGACGACAGTGCGACGGCCATGGACGCCGAGGCCCCCGAAAACCCCCGGATGCCCCCTGTCGTACTGAGAAACAAAGAATCCTGGACGGAAGTAACCCATAGGATCCACAACGCTAGGATAGGCTTCAACAAAGCCAAGGTGGTTAGGGAGGGCATCGCCATAGAACCCGCTTCCAAGGAGGACCACAAAAAGCTGACCACGTTGTTCCAGCAGGAACAACGTGAATACCACACTTACGCCCTGCCCGAAGAGAGGATGCTGAGAGCAGTAATCCGGGGCATCCCCACTGGCGTAAGCACCGAAGAAGTAAAAGCAGACCTAGAACAACAAGGATTCTCACCAATATCAGTCCAGAGGATGTCATCTCGGAGGACAAAGCAAGAAATACCCCTCATGCTGGTCCTGGTCCCCCCGGCCCAGGCAAACATCCTGGCAGTAAACCGCTGCTGTTACCTTGTGGTCAAGACGGAGAAACAGCGAGCCAAGCAGACCATATCGCAGTGCCACAGATGCCAAAGTTTCGGCCATGCACAAGGAAGGTGCACTGCACAGCCGAGATGTGTCAAATGTGGAGAGGCCCACCGCTCCTCTGACTGTCAAAAGACCAAGGACACGCCAGCCAAATGTGCAAATTGCCAGGGTGCCCACCCAGCAAGTTACCGAGGATGCCCCAGATGCCCCAAAAAGACTGCCCAGACACTTGCCCCCCGGAAGCAAACAGCTCCCAACGCAGCCACCAGAAGGACGACCCCCGGGCTTAGCTACGCCAGGGCAGCCCAGGGACCCGCAGGGAAGCCCACCAACCCTGCCCAACCCCCACAGACGTCCCCAGAGGCCGGCCAACTCGCTGCTGTTATGGCCCAAATGCAGCAGATGTGCACCATGATGGGGGCCCTGTTTGCAAGCCTGCCCCACCTCACCCCCCAGTGACGCCATCCGGACCACCCCGTCAACGAAGAAGCCACCCGAAGAGACATGACGATACCCGACACCTCACCCACGACCCTGCGGGTACCGGACAACACACCGTCCAGTACCCCTAGTCCCCCTGGCTCCGGGCAGACCAAAAATGCTACCAACAGCATTTAGGTCTGCCCTTCCTCGAGCTACATAGCTCATCCTTACCTTACCGATGATCCGGATGACAGGATGTCATTTGGCATCCTGTGTACCGGCAGTCTCTCCTGCCAAAACTTCCAACACACCTAACAGACAGATGACTACCCCCCGGGGGGCAAACAAGCTGGCGAAGAAAAGAAAACGAAGACAGAAGAACGCCAGAAGAGGCCTTAGCCAGCAAGGTCCAACGAGCCAGGACCCAGGGAGGTGGGCCGAAATCGTCTGCACCGCTCACATTTGTGAGTGGGGCCGACGTAAAGTAAGCTCGCCCGCCCTGCACGAGGATGGTCCCCGGTCTACAGCGATGTACTGGGGTAAAGGGCAATAGTCCTGCCCGGCCCCAGACATCCGAGACCGACATCTTTAGCCAAGAATATTGGCGTATAAAACATATTCAACAATTAGTCTTTGCTAATGAAATAAAGCAAATTTGTTCAAAAGGCCCTTGTGCTAAACCTATACGCAAACTTGCACCTTTCCTAGATCAGGAGGGTATTCTCAGGGTGGGCGGAAGACTTCGCCACTCTCAAGAATCCTTTGAGAGAAAACATCCAATCTTATTACCTCGGGAACACCGATTAACTAAACTTCTTATTAATCAGTATCATAATAAGTATCTGCATCCTGGCGCAACCGCTCTTCAGGCTTTATTAGCTGAACAATTCTGGATATTGTCCGCTAGACGAGCAATTAATCATTGCATTTCTCATTGCTATCGTTGTTCGCGACATAATCCAAAATCCTATACACCTCTGATGAGTGATTTACCCACTCCTCGAGTCTCTGAAGTTAAACCATTCCTGCACACCGGAGTAGACTTCGCTGGGCCGTTTCATATTACTTTTGGTAGACGCCGGGGTGGTAAAACTCAAAAGGCATATCTATGCTTATTTGTATGTCTCGCCATTAAAGCTCTCCATCTTAAACTTGTTTCAGATCTTTCATCTGATTCATTTATAGCAGCATTACGGCGATTTGTTGCACGTCGAGGCCAATGCTCTCATCTTTACAGTGACAACGGAACTAATTTCGTTGGCGCTAATCGTCAACTGAATGAATTAACCCAAAACGCCGCCGGAGTCATGCAAATTAAGTGGCACTTCAATCCCGCGTCTGCGGCTCACTTTGGTGGTTTATGGGAAGCAGGAGTCAAATCAGTCAAACATCACATTTCTCGAATTATTGGTGATCAAGTACTGACCTACGAGGAGCTTAATACCGTTTTTCACCAAATCGAAGCAGTTTTAAATTCACGACCATTATGTCAGCTTAGTAGTGATCCAAATGATCTTCAGGCCTTAACTCCAGGTCATTTTTTAACATTATCTTCATTAACAACTCCTCCCGACGAGGAGTTAATCTCCGTACCCATAAATCGTTTGTCCAGATGGCAGTTGTTGCAACAAATTCAACAAGGATTTTGGAAGCGCTGGCATAACGAGTATCTTCACACTCTCCAGCAACGACATAAATGGACAGATTCTACAAAACCTCCCAATATTGGCACCATTGTTGTCATCAAACAGGACAATGTCCCACCGCTAACGTGGCATCTTGGCCGAATTGTCGAATTGCACTCTAGTCCTGATGGGCAAACCCGTGTTGCTACTGTGCGAACAGCTAACGGTGTCCTTAAGAGACCTCTTGTAAAACTATGTCCCTTACCTACTCCTCACTAGTTTTGTATTATTATTTAACCTAGTTTTAGTTTCATAGTTTTAGATATATTTCTTGTACTCATAAATACGTTTCCCACGGAAATTACAAACTTTATTACAAATGCTTCGCCATTTGGATGGGCGGTATGTTCAGAAAACAATGCTAGCATTTTTTGTTTCTATAACTCAATTTGTTTTTGATTTCCATATCAACAAAAAATAATAACGCTACAAAAAATATAAAGTCATTTTTTCGGTCAACTTAAAAAATAATAAAAACCGCTATTTATCACCACGCGAGTGTCTTGTGTACCTTGCCATATTCCCATACTGGAGACCTGGAGTTTGTTGGGCCCAACTAGAAGAGAACAACACCAGGAAGTGCCGCTAATACACGAGGTCACAAGGTATTTCAAATTCAATTATTAATATTAGTTCAGTTTGTCAGCATTACGCTGAATGGTCCTTCGTCCGATTTATTTCCGCGTTAATAAACATAATTTTTAACCTCCCCACAATAAAATTGTGGGAGGTTACTGAAATTGGTCCAAAATCGAAAATTGAGATAACATCAAATCTTTACGTTTTGAGGTCTCAGGAACCCAAAAAAGTGTTTTTTAAAAAATGTCTGTGTGTGTATGTGTGTGAACACGATAGCGGCGAAACTGCTAAACGAATTTGGATGAAACTTTGCATGAGGGTTTCTTTAGTGCTCCAGAAGATCTGAAAAGGTTTTGTTTAAGATCGGATTACGTTTAGTGCCATTTTGGCACAACAAATTGCTTATTTTATGATTACTTACAATTTATAATCGAACCATTAAAAAGCAGTAAAAATTCCAATTTCAACGATATATCTATCACACTTGCATCCTTTCGATTGGTTTTCGTGAAAAAAATTAAAATGAATTCGTTATATGTGCACACATGACAGCATCCAAAGAATATTATTGGTATTATTGTTAGGGGAAAATGTATTTTGCTATCTGTCAAAAATATTTGGGTTGATAACCTTTGTGAATGTTGATTTATAGGTTATGGACACCCGACGTTACAGCTAACCTCAAAAATATATATTTCTTAAGATTTAAGAATATTACGTAGCTATTATTAAAATTTCCGCCTGGTTCCCGTACTTTCAACTAAAATCTAGTACAGTGTAATGTTTAAGTTCTAAATACTTTGTCCTAATAAAATAGGATTCCATTTGTAGGCTGGAAATCTAACCTGTAATTAGCAGTCTATTTTTATTAATCAACAATTAAATATAGAAAAATTATTTACGTGAATTTTTAAATATAAACAAAAATGAGAATAAAGTTGAAAAACTTATGCCCGTAAATATATTTCATAACCTAAAAATCAACATTCGTAAAGGTTACCAACCCAAATATACATATACATGCGTCTTTGCATCTAACTGCAAGTAAAACAAAGTATACTTAACTAAATATCAAATTATTTATTATCCAAGTTTCCATTAGTACTTATATGAAGAATAAACAAGAAACTTACAGGAGATACAAAGAAAGATCTATATTGCAATAAAAAATAAATGATTATATTATACACATAATTACATAATTCAAAGAACATTTATAGCTACAATTTGACACTTTCGTAACATTCGGGCTTTATTTATGTGTTCACTGACTTTAGATCACTTTCAGTCTTAGTTTCATAGTTTTTTAATGGTAAACAATCCAAAACTGGGTTTTTAAACACCACAGAATATACATTAAAAAGATGTTTAGTTGCCAAATCAGACAATGACAGCAATATTGTATACACTTCATCAGATATCTTAATGTAGCCTGTGTATTTTCCTCGAGGTGTACCTGATTAAAACAATTTCTGCTATTACGCTTCTTTCTCCCTCAGTATCAGCTCTATCATCGCTCAACTAAAATTTAAACAAGAAATGATTATTTAAAATGCTGACAAATCAATATAAAGTGTTTTTTTTACCATGAATTGCTTATTGTTTGCTTTAGCAGTAGTTTTTATTATCACAAGCACTCTTAATTTTACATTTGGGTTTTAAATTGTATCCCATATTAACGGAGAACACCTAACTGGATAGATCAACGTGGTCTTGAATTACGGCCGTCCTTCCTATAATATAAATCCACACTAAAAGTCAAATTCTTAAATTAACAGGCAACAACTTACCATTATTAAAATGCTTACAATACCCCAGTAAAATAATTCCTCTTAACTGCTTGGAATCTTTTAATCCTAACCGCTTCTGGCTGTAAATCGACGTTATTTTATAAAAACTGATGTTGTCTCGGATTGCCACACTTCCACAACTAATAATACAACAAAAGTTGCCATTTTGTATGATATAATGTCCATAAAAACTCTAATATTATGAAAAATGCAATTCTTTGGTTCAGTCAGTCGCCATTTGACGCATTTGAAAGCAATGACAGTGGTTTGTTTTCCGTCACTCACCGGAAAAATATTTTTTCTACTCCCATATGTAAATTTGCTGTTTTCTGTACAGTCTGTAGAATGGATAAGTAGGCAATTCCAGTTAACTGAACGGATATATTTCATATCAGTTCTAGGATGGATATGAAATGAAACCAATCACAGTTCTTGTATTAAGTACATAGACAACTATTCGTTTTAAAATCAAATTAGTGCGTAAGCTGTTAAAGTAACTGTCAGTGTGTATTTGTGTAATATATTAATGTTTAACAAATTTTGTAGTTTCTTTAAGCTGGTCGTAGAAAAAGTATGCTGTACAACTCGAGTGGATTATCCATATCGCACTCAAAAGATTTGAATGAAGCACTCCGGCTACGGCGTCGTGCCCAAACTTTTTTATCGTGCGATATGGATATCATATCCACTCTCGTTGCACAAACTACTATTTTCTACTCCCTTACGTAAATTTGCTGTTTTCTGTACAGTCTATAGAATGGATAAGTAGGCAATTCCAGTTAACTGAACGGATATATTTCATATCAGTTCTAGGATGGATATGAAATGAAACCGATCAATCACAGTTCTTGTATTAAGTACATAGACAACTATTCGTTTTAAAATCAAATTAGTGCGTAAGCTGTCAAAGTAACTGTCAGTGTGTATTTGTGTAATATATTAATGTTTAACAAATTTTGTAGTTTTTTTTAAGCTGGTCGTAGAAAAAGTATGCTGTACAACTCAAGTGGATTATCCATATCGCACTCAAAAGATTTGAAGCACTTCGCCTACGGCGTCGTGCTCAAAATTCTTTATCGTGCGATATGGATATCATATCCACTCTTGTTGCACAAACTACTATATAGACATAACCTATACAATTGATAAAATATCTGCATAAATTATCCCAATGCTGCGAGAATGAAGAAAATTAGGAAAGATAAGGAATTTGCAACAAAACAGGCTGAGAAAAACTTGTCGCGCATGAAAGTCATAAGAGAAAATAAAGATTATGCCGCAATAGAAGCTGAAAAAACTTGGCGCGTATTCGTAAGCTACAGAAAGAAGAAACTAGCAGGAAGATTTTAATTTGACGCATACGTAGTCTGCTTGAATTATCCATAATGTTATTGATTTGTTGAGGTTAGAGTGTCATTTTGGCTAAATTCTGTGTTGTTATTTTTTTTCGCTATTCAATGTTCTACAAAATCATCGAAACGTTATCTGTTAATACCCTTATAATATCCGTCAGTTGACTAACATGCAACAAAAACAAACATGAGAGGTTATGTTTTAACAGATTGCTTGTAGTCCTCTTCATTTCGTTCGATATTTGTTCATGAAATAAATGGCTCCGAAGTTACGTGTAATTTACCTGTTTGCTCAGTGCTCTGATTTCCGATGTAATGTCCAAGCACAGCTTATAAAGATTCACTGTGTGGGGAGGTTCCAACCGCTTCCGGTAGCTGTCGAATTTTTATAATTTTTCTTTATGGGTTATTATTGTAGTAAACGATACCATCTTCAATTTCTATTCGGTCCGGACACTTATTCTCACTCTCAAGGGGTGAAAAATACCCTTAGATTTAGATATTTAATATTTGAAAAAGTATTACTGATTTAGTTTTGAAACGAAAGACATTTATGTTCTTGGGATTGCTGATTACAAGGTCAGAATAAAAAAACGAAAAATGGCTGCTCCAATATGGCGGATGGAAATATTTTATAAATCAAGTGTTTTAAAGGGATAAAAAAATTTAGCAACTAGAGGGATGCTAATACATTATATTTTTTTTTTAATTACTAGACAATTACAATAACAAAATGGCAACCTTTTGTTAAAAAAGAAAAATGTGAAATCGCACATTATTTGGCTCCAACCTCTTTATTATTTGTGAATCAGAAACATACAGTAAATCATTTTAAAGACTGATTAAGTATCTTAAATTCTTTTCCTTAGAACTTTTGGTGGAAGTGATTGATGGAAGTGTCTAATGTATTCAACACTTCATCCTATGAACGTTCGGATGCATCTATAAACTTAAATATTTACGAAGCTATTAATCCTACTTAAATTTATCCAAAAATAAATTTATTTATCAATTTATAAGATTTATTTTTGATGTCCGCTAATTTTTCTCTAAAGCTAATATTTATTGAGATATTTACAAACAAACAAACATTTTACATTTTGTCTAAAATCCCTCTATAATTTAAAACACAATTTATTTCTAAAGCAAGCGCTGTAAACTTGGTAAAAAATTTGAAGATCTATGTCATGCTATATGTTAACGAAAAACAGTATATGAGAATATATTTTTTTAATTATTGACTACCTATATTAACAAAATGGCGACGTCTCTATTAAAAAAATGTGAAGATGCACATTGTTTTTTTGTTTTTATGCTATAGAAAATAGTCAAAAAATCATTTCAAACCTTAATTAACAGTCTTCAGCTTTTGACGTAAGTGCGATAGTTAATATTTTAAGTAAATATGAACTTTTTGGTCTCCATCTTTATACTTCCAGATCTCCGAAACCTTTAACAGAAATTAGAAAAAAACGAAATTCATTCTTAGTTTAGCAGCTTTCTTATTTGTGTTTAGCATGTTTTCGCTCAATGTAATATTTTTCGAGTTATTTGAAGAAAATCATTTTGAAATACATTTTTCTTTCAATCTAACATCCCAATTTTCAAGTTGGTACAACTTAAAGGCTATCAATTACCGGCACGGTAGCTTAGTCGGTTAAGGCGTATACGCAAAAACACGCGAAACACCGCCTACTTCCAGTGGAACAGTTTGGTTTCAGGGAGGGGCACAGTAGGACACTGTCGCTAGTAAAAGTGGTGCAGGACGTAAGACGTAATAAACTCATACAACAAGAAGCAGTGCACTGTTATGTTGCTCTTAAGCCGGGGTCCCACGGCGTGTGACTTGGCAAGTCTCGTCTGAAGTTTGTCGTACCTCGCGCCATGGGAACGTAAATACTCGTTATTGCTCGAGGTGACTTGGGATGGCTTGACCTTTCCCGTGAAATGTCGGTAAATTCTGGAACATCAAAGGCTTGTGGATCGACGGATGACAAGCCTCAGTCTCAGTATGACTCGTGCATCCGTTCCCACAGCCTGTTGTGGATTGTGTAGCGAGATTTGAGCGGCGTAGTGGTGTATTGACGAGAAGTGGTCGACTCGAGGCTACTCGAGATTTGCCAAGTCACGCGCCGTGGGAATGCACGTGGCTTGGAATTCGACCGATCACAAATCCACAGGTACGAACCTCGAGTAACTCGAGGTTTGCCAAGTCACAGGCCGTGGGACCCCGGCTTTAGATATTGAACGCGCCTTCGACACTGTGTGGCATAAAGACTACCTTTGGGACAGGCGAATAATGGTCCGGATGAACAACACTTATTCAGAGTCGTATAGACTTTCAAGGTTCCGTACTACCCCCCACCCTCTTCAATTTATACATTTCTGATATTCCAACCCATCCCACCGCCAACCAGCTCCTATACGCGGACGATATAACACTTTATGCAAACAGTTTTATGGACAGACTGCGACACAAGAAATAAGGTATCATACCATCAAATTGTTAAAATATTATAAACTGTGGAAGGTTATGATCAACGGTTATAAATCGGATATCATAACCTTTCACAGAAAATTCCCTACTATAACAAAACTCAAACTAGACAACCATGACATCACAGAACAAAAACAGCCAACCACAATAAAATCTGTCTATACAAGGTTATTTTTAAACCTATCCTCACGTATGCCTGTGCGTCCTGGAACTTAATCTCGGACGCACAGTGTTTACGTTTACAGAGGACGCAAAACAAGTTGCTTCTATTAACCAACTCACCAAGATACATTACCATAGCGGAATTGCATAGGCTTACGGAGGTGCAAATGAGAATATATTGACGAAACCGCTCAACGATTCTTCACGTACACACTGACAAATTCACAACTAACACAAAACATAACAAATACCAGGCGAAGAGACAACGTACAACATACACACAAATACATATATGAGCAACTTCCAATATACGATACACTCCCACTTGACTGACGTCACCAAATCCCTGAAACACACAATCCATAAAAACCACACTACCCTGAAAACCAAACAACCTACAACCTCTCTCCCCTTGACCCCTCGCTAAAATCTATATCCCTCAAATAATTTGTTCGTATTGGAACAAATAAATGTTTTTAATTTTTAATTAATTTAACACATGACATCAGAAACAGGGTTTTTTCCTTTCTTTTCCCTATGTTAACGAAATATTACACCTGTCCCACTTAAAACAAACTAAATTCAAATGTGAAATCGCAAGATATACTACCACAACCTACGTTTAAACTTAATAGAGACCGTTTCACAACTATAAAAGTATAGAGTCTGAAAGTTATTTGCAAATAACAGCCGGCCGCTGCGTAACTCGTGCGCTCAGACGCGGTTATGTTACGTAATGTTTAAATATTGTAAAATGAAATACATTGAATAAATGAAATGATAGAAAATGATATGTAAACGATAGTTAAATAAAATAAATACAATTGCAATCTGGCTAATTTGGCGTATTGAGTGGCGAATATGCTGACCGACTGTCTATCGCGTTCTGGGTTAGAGCCCCAGCTCCGGTATTGACAACACCGGTGGGTATGTATATTTTGTTGCGTTTTTCCAAATGTGTAACCCCCTTCTGGACAGCCTTGGCTTTGGATTTGGGGGTTGTCTACTTCTGTGGTGTGTTTTTGTTTTAATTTACGTGAAAAGTTGCAAAAACCTTTCCTTTTCAAAATGTAATTCTCATTCAGCTCCATCATTTTTGTTATTTTTTTTGTGCCACCTTGTAAAGGGGCGGCATCCACCCCCTTTAAATTAGCAAGCACCCGCATAATATAGAAACTTTTCCTTGATACATTTAGTATTATTAATTTCCCGAGAAATTGTGAAAGTGAAAATGTTCCTTAATTCGCGTCTACTGGCTAACTAGCAAAAATTTGATTTACCTTATGATGTTCGATGGCCATCTCAGAATTGACACAGCAATACATAGTACAGTAACTAGATAATTTAACTTCAGAATAATGCCATATGAATTAGATTTCGATCATTTCAGACAACTTAAATGTAAATGTATCAAAGAAAAGTTTCTATATTATCAAACCTGATTCCTGGTTTAATTTATTAATAAATTATTTAAACAACTCATAACAAACGTGCAGAATCTTGTTTTATATTAATTAGTTCAATAACATTCATGTCTATAAGCTACACACAAATTGCTGATTTGAAAAGGTTAGTTATATTACTTCCACATCCAGTGGAAGTAACGATAAAAAAATTTTTAAAAATTTTTATTGTTCAAATAGGCTTAGAATGTCACGAAACGTCGAGATTTTAAGTTTGAACGAAAAAAAAATTCTGTCTGTCGGTCTGTCTGTCTGTCGGTGTGTCTGTCTGTCGGTCTGTCTGTAACTTTTTTTGTGCGCACGTTTACTCTGGAACCGTTTGAGATATTGACTTGAAATTTGTTACACATATGTACTTTAACGAGATCTAGAACTAGATTATATTTTCATCTTGTTCCGTCGAAGGGTTGGGGAGTAAATTAGGGTAAATTTGGGGAAAATAGGTAAATCAAGCAGGTAAGAGTCCATAAAATTGGTATTTAGTATATACAAGAGAAGCTAAGGTCCCAAAAAAAAGTTTTGGCATTAGCCACCCCCATTACCACCCCCACCCCATTATTAAAGGGGATGAAAAATAATTATGATTTAGTGTGTATACAAGAACCAGAAACCGCAAAATATTTTTTTACTTCATCCACCCCCACTACCACCCCCCATCACCATCCCCACCCCGCTACCGATGTGGGGTATCGTTTTATGGGTTTTTGGGGTAGAGGATTTCAAATATTATATTATTAAAGTTCCATAAACAATTATTTCCACATACAAATTTTTTTCGTTGTGAGTGCTTGGATAAAAAATTTGGATGTGGAAGTAGTGATTCCTTGGGCAGCGGTTTTTTGTATACAAAGTCAACATTGAACTATGAATGCCATGCATCATCTGCCATGCCATGCATCATCTGCCGGGGTATTTAAACGAAAATGTAAACAATGACGGGGGGTGTCTACCCGGGCACCGAAAGAGAGGCACTGCCTGCTGCCCTTTGAAAGCCCCTCAGTACCCACGTTGCGTCGTTGTTGAAGAGAGTGGATTTAATTTGCCGTTTCAATTCACATATTTGAGTTTAATTTTCAGCTTGAGCACGTTTTTGGCGTGACACATGGTGGAGGCGCCGTTGGTTAAGTTCCTTTGGTCAATTCTCTCTAATTGGTCAAATAAAACTACTGGTAAATTTAATCATTATTTTTTATTACGGAAATTTATTTCCTTTCAGTTCATTAATTAATATTAAAATAATTCTTACATGCACCTACTCAACTGGCAACTACTCCGTAATTTCCTCTAATCCTTTTCTTTCAGATTAAGGCATTACGTTTTTCAGCTAAGTGTTAATTGTTTATGTGTATGAGCGTGCGTATACAAATACCTACTTAATCAGCCAATGCCAGTAGAAGGCAGAAGTGCTACAAGGTCGGGGGCCAAATTTAAGTTGGTGTTAGCTGAAAATTCGACTCACCACGGCCCGTGGTAGTGTGGGATTTCCACCCACTAAAAAACCCCACCTCTTCACTCTCACACCCTGGAATCGCTTTGCAGCATTGAATTGTCTTCAAATTTCTAAAATTTAACAAATCGAAGGACCACCTATTTGAGCTAACAGGAAAGCATGTGTGACCTACCTTGTAATTCCTTACTTTTTTTCATGAAAGTGTTGTTCACAGGTCGAGGAGCTCTAGAGCTGTGTTCTCGCTAATTGGCCGGATAATTGTATCCCACACCATAGATTTAGTTATAGGGAACTAAATCTGGATCGATTGATTTAAGCTTGCTAAACTTAGCAGTTCAATGTGTTGACTACATGACCACACACAATGAGTTTTCAAGACAAACTGAGTGGAGATTCACAAATTTCTCTGAAGGTCGCTGGTTTTGGCGGCAAGGCATTCCATTGGTCGATGCTTGTCATGCCCAAATAAAGTGGCGCATTTTCCTTTTTAAATTTCTATTTCGCGAACACGAAACATACCGCCCACCAAAAACAACGTTAGCATGGCTAGGTTTTTTTTAACTAACAACTAAAACTAAGTCTAAAAATCTAATTAACTAAACAAAACAAGATAAAAAAGGCTATTGCGAAGGCAATGGACATAATTTTATGCAAGGGCGTTGTAAGATTCCCTGTGTAGTCTTGACCGTGGCTACTCTACATGTCCCATCATTTCCGGGGTGGAGTTCCACGATTCTACCTAATTTCCACGCAAGCGGAGTCGTAGATTCACTTTTGATTAGGACAAGAGTCCCAATATCTAAATTTTGAAATCGACTAGATTTGTACCATTTACTTCTCTGGTATAATTGATGCAAGTATTCATTGCTCCACGTTTTCCAAAAGCTTTGTTGCAGCTGTTGAACAAGCTGCCAACGTGACAGACGCGCTAAATTTATATGTGATAAATCAGGGTCGGGGGGTGCCGTGAGAGGCTCAAGGGTGAGAAAATGACCAGGGGTCAAAGAACCAAGATCGTTGGGATCAGAACTCAGGGCACATAGAGATCGCGAGTTGAGCAGGGCTTCGACCTGAGTGACCAAAGTATATAGTTCTTCAAAGGTTAAAATTTGTAAACCTATCACTCGATAGAGGTGTGTCTTCACAGACTTGATACCGCTTTCCCAAGTCCCGCCAAAATGGGGAGCGGACGGGGGATTGAAATGCCATGTAATGGCTTCGCTTCCTGCAGCTAGCTTCAAGTTTTCTTTCAATTCACTAGCCGCCCCAGTGAAATTGGTACCGCAATCACTGTAGATGTGAGAACACCTACCACGACGAGCAACGAAACGGCGCAGGGCCGCCAGAAACGCTTCAGTTGTTAAGTCTGAAACAATTTCTAGGTGAACTGCTTTCACCGACAAACACACGAACAGACAAAGATAAGCCTTTGAGGTTTTTGCACCTCTGGTGTTCGAGGCACA
Source organism: Rutpela maculata (assembly GCA_936432065.2). Lineage (NCBI taxonomy): Eukaryota > Metazoa > Arthropoda > Insecta > Coleoptera > Cerambycidae > Rutpela > Rutpela maculata. Next base: position 44,471,653 of record OW386289.2, read on the forward strand.
ATGTGAAATGGACCACCAAAATCGACTCCTACCTGTGAAAAGGGTTTGGCTTGTGACACACGCACACTAGGAAGATCACCCATAGGGCAAAGCAACGAAGGAGGTTTAACACGAAAACAACGGTAACACTTACCAAGACAACAACGAATAAGACGACGACCACCGAGAATCCAAAAATTTTGTTGTAATAAATAAAGAGTCGTGTTCAGACCAGAATGCAAGTTTTGGTAGTGAGTCTGAAATATCAAGAGTTCTGACAGAACGTGAGTGCTAGGAAGCAATGCGGGGTGTTTTGTTTCAAAGGGTAGATTCGCATGAGTGATTCTACCTCCTACACGCAAAATCCCTTTCTCATCCAAAAAGGGGGACAATTTCAAAAAGGTTTTGGGAAGCTTCTTCTTTTTACGAAGAGCCGAAATCTCTTTCGCAAAAGACTGCTTCTGTACAAGTTTCACAATGTACAAGAGAGCTTGATAAAGCTCGAACGAGGACAAGACACCAGAAAGTTTTTCTGGATTTTGACAATTGTTGTAAAATCTAAGACAATAAGCAACAATACCTTGTATTTTACGAAGAGATGAGAAACGAACAAACAAAGAATCAATAACACAAGGTTCAATTTGAGCAACCAAAACAGTTTTCTTCTGTTCAACATCCGCAAGGGGATCAACAATTTCTAAACTTTCAACAGGCCATTCCGCAGGGGGAAGTTTTAGCCAGGAGGGACCCGCCCACCATGAGGGGAAAGTCACAAATTCCTCTGGGAGAAGACCGCGAGAGGCTCAATCCGCAGGATTTTCACAAGAACGAATGTGGTGCCAACAAGTAGGAGCTAGCCTGTCTTGGATGACGCTCACTCTATTTGACACGAAAGTTTTCCACCGATGTGGAGAAGATCTAATTCAGTTCAAAACTATGGTGGAATCCGACCAAGCAAGAAATTTTCAATTTCAAGAACAGATTTCAAAGTTACTCTAATCCAAGCGACTAGAGAGGACAATAAAACTGCAGCACATAATTCCAAGCGAGTCGACAAAGTATGCAAAGGAGCAACTTTGGACTCTGCACAAAGAAATGAAACACCAACATTACCACTAGGGTAAACACAACGCAAATAGGCTACACAACCTTAACCAAGCTCAGAAGCATCACAAAAGGCATGGAGTTGACAAACTACGGAGGTAAGATCCGCAACAACTAAACGAGGAATTCGCAGCGAAGCAATACAAGGCAACTGATCTTTATACTGCTGCCATCTAGAAACGACATCACATGGAGGAGAATCATCCCAACCAATGCCTAGAGTCCATAGGACCTGAATGAGGCGTTTTGCAAAGAATGTGACAGGGCACAAAAAACCAAGGGGATCGTATATCCGGGCAATTTCGGATAAAATCGAACGTTTCCAACAAATAGAATCGCGGGGATTCACAGCAAAAACAAAAGAATCCAATGAAGGCTGCCATTGAAGACCAAGTACCTTCATGCAACTATCCTTTTCAAGATCAAAAGACAAATTTTGATTTACACAGTGACTCTCAGGGAGATTTTCCAAAACAGATGGATGGTTGCTAGACCATTTTCGAAGTTCAAAACAACCAGAACTAAATAATCCTCTGACCTGTCTCTGGAGTTCTAGGGCGCCTTCCAACGAATTAGCACCACAGACTAAGTCATCGACGTACAAGTCGTTCTCAATGGCTTGGAAGGCCAAAGGAAACTGGGAGCGTCCTTCCTCGGCTAACTGCAGCAAGGTGCGGATAGCAAGAAAAGGAGCTGAGGAGACATAAGTTACAGTGTTGAGATAATAAGTTTGGACAGGGTCCGAAGATGAGAACCTCCAACGAATCTGCTGAAAGCGTTGGTGGCCTGAAGCAGCTAAAATTTGACGATACATTTGCCTCACATCACAAGTGAAGACAAATGAATGTGCACGAAAACGAAGAAGAATGCTAGCGATGTCACGCTGAAGCTTGGGGCCGATTAGTAGGAAATCGTTGAGAGAAACCCCATTTGCATCTTTGGCAGACGCATCAAAGATTACACGAATTTTGGGTTTACTATTTTCAACCTTGAACACACAATGGTGAGGAATAACGTAGGAGTTCGAATCCTCAGGAGGCACTTGACAAAGGGTCGTATGACCTGAAGCTAAATAATCTTCCATGAAGTTCACATACTCCACTCGAAGCGATGGGTCGAACTTGCGTTCGAGAGACAATAATCGACGATCAGCAAAACGCGAGAACCCTTGAAAGTGGGCTCTGCAGACCTAAATGGAAGCGATACACCAAAGCGACCATCAGGTAGTCTAAAATGTGTTTGTTTGAAGTGAGTTTCTGCTTGTTGCTCTTCCAACGAAACAGAAATCTTTTCCGGAACTTCTTCAATTTTCCAAAAACTCTTTAAGGTGTCGTCTAGACAAGGCGTAACGACAGAAGCGAAGAAAGCCTGCACGGGTGGAGGCAGTTTCGAATACGAAGCAAGACCAACCAAAATCACACCAAATATGGTACTAACGAACTAAAATCACTTTTCTCAATGTCGGGAAGTACAATTGAGGAATAAATGTCAGCACCTAACAATAAATCAACGGGACCAGGTTGGTGCCACGTAGGATCTGCTAACTTGAAAGGTTTAAAACTAGCTAAATTCGAAGGGGAGAGAGTAGCCGAAGGCATCTCAGAACAAGTAGTATGAAGAATAATCACATCTAAGGGGAGAGATGGCTGCAAGGAGCCAGTAGGTCTAATCGAACAATGAGAAACACCACGAGACGATTTTGTAGACATTTGTCCTAACCCTGCAATGGGGATTGAAGAACGAGCACGAGGTAGTTGTAGCTTACGAGCTCAAGATTCAGTCATAAAGCTAGCCATTGATCCGGGATCAACAAGACCTCTCACAACATGAGGCTGTCCCTTCACGTCTAAAATTTCTACCAACACAGTAGACAATAACACAGTTTGTCCCTTTTGAAATGGCAAAACACTAGTACCAACATGTACACTAGGACTGTCAGTTGTTGTCGAGGAAGCACCTGACGTTTCTATACGATTACCACCAGTAATCTCACTAAAATGTAAAGACGTGTGACGTCTTTTCTGACATTTTAAACAAGAAGATTTCGAAGGACAAGTTCCCACACCATGGGAATCCTTTAAACAATTAAAACACAAGTGAGTACGTTTTACAACCGCATGACGCTCTCTAGCGGTCAATGGCAAAAACTGAGGACAATGATAGATCAAATGATCCTGTTTGCACAAAGAACAATTTCCCGGAGAATTCCCGCAGAATTCTGGGAACTACTACAACTAGACAAAGAAGAATCAGCTTGCACAAGTAAAGACTTGGCACGAAAATCAACATCCGCTTTGGGGTGTTGCGAAACACGATGTTTGCTACTTGCCGTAGCTGTACTAGATACTTTTGATTTGGCTGTGCCTGATACTTTTGACGAAGCTAACGTTTATAAAGCCACACACTGTTTTAACACAAAATCTACTAAATTTTCAAATGTGGGAATTTCCGCAGCATCACCCTGTAATTCAAAACGTCTGCGTGTAGCAGGGGATAACTTATCTGCCAACAAATCTACTAGAATAAAATCCCAGGCTGCAACGTCGAAACCTAACCTTTTCAAGATGGCTATGTTTTCTGAAAATGTATCATGTTACATGCTATTTCATAATGATCGGGGTCTAACGGAATTGACTGTACTAAAGTGAGAGGTTCGCCCTCTAAAGAAAGCAATAAATTCTGAAATTTGTCGATATCCGATAACTTTTTCCTGTTATGAACTAAACTATCATATAGGCTTTTAAACGATTGCCATTCATGAGTTTCACCACTGAACTTTCTCAACTGTAATTTTGGTAAATTAACACTAGGACTAGAATCGGTTTCTACACTAACCGTAGGCAATAAAGTAGGGACCTCTAGTACCGGAGGAAATAAAGATTCATAAACAACTCGAGACTCAAAATAGTTTTCCTCTAACTCTTTTCGAATTGTGTCTTGAGTTTCAAACTCAGTGTCTTTGGACGACAATAATGCTTTTAAATGTAACTCTTTAAACGTATCATACAAAGTTTCTAAACAACTATATTTAATTCTAAACAAAACTCGCATATTTTCGTCCAATTTGGTTTGTTTTGCTAACTCACAAATTTCCGTAATTTGCGAAATTACGACTTTTCTAGATACAATCGCTTCTTTTAAAGCAGCCATGGTCAAGTTTAAATCAATTAAAAAACACAGTAAGATCAATCAACACAACAAACAACAAACAATAAACAAAATGTTTTAAAGGTTACAAATACAAAAAATGACACTTGTTGAATTGACAGACAGGACATTAAATAAAAATCCCTAGATACAAAACGTTGAAATGTTTCCAGGACAAAGGACAAAGCCAGAATTTATACGATGATGCAATCCTTTTGGAATGCAGCGGTTTTAGCAAGAAAATGCTTATTTACACGCACTTAAAAAACACGATTTTTACCTACTAAAGTTTGTTTACAAATTTCAAAGCCAACGCCAACGCTGTCTTTAAATGAACTGTAATAACACGTAAAAAAACTATCCAAAGGACTGTTCTAATGTGGCTCGAAGGCCAAATGAATTGTCTTCAAATTTCTAAAATTTAACAAATCGGAGGACCACCTATTTGAGCTAACAGGAAAGCATGTGTGACCTACCTTGTAATCCTTTACTTTTTTTCATGAAAGTGTTGTTCACAGGTCGAGGAGGTCTATAGCTGTGTCCTCGCTAATTGGCCGGATAATTGTATCCCACACCATAGATTTAGTTATAGTAGTACAGTCACTGAAGGTTTTCACCTCCGATTTCGTTGAACCTCCATCGATTTTCATGAAAATTTGTGAGTACTTAGAGGATACCTCAAGAGTGACATAGTGCCAACTTGCGCTTTTACCCTGGGGGTGGATGCCACCCCTTCTTGGGGGTGGAAATTATTTTATAAAAAATAACCCCAGGAATCGATAGAGGGACCAATTCTAAGCAAAATTTGTTATATAAAGTTATTAAAATAAATCAATACTTTTTGAGTTATTAAAGATCAAAGATTTTGATTTTTCCTGAAAAAAATGCATGTTTTAAAGCGGTTTTTCATAAATAACTCAAAAACTATAAGTTTTTACAAAAAAGTTGTCATTACCAAAATTGAAGCTAATAAAAAAACGAATAAATTTCTTCCTTAAAAAACCTTTTAATATTAATTCAAAGTGAGCTATAGGTAATTGAATGTATATTTTTTTTCGGCGAGTACTCAAATCTAAGTATTCAAGCTTAAATAACGGGAAAACGATGCATTTTATAAAATATACTTACTGAACACTTTTCAAAGTACTCAGAAATACCTATCAAATGACCTGTAGAAGAAGTTGATAGCATCAAAATTAAGCAAGTTATGATGAAAATAAGAGGACCCTTTCGAATTTTTTAGGAAAAAGTGAAAAATAAAACCTACGCCATTTCCACAAAAATTAAAATTTATAGTAATCCCTATAAGACTTTCTTTATTTTAGCATAATTAATGACTTCAAAAATTTTGACCGGTTTAGAATGCATATTTTTGAAAAAAAAATATGATTTAAAAAATCAGAAATTTTCAAATTTTCGTAAATTTCATTTTCTTTTGATAATAACTCCAAAAATACTCGATATACGTAAAAAATAATAGAGAACAAAATTTGAGTTTTTTTTTTAACAAAGATTTTAGTTTTTTTTATTTTTGTAGGATAAAAAATAACCGAGATAGAAACGTTTAAAGCCTAAATTTTACTGCGAGAACCATGTAACCGGGGCCCTTTAACCATTTATCTTTTAAAAAATAAGGGTTTTAAAAGATTAAATTTAATACGATCTTATAGCCCTTTAAATTACCTTTCAATTGGTTTTTGGATGAACCTGATATCATAAAAATTAACGGAGTTATTGTAAAAAAAACCAATAACATTTTTTTGGAAAAATTTTTTGAGCAGAGATTTTGTATGCATATATAGGAAAAAAGATAGATAGTAAGAAGTAGACGTGCCGCTAATATCGATGCCATTTTAGAAGCTGGCAGGTACTGCACAATATTATTGTACGGAAGTGCAAAAGATGTGAATATGAGTAAACTGCAACGCATCGAAAGCCTATCAGCTCATCTGGAACAGATGCGTTACGAGTTCTTTATTAAGGCTACCACTAAAAATAGTGCAGTAAAGTTGTCATCTCTCGTCCCAACGGTTGCTGCATTGGATGAACACATCAAAAGAGTCTATTTACAAACTTGGAAACAAAGACATTCGTCCAGTTGACTGGGGATGGAGCAAAATTGGAGAGTCTTTGTTTCCAATTAAAAATCCCAATCCACCTGCTCCAGAAGAACTGTTAAAAATGATTTTTTGCAACTGCAAAAAAGGGTGCGGCGCTTCTTGCGGGTGTCGAAGAGTAGGGTTATTTTGCAATGCAACCTGAGGATCATGCAGTGGGGACAATTGCCAAAATAGCCCTCCAATTAATGAAGAAGGAGAAGTTGGTGAAGAGAGCTCTGATGAAGAGTGAAAAATTACATTTAATGTACTATTAATATTTGATTAATTTATGAAACATTATTTAAATAAAAAATGAATAAACTTTTCATATATTTTAATATTTATTTTAATACATTTTCCTCTTAATTAATAAATTAAATTTTTATGAGTCACATAAGCACTGAAAAAATTGTTTCCAACGTTAAATTATGCTTTTTCATCAATTTGTGCACGAAGGGTAGTTTGGGGAATGTGGAAAGAATAATATTAATAAAGTTTGAAATATATTAATAAAGTTTATCATAAGTAACAAAAAAGATTCTAAATAATTAAAGCTATTAAAGCTGATAAAAAAAAATTTCCATCATTTTTATGACAAGTGGTAGTTTTTAAGGGTGGAAAATTTCGCAATAAATAAATAATTACTTTAATACTCAGTAAATGAGATTTCAATTCAGTAATGTATTATTCAAATGATTAAAGTTTCTTGAAACCAATTTTTTCAATGAGTCTGCATTAAGGGGGTGGTTTTTAAGAGTTGAATTTCACAGTCAACCAAAAATTATATCATAAACATTAAACAAACCGTTTGTGTAATGTTAATATGCGATTTCATATTTCAGAAATACAAAAAATGATTTTTTCATGATTTTCGATTTAAGGGGTGGTTGCTAAAAGGGTTGAAAAATTAATTAAAATCATAAATCATGCATATAAGTGTTGAAAAATATTTATTTTATCTAATTAAACGAGATTACTTACGCCAGAATGCTTAAATCTGCATTTTTTCCCATGTTTAACAAAAGGGGTGGATTTCACCCCTAAAATGCAAAAAGCGCAAGTCGAGCATATGTCACTTTTGAAGTTGAGGGTAAAATATACTCAATCCCAAATTTTCATGCAAATCGATGGAGGTTCACCGAAATCGGAGGTAATAGTTGATTTTTACCTTCATTCACTGTAACTAAATCTGGATCGATTGATTTAAGCTTGCTAAACTTAGCAGTTCAATGTGTTGACTACATGACCACACACAATGAGTTTTCAAGACAAACTGAGTGGAGATTCATAAATCTCTCTGAAGGTCGCTGGTTTTGGCGGCAAGGCATTCCATTGGTCGATGCTTGTCATGCCCAAATAAAGTGGCGCATTTTCCTTTTTAAATTTCTATTTCGCGAACACGAAACAAGCATGCATCTGAATGTGGGAGATTCTGCCTTAATTCTCATGTCTCCTTTGCATGTCCCTCTCTTCCTGTTCTTTTGATTTCATCACTTTTCTGATGTATTTCTCTATCGAGCTCCATTTTCCGCAGTTCTCCATCATTTCTTCAATGATGTTGTTCTAGTTTAATATGACTCCTAATTCCAGATTTACCCTCTGTCTTTCGGCTTCCCATCTAATGCATTCGAACATTGTATGTGCTACTATGTCCCTGTGTTCGCAGTATGCACATATCTCCTCTTCTGCCTTGCCTATCCTGTGCGTATAGACTTTGAAGGATCCGTGTCCAGTCAGCATCTGAGTTGTAAAATAGTCCGTATGTCTATGTCGGCACTTGGCCCATGTCCTCACGTCGGGTATGAGAACTTTGGTCCACTGAGCTACATCAAGCGTGTCCGTCCACCGCGCCTGCCATCTCTCCAGGCTGGTCTCTCTCTCCGTTTTCTTGGCTTGTAGCGTACCCCCGTCTTCTCTTTCATAGAGTCTTCTCCATCATCGGCATTTGTCTATGCCGTCTTCTCTCTATAGCCGCGTGCCATATCGGAGCTTCATACGTCAGTATCGACTGTGTCACGTTGTATAGGACCTCCCGCTTCTTGCTTCCAGGTCCTTTTATATTGGGCATAATTCTCGAAAGTGATGCTATGTTCGCGTCTAATTTCTTGATCGTATGCTTGATGTGTTCGCCGAAAGTCCCCTTTTCGTCGATTATTATTCCTAGGTACTTCACGTGTTTCTTAGGGATAATTTGGACGTGAGCCAGTTGGAAGCTGATATGTCTTCTGTCCCTTTTCCCTTTGAGGATAACCGCCTTCGTTTTTTCTGGGGCGAGTTCTAAGTAATGGCGTCTCATCCATGCATCTATGATCTCCAAAGCGTCATCTGCCATGGAGACTAATCCTTCTTCTCTGTCTGCTACTAGCACTAGAGCGATGTCGTCGGCAAATCCTACGACCCAAGTGTCCTCCGGCATTTTCTCTTTCAGAACGCCGTCGTAGAGGATATTCCATAATGTCGGACCGAGTACTGAACCCTGCGGGACTCCAGCTGTAACTTTGAAGACTTCTCCTCTTTCGATCTCCAACGATCTTTCTTCGAGGTAGCTGCTCACGATGTTATCGAGGTACTGTGGGATTTCCCTTCTCGTTAACTCCTTCATGATTTTTCCCCATGGTGCAGTGTTGAAGGCATTCCGAACATCAAGAGATTAGCTGTCTCACTTTCTCCACCGCGTGCAGTGTTGATTTGCCTTTTCGAAAACCATATTGATGGTCCGACAGTCTTTCTGTGTTTTCCAAAGCTTCTTCCAGTCTTCTTTTTATCATTTTTTCGTAGAGCTTGCTTATGGTAGTAAGTAAGCATATTGGTCTATATGCTACTATGTCTGTGCCGTCTTTTCTTGGTTTTGATATAAGAACCAATCTTGCTTTCTTCCAATTCTTTGGAAAGTTTTGCTCTCTCAGTAGTCTGTTTAGAATACCTAAGAGCCAATTGGGTGCTATCTTGCCCACTACCTTGATAGCCTCTGCAGGAATACCATCGTGGCCTGAGGCTTTCCCGACTTTTAGTTCTTGTAGGGCCTGGTTCAGTTCCTCTTGCGTGAACGGATCTATATTTTCTACTCTTGCCATATGTTCCTATTTGTCTTCTCTTGTTGGGAAGAGTTCTTCTACTATTTCCATTTTCGTATCTATGTCTCTATGTCCAAGTCATAGGAGGCGTATGCTTTTAAGCTTTTAGCCGCTATTTTGTAGAGCAAAGTCCATCTGGTACACCAACTAAACAAACAACTCCCTTCCCATCCCCCCCCCCCCCCCCCGAGGAGGCAACTGAAAACAAACAACCTACAACACTGAAGTAACCCCCTACTACAGAAGAACCGTCTAGTTCTGCGTACTCTGAACCTCAGCAGATTTCAGAAGAAAGCCCACACAATTTATTTTTGATATAAATTGATAGTTTTTAACGACTAGAAAATTGTGATTGTTAGCTTGAAAGCGAGGTATGTCGAATAGGTTTTCGCCAGTCGGAATTCCGAGATTAAACTCGGAATTAAAAAAAATATATTTCAGTGCCCCTTCTACGCCTTCGTATATTTGTGGAGGACTCATAGTTCCGGATATATTTAATTACTGCCATGTCCAGTGGAAGTGTAGTAACGACAAAAAAATTTTTGAAAACTTTTATTGTTCAAATAGGCTTAGAATGTCATGAAACGTCGATATTTTAAGTTTGAGCGAGAAAAAATGTCGGTCTGTCGGTGTGTAACTTTTTTTGTGCGCACGATTACTCTGGAACCGTTTATGATATTGACTTGAAATTTGGTACACATATGTATTTTAACGAGATCTGGAACTAGATTATATTTTGGTCTTATTCCGTCGAAAGGGGGTAAATTGGAGGTAAATAGGTAAATCAAGCAAGTAAGAGTTCATAAAATTTGTATTTAGTAGTAAGAGAAGCTAAGGTCTCAACAGTGTGTGCTTAGAGCAAATACTAGGCAAAATCGTGACCTGCTGGATTAAAGCGCCAAATCTTTCGACTGTAACTGTAAATGTTCGACTTTTATTTGGTTTTTACTAAATATCTCCCCAACTTCTGGGTTTGTAACAAAAAGGATTTAATTTAAAATATTCTACGATTTGAGACCAGAGCCGCTTTGATAACTTTAATATTTTGCGAGATACAAGCTTCCAAAGTTTTGGACTTTTTTCAGGTTATTACGAAAATCGGTTATTGGGTTCAAAGCAACACTATTCGAATCAGTTTTAATCAAGGCTAAATTTGCTACAACTTTAGACTAGATCTGCTTTTGTAACTTTGATATTTTGCGAGATACAAGCTTTCCAAATATTGGATGCATTACAAAAGAGTGCAACCAACATCCTCATAAGTACAGTTGACATAGATGTATGTTATTGTGGTACAAGTAGGCATATTTTTCGAGCTACAAACTTCAAAACCTAATATTCAACTTCGGATTGCATTTGGTAAGGGGTTTTGATATTATCATGTCAACTCCATCTGCCAAGTGCACAGAGAAAATATGTCGCAAGTATTGCCTTTTTTCGATGCTTCCACGGGTTCAGGCAATTCATCACAATTTTTGGTAAGGGGAAAAAGTCAGCATGGAAGGCATGGAGAACATACCCTCTAGGCACTGAAGGATTTATCTTATCTGCAAAACATCCACTTCAGCCAGTAGATGCTAAAACAAAGGCATTTGAACTTATAGAACTACTCACATGCATCCTGTACGATGGCACAACAGAACATGACAGCATCAACAAACGCAGAGAGGATCTCTTCACACAAGGAAAAAGGTAAAGGTGATCTACCGCCCACACGGGGTGCCCTCATTCAAAACACTAATTGCTGCATCTACCGATCCAACATCTGGTTAACCAGTTTGAAATCACATCAAAATGCACCTGCTCTGGCTAACTTTGAATGGAAAAGAAACGAAGAGACATGGCAACCAATTTGGGCGTCTATACCGGAAGCAAGCAAAAGCCATAGGGAATTAACCAAGTGCGGATGTAAGGCTGAACCCCTGTGCTCTAAGAATTGCGTTTGTAACAAGGCTGCACTTGCCTGCACAGCTCTTTGTCATTGCAAAGGCCATTGTGAACAGTAAACAATGACATAAATACAATAATAACAACATTATAAATATAATTTTTATTATTATTTTCTTAATAGTAATTTTTTTTATTGAAACGTTTGTAACATGGTCAAATACATTATCTTAAACATTAATAAAATAATGTTTACTGTAAAACTGACTGCATTGGAGATATTTAGCAAAACCGACAAGAGTTGACCTGAAAAAAGTCCAAAATTTTGGAAGCTTTTATCTCACAAAATATTAAAGTTACAAAAGCGGCTCTGATTCAGATTGTAGCAAATTTGGTTGAAATGAAATCCTTTTTGCTACAAACCCAGAAGTTGGGGAGATATTTAGTTAAAACCAAATAAAAGTCGAAAAATTACAGGTGCAGTTCAAAGAAAACAAAGATGGTGTCGTATTTCAAGATGGCGGACACTGAAATCGGGTAATAAATTGATAGTACTTACTTGAATAGAAAATCTGGATGTGGAAGTAGTGATTCCTTGGGCAGCGGTTTTTTATAAATGGCATAAGACCGTTTTTAGGACGATGTATTTAGTTTTTAGTAAATGTTGAATATCTTAGAATCTGTGCCACTTCCATCAAAGATTCTAAGGAATAAGATAATTAAGTAATCTTTAAAATGATTCTTGGTTAAATCTACATCACAAAATATAAAGAATTTTTTGTTAATAATTTTTTTTTGTCCGCCTAAAACACTTGTTTTAGAAAAAAATTGCATCCGCCATATTAGAGCCGCAATTTTGAATTTGTTTAATTTTGTCTTCAATCTCAAGTTTCAAAAATAAATTAGTAATACTTTTTCAAACTTGAATATTTAAATGGAGAGGTGGTTTTCACCCCTTGATGGTAAGAACAAGTGTCCGGACCATACAATGCAAATGGTAGTAAATGATAAATTTGGTTGCTTTATAAAGACGTTGGAGTTTTACTACAGTCAAAGCTTTCAGCATGTTACAAAAATCATAAGGAAAATGTAAACAAAAAAAAGTTGGATAACTACAGGTGTAAGAATGTCTTCAATTATATTAAAAGAGTTATTTGGTATGCAAAAACAGCTACAGTGGACCCAAATTACTATAAACGGTATAAAGCAACGTATAGACGTGTCACTAGGTTGGCAAAAAAATGTATTATAACAAAAAAAATTATACTTTCTGAAAACAAATAAAAAATAGTCTAGAATTTTCTCAACTCTACTCTTAAAAATAAAAATTTTGAAAGTAATAGAACTATAACTGTTAATGACATCGAAATAACTTATAAAACAGAAATTGCCAATAAATATAATAATTATTTTGTCAATTTACCTAATGAAATTTCAAATAAAAATTCTGTTCCAACTAGCCGGCGGGTAATGAACCAACCTTACTTTACAGAGAAAACTATTTTCTTCTGTGAAGTATGCGAAAGTGAAATTATTAACATAATACAGGAGCTAAAAAATACAAATTCCTTTGGTACTGACAATTTTTCTACTATTATTAAAAAACCGTTGCCTAAGGGATCACTACTTCACATCTAGATTCTCTATCCAAGTCACTCACAACGAAAAAACTTTGTATGTGGAAATAATTGTTTAAGGAAGTTTAATAATATAATATTTCAAATCCTCTACCCAAATACCCATAAAACGATACCCCACATCCGTAGTGGAGTGAGGGTGGTGATAGGGGGGTGGTAGTTAAAAAAATATTTTGAGGTTTCTGGTTCTTGTACATACACTTAAAGGGGGTGGGGGTGGTAATGGGGGTGGCTAATGCCAAAAATTTTTTTGAGACCTTATCTTCTCTTGTATATACTAAATACTAATTTTATGGACTCTCACCTGCTTGATTTACCCATTTACCCCAAATTTACCCCAATTTACCCCCCAACCCTTCGACGGAACAAGATGAAAATATAATCTAGTTCCAGATCTCGTTAAAGTACATATGTGTACCAAATTTCAAGTCAATATCTTAAACGGTTTCAGAGTAAACGTGCGCACAAAAAAAAAGTTACAGACAGACCGACAGACAGAAAATTTTTTTTCGCTCAAACTTAAAATCTCGACGTTTCATGACATTTTAAGCCTATTTGAACAATAAAATTTTTTTAAATTTTTTTGTCGTTACTATACTTTCACTACCATACCTTGCCAAACCTATTATGTTATATCGAGGGTAGATTTCCAAATGCCTTAAAGATCTCAAAAGTTACTCCTCTTTTCAAAAATGGTGATCCTAAACATATTTCAAACTATCGTCCACTTTCACATTTATTTGTATTTTCAAAAATATTTAAAAAATTACTACATAAACGAATTATTGCATTTCTCGAAAAAAATAAGTAAATAATATTTTATCACCAAATCAACACAATTTTAGGAAAAAGTCTATAATATCGGCTCTGATACAAATTTGGGAGAGCGTATATAAACAATTGGACGAAAATAATAAAGTTTTGGCTTTTTTATGGATCTTTCTAAGGTGTTTGATTGCGTGAATCATGAAATTCTTTTGGAGAAAATTGAACATTTTGGCTTGCGAGGAAGTTGTAAAAATTTAACTAGCGACTATTTCAACAACAGAAAACAATTCGTACACTATTTTGATGAAACTTCAAGTAAAATAGATGTAAGTTTAGGTGCCCTACAAGGAAGTGTTCTAACCCCTCTATTATTTCTATTATACTGTAATGATATAGACAACTATATATCTATATTTCACACTGCTTTTGCGGATGACACCACACTATTATCATTTCATAAAGACCAACAAGAAACGACATCTCTAATGAAAAATAATATTAAATATATAAATGAATATTTCGGTTCAAATCATTTAGTAATGAAACCAACTAAAACTCACCCTACAATTTAATCCACGCAGCAAATTATCTATATAGTCCATTAATTAAACTAAATAATAAATCTATAGTACAAGTAACAAACTTTAAATTACTAGGAGTGTATATATATTTATCCTTAAATTGGAAGTGTCAAGTAGATTACTTATTAAAACAATGCGCTAAAAATTGTTTTGCAATGAAAAGATTACACGAGATAACCAGTAAAAAAACATAAATATTTACAAATATTTTATCCTTCAAGTTTTGAATCTATTATTAGGTACGACATAATTGTTTGGGGAAACTCAACTGCAGCAAACAGAATATTCATATTGCAAAAGAGAGCACTTAGATGTATGTTGTCGAGAAATATGTAGAATGAAATTTATTGAGGAAAGAATACTAACGTTACCATGTATCTATATACTAGATTGTACTGAAATTTGTTAAACATAATATTATGAAATTTAACTTTCAAAATGAATTTCACAATTATACAACAAGATATGGAAGTAATTTACAATATAACATACAGAGATTAGAATTATATAAGTCAAACCTTTATTATATAGTACAACAAATTACCTGAAAATATTAAACTTGCAAGCACAACAAACTTCGTAACATCTGGTAAAAATATTTTATTAGAAAATGCTTTCTACTCTATATAGCGCAGGCAATGAAGGTTTTTTTGTCGGAAGTAATTAGAGACAAGTTGAATTTTTGCCAGTTGTTAGAACCTAATTAGAGTAGTATTTTCTCAAAAATCCCCGCCCCTCACCCTTGCGCTTGATCCACCACCCTCACTTAAACATCCATTTTGCCAGCCTTTTATGTATCGTTCATATCTCCGTCATTATTTATTCTAAATTCATAAATTTAATGCCGTAGTATTTCTTAATATCTACTCTTTAAAAAAGCTATTATAACATTTTTCTGTAAACATAATACTTTAACGAGAATTCGCTAAAATATGCAAAATTTTCAACCTTTCAAACGATATACGTGCTTCTACGGTTGGGGGGGGGGGGGGGGGGGGGGTCGGGAACACGTACAGACTGCAACAGATTAGTGGGTGTCCGGCATGCCTTTAGGAGGGAGGCGCTCGATGCCTCTTGCTTGCGTGAAACAAGTAGTTATTCCAAGTGAGAAAGTTTGCACCTGAAAGTATAACCGATTTATAGGCGTAATTCGGGGGGGGGGGGGGGGCAAAGGTAGGCAACTGCCCACCCAATATTTTGAAAGATCATTAAATTTTTTAAAGCAAATCAGGCGAATTCCGAAATGCTTCCGGAAAAAATAATAAGTATGACAATTAAGCCAATCAAGTTAAAGGTTTTAAATACAATTAGGCAAACTCCCTGCCTACCCAATAAAAATATTGAAATTACTCCTATGAACCGATTTATATATTAAAACATCGAATGACACTATAGGCCTTAATAAGAATTTAAACTTTTGACAAATGTATTTATGACGAAAACAGTTTTTTTTGTTATGATAAGTTTCTGCCAGTTTTGGTTCGGGCTTTGCTCCTAACCTCAAAATTTAAGATCGCTCCATTATCCACCACTTATGGACCAGCATGACCCGGACTGGCAACTGGCAGCTGTGGAGTATAATAAACTGTTACTAATTTGAATAATAGAAATCAATGTCATCCACAGCATCACAAACCTCCCACCCACCACTAGTTAATTCCATCTTTTTATTTTTTTTATCTACATTTTCTTACTTTGTGTTTTACTTTAAAAAATGATTCATAAAATAGTACATATTTACAAATCTTTAGGTTATTTATAGATTACTATTTTCATTATATACATGCTTAATTATCATTAATTATGTCTTGATCGGTGCATTGTGACACGAATATCCACTGCAGTGCTCGCACATAGCTGAACAAAGCAAACCTGATTTTCTGCATCCACAATAATTCCCACAATTAGATTTGCAAGGACATGACAATAAACGCAAAAGATCATTTGGCGCAAAAATCTTCAAAGAAGTCACTGGTTGGAGAACTTTCATGGGAATCCCAATCTTGAGATATCCCTACACCCTGTTCCTACGCTGCTTGTGTATGTAGGTTCGATAGCAATCATTTCTCTATTGTGAGGTTGTTTTGCCGGCCAGTAGAGGAAAGTCTAGGAATTTCCGAATAGTATATGGTATATGTATGCTAAGCACGTATGTAGTTGAGCTTTAAATTTTTAATTTTTAATTTAATTAATAATATTAATAATAATAATAATAAAGTGACTTTATTGATGATATACATACGGCGGAGTCCAGCCCAGGGCTGCTCAAATACTCAACCATAAAAAATTAATACAAAAAATATTTACAAAAAAAAAAAAACTTATACTAATTTAAAAATAAGGCTAAACTAAATAAAATTTAAGTATAGAG
The DNA here is from genome assembly GCA_936432065.2 of Rutpela maculata. Lineage (NCBI taxonomy): Eukaryota > Metazoa > Arthropoda > Insecta > Coleoptera > Cerambycidae > Rutpela > Rutpela maculata. Next base: position 44,488,300 of record OW386289.2, read on the forward strand.
AAAATAATGTGTCTACGTTAGATTATTTTTGGATATTTTGTTTCTGATTCTTTGTTCACTGTTCTTGAAGAAATTTTTTTATAATGATATTTGAAGGAGTTCACTGAAAGTTGCTTAATGTTAACAGGAATGGAGTTATACAATGTGGATGCGGAGTAGGTAAAGGATTTTTTAAACAAAGCTGTTGAATGGTGAGGAATTGTTAAATTCTCAGTGTATCTTAAATTTCGCTGGTGAATGGAGGATCGGGGAATTAAAAGTTCTTTTAGGTATAAGGGAGTAGCTGATTCTATCAATTTATGGGTAAAATTTGCAAGGTGTAATTTGCGTCTTGAGGCCATATTTAACCATCCAAGTGTTTTTAACTTCTGGGATACATGATCATTTTTCTTTAAGTTAAATATGAGCCTAATACATGTATTTTGGACCTTTTGAATTCTATAAGTATTTATTTGGTCGAGACAAGGGCCATACACAATATCGCCATAGTTAAAAAAGGATAAGACTAAAGATTCGCTTAGAAGAGTTCGTAATTTTTCGTTTAAACTATGACGACATGAATAAAGTTTTTTTTAAAGCGCAGTAGGATTTTTTCATAAGGTTGTTAACATGTTGTTGAAATTTGAAATTATGGTCGAAAAATAGACCCAAATTATTATTATCCATGAATGCTAGTTTCTAATCTTCCACGAGAATATTGGTGTTATCCCTAATAAATTGTCTATTGCTTTCCTTTCCAAACACAATAACAGCGGATTTGGCTGCATTAATTTTTAAACAATGTCGAGAAGAATAAGTTACAAGGTTTCCTATATCTTTGTTTATGTTATCAATGGACTGCATAATTTGTGATGAATCAAATGTGCTATAAATCTGGGTATCGTCAGCATAGAAGTGGGATCTACAAGTTTTTAAGATACTAAAAAAATCAGCAGTATATAGTATAAATAACAGCGACCCCAAAATGAACCCTTGCGGTACACCAGATTCAAGCATCTTTGAGTCAGAGAAACAGGCATTCTTAACTACAACTTTTTGATTGCGATTACTAAAGTAAGATTTAAGTATTTCTAAAGCACTATTAGAAAAGTTATAATATTTCAATTTTGCTAGTAATAAATTGTGATTAATCGTATCAAACGCTTTAGAATAATCAAGCAACACGAGAGCGGTAGTTTTTCCTGCATCGTAATCTTTAATTATATCATCAGATACTTTAAGTAGAGCACTCGTGGTGCTATGAGCAATTCTAAAGCCAGACTGGTTTTTTGGAATTATTTGATGATTAGTTACATACTTAATAATTTGATCATGCATAAGCTTTTCTATTATTTTGGACATTATTGGTAGTAAACTTATGGGACGCAAGTCAGTGAAATTTGCGGGAGATTTAACTTTGTTAAGCGGTTTTACAAGCACTTCTTTCCAAGCATTTGGAAACTCACCGTTCACAATACATTGGTTTATTATATAAGTTAAATACACAAGTAAATCTGGGAAACATAATAAAAGCATTTTTTTTGATATCGAGTCAGTACCTGAAGCATTTGACTTGATTGTATTGAGTGCTTTATATACTTGGTCTTTTGATACCTCTTCAAAAGAAAATTTGTCACAAATTTTAAAGACATTCTGATCAAAATAGTTTAGCAACTCATTGCAAGCAGGGTTGTATTTACATGTTGACGCAAAATATTCATTTAGCTCATTAGGACTTGAAAGGTGCGGAGGAATTTCGGTTACATTTTTTGCTTTAGTAACATTCATATTCTCTAAAGTTTGCCATAACTCTTTTGTGGTTTTTGAATTTTGAACAGAATTCAAATATGCCTTTTTTTTCGCGCCTAATTGCAGAGGTAGTAGTATTACGTAAACATTTGTAGTATGACCAGTCACGTAAACTTTTTGTTTTTTTTTATATTGAGTTAATGCATCGTTTCTAGTTTTAATCATTAATTTAATGGTATCAGTTAACCAAGGCGATCTAGGTTTAGAAATTCTCATTGTTTTTACAGGTGCATGGATATCGTATAATAACAAAATATTGTTGAGAAAACTGACCATTTCATTAACATTTTCGCAGTAATAAATTCTATCCCATGGTATGCTATTAAGATTATATAAAAAAATATTGTAGTCGAAGTGTTTAAAGTCACGATATGTGTAAAAGAACTGGGTGTTTTTTTCCAGTGCACATGATAATTCACAAAAAATAAGTCTGTGGTCAGATATGTTATTATCATCTACTCGAACAGTATTTACAATGAACTCATCACTAACAATAACCACATCCATTAATGTCTCATTAATATTCGTAACTCTAGTTGGTTCACTTATAACTTGCATTAGACCATAAGCTTCCAATAAAGAATTAAATTTGATAACATCATTATTAGAAATATTGAATTGGTTAATATTTAAATCTCCAACGCAAATAATTTCATCTACTTGGGGTAATACATTAGTAAAACTATTTTCTAAACTCAAAAGAGACTCAGTAACATTAATTTTGGGGGCCCTGTATACCACACCAAAACCGTAAACTTTTCCTTTATTCTTAAATTTAATCCATAATTGCTCCAAAGTGTTAATGTTACCCTGAATTTCTTCTATATCAATAATATCACATTGAATTCCATTTTTTATATAAACAGCTACACCTCCCCCCCTTTCACCAGTACCTCTATCTTTCCTAATAATGCGGTAATTAGGTATTTCAATAGTATTCGAATCTATATTGTCATTTAACCAACTTTCAGTAACTGCAAATATTTGATAGGAATCATTTAAAATGTTGGTAGATAATTCTTCAAAACCAGTGAACAAAGATCTCACATTAAGATGCCCGATTCGGAAGTTCATACAATGTTTTCTTTTTACTCTATATCTACTATACACAAAGCAAATTATAAGCGTTTGGCAAATATTACATTTTATTCTTATAATAAAGAATTCAGTTAAACAGAAAAAACATAAATTGTACTAACATTGAAAGGGGAGTACTGACGTACTGCCAAGCCTTCCATTGTACTGCAAATAGTACAATTGAGGCTACCAGCGCGAAAACGGCCTAAGCCACATTTTATGCGTTTGAGTTTATCGGCTCAACTTGCTGCCTAAGTATATACATTTATAATGTGAAACGGCCTAAGCGACCTTTGCCCACTATTAAAAAGATGGTGCCACTAGTTTCACTTTACTTTAAATAATTAGGGCAACATGTCATGCGTGTAATCGGCCTAACCCACATTTCTGTGGGTTAGACCGTTTTTTAGGGTTAGGCCGTTTTCGCGCTGGTAGCCTCAATTATGCTATTATTTGAATTGAGGGTAACGATGAATGAGCGATAACTCAAAACCTTGCAATTCTATGTTTAAGGGAGGGTAGAGAGGCAAACGCAAGGGGGAGGGGCGGGGACTTTTGAGGAAAGACTCTTCTAATTAGCTCCTAACAACTGATAAAAATTCAGCTTGTCTCTAATTTCTTCCGACATATGGTCATTGTTGGATTTCATTGTCTGCGCGAACGATACGGTTGGGGATTGAGCGCCAGAGCAATGTTCATGTTACAAGACCTTTATCTCACTTCCTCTGCATTTTATAAAAAAAATGTTCCAAATGAAAGAATTTCCTCATTTCATTATCTACAGTTTACAGTATGCAGTTATTTTGAAAAATAAAAAAGTTACCTCGATCCACACTTTTTCGCTGTAAATTACACAAAAATCGCAACTTCTCGATTCATATTTATTTATTTTTCAGTCATATCATAACAAATATTATTTTTGTACCGTTGGAAAGCGAAAGGTTTGAATATTGCAATATTAAAATATCAAGTTCTTACGGCAACAAATGACAGATACAGAGGAGTGGGAACATGAAAAATGTGAAAATAGTTGTTTTCGTACAAAAGTTAAAAAAGTTGTGTTTAATTTGGAAGCGCAAGGGGGAGGGGCGGGGACTTTTTGGAAAATGTATCTCTTAGTGAGTTCTAACAACTGCCAAAATTCAGCCTGTCTCTAATTACTTCCAACATATGGTCATTTTAGCACTTCGTTGCTTGGGCTAATAGATGAATATTTATCCCACGTATTTTTGTAATAATTTTTAGTATTTCGTTCTACTGACTATTATGTATTTTTATTTATGTTTATAAAATTATCATGAAACTGTCCTTTTGTATTTTTATATATTTTTTTTGGATTTCCTGTATTTATGTCTTTTTTTGAATTTTTGTATTTTTATATTTTTTTGTATTTTTGTATTTTTGCAGTTTTTGTATTTTTTATATTCTTATATTTAATATTGTGAAAGCATGTGCTTTTTTGCTGACTTGTCCTGTATCCTTTTATGTGATCCTTTGAATAAATAAAGATATATTATTACATTATATTATATTATATAGAAACTGAAGACGGTACCTTTTACTACAATAATAATATACCGGGTGTCAACGGAATCATTAGACATAGTTTCCAGAGTTTTCAAGAAATAAGTCTTAAATTTAGCAGTGGTAATATATACCAAAACGCCAAATTTTTCATAACTTGACAATTTTCCATCACTTATGGTTTCCTCGCAAATGACTCCAACTTAGCCGAAGACGAAGTACGACTGTGTAGTTTTAAAAATTTTTTGAGACTACTTAATTTTCATTAGGGCCATTTTTATTTTCGCATCTAGAGTACAATAAATGCACTCAAATCAATCAAATGAGCCAAAACAATAAAAAAAAAATGTAAACGTGAGATTTTTCGAATTGGTTTAGTAGCTACGATAAACCAAATTTTCTGAAATAACTAATTTGTAATTCTGGCAACTTTTTCAAGACACTTTTTTAGACACCCAGTGGTTGAATACTAATTTTAACGACAACTTCTTTATTCAAATCGAAAAAGCGGTTTGATATTAACCCAAATACACAAGTTCTTTTGTGGATAATAATTAAAATATCGAGAAAATACGCTTATCAAGTAAGTATGCCGTGGAAATTGAATTAAACTAGATTCACATTCATTTTGTCGACAAAATAACGCTGTAAATAAAAGAAGTGTTGTACTGTGTTAAATGATTTATTATAACAATAAAAAACATTAAAAGATTAGATGGTAGCAAATGTTCAAAGTGCGTGCATCCCCCCCTTCTTGACATTTTCTGGCTCGGTCAATGGTGTTTCGCATAACATTTCGCAACATAGCAGAAGTTATACTTGCAAACATTTCGCAGATACGATTTTGTAAAATTTTAAGTGTTTGAGGGGGTGCATAAAAACTCGTTCTGTCACATAACCCCACACAAAAAATTTAAAATGCTTAGATCTAGTGAGTAGGCAGGCCAACGTACAGGTCCATATGTTGCAATTACTCACCCATTATACCGGTTCACTAGATGGGCCATAACTCGAACGGCATTATGAGACGGAGCTCCATCTTATTGGAAATACATTTATTCAGAAACTGCAAGTGGTAAGTCCATCAACATTTATTCAATATCATTTTGTAGGAATGCTAAATATCTCTCCTCTGCCAAAAGTCCTTGAAAGAAAATAGTTCCAATAATTCTTGTTCCAATCACCCCAGCCCACACATTTACTCCAAATCTTTCGTGAAAATTACCTTGCCTCATTAAATATTGATTTTCTTGCGCCCAATATTGTATATTGTTTTGTTTATTAAACATTCCATTGTTGGTGAATCTAGACTCATCAGAAAACAATATCAAAGAAACAAAATTCGGGTTAGTGGTATTGTTCTGAAGTAACCAGTCACAATAACCTAATCTTCGATTCCCATCATCTTTGTACAAATGCTGGTGCACTTGATATTTAAACGAGAATCTTTCTTGCTGATTCATGACCAATTTGCACCTCGCGGCCAATTTCTCTAGTAGAAGCAGTAGGATTCACTTCTACAAATACCGACACGTTAATTTCTGTCGGTTCATCAACGATAAATGCTGAAGGATTGTTATCAATTCCTCTCCTGATTTGTTTCTCCACAGTTGGAGAATATTGAAAACATGGATGATGTCTGTTCGGATACCTTTAGGCATATAAATTTGCGGCGTTTCTGGAAATTTTGTGGCATTCTCCAAAAATTAATAACACTACCAAAGAACTTATGTAATTGTGTTAATATTTGTCGTGAAAATTACTATTTAAGTACTGGGTGTCTAAAAGATGTTGCCGTTTGAAAAAGTTGACAGATGATTTCGAAAATTTTGATTAGTCGTAGCTTCTAAACCAATTCGAAAAATCTCACTTTTACATTTTTCTCTTATTGTTTTGGTCCATTTGATTGATTTGAGTGCATTCTCTATACTCTAGATGCAAAAATAAAAAAATAAAAATGGTCCTAAAAAGATTAATTAATCTCCACAAATTAAAACTATGATAGATAGATAGATCTTTATTAACCATTCAGAGATACATTGAATGTACATTATGGCAAGTCAAACAAGCATAAATGGTAATAATTAATAAATAAAAGCATAAAAAAATATAATATTTTTGTAGTCAAATACAGGATAAAAAAAAACATGATAACGAAATATGTATGTACCTGCACATACATATGCATATATATATATATATATACAGACACACACATATTTTAAAAAGAAATACTATAACATATATTTTTAAAAACCATACTATTCATTTTAAAAAATCACTTACACTGTAAAACGTAGATTGGATTAGAAATTTTCTTACTTCTATTTTAAAAATTCTTACTGTGTTGATTTCTTTTAAGTAACTAGGCAGTTTATTGTACATAACTATGAAGTTGTAGTATGGTGAATCCTTAAAAAATGTATTTTTATGGCTAGGAATTTTTAATACATTTCCATGTCGTGTTGAATATTCATGATTTTCGTTTAACTGTAAAAAACTGGATATATTACTTTTTACATAAGTAACACATTTGAAAATAAAAATACTAGGCACAGTTAACAAATTTTTGCGTTTGAAAATATCCCTGCATGTTGCCCGGGGTTCAAGATTAAATATTAAGCGAATTATTCTCTTTTGACAGATAAACACTCTACCTATATCAGTTGCAATTCCCCAACAGACTATATTATTTGCAATATGGCTAAATGCCAATGAATAATAAACATTTAATAGACCGTCCTGATCCAAACATGATTTTAGTTGTAAAATTGCAAAAAATGCGCTATTTAATTTAGAGCAAACATAATCAATATGTTTATTCCAAGACAATTTTGCATCAAGCCAAAGTCCCAAGAATTTAGAGTTCTGAGAAAACTGGATATTATCAATGTTGCCAACTGTCCTACGTTTGTGGAAGTGTAAGTAATCTGTTTTGGTGTTATTCAGGATCAGACGATTTCGCTGGCACCAGATATTGAATTCTTCAGAAACAATTCTGATATTTTCTAAGAGTATCTCAGAACTACTACCAGAAACCGTAATGGTAGTATCATCAGCAAACATAGTAACACTACCTCTACTGATGAAGTCCGGCAAATCGTTGACATAAAGCATAAATAAGAGTGGACCCAATACTGACCCCTGAGGAACACCAAGTGTTATGTCTTTTGGCTGTGTAAGGTGACTTTCCAATTTCACTCTGATCTCTCTGTGAATCATGTATGATTCAATCCAATTCAATAAATTACCACGTATACCCATATTGTACAATTTTTGTATCAATAATTTTACATCTATTGTGTCAAATGCTCGGGATAAATCGAACATTAGCGATACTACATATCTTCCCTGATCAAGCTCGGAATACACAAAGTTTAATAAACGATAAGAGGCCGATTCTATAGATTTATTTGTTCTAAATCCATGTTGAGCTGATGATAAAACTTTGTTAGTGTCTAAGAAAGATGAAATTAAGTTGTGGACAATTCTCTCAATTAGTTTTGAAAAGGTGCTCAATAATGATATTTGACGGTAATTGTCTATGTTAGTGGGATCATTCTTTTTATGTAGAGGTAATAACCTTAGCAGTTTTTAGCACATCAGGAAAAATACCTTGTTCAATGGATTTATTAATTAAATAAGTCAGTGGGGTGATTATTATACGTATAATTGATCTTATCAGTTTCAGTGTGAAACCATCTAATCCAGAAGAATTTGTATTTTTTATACAATTTAAATATTTCATAATATTTTCTTCTTCAATATAATTGATAACTATACTGCTTTGAATGTTTTTAGAGAGTGTACATGGTAAAGATAGGTTTTCTCCAAAATGTTCAGTTAATTTAATATCAGACGTCGTACTAAAATATGTGGCAAATTTTTCTGCTATGATCTCAACATTTGACTCGATCATACCATTTTCACTAAGCTTTATTTTGTTATTTATATTAGTTTTTCTCCCAAGCTTTTTATTTACTATATTCCAGGTTGTTTTAGCTTTGTTAGAGGAAGAATTTATTTGATCTTTGTAGTATTTAGCCTGGCTTAATTTAATTTTATGTTTGTAATCTTTTTTTTTAGTTATATATAATTGCTTAATTTCATCACTGTTTGTGTTTACTGACAGCCAATGTAAATTTTTTAGTCTATCTCTCTCATTGCGCAATTCTTCAGTATACCAAGATTTAGATTTTGTGTGATGTAGTGTTTTCACATTTTTTTCAATAAGTGGACAACTTATATTTAAATTATCACTTAGCAATGACAAAAATCTAGAAAATGCCACATCGATGTTTTCCATGTAATATATAAAAGACCAATCAATTTTACCTACATTATGTATAAACTTATTTACATTTATTTCATCAAGACTTCTAACAATTTTTTTACTACTTGAATTATCGTTTAAATTATTTACCAATTTAGTGTGTGAAAATATATTAATGATATGAGCATAATTATCTGCTAAACATGGATTAACAATAATACAATTATAGGAGTCTTTGGGCATATGCAGTCGTACTTAAAATCGTCTTTGGAATAAAAAAATGCAAAAATATACAGGGTGTTCCATTTTTTTATTCCTTATTTATATTAATGTCCTAGCGAAGTTTAGCTAATGCTACTCTACCACTTAACCAGGACGGCGAGATGAGATACGATCATCCATCCAAGTGACGGACTCGCTCCAGCCTGCTTGACTTCGCCGATCGATGTCCCAAATTACCAAATTTACCAAATTACGAATTCTTTATTATATTCAACTATTTTAACAAGTCAGAGAGTAAGTAATTTATTTCAGTTTAACAATCAAAAATAAAAATTACGTCACATTTACGCGTTTAATGCGCAAAGTGACGCAGCTGCTAGGTGTTGCGGCTAGAATGACTTTCGATCTTGTTTTTTGAAATTTATAATAGACGATCTCTAGTAAGTTAAACCGTATTTTATGAGTAATATATCTGAGATTTCACATTTGATTCATTTTATTTTAATAAGTCGCGTTAAGATTAATATTGAATTGCACAAGGAAAATAAAGTAAAAAATCCTGTTTCTGTTGTCAGATTTTAAAAACAGTTATTTACTTGAAACAAGCAAATTGTTAGATCAATAGACCTTCGTAGGGGGGTCAAGGGGGTAGAGGGGGGTGAGTTTAGGATTGTGGTTTTGAGGGATTCGTGTTTTTGAGGAAGGGTTGGTTTTTATGGATTGTGGTGACGTCAGTCGAGTAAGGGTTCGTCGTCGATTGGAAGTCGCTCGTAAATAAATTTGTGCGTATGTTGGATGTTGTCTCGTCGTCTTATGTTGGTGAGGTTCTGCGTTAATTGTGAGTTTGTCATTTTATAGGTAAAAAATTTTTGTGATGTTTCGTCAAGAAAGTCACATATCATTTGCACCCCCGTAAGCCTATGCAGCTCCGCGATGGTGATATAACGGGGAGAATTGATTAATAGACGCAGCAATTTATTTTGCGTTCTTTGTAGACGTAAGCACTGTGCGTCTACAGAGAACGAAAAATAAATTGCAGCGTCTATGAACCAATTCTCCCCGTTATATCACCATCGCGGAGTTGCATAGGCTTACGGGGGTGCAAGTGATACGTGACTTTATTGACGAAACGTCACAGAAATTTTTTACTTCTAAAATGACAAACTCACAATTAACGCAGAACCTCACCAACATAAGACGACGAGACAACATCCAACGTACGCACAAATTTATGTCCCGTCACTGAAATTGGTACCGTACCTCACCTCATTTGAAATTTCAAAGTTGAGGTCATTTCCGGGAAAACCGGAAGTGATGGAAAAGTGTCAAATTATGAAAAATGTGCAGTTTTTGGCATATATTACCCATGCCAAAACAACTTGTATCTTGAAAGCTCTGAAAACTGTGGCTTGTCTAATGATTCCGTTGACACCTGGTATAAAGAAAAATTACCATTACTTACATATGAAATCTTCCGAAATTTTACACATTTTTACCTCTAGATACAGTACTAACAATTGTATAGCAATTGTATAGATATATTTTTCGAAGGGCATAAAAAAATTTCTGATATATAGTGACTTATGAGAATAAACTAAAAACTATCCTTTCAGAGTGGTGTGTTGGAAGTTTATAGTGCGATAAAAAGGATACACCAATTTCTATTGAACTTACTGAACCTTCAGTCTATATAGGTATAATTTGAATATTCGTTCATGTAGATAAAGAAAAAATTTCAACCGGAGCGGCGGAGTTCTATTCTTTGCAATGTCGACCATATTAGTTTAAAAAACCTTATACACAGTGTTCATATACTACTATTATTGATGTAATGTTTTATTCTGATATGTGATCAGGTAAGGTCTCATATAATCGCCGCGCGCCGCTTCGCTTAATGGAGCACATTTTGAATAATAAATTAACATTTCTGCATATTTAAGATGATTTACATTGTGAGGCAGAGTATATATTTGGTTTTATAAGTGTTCATTGTAAGGTTACCCTCGGACCAATATTTAATATTCAAACGCATTACCCAATAGCGTAAAAAATTTTTCACTCATAAAATGGTATTGCACGATTTATTTAATACATTGCATTGATTCTTAATTATTATGTGAAATTGACGTGAAAGGACCCCGCACTCTTCTTATAGAAAAGTGATTTTCGTTAAATTGGCTGAATTTTTTATATGTTGTGTATGTCGGCGCCCTGATCAAATGTATATCGGATTTGATTCAAACTGCGATATAATTACCCACGATTACCCTACAATGGCTCAGGGCAATGTCTAAGAGTATTAATAAGGCATCAGCAGTGCTCAGGATATCTGCTCCATGTGAATGACGTCCTGATGGAGGTAATACTTGGATGCTTCTACGGCTACTTTTAGAATCTCTCAGATAACCAGGTCACTCCCTCCCTATAGATGACGTCACTTAGCGATACCTAGTGGAACTTGAAAAATACGACGTTCTAGCCAAAAACTAACACAAGGTGGTGTCTAGGAGTACTTATGTGATATCGGGGGTGTTTCGATCGATTCTTCCCTATTTAGTCCCTTTAGGTAAACCAGAAAAAGGTAAAAAACCCAAAAGTTCTGCGACCGGACGGCAGGACATCTTCCCCCCCATTTTCGAAGGCGCAAAACACGATGGTGACAATCTTTTCCTTCAAGAACTACCCCTAAACCAGAAAAACCATGCCTTTTCCGATTTTCCGACGCTAGACGTTTTTTTATCGGAAAATTTTATTAACGGAAGTTGTTCAGAATTGTTTTACAAAAAAGCTGTCATTACCAAAATTGAAGCTAATAAAAAAACGAATAAATTCCTTCCTTAAAAAACCTTTTAATATTAATTCAAAGTGAGCTATAGGTAATTGAATGTATATTTTTTTTCGGCGAGTACTCAAATCTAAGTATTCAAGCTTAAATAACGGGAAAACGATGCATTTTATAAAATATACTTACTGAACACTTTTCAAAGTACTTAGAAATACCTATCAAATGAGCTATAGAAGAAGTTGATAGCATCAAAATTAAGCAAGTTATGATGAAAATAAGAGGACCCTTTCGAATTTTTTAGGAAAAAGTGAAAAATAAAACCTACGCCATTTCCACAAAAATTAAAATTTATAGTAATCCCTATAAGACTTTCTTTATTTTAGCATAAGTAATGACTTTAAAAATTTTGACCGGTTTAGAATGCATTTTTTTGAAAAAAAAATATGATTTAAAAAAATCAGAATTTTTCAAATTTTCCTAAATTTCATTTTCTTTTGATAATAACTCCAAAAATACTCGATATATGTAAAAAATAATACAGAACGAAATTTGAGTTTTTTTTTTAACAAAGATTTTAGTTTTTTTTTAATTTTTGGTAGGATAAAAAATAACCGAGATAGAAACGTTTAAAGCCTAAATTTTACTGCGAGAACCATGTAACCGGGGCCCTTTAACCTTTTATCTTTTAAAAAATAAGGGTTTTAAAAGATTAAATTTAATACGATTATAGCCCTTGAAATTACCTTTCAAATGATTTTTGGATGAGCCTGATATCATAAAAATTAACGGAGTTATTGTAAAAAAACCAATAACATTTTTTTGGAAAAATTTTTTGAGCAGAGATTTTGTATGCATATATAGGAAAAAAGGTAGATAGTAAGAAGTAGACGTGTCGATAGGTACATGCTCACAAAATATACATGTGTGAGTGTGTGTATGTTTCTTTTGAAGATAGAAAAAGTGAAAGGAATTCTGAACATCTGCTCGAAAACATAGTGGGGCTTTCTAGTATGCAGTGTGTCTATTGAATATTTCAGTATATTTCCAAAAGCGGAGTAAAATACACGTGGTACTCTTTATTAGTGGTTAGCACTTAAAAATTATTTAATTTGTGTTATTAATTAAATTATGATTTTTCATCAATTTGTGCACGAAGGGTAGTTTGGGGAATGTGGAAAGAATAATATTAATAAAGTTTGAAATATATTAATAAAGTTTATCATAAGTAATAAAAAAAATTCTAAATAATTAAAGCTATTAAAGCTGATAAAAAAAAATTCCATTATTTTTATGACAAGTGGTAGTTTTTAAGGGTGGAAAATTTCGCAATAAATAAATAATTACTTTAATACTCAGTAAATGAGATTTCAATTCAGTAATGTATTATTCAAATGATTAAAGTTTCTTGAAACCAATTTTTTCAATGATTCTGCATTAAGGGGGTGGTTTTTAAGGGTTGAAATTTCACAGTCAACCAAAAATTATATCATAAACATTAAACAAACCGTTTGTGTAATGTTAATATGCGATTTCATATTTCAGAAATACAAAAAATGATTTTTTCATGATTTTCGATTTAAGGGTTAAAAGGGTTGAAAAATTAATTAAAATCATAAATCATGCATATAAGTGTTGAAAAATATTTATTTTATCTAATTAAACGAGATTACTTACGCCAGAATGCTTAAATCTGCATTTTTTCCCATTTTTAACAAAAGAGGTGGATTTCACCCCTAAAATGCAAAAAGCGCAAGTCGAGCATATGTCACTTTTGAAGTTGAGGATAAAATATACTCAATCCCAAATTTTCATGCAAATCGATGGAGGTTCACCGAAATCGGAGGTATTAGTTGATTTTTACCTTCATTCACTGTACTAGATGACTCACAGCTGAACATGAAAAGATATGATGTGACCTTTATGACGTTCTGTGATATGAGATGACCTGACATGACGTCATAAGACATGACATAATATGACAGTTAATTACATTTGACACTTATTTAGTGTCATTAAATCAGTCCGTATAGGCGTCTGAATTTAAGATGCCAGCGCCAAAGTGGAGAACTCGTGAACTAATTATAGGCCGTTTGTTTATTTATTTGGTGAATACGTATATCGATTTTTTCTGTTTATTGTTATTTTTGGCGTTAAAAATAATAACATTAATAATATATGACCTAAAGGTTTACAAGATTTTGTTGTAAGTGATTTGCAAGATGTTAATGGCATTATTCAGCAAAATTTATATTTTTTTAGGTTATCTAGTTTTTCCCTTGAAAAGTACAGTTTCTTCGACATAAACGGTATCTGGCTAGTTAAATATTAATAAACCTAAATATTTCTTTAAATGTATGTACAGTTGTAGTTTACATCACTTTTTTTTCAGGAAACATGAGTGACATTTAGGTTAAGCATATTGCAATTTGCAATGTATGGAATATTTGGGAAGCACTAAAACTGTAAAAATTCTAAGTGTGTGTATAAAGGGGAATATGTTTTAAATGCAGGACATATTATTTTGTGTGGTACAACCCATATTCAACACAAAACTTAATAAATGTGTATGCTCTATGTTTACAAACAAGTGTCAAATCAGATACCCATGAAATTAGTGGTACATTGAATATAGGTAACTGAAAAGATATTTACTAATTCTTTAAGTAAAATAAATGAAACAGTATTTTGTAAAATATGAGATGAGAGAAATATTCGGGGGTGAAACATAATAGTGCATGGTGCAATAGTATATTACTTTTATAATTATACTGAAATTGCATATATTTATTTATTTCAAAAATTTCACTTACAATGTGTGATTGTTCAGGGCATTATTATTGCTACTCGGGCCATGATTATTTGCACCAGCTTTTTCCCCCTCAGTACCTGGTTAAAGGTGTCTACAACAAAGAGGGTATCCTTTGAACATTGTCATGCCAACTCAACTTTCACGAGTTGTCCCTGCAATCTACAAAGGATACCGACTAGGTTGGCTCCAGCAAATTGTATCTTGTGTAGCCTCTTTAAACGCTATCATATTTTTAATAACTTAGCATCTCAGTTTATCATTATTTACTTATTGTTGATATCATCGTACACTAAAGAGACAATGACAGAAAGGCCTATAATTAGTTTGACTATAGACCACCAGGTGGGGTACTCCTTATTTTCAGACGCCTATAGAAGCAAAAAGAAATCGCAATTTGGATCAAGTCCGATATAAATCAAATACATGACAATTTTAACTTCCGCAAGCCTTGCCCCGAAATCCTGAAGGCATGGGACTTTGTGCCCATTGAGACATTTGATCAGGGCGCCCAGATACACAACATAACCAAATTCAGCCAATTTAACGAATACCACTTTTTCCATAAGAATAGTGGGGGGTCCTTTGACGATTGAATAATAATTTTGTGTAGTTATAATCATACTTACCCATTATACACATATCTAAATATTTCATTTCCTGCAAGCCCTCGTAAGTGATACCATTGTACTCTTTAATGTTGTTAACTATTTCCTTTCTCAATTTGTCTTGCATTTGGGGTTGCAGGCACAATTCATATAAAGTAAATGCTATTGTGGAACTGGTTGTTTCAAATCCAGCAGAGAAAAATTGCACTGCTTGCGCAACCACCTTGTCTCCCTCTAAAAATAACGTAGAATCAATTATTCTAAAGTTAGTAGATTAAATATACAATCAGTAATCCATACTTTTTAAATAATGCATAAACAACACATCACAACACATCTGTCTTGACATCGCGTCGTCCGAAAAATACAAATCGACACCATACGAACGTCTTGTTCCATTCTGTTATTCTCCGCTCTATTAGTAGGGTACATTAAAATCTCCTGGGATGGATGAAATATACAGAATGTATTAATACCGAATATGTGTAAAATATTCAGTCTGCCTGGTCTGAAGATACATACCACACATATGGCGGAAGGTGAAGGTCACCTACCTATCAAAAGTAAGAAGAATATAGAACCAAGCGCCTAAGTTACACAAACTCATAAGCCTGTTCTCTTTCCTACTTAAAACATTGGAAACACTACAGGACTGTTACATTAGAGACTTATTATTAGAAAATGCGGGCAGATCCGAAGATCCGCAGCTATCGTCCCATTGTACATTCGCGACATTTAGGATCTCCTAGAAAAGACCAGTGCTCTCCACGAGGGAGAGCAGCCCTTTCCAGGGTAGATCCCGTAGTTCCTCCGGCTGTAGAAACTGCCTTCCGAAATACCTATACCTTGACAGTCCTATTGGTGCACAATGGCATAGGATAGTAATGGTTTCATCCTCCACTCCACACATTCTACAACCTACAAATAGGATCATCTTTCAACCGCATTATATGCAGGTGCTTGTTCAGAGGACAGTGCCCTGTTATTGTAGAAGAACGCACCACCGGGCGTCAAAATGACGCGACACCAATTTATTTCTCAGGGGGCGCCAGTCGCGTATTACCCCGTTCTTCTATCTCCCAGGCGGGTTCGAGATAAGATGCACTTCGATAGCCGAGTATTGGACCAAGGCTGCACTACCACAGATCGGAAATGACGCTCTCTCTGGACCTGAATTCCCTCATTAGGGGTTTAAGCACCTCTTAATTTCCTGAAATTTTGCATAAAAAAAATCCCAACCGAAGAATTTCTCTGCGGAGGGATTAATTTTTGTACGTGGAAACCACGTTTTGGTCCGTTAATGACGGAATCTATTTCTCAAAAAACGCATAAAAAAATCCCTCTCAAACCTCCGTAAAGCAACCAGAAGGTCGAACGTTAATGCGAATTAACTCGACACATCCGGCTTTCTATACGAAAGTTCCAGGGATTATAGACCGTCAACAGGCCTCAAGATCAATTAAGAAACAATAGTTCAAAGAATCCGTTTATTTAACAAAATTGGTTCTACAAATTCTCAAGATAAGAATCGTGCCTTCCCCAATCAAGGTAATGACTTTCAGACCATACAAGCGAGAGCGCTAGGTAGAAAAGATTCATACATACCTTCTCAGAATCAAAATGCGAGCATTTTTAGAGTCGTCTCAGACTCTGGGTAAATAAATAATTATGGCTGACTAAAATAACTTAAAAAAGTTTTACTCATTGAATTTAGGTTCGCTAGAGACTACTTAGCTTTAAAGTTCTTGTATCGTGAAGAGCCACGTACTCGAACACATTCAGAGGACTTATTACTGCGTAAGTTGAATGGCGTTCGATCAGTCCACGACTTACTAGCCCTTATCACAGTCGTTCAATATTATCGATTTGGCAGCGACCCACCTTCGAGCGGCTTTTAGGCAAAATTGAATTTTTCGATTTTTATGCACAAGGCGTTTTCCTCTATAACTTTGTCATTTGAAAAGCCCCGTTATTGGCTTTTCTACCATTGCTTTGTCTGGACTACTCAACGCGCTCGACCAAATTGCGAGCCGCTGAGTCAATCCAAACTCATTCTATGCGAGAAACCGGCCTTGTACATGTGCATTGATTTTTATCAATTTTTGCTTATCGGCACTACGCCGGCTTTGTCAAAATCTTCTATTTTGCCTTTTGGATGCAGTGCATCGCTAAAATTTTATGCTCATACTTTAGAATTGGGCTTTCAATGACCGTACCTCAAAGGTCAATGTCTTTGGTGGAGGAATAAAAAATAAAAAATAATCCAAAGTATATTTTCGTGGTACTTTTTAAACTGACTTTGAGGTACTTTTGAAAAATCTATTTTAAGACCAATTTCAAGGTACTTTTGAAAAACTAATCTGCGGGTGAAATTTTGGCGTACTTTTGAAAAATCGATTTTCAAGCCAAATTTCAAGGTACTTTTGAAAAGTTAATCTGCGGGTGAAATTTTGGCGTACTTTTGAAAAATCGATCTTCAAGCCAAATTTCAACGCAGTTTTGAAAAATTAGTCTGCAAGTGAAATTTTGGCGTACTTTCGATAAATCGATTCCTGAGCCAAATTTTGACGCCCTTCCAAAAATATTATTTTTCAAAGTCCAATTTGCGGTACCTTTGAAAAAGTATATTATTCATAAATCTTTGTCATTATATACTTCTACTCTCATATTCTGAACCAAAAACATTTTTCCTAAGTGAAAATTCGGTGTTTCTTCGAATTTTCACCTGGTCATTTCCAACGCCTTATAGAACCCAAAACAAGGACCGTTTTGGGACTGATGGACTGATCTGCGCCTCTGTAGACTCCCAAAAATGTCTTCAAATGAAATTTTTGCCTAAGTCGGATTTTGATTCTGTCTTCAACTTAGGACGATTTTGGAGAGTTCTACAACATTATCAGGCCTACCATCCAATCTCAATCGTTCTCTATCGAGCCCAATTAGCCACTCTACGGTGAAGTCAGTCGAGGGCCCCTTTATATGGAGCCTCGACTGTCTCATTCCAGGGACCTGAGCCCAATAGTTGTTAAACTGTGCCATAGCCTAGTCTTGCAGCTCTGATTGTATCAGACTTCTTGGCAGATCGAAGGCTGGCTCGGGGCCAGGGAAAGGAGTTTTTGCTCCTTCACCTCCAAACGGTCTGCTTCTTCGTTGCCCTCGACTCTGTGTCCGGGCACCCATATAAGTTTAACAGAGTTGCATTCACACAGATCAGTCAGAATGTTTCGACAGTTCAGCACCAGCCTAGAGGTCACCTTGTTTGATGCAAGAGCCCTCTAGGCTGCCCGACTGTCGCTACATATATAAATATGCTTATTAACGAAGCCTCTTTTGAGGTTTTCGCTTGCACACAGTAAAATGGCATATATTTTAGCTTGAAATACACTAGGATACTTACCAAGTTGCGCCGATATACGAGCCCTTGGCTTGCAGCCGTGTACACCAGCACCAGTTCCCTCCCTCCGAGTCTTCGATCCGTATGTGTACCATTCCAGACCTCCGGGACTCAGGAGATTCATTTTATCGGGTTCCCAGTCGTCTCGACTAGGGAACACAACTGTATATGGAATAGTGAACTCAAAGACGGGGAGACACCGGTCGTCCTTTGACTGAGTAACGTCCTGGTCCCTTATAGGTAGAGCTAGAGCCTTTGTGTGCCCCAGCCCCAGCCCTTGTCCCGTCGCGTTCCATATTCCACATTTGCGGCTTTCCTAGCTTCCAGTTCCACTTCGACATGCAATGGAGTGAGTTCAAGGATGGTCTCCATTGCAGCCGCTGGGGTGGTCCGGATTGCTCCTGTTATTCCTAGGCAAGCTAGCCTTTGAACTTAACACAGGCGAGCCCTAATTGTGGAGGGACTTAAATCCTAATCAGCTAATGCTTTGTGAATTAGAGGAGTATCAACACTACTCTTCCAGTGGATTAAAGCCAGTTCTTTTACACGGAAAAGGGTTTGGGGAGGCATAAAACCCCCAAGGCTGAATGAAGTGGGAATTCCATTTGCCTAGGAGTCATTTTCAATCAAAAATTGACATGAAATATACACATCCAAAAAGTCACATACAAAGCAACAATTATCCTGGGAAGACACAAGCAGATATTTCGAAAAAATTCCAAGATAATCTAATGGTTAAACACCAGGGTGATAAGACCCCCACTAACCTACCGATCAGAGGTATGAGGACTAAGACACTGCAGTTCCACATATTTATCCAAGGTGAAACTCGTTCAGTGGTGCCATAAGGCAACAACACGGATCAGAGTACCAAAAGCTATACCCAGAGCTGAAGGCAAATCCCATTTAAAGAAATCCCACGGATGCCATGGTCCTAAAGTATAACTTGAGAAATTTTTTTTAAATCAATTAGAGAGATAAGACTGGAAAAACGGTCCTACAAGTTCGGTACAGATAGTCTGGTATACGGACGGCTCCAAGACAGAACAGAGAGTCGGCACTGAGAAAAAAAAAATTCCGTTAAGTCTATTAAAAAACGCCACAGTATTTCAAGTTGAAGTGTCCGCTTGACAGTGGCATGCAAAGGGAATAATGAGGCAAAGGACTGCCATTTTTTCTATAGAAAAATAGTGCTAAAGGCAATCTATTTCATACAAGTCGATTCGAAACTAGTATTGGATTGCATAAATATTCTTATAGATCTAGGAATTGACAGTGGCGTGGGTACCAGAACACTTGTGACACAAAGGATGTGAAAAAGACCCGAACTCTTTCTCAATGTGTTAAACAGTTAAAAAAGTTTATTAAAGAATGATAAGCAAATTTACGGAAGACCCACTACGCCAAAATAGAATGGTCTTCTAACCGGACACTGCCACCTTAATAGACATATTAATCTAATGGGTCTGGCAGAGGATGTAACATTCAGATTCCGTCAAGAAGAAAAGGAGTTTCCAGATATTTAGCGAGAAGAAACCAAGGGCTGATAGTTACACTAAGGAGCCCTTATGAAGGCTGTATAGTCTGATACAGAAGACAAATCTGGATAAGGGAAACTAGAACAGTAGTGCCACAATAGATCAACACGAATCGCCGTGGTCAATTCCAAACATCTAGCAATCACAATAAGTTTACTTACCAAATTGTATTTCATTACACAAACTTTTATTTTTTCTCATCCCTACTAATATATCGATGAGGTCATGTCCCTTTATATTTGTCTCTTCTCTTTGCTTTATGGTACTCCAAAATGCATCTGATAAATATGTGAGAGACCATCTTTCAATGAAATTCAAATGAAATAGATTAACCCATCCCGGCATAAAGAAATACGCAGTTTGAATTATAGCATTTCTCCATCGAAAATCAAATATTGCCCTGCCAATCTTCCTAAAATCTGCATCATCTTGATCAAAGGAGTGGGCGTTTATTCCAAAAGCACATTTTGCTATAACATCTGTGGAGTATTTGGCGCAAATTTCTTTTGCTTCCTGTTCTCCCAAGTTACTTCGTATGTATTTATTCATCTCTAATCCAATATTGTTGATAATGGAGAACATCCCCTTGAGTTTTCCAGAAGTAAAAACCGGTGTCATTTTCGGTCTAATTTTTTTCCAGTCTGGATTTTTTTGAATGAATAACATATTTGAAGTGAGCTGGTCATGTTTCGGGGAGACGATGGTCCTATCCATAAAATAATTAAAATCTTTTACCAATACCTGTTTGATCAACTGTGGAGATTTCAAAACTAGATAAGGTTCATCAAACACGAATATTCCGAAGAAAGGTTCCTTTGTAGAGTCATAGAGACCTTTTAGCATCTTTCCTAGTGTTGTTTTGAATGTAATAATTTCTAAAAAATTTCCAACCAGCGGAAGCGGCTGTTTATAAAACACACCTCTCTTTTTCCAGTAGTCATATTTTCTAGTAAAATACTTATAAACCAAAAATGTAGATGTAATGATTATCAAAAGCAAATCTACTAGCCACGATGATGTGATCAGCATCTGAAAGCAAATGATAAACATAAATTTATTTAATTAACATTCCATTTACAAATTCATTACATATTTTATTTTCAATTTTAAAGTAAATCAGAAATATTCTCGTTCACCGCCCAAATCTTTTCTAGTCTATTTCATTGCTTATCGCGAAAGTTCCGGAATAACTAAATTATAATATAAATACAGACAGTTAAAGGCGCACAAAAGGTTCTCAAAAAGTTATCTCAGAGTTCTCTCCAAATCATTAAATCGTAACAAACAAACATAGGATTACAAAAGGCAAATTTACACAAATGTATGTTTAATTAACAAGTGAAATTAATTACTATAATTAATAAAATATTTTAAGTTTTCTAATGTTAGAAAGTAAACAAAAATAAAGTTATTTTTCTTCAAAATTTAATGTTTTTAACGAAACGCGAAAGGTCCCAAACTCTAGAAAAATAACCCTACAAACATCAAAGGTTGGCCCTACAGCGGCCAATCACTGGGCCAGAAATGAAACTTTCGGCTCAGTGATGGCCCGCTGATGGGAAGATCTTTGGTGTTTGTTGGGAATATACAAGATGTTCGAAAATTTAGTGACCCTTCTGTCTAAAATCCGGGAACATTGTGCGGTATTTTTCAGGTGCATGATTGCCTTATCAGCATAAAACGCATCGTGTTCACCGATAGTGTGCTCTATTCTCGCGAAGCATGCCAGCGCTCGTTTTTGCTAATAAAAGTATTTTTATTTGATTAATTATGCACGAAATCGATTTTAATTATAGCTTAACATAGATTAGTTTTTTTGATTAATTTGAAATTTTATCAAGTTAGAGAATGGGCTAGTAGACAATAACGAAAATGACAAAAGTAATAATATAGAATTATAGTGTGACTCTCCAATATGTTATAAATGTAATTTCGAGGTAATTCTACCGGATATTATTGGTTTTATTGTAAAATGAATATGCTTAAAATCAGAGTAGATTTAAAATAAGGCAGTTTGCCGCTTAGCTTGTGACGTAATAGCGTAACATGCACGCGCATCCAATAATACGCCGACAAATATTTCGTCGCACAACTCCGTCCTTCTTGTCACCTTTAAAAACCGTTTTTGACATCTCTTGTGTGTTTTGGTTTTGTACTAGTGATATAACATTCATCAATTGGTTATAAAATGGAAGCCGAATTCGAAACTGCAACTGAAGAAAACTTGCCGGTTCTCGATTCGACTATATTTCATTTTAATAAATCAAATTCGGACTTTTTTAGAGTGCAGAGGTTAAAAACATCAATAAAAGCAGAAATAAGATATTAGTTTATTAGCTGTTTTCTCTGTAATATTCATTTTTCTCGTTTTTTCGCACTGTCTGGTTAGACTCGAAGAAATCTGTATGAACCTCATCGAGTTAGAATGAACCTTCTCAAACAATGCTAATAAATATTATTTATTATTATATTTATGATAAATAGCTTCTTATTGTTATTTTCATTGGAAAGAAGGTAGAAAACACATTTTTAGAGGCATTGCAGACATCACAATATAACAAACAACAGTCCAAATTCTGAAATGAGGGCACTTTACATTATTTGACAGTAAACAGCTACGTTGCCACATTTCTAAAAAAGAAAATGAGCATTGTGCGTTGTATGAAATAATTTTTAATATCAATTTTTAATACTGTTTCAAATATCGAGCAAGTAAATATTCTATATATTTTTAAGGCTGATTGACAACTTGCTAATACAGAATTGTAATTGTAATGTAAGGATTCCGTATAAGGCTAAGCGCACACGGGTGATTTTTTGTCACGCAACTATTTTGTCACTGTCACCTAATCATTAATGAGTGCGCTCACGAGTGGTGATAGTCACTACAAAAACTGTATTGTCGATATAGATTTCGTGGAGACTGCAGCGGTGTGTGCTCTTATTTTAAGAAATAGAAGAAAGAAATATAAAAGACGTTATTGGGTCCATCCGCTTTGGAGCAACAGATAACACAAAGGGAAATTTAATTTATTATTTGAGGATCTTCGAAGCCATCCAATCAAATTTTTTGGATATTTCCGAATGAGCAAGAGCTTTGACGAATTACTTCAAATTTTGAAACCTACAATAACTTTTCAAAATACATTCAACCTTACCTTACCTGACATTAAGGTAAGGTGTAAAATATATGTTCTATTAATTTACTACTTATTTATTAAATATGGTGGAGAAACCTAGAATTTTACTTAACATTAATATTATCCTGAGAATATATATCATATATTTGATTTTTCAGATGATTTAAATATATCGTTTATTCTTTCAAACATTGAAACATCATTAAACACGGTAATCGTCCATTTGTCGAGATATTTGTAAGAAATTCCTATCATGAATAATTTTTATGCTGGACATTGTTTGGGGATATTAATGAGATATTCTCTTGCAATTGATTACTTGTAATATTTAAGTCGTTCAACTTCTGTTCCCCAGATATGCGAGTTCAAATTAAACTGTACTCCCGGAAAACACATTACCTATCAGCGAACACACGCACAGACCTTTAGACATACAGTGACAACGTGTTGAATCTGAATATTTGATATCTGAGCATCGGCATCGTGTCAACTATAATCGTGTACATTTTGTACGTTATCTCTATTTATAGGTGAGAATGATAAAATGTAATAAATAATTTATGATTGAGAAAAAAAGTATTTTGCACATACCTTTTTTCAATATAATATACACATACACTAAACTGATCACTGTAGCGTGTTATTTATTTATATAAATATCTAGAACCATATGCAGGTCCGGTCTTTTACATATATGAAACCCTATTGTTTTTATCATTTCCTGGTACTGACTTCTACAAAAGCGGATTGAGAATTAAAACTACATCAGACAACCGCATGTCATTACTGCATACTTGCAAATAATTTAATGATCGACAACCATTAATAGACTAGTATTACTTTGAGAAGATGCCAGGGCGGAGCCAAAATGCGCGAATATTTTTACCAGTGGCATAGCTTTATCTGGGGTATAGGGATGTGTAATTGCAATAAAAGTTTCGCGGTCAAGGAACTGTGAAAATGGAGTAGATTAAAACTTGCCAACTGTTACGAGTAACCTTCGTTCAGGAGAAGTGTAAGAATAGTAAGTTCTACTAAACTTTGCCTAATAAAGTTGTTTTATTATTATTATTACCGTCGCCGCCGCTCTACTGCAGGGCACCGCCGCCACTGGTGTTGACATTGAATATCACGTAATTCTTTCTCATTGGCTTAGAATGATGGAGTGCACAAACTCGTTTCTGCGCATATTTTTTGCTGGCATCTTCTCATAGTAATACTACTTTACTTGCTTTTATTCAGATAAATAAATTATAATGATTATTTCACTCATTAACGCTATAGCCAATGAGAGCCCGTTTTTTCAAAATATTGCACCAATCAAACGTCATTATTAGTGGTAATTCAAGCTAGATCGGCTTTTGACAGGACCAACATGCAAAATTTATCGCTCTAATTTTTTAGGTCGCTGCAGCGGCAAATATGCGAAAATTTTTTGACGTTTTTTGTCGAGCTTTTAAGTTTTATCTATAAATATCTTCTCTAGCTTATTACTAAGTAATTGTTAACGTACTTACCTTGTAAATTGTAATATTGTATTATGTAGTAGCAAACAAAAACACACCTCAATTCCAAAGCGAATCTTGTCTGAAATATATAGGCTGTAACTTTTGCCTATCTGTAACTATGTCAGTTTTCCTAGTGTTCAATCAGGTAACAATTACACACAAAGATTGTACTTAATATAGCTCATAATACAGGAACAAGTCAAGCACAGCTTTCAATAGCTCGATAACGTAGTTACAAAGGTAAGCAAATCATTTATTATAAATGTCAAGTACACATTCGCTCTGGAA
Organism: Rutpela maculata; assembly: GCA_936432065.2. NCBI lineage: Eukaryota > Metazoa > Arthropoda > Insecta > Coleoptera > Cerambycidae > Rutpela > Rutpela maculata. The sequence goes on from OW386289.2 coordinate 44,513,251, forward strand.
CAAACTAAAAATGTATAGTACTTACATATCATAATCTACCAAAAAGTAACTCGTTGAATCAAAGCTGTGCATCAAACATTATAATTTGTTGTATTTAAAATTCTCTTTGCTTAACAAAGGAAACCTCAACATAATTCATAAATTTCGTAAGTTAAAAGTAAGGATTAAATACGTAAATATGAGTCGATGAACATTTATTTATTATGGAATATAACTTGTAGCGCTAGATGGCGCTCTCTATGTCAATCTCGGAACCATGGGTGTACATTTTATTTGGGCGAGACATCGGTACTAAAGTAGTGCTCTCTCTATCGTTCCTCGTCGTATTGCACCTCAGAAACGCCTGAAAGGTGTTAAGCCAGTCTATATATTATAATATCTAAGGTTTCAACTCGTTTTATTTACTAGTTGCCATGGAAACGTCACTAGATTATTTTAAAATATAGCGAATCTCCGTTGTTTCTACTGCGTTTGTTTCAGATTTGGTGTTTTGACAATATGAGTCGATTTGGAAATATTTCTGTATATCAAATTAGTGATGAAATTGAAAATAAAGGTCAGTAAACTCCAAAAAGTGACAAGAAAACGTCTGAAGGCAGTTAATGAGAAAACATAATATTGAAGATGTACTTAATGAATTATTTATTCGTGAAATATTCTCCTCAAATACCACTCGTGCTTTAAATTTTATCTAAAAATTTTTTCTCAAGCTAAGTCGCCCCTAGTTAATATAACTCGTGCAAATTGGCAGTTTATTATCAAAGATTAAATCCCTCCCGCTAAAGCGGTCGGGATTTAATCAGATAATAAACTGCCAATTTGCACTCTTTATATTACCAGGCAACACGCTTTCGAAAAAATTTTCGATAAAATTTTAAGCACTAGTGATATTACATACGATAAATTTAATTGTACCCATCTGTTATAGTACAAGATCCGGCATAAGATGTTAATACCCTCATCTGTTCTTCATATTATAAGAAATAGTTTTTATGAAAGATAACTTGTAGGCTAATAGATCGCGACTAGGTTGCCTAGCCATATGTTGACCCCATGAAATTTAATTTGAAAAAAATTAACTATTTTTTTCTTTTCTTTTTAGACGAAATCGAAATTTTGTCCTTAAACGTATATAGCAGCGAAACCATTAATCTTACAGGAATTTTTCAAGGAAGCAAATTCATCATCATTTTATAAACTTTCTAATAGATCTCTAACAATTTTTTCCTAGAACCAACGTTTATCTAGATATTCGCAAGAGATGAGAAGAAAACACGGTTTTTTTTTGCCATAGGAGCCACCGTTTAGGATTTATGGACATTTTAAACGAAAAAGTGCAAGACACATCGCCATCTTAAAAGGCCCGCCGGGCCCAAACCAAGAGTCACAGTAAAATTTGGAACGCGGCAGAACGTTCCTCACATTATATAGTCTTCCTTTGGGAGTTTTTATTTTTGGGCTATCTCTCACGGATTCCGAATTACGGGTGAAAAACCGTTTTCAGAGATGCGGAATCCGAAGAGAAATTTTCATCGAAAACCCGACATCTAAATATATTCATATTGTAACGTGTTTCCACCCCTAGGAAAGCACCCTCACAAATTCCGTGGGTTCCAAAAATTATAACAAGAGATTGTCCACTAACACACTTTATTAATTAACTTACTGGATACTCCACAATTCTATTATTAATTTAAATGCACTTTAATGACTAAAAATAACAATGTTTATGACTTTGTTTTCACTTTGTATTCTTAACCTCACTTTTCGAAACTTCTCTACTTTCTATACTTTCTGAACTACTCGCCGAGAATGCGGTCGGTCTTTTATACCTAAAAATGACAGATCTCGATTTTTATGTGATGACGCCACCATTCTCTAGATAATTCCAGATGTCATCACTCTAGAACTACTACTGGTAGGTTCTTTCTCGAGTAGGTGCAAATACATCTGAATTAATTGAAGGGGTTGCAACACATCACAATATTTTCAAAAATACGATACCTCGACGCCCGTACCATGTCGATACGGAAAGAGGAAGACTTGTAGTTGATCCGCATCGTAAATCGCATGCCGAAATTCGAAAATTCGGTCGAAACGAACGAATCAAAATGGACATATTTTGCATTTTTCGTTTGACGTTTCTCGATCGCGATTTTGTGTTAGAAGAGTGCCTTTCACCCATCTCTTTCCATCGCAAAAAAGAGATGGTCGACCTTCCTCTGTTAATAACTAATCAACCATAAATAACTCAACAACGGAAGATAACCTAACAGACGTAAAATTTAATTCTAAATCGACCTGCACCTGTCCCGATCCTGATGTTTAAAAAAAGCCTTTGCAAATTCGCACGTGTAGAATTTTACTTCAAAAACCCGTTACAAGAATTGATCTTTTATTATTTGCCCTACGACAAAAAATAAGGACGCTAGGAGCGATACAACTGGAAATTTACATTTTCCAAGGAAACGCGTTTTTTTCTCATCTCTTGCGTATATCTAGATAAACGTTGGTTCTAGGAAAAAAACTGGTAGGGATCTATTAGAAAGATTATAAAATGATGATGAATTTGCTTCATTGAAAAATTCATGTAGGACTAATGGTTTCGCTTCTATATACGTTTAAAGACAAAATTTCGATTTCGCCTGACAACAATTTTCAAATTAAATGTCATGGGGTCAACATATGGCTAGGCAATAGGGTGGGTCGGTTTATAACTTTTTTAGAAAATTCGAAATGCCTGTAGTGAAAAAAGTTGTAGGTTGGTCTTTTATTTAAGAAAAAAATACATAATTTTTTTCAAAAATGTTTTAGGCCGCCCACCGGGCCTGCAAAAAAAAAAGAAATAAGAAAAATATAAGTCGCCTGTGTTGGGAAAGGCTGTTATGGTTCCTTATTTACCCATAAAACATATTTTTAAATTTGTAGTGTATTTAGACCCCCGTCGGCCCCTCAAAACTCATCTAAATAAAATTTTTATGTTGCGCTAGTACTTAAACAGCTCTTTGCTTATTTCGCACAATAATTATTACACAAAATAACCCAGAACTCACCACGTGGAGGTGGCTGCCATCGATTTCCACTGCTGCCCACCCATCCACCCTTCCATTTGAGCATTTAATAATTATTTGTCTATACTACTACGTATTCTGATTTGGTACCAAACTTTTGATTTTTAATTTTTATTTTTTTTTTATTTTATGTGCTCGGCGGGGGTCAAATATTAAAATAAAAAGAAATAAAAAAATGTCTCTTCATTTTAGACCATCACAAAACTTTTTACACTACAGGCCTTTTGAAATTAGAAAATCGACCCACCCTACTAGGCAACCTAGTCACGATCTATTAGGCTACATGTTATCTTGTATATAAACTATTTCTTATCTGTCAAACAAATGAGGGTATTAACTTCTTATGCCGGATCTTAGACTATTAATAAGGCAGTTGCATCATAGGGAAGTTTATTCTCATTTTTAATGTTTTTACATTTAAAAGTCTCTCAAATAGTATACATATAATTACTTCCACATCCAGTGGAAGTATAGTAACGAAAAAAAAAAAAAAAAAAAATTTGAAATTTTTATTGTTTAAATAGGCTTAGAATATCATATAACGTCGAGATTCTAATTTGAGCAAAAAGAAAAATGTCTGTAACTTTTTTTTTGTGCGCACGATTACTCTGGAACCGTTTAAGATATTAACTTGAAAGAACCCCGCACATCATTATATAAAAGTGGAAGTATAGTAACGACAAAAAAATTTTTATCGCTCAAATAGGCTTAAAATGTCATGAAACGTCGAGATTTTAAGTTTGAGCAAAAAAAAAATTCTGTCTGTCTGTCGGTCTGTCTGTCGTCTGTCGGTCTGTCTGTAACTTTTTTTTGTGCGCACGATTACTTTAGAACCGTTTAAGATATTGACTTGAAATTTGGTACACGTATGTATTTTAATGAGATCTGGAACTAGATTATATTTTCATCTTATTCCGTTGATGGGTTGGGAGGTAAATTGAGGTAAATGGGGGTAAATAGGTAAATCAAGAAGGTAAGAGTCCATAAAATTGATATTTAGTATATATATATATATATATATATATATATAAAAGAAGTTAAGGTCTCAAAAATTTTTTTGGTATTAGCCACCCATTACTACCCCATTATTAAAGGGGGTGAAAAAAATAAAACTGTAATTTAGCATGTATACAAGAAACTAAGGCCTCAATTTTTTTTTACTTCATTCACCCCCACTACCACCACCCCCACTCCCACTACCGATGTGGCATATTGTCTTATAGGTTTTTGGGGTAGACAATTTCAAATATTATGTTGTTAAAGTTGCTTCGAATAGTATGGATGCGCAGTGGCTTTGCTCTACTACTATGGATGCGCAGTGGGTTTCCCCGAGTATTATGGATGCGCAGTGGCTTTCCTCGAGTATTTTGGATGCGCAGTGACTTTTATCGAGTATTACAGCCCGAAGTAGGTTACCTCAAGTAGTATGGATGCGCAATGGCTTTCCTTGAGTACAATGGATGCGCAGTGGTTTTTCTCGAGGACTATAGATGCGCAGTGGGCTTCCTCGTGTAAAATGGATGCGCAGTGGGTTACTTTAAGAAGTATGAATGCGTAGTGGCTTTCCTCGAGTAAATTGGATGCACAGTGGGTTACCTTGGGTAGTATGGACGCGTAGTAGATTTCCTCGAAGAAAATGCTTGAAGTAGAGGCTTTACTCCTATCGTGTAGTTTACGGCACACAACGATTTTTTATATCTTTGTCACGCCATTTTCTGCGTATTACTTCCACATCCAGTTATAACGCAAAAAAAAATTTTTGGAAATTTTCATTGTTTAAATAGGCTTAGAATGTCAATACTTTAACACGTTCAGCGCCAAGCTCTCAGGGCGAATTTTCGTTATTTTTAAGAATTTTATTTTTTTATACTAGTCAGTGTATCTTTTTAGATACACAATGTTTTGACAATGTGTATTGAAAAAGATACACTGGTGCTGAACGTGTTAAGTTTGAGCAAAATAAATTTGTCTGTCGTATCGGTCTGTATGTTAGTCTTGTATCTTTTTGGTGCTCACGATTACTCTGGAACTGTTTGAGATATTGACTTAAAATATGGCACACGTATATATTTTAATGAGATCGGGAATTAGATTATATTTTGATCTTATTCCGTTGCAAAGTTGAATGGTAAATTGAGGTAAATTGGGGTAAGTAGGTAAATCAAGCAAGTAAGAGTCCATGAACTTGGTATTTAGTAAATATAAGAGGAGCTAAGGTCTCAAAAAAAATTTGGCATTAGCCACCCCATTATTAAAGGTGGTGAAAAAATAGTGTGATTTAGTACGTGTACAAGAGCCAAAGTCATTAAAAAAATGTTGCACTTCATTAAACCCCACCACCACCCCCTGTTACCGATGTAGCATACAATTTTATGGGTTTTTAGGGTACATGATTTCAAATATTATACTATTAAAGTTCCATAAACAATTATTTCCACATAGTGGAGTGCAAATATAGTATTTTTGTTTTAAGAGACGTGGATGTGGAAGTTGTGATTCCTTGGGCAGCGGTTTTTGATATGTTCTATATATTTGGGCCCCTGATCAAATGTCTCAATGGGTCGGAGGTCCCAAACCACCAGGGCTTCAAGATATTTGATATTTTATTAAAAAATTGGCAGGTGCAACGGTTTGCAAGAACCGTTATAACTTTCTTCGTGTAAGAGAGCCTTATTTGCTCTTTGACACGTAAAAAAAAACACAAGGCGAGCTACACTCTACATTGAAAATAAATTCCATAATGGTATAACAAGTGTTCCATTTTTCACTCGTGTCCAAGCAAATCTCAACCCGAGCTTCAATACTAAGTCGTTGCAAATTATTGTATAAATTATTTCAAACCATACGTGTATCAGCGGATCTTTGTTTGTTCAATCTGAGACTCAGTGGATCCTGCAGAGCTTCTAGATCGCGAGTAAGTAATGTATCACAGGTAATACATACGAATGATCATCTATCTCAAGTTCAGGATGATTAAGTTCTCGAGGATACCTTGAAGCAATTTCAATTTTTTGCTGATCGTTGAAATTCTTTGAGTAAAATGGATGCATGGTGCTAAAGAAAAAAAAATATTTACACACGAAATACGGCACACGTTCAACCATCTGATCTTATCAGAAAAACTGTTCGCAGTGAAGAATTTTTTCAAATGATCGGTATTGAAGACAAATTAAAATAATTATTTCCTCATATTGTAAGATGGTTGACCGATCGGACCCGTCTATCCTTCGTGAGCTCGATAAATTGAAAAAAGCAGAGTTAATTGATATTATAATTAATAACAAATTGCCAGAAGGCATAAATAATGACATTCTTAATAAATATTTTAAAAAACGTCGTGTAGTGAACATCAGTAACAGTGAAAATAATAATTCTCGAGAAAGTGACCCTAATGGTGTAAATTGTGATAAACTAGAATGTGTAAAAACTCAATATAGTGAAAAAAATCTTCTAACTGAAAAAGTGCTAATGGAAAATAATATACAACTCTTAAAACAAAGAATCTCCGATCTGGAGTATATAATAGGTCTATTAAAATCGAATGATAAGATATTTTGCAATAATGAGTAAAACCAAGCAATAACTGAGACACCATCAAATATTTCCTGCGGAAATAAGCTGCGACAAAATTCTCTAGAAACCAAAAAAAGAAATCAAAATAATATAACGCCAAGCAATATAAAATTAAACCAAAACGATCAAACAGACACATGGCAAAAAGTGACGTATAGAAATAATAGACAGATAACAAGAAATAAAAATCAAGAAGTACAAAAAGTTCCAGACAAAAACCAGCATACTTTTACAGTTGAGGAAGTCACCAATGCTATAAAAAACACTGAGTCACAACTAGGGAGTAAACAAAATAGATACACTGCAAGCCATAGAAAACCCATAATCGGATCCAACAAGAATTGTTCTACCGTAAAGGCAGTACCAAAATTAGGATACCTACACGTTTATAGACTTGATCCTTCAATCACGCCTCAAGAGTTATGCAATGTTCTTTCTAAAACGGCTCCACAAATTCCCTTCAAGTGCGACCTTCTACATAATAGCGAAAAGACATGTTCTATGATGGTAACGTTTCCCATAAATCACGTACGTGAGGTTTATAACCCTGAAATTTGGCCAGACGGTGCTCTAGTGAATAGATTCTTTTTTAAAAATAAAAATTTTCCAACACAAGCCTCGGAGAATCAATCGCAATTAACAGACGAGACGAATTAAGTGAGGTGCGAAATGTAGATTCAGCTGACAGTAAAAGCAATCCAGGAGAAATAGGAATAACAAGTAATAATACAAACATTGAAGCGACACAATCAAATTTCACAATTTTCCATCAAAACATGCAATGCTTGAAAAATAAAATAGCAGAAATTGAGCTATATATAAATACTATGGAAATTAAACCAACTGTACTCTGACTAACTGAGCATTGGTATACAATCCAAGAACAGTTAGCAATGCAATTAGATGGATATACACTAGCGTCTGCCTGGTCCAGGAAAACTCGATCACATGGCGGCTCCTGTATCTTCGTAAAAAATGGTGTGGAATTTGACGAAATAAAAGAACTAAAAGACAATAGCATAGAGGATAACCTCGATTGTTCGTCCATTGTATGCAAAGCGGCAAAAACTCTAATATTATGCATCTATAGACCTCCAAAAGGTAACCTTGAAATATTTTTTAATGTATTAACTAACATCTTAGAGCTCGCTCAAAGCAAATTTAAAAAGTACAAATTAGTTCTGTGTGGAGACTTTAATATTAACTTGCAAAATGCCGAAAATGTAAATACTCAATCATTTATTACTTTGCTACTTACGTTCAACTTAATGCAAACTATCTTGAACCGACCAGAATAACCAAAAATTCTGTGTCAATAATAGATAACATATTTGTAATCTTTGAAAATGAATGCGTTGGTGAAGTTATCTCAATAGCTCTCTCTGATCAAGAAGGACAGCTAATAAAATTAAATATACCAGAAAATACGAATCCTAAAATACGTATAAAAAAAGGAATTTATTCACAAGCTAAATGGCAGCAATACAAATATGAATTGCAAAATGAAAACTGGGATGACATTTATTATATTAAAGACCCGAATGCAGCATATACTAAATTCGCTAGTAAACTGAAAAATATTCTTAACCTAATCGTTCCATTAAAAACAACAAAAGAACCCAATAAAACAAACACTTGGATTACAACAGGCATTAAAACTTCTTGTAAAAATAAAAGAAAAATGTACATGCAAAAACAAAATGGCGAAGTGTCGACCGAGCGATACAAACAATATTGTAACATTTTAAAAAAAATAATAAGTCAGGCAAAAAGACAGGCTAATATTACATATATTGCAACATCAAAAAATAAAGGCGAAGCGGTTGGGAACTTAGTCAAAACTTATACCAACACAGACATTAAAAATAAAGAATCTATTTTGAAAAATATAAATGTAGGCGAGAATAATAAAGTTAACACTCTGAACATTGTTAATAATTTTTTTGTGAATCAAGGTTCAAAACTAAATGGAGATAACAATATTAACCCGCCGATATATGGACAACCTGCTAACGTGAACATATTTTTAAACCCTACACATCCGAAGGAAGTATATAACTTAATTATGAATTTAAAAAATACCAGCTCAGTAGGCGATGATGAAATACCCATTAAATTATTGAAAATAATAGCAACTGAAATCTCAAACCCCCTCTCATATATAATCAATTTAACTCTAAGTTCTGGCATATTTCCAGATACTCTCAAAATTTCCCATATCAAGGAGAGAAAGATAACATAAGCAATTATAGACCCATTGCATTGCTGTCAAATATTAGTAAAATTTTTCAAAAGATAATTTACAACAGGTTAACAACATTTTTAGAAAGTCATCAACTATTATCTGATATGCAAAATGGCTTCAGAAAGAATAAATCTACAATTAGAGCAATATATCAGGCTTTATGTGAAATAATAAATTCATTAAACATAAATAATAATACCATGGCCATATGCCTTGACCTGTACAAAGCTTTTGATTCGGTAGATCATGATATTTTAATTAAAAAAATTGAAATGTATGGTATTCGTGGTGTTGCTCTTAAGTTAATAATTTCATATCTAAGTAACAGAAATCAGTGCATAATAGAATCCGATGAATTTGGTGAAGTCATAAAATCAGAAACCATACAAGTACATAGAGAGTCAATAGGGTCACAATAGGTCACAAGGGTCAATATTGGGAACCCTCTTATATATTTTATATACTAATGATCTGCCCTTAGCAACTAACATTAGCACTTTAATGTATGCCGATGATACTTCGTTAATCTTTAGCGAAGCCACTGAAGAATATTTGAGACAAACAGTTCTTGATACTCTAGACTCCTTGGACGGATATTTTCATTCCTTAAACCTTACATTAAACAAAGAAAAAACTAAGGCAATAAATTTCTCCTATAACAAAAATAACAATAAAATCACTCTCTCTGACGGCACAAACACTTTAACATCACTTACTAGCACTTATTTCTTAGGAGTAAATATTGACTCAAGACTCGATTGGAGACAACATATAGATTACCTTGCAAAATATATGGCCCGCTACTGTTATGCGCTTAAAGTAATAGCTCAAAATATCAATATAGCGACTGCTTTTATGACATACTATGCATATATACAATCACAAGTATGGAATTGTTTTTCTGGGGTAACTCCTGTGATGTACAACGAATATTTAAATTACAAAAAAAATGTCTTAGAAACATCCTAAACATGAAACAAACGGAGAGCTGCAAACAAATTTTCATTAAAAATCAAATACTTACACTAACAAGTCTTTATATATATATGAGTCAATAAAATTTGTCTCAGAAAATGGCTCACTATTTGAAGAATATGATAGAAATCACTTGTACAATACAAGAAACAAGAATGATCTAACTACTGATAAACCTAGATAATACCTATATTTAAAAAAATGTACCATTTTCTGTAATTAAAGTCTTCAATAAAATACCCACAAATATAAGATGTCTACCACACAGAGAATTTAAAAGCAAATTAATAAATATTTTATATGAGAAAGCTTATTACTCACTAGATGAATATTTCAATGATAATATATTTTAATAAGTATATTGTTTCATTATTGTGACAATATAGTACACTAACACTGTTGTGTTACCTTTTAATGTTTAATTTTAATTTTAATATTTAACCTTAAGGAAATTTTAACCTGTTACTATTTTTATAATCCTTTTAATATGTATTGTATATGCCGCCTTTTTATATATGTATCATTTTTTTGTCTTCATTTTAGCCTAGGTTTTCTCTATTTGACATGTTCAACACCCGTATGGGTATTTTGTATTTTTTTGTACAAGTGAACAAATAAAATGTATCTATCTATCTATCATATGTATATAAATTGCCAGTACGTTGACATAATAGAATTACTGATATTGATGATTGTTTCTAACGTTTCTACGTTGATAATTTTTACTAAAAATTCTAGAATATTTAAGAAAATCGCGAATGCCTCTGTTATGGCCACCTAGTTTAGTTTAATGGTTGTTGTAGTGTATCATTTGGATTTCTGCAAGAAATGCCAAAGCAGCTGTCTAGATTTGCCGGTTACTCACTAGATGTGGCTGATGGTATTGAATTTATGTTTATTGGAGTTCTTGAAAAAAGTTAATTTTTTTTTTCTCTTATCAGATATCTAGATTCGAAGAAAGCCATTAACTGTGTGACTTGCTTTTAGAAAACATAATTGAATAGTAGATAGTTTTTTATAGTATATTATTATAGTTTGATGTATTCAATTCGATTATTAATTATAATCAGTTACAATTCATTAGAAAATTAGTGATATAAATTTCCTGAAATTCCTTTTTTCCTTTCCTTGAAACATACCCATTTTTTACCCTGTGAACAACAAAATGCAACATCTTTTGGTAAGTTTAAACACATTTAATAGACTTTAGTACACAGATCCACTATTGAATTAGTTTTTTCTATTCTAATGAAAAACATTGGATTTAATATTTAATTTAGCAATTTTTTTTTTTCGTAAATATACAAAACATTTAATGGTCCGTTCTTCGAGCCGCGGATACTGTGAACTAAATGTAGCTTTATTTTGCATATTTATGAATATACCTAAATTTATTTTGTTAGGTAGGTATACATAGGTATACAAGCAAAATTTAAATAGAATTTTGTAGTTGATATTTCATGTAGTTTGCCATAGTGAAATATAGATTTCATAGCTTTTGTGGGAACTTAGGATTGATATTTGGTTCAATCATTATTATTTGCTATCATTATTATAGAAAGATGTTAAGCCTTGTTATTGAGTATTGGTAAAATCTTGGATTGATACTTTGTTTTTTTGCCGGTGTTTTTTGCTTTACATACATTATAGAGTAGGTTAGATAAAATAAAAAAAAAAAATAAAACCTGTTCTTTGTTTATTGGGTTTTTCAATATACTAATAAAAGTGTATTTTTGCACAAATCTGAATGATACATTTCGTAATTTAATTTATGTACAATAGTTAACTTGAGAATTCTATAAGTTTCAAATTTCGTAATATTTAAAATATTTAAAACAGGATTTAATTGCAAGATTAATAATTATAATTTAGTTTCATATAATTTAATACAAATATGGCACAGCTTAGAAAACAGCAACAATTAAAAATATTGGTAGCAAAAAGGGAGCAATATTTTTCAAGAGTTCAGAAATTATATGATTGTAGTAAATTAGTTGAGGACGCAATTCAGTTAGATTATTTTCGTACGAGATATGAAACCTTACAAACTACAACAAAGGATTTTTTAAATGTGGTAGATGATATTCATACGTTAGAGTATGAACTAGATCCTGAGTATGTTCCTTCGTATCAAATTATAGAGGCTTTTGATGAACTTTATTGTTATATTCAAGTGGTAGCGAAAAAAGTTATAAACGTTCAAGCAAACGAAAGTAATCTTAATAATACTTCTAATAAAGCCGTTCCTAGGTTACCGAAACTCAAAATTCCTCACTTTAGTGGAGATCTTAAAGAGTGGCCAATATTTATTGAATGCTTTAATAGCTTAATTCACAATCACAGAGATTTAGATGATACTGATAGAATACATTATTTAATTGGAAACGTGAGTGGTAGTGCGTTGAATGTATGTTCAACTGTACCCCCTACGGGTGATAATTATCGTGTTATTTATCAAGCTTTGGTTGATAAATATTCGGATAAACGTACTCTAGCTAATAATTATTTAGATCAATTATTTACATTTAAACAAACTCTAACAGAAACCTCTAGTAGTTTAAATACGTTCTTAGAAAAATTTGATACCACTGTTAGAGCCCTAAAAAAATTGGAATTGAAAGATTTGGCTGATTACATGCTAACCTATCTGGCACTGTCAAAAGTCAATCCGGAAACACAACGTTTGTTCGAGAATAATTATAGAGGTTATAATTTTCATTAAAGAGCAGGCTAAAATTTGTAATAGAACTTCAAGTGCTAATAAATCGAGTAGTTTCAATAAGAATAGTAATAATAAATCGAAAACAACACATTCATTTGTTGTTCAAGATAATTTTACCCAGGATAAATGTAGACTTTGTAGGAATAATTCACATCTCATTCTAACATGTACAAAATTTTTAGGAATGCCTCCTACAGATAGATATAAATTTATTAGAAGTCAGAATTTGTGTCTGAATTGTCTGGGTACTCATAAAATTATTAATTGCAGAAGTAAAGGTAGTTGCAAAACATGCAAATTACGTCATCATTCATTATTACATTTTAAAATGCCTATTAGCAGCGCAGAAGAAAACTCAAATAAATTAGATATTGGTACTTCGGCCAGTGGAACCTCTCAGTCATTTGTAGTAGAGCCATCGACTTCTACCGGTGTTACTCATAATAATTCGCAACCTATGGTTAAGTTTAACGATTCGTGTCTGAATGATATCCATTCAAAAATTGATGAAACAGTTGTAAATTATTGTTCAACTACGGATAACTCACGAATTACCAATCATAGTACGGTATTATTATCTACTGCCAAAGTTTATATTCTAGATAGTTGTGGAAGACAGCATATAGCTAGATTTGTATTAGATAGTTGCAGTCAAGCAAATTTTCTAACCTTAGATTTTTGTAAACGCGTACATTTAAACATTTCAAAACTCCATACTGAAGTACATGGTATTGGAGCCTCTTCTAGTAGAATTTATGGACGCACAAATATAGTAATAATTTCTCAAATTGATTCAGCTAAGCGATATCCATTGGAAGTTTTGATTGTTGATAAGATAACCAATCGATTACCGCAAGTTGAAATTAATACTGCTGCCTGTTCCCATCTTGTCGACATATCTTTAGCTGATAATAATTTTAATAAACCAAGTCAAATCGACGGCATTATTGGTGCAGAATTATATCCTTATTTATTAGGTCAACATCGTATCGTTGGTCCTCCTAAAACTCCTGTTGCTGTAGAGACTAGTTTAGGATTTGTGGTGATGGGCGCGGCTCCCACTTTATCTGCCCACGAAGTTACTCAAAGTTTTTGTACCATTATAGAACCATCACTTGAAACTTTAGTGAGAAATTTTTGGGAAATAGAGGATATTCAATCCCCCGTTATAACAAATCCCGATGACGTTGAATGTGAAAAAATATTTCAGTCTACATTTAGTCGTAGTAAGTCTGGTCGTTATATAGTCACACTCCCGTTTCAACGTGATAGTTTATTTTTAGGTGATTCCTATGCGATGGCCCATCGTAGGTTTTTATCTTTGGAGAAAAAATTCATTAGGTTTCCAAATTTTAAAATTCAATATGTTGAAATTATCAATGATTATTTATCCCAAGGTCATATGACTAAGGTTTTAGAAGATAGTTATTCCTCACCTTCTTACTACATCCTGCATCACGCAGTTTACAAACCCGATTCTGTTAGCACTCCTCTTAGAATAGTTTTTGACGCTAGTGCAAAAACGGACACCCTGTATTCATTGAACGATTTGTTGTATACGGGTCCAAAATTACAAGTAGATATGGTAACAATGTTTCTTAATTTTAGACTGTTTCAAGTTGCATTTATAGCCGATCTCCGTCAGATGTATCGACAAATTCTTATAGATAAAGATCATCGGTGTTTCCAACGTATACTTTGGAGATTTTCTCCAAATGAACCAATATCAACTTATGAACTGAATACAGTGTCTTTCGGTGTAAGGTCTTCACCATTTTTAGCACTCCGAACTATACACCAGCTAGCTAATGATGAAGAAGCGTCATTTCCTTTGGCTGCTGAAATAGTAAGGAGGGATATGTATATTGATGACTTAGTTTCTAGTATATCTACTGCAGACCAAGCGATAATAGTATATAACGAGTTGGTAGAATTTTTTGCACGAGGTGGTTTCGATTTAGTAAAATGGGCAACAAATTCCGAGCAACTTTTGCGGCACATACCAGAACAGAATCGTTCTACTAATATGATTGGTTTTGGCATTGACTGTCTCAAAGTGCTGGGGTTACAGTGGCAGCCACAATCTGATATGTTGTCATTTTCTCTGAAAATTCAGGAAAATGAATGTACTAAAGGGAACATACTCTCAACAGTTGCCCGATGTTTCGATCCCTTAGGATTTATATCACCTGTGATCTTGCAAGCAAAACTGTTAATTAAAAATATGTGGATACTTCGTATAAGTTGGGATGAAACTCCCCCTGATGATATAGTTCAGTGGTGGAAAGAGTTTCAACATTGTTTGAAATTTTTAGTTAATTTTCAAGTTCCTAGGTATATAGGGATGATACCGCAAGCTTCAGTAATGTTAGTAGGTTTTGCTGATGCATGCGAAACATCGTACGGTGCAATGATATATATTCGTATAAAATCGTCGACAAAGACAAAGGTATCCCTATGAAAATTATATCAATACCTCGACTGGAGTTGTGTGCTGCTCATTTATTAGCCAAACTTCTTTCAGTTGTAGAAAAAATTTATAGTCCAAGGTTGAATATAGAAAAAATAGTTGCCCTTTCTGATTCTACAGTAACACTTAGTTGGATAAATGCATCACCATGTAAGTGGAAAACGTTTGTTGCCAACCGTGTGTCTAAAATACAGGCTTTGGTTACTTCCAATTGTTGGTTTCATGTTGATGGAAAAGAAAATATCAGTGATTGTCTTTCTCGAGGAATGTCCCCTTCGCAATTTATGGAAAATAAATTGTGGTTATCTGGTCCAAGATGGTTAATGTATGATATTTCATGTTGGCCTATTAAACCTATTGGTTTGGAACATTGCACCATGTTGGAAGAAAAAACTGTTACATTGGTAACTTCGAATAACGACATTCATCCCTTTTATTTGTTAGCGGAAAGATGTTCATCTTGGATGAAATTATTACGTTCCATTGTGTTTGTACTTCGTTTCGTAAAACTCTTACCCCGTGCAACCTTTTTTACCGTCCACGATTTAGCTAAGGCTGAGAGAGTTTTGCTAAAAGTTTTACAAAATTTTCATTTTTCATCTGACATAAAAACATTAGAAAAGGCTGGTAGTTGTTCTTCTCATTTAAATCGCTTACGTCCTTTTATACATGATGAAATTCTTCGGGTTGGTGGGCGTCTAGTTAATTCCAAATTAAATTTTGATGTGCAACATCCCATACTACTCCCCAAATGTGATCGTGTTGTAGATCTGTTAATTGATCACTATCATCGAACTAATCTTCATACTGGACCTAATTTGGTTTTATCATTACTTAGACAACGTTACTGGATTTTATCCGCCCGCGGAGTTGTTAGATACCGCATTCAAAAATGCAATATTTGCTTTAAATTAAAGCCCAAAGTACAATTTCCCTTGATGGGAGACCTTCCTTCTTGTAGGGTTCAAGAATCCAAAGCTTTTCTTCATAGTGGCGTAGACTATTGTGGTCCCATTCAGACCATACCCTATAGACGAAGAGGTGTGCGGTCACAAAAAACTTATATTTGTCTTTTTGTTTGTTTAGTGACAAAAGCAATACACCTCGAGCTCGTGTCAGATTTATCTACCGCTCACTTTTTACTAGCTTTTAAGCGCTTTTTATCACGTAGAGGCTTAGTTACTCATATGTATTCAGATGGAGGTACCAATTTTATAGGGGCAAAAGCATATTTGGATGAGTTACATTCATTAACGAATTCTCGTGATTTTAATAAAAGTGTATCCATTGATCTTTCTGAGAGAGGAATAAATTGGAAGGTTAATCCTCCATACGCACCCCATTTCGGTGGATTGTGGGAAAGCAATGTTAAGTCGGTAAAATCGCATCTTTTTAGAGTTGTAGGACATCAGTTATTAACTTATGAAGAAATGAATACATTATTAATTCAAATAGAGGCACTTCTTAATTCAAGACCCTTGTGTGTACTTAGTTCAGATCCTTCTGAATCTTTGGCTTTAACTCCGGCTCATTTTCTTACTTTGACACCATTAAAATCATTACCTTCTACAGATCTTAGTACTGAAAACGTTAATCGTCTAGATCGATTTCAACTAATAGATAGAATGATTTCGGATTACTGGAAACGATGGCGTCTTGAATATTTAACAGCCCTACAAATTAGACAAAAATGGACTGCATTGGCTTCACCCATAAAATGTGGTACCATAGTTTTGGTGGAACAACCTAATATTCCACCTCTGCACTGGCCATTAGGCACAATTATTGAAACTTTTCCCGGAAAAGATGGGCAAGTAAGGGTAGTTTCGGTAAAAACCCAAACTGGCATTTACAAAAGACCCATAGTTAAAGTGTGTCCATTGCCCACACAATAATTTGTTTTGTATTTTTTTTCTTTTTTCTTTTTTTTGAAAATAGTTTTAATTTAGGTTATATAATCCTGAAACTTCTTCAGGGTGGGGGGAATGTTATGGCCACCTAGTTTAGTTTAATGGTTGTTGTAGTGTATCATTTGGATTTCTGCAAGAAATGCCAAAGCAGCTGTCTAGATTTGCCGGTTACTCACTAGATGTGGCTGATGGTATTGAATTTATGTTTATTGGAGTTCTTGAAAAAAGTTAATTTTTTTTTCTCTTATCAGATATCTAGATTCGAAGAAAGCCATTAACTGTGTGACTTGCTTTTAGAAAACATAATTGAATAGTAGATAGTTTTTTATAGTATATTATTATAGTTTGATGTATTTAATTCGATTATTAATTATAATCAGTTACAATTCATTAGAAAATTAGTGATATAAATTTCCTGAAATTCCTTTTTTCCTTTCCTTGAAACATACCCATTTTTTACCCTGTGAACAACAAAATGCAACATCTTTTGGTAAGTTTAAACACATTTAATAGACTTTAGTACACAGTTCCACTATTGAATTAGTTTTTTCTATTCTAATGAAAAACATTGGATTTAATATTTAATTTAGCAATTTTTTTTTTTTCGTAAATATACAAAACAGCCTCAAAAAGTTGTAAAAGTAGTTATACTAGAGAAAAGAGAATTTAATTTTACATAAGTTAATAATAAACAAATATGAAAAGCCTTCATGGGTGTCAAAAGTGTTAAAAGTGCTGGCTTTTGTTGACATAAGAGAATGACTGACATTGATTGTGTCTGATCATGGCTAAGTTGATGGCAATTTTTATTAAAAAGTCTAGAACATTTAAGAAAATCGCGAATATCTGAAAAAGTTGTAACTTTAATCCCTACAGTGCTTATACTAGAGAAAAGATAATTTAATTTTACATAACATGATGTAAAAAATGCAAGGTGTTCCATTTCAAATAAAAAAGTTTTTGAGGTTTGAATTTGACAAAATGTAACGTGAAAAATGTATACTTTGTATACTATTATGAAATTTATTTTCAATGTAAAGTGTAGCTCGCCCTGTGTACTTTCTACGTGCCAAAGAGCAAATGAGAATCTCCTACACGAAGAAAGTTATAACGGTTCTTGCAAACCGTTGCACCTGCCAATTTCTTAAAAATGTCAAATATCTTGAAACCCTGGTGATTTGGGACGTCCGACCCATTGACACATTTGATCAAGGGCCCAAAATATAGAACTTATAAAAATACAGCCAATTTAACGGAAGTCACTTTTATAATAGGATTTGTGCCGTACACGTATGTATTTTAACGGGATCTGGAACTAGATTATATTTTGATCTTATTTTTTAATATGGTTGATTTTTTAAAGAAATACCGTTAATGCAGCTGGAAAATAGGTTAATATAATCATTTGAAACAAGCAGTAACAAGCAGATTAGTATATGGCACTCGTATTTAATACAGTCTTGCCAAATCTTTTTTATCTCTCGCGTTTTAATTTATTAAATCCACCGCTAGATTCGCTCTTATCACTATACAAGTACTTTAAAAGCTTGTCGCGCGCGAGAAGTTTATTAGTACACGGAAATTAGCGAAAATAGAAGAAAAAAATTATAATAAGCTGATATTTTCTGAATCGACAGTTGATAGTGGTAGGAATACAGGATCAAAAAGTTCCCATCCTTAACTGGTGAGCTTCATCCCTTTTTTACCCTTGTAATGACATCGTACTGGTTTTTCGATAATATTTTGGAAATGTGATGTTCTACGACAAAACCAGAGGTATTGAACAATATTGAGAATTAAATTTTCTATAAAACATGTCTTATAGGTCGTTTGCAGATTATTAAGGGTGTTTACGTTTATCGACGACAAACTTGGGGGTAGGTAACAAAAACGCTTTTGGATGGAAACACAAACATTTATCCAGCCTTGTAATATTCTGTTTTGTAGCATTCAGTTTCAACAACTTTTTATAAATTATATAGAATTGAATTAAACTAAATCCACTAAAGGCTTTATTCTTGCTCAAATTCAATTTCATCGGCCCATTCCGCATTAAAGCATGCTTGTCCGTGACAGTTCATATACATAGCCGAACATTTTAAACTAACTTTGAAACATCCACATCGCATTCCGCAGCCCATTTTGCAGGCACACGAAATTAACTCTAAAATTGATGAAGTAGCTGCTGCTTCAGTAATCAAAACAGGCATTAAAATATCACCTTCCTTCTGGCTCTAAAACATTTCCATGCCAAGCCTGAATTTGGTGGTAAACCCGCAACGAATGTTGTTGCAAAACTGCGAACGTCGGGGGTAGCCTTGCCAAAGTAACCTTTTGACCAGAATTGCTAACCGAGGTATTAAACAGAACATACCTCTATGATTTATTGACGTTTCATTTTTTTGTGCTTTATATAGTACAAGAGCAAATATTTCCCCAGCCTCAGTAATATCCTATTTTGTAGCAAATGGTTTGTTAAAAGTTTCAACAACTTCTTGTAAATTTTATTTCGAGTTTAATAAATATAGTTTGGAGTTTGCTTTTTCCAAAAAAAGCAGACGTGTCACTACCACTAAATGCATGAGCAAATAGAACTATTTTGTTGAGTTCTTAAGGACATTTGACAACTATCCTTTTCAGTTGGCGTTAGGGCAATAACTAAGGTAAGAAGATCGACATCTTGTCCTACAATTATGACCGGTTCGGATTTAAAACTTTTTTGAATAGCAGTTTGAACTATAACTGTATCAGTATCATCATCCGCAGTTACAGTTTGTATCTCTTCATTTTGAAAGGTCTGAACTAGTTGAGAAATTAATCGTTCTTTGTTGGCAAGGTTGCTTAATCATTTTTCTTTAGGGTCTGTAATTGGCGTATTTTGATCAAAAATAACTGTGGGAGATGTTCTTAAAATTCTCTGTTAGCGTTCAATACTTTTTATGTTGGTATTATTACTGTAGCCATCGAAAATAATTGTGACATTTTTACCATAATGCCTTCTAACAAATGTAACGTATGTACTGTAAATCTCCTTAAATGTGCCCTGACTCGGCCATACAACACGATGAATTAGATTTCCGCCATCAATTACATACTCACAGTTGGTGACATTAATTGGACGTTCTGGTACGGATTTGAAAATTTGATACAATGATGACTTTTTGGTAGAAATATCGATACATAACACACAACCTTTTTTGTAGAGAAGTTTCTGACAAACCTTTTCCTATACTTATGTTTTTCCCTAAGATAAAGCGTTTAAAAGATATTGTAAAAAAACCAGTGCGGTGTCCCTAAAGGGGGTGAGATAGGGATGAAGCTTACCCCTTAGGGGTGGGAACTTTTTTGATATGTATTCTTACACACATAAGCTAACTATTATAGACATTTCAGCTTATTATATATTTTTTCTTCTATTCAACATAAATTTGCCTAATTTCCGTGTACTACATACAGAGTCATTCATTTTGTTTGACAAAGATTGTAAGTAGGTAAGCTTGTCGTATTTTTTTTTCTATTCACGCGACAAGCTTTTAAGACAATTAATTTTGTTTCTTTTCTTTTTTTTCATTTTAGCACACCTGAATAATAATGGAAGCTCGTTTTTTTTTTTAGTTTTTTTTACTTACATATAATTTAATTTTGAAATTTTTAGTTACCTACGTCTTAATGATTAGTTTTATATTCAATGCGTTGTCCTTACTTAAAAGTACCGAATCCTCCGGCATTTATTAGAACACAACATCTGAGTGAATACACTATCCGTTTTTTGGTATTATATTATTGTATTGTCACCAAAGCTGCACGTGTATGTAGAAGTTCAGTTCAACTGGTTCAAAATTGACTTGAAACATTTGACCTAAACATACTAACTTATTAACTAATGCACAAACGGGTGAAATTAAATGAAAGCTTGTAAACAGAAATAATAGTGAAACGGTACCTACCCTAGTCGTATATTTATCTCTCTCTTTGGTTGAGAAAGAAAAATATACAAATTTGGCCGTTTACGTGATCGTCTAGATTTTTAAAATTAGGACCCAAATTTACGTTGTGATAGTAATTTTGTTAAAAACACAGATTCTTTATAAAGTTTGATATTACCCGTTTCTATTTACTGATTAATTTATTTATCTTAATTTTGGAAACACTCATTTAATAGTTGAATTTACTTTGGTACCTTTTATTTGACTGTACTTTATTTAATACTGATTTTACAAATTGCATTTGTAATTGATTTATTTTGTCTAAAGAATTCTATTTTTATTTAATCTCACTTATTCCTGAAAAAGTAAGATATTGAAAGAAAACACAGAAAACGTTTTAATACGTTTATTTTAGACAATTGTCATATTTCTTTGTATAGATTATATAATTGTTGGGGCAATTGCCACATGAAAAGAAGGAAAGTATTCATTGGGACAATCGTGACATTAATTCGTAAAATAATCAGGTCAGCTACGTAAACAATAAAATGAATTGTTTACAATGACATTTGTCATTATCCTGAAAGTTTTATAATTGACGTCGACATACGTAAAATTTGACACAGCTCGGGAAATTTCCCAGTCATGATACGATGATAAAAGGCAATCAACAAAATCTTATTAAATTGTCACGACACTGTCGTAGATTTCGATGTTTCGAAGCGTAGTATTGTTTGTTGTGGCTAGTTACAATTGCACTTGGCCGAGACCAATTAGTCCCATTTCGTTGAATCGGTGTTATTTGTATATTCGTAGTATCGATGCTATAGATGAAGTGACAACCAACAAAATCTTGTGTTTGCCTTTCGAAAATCTTCGAAAATAAAATTGATAACAAAGAGCTGTGTTCAAATCTTATCATATGTAAATGATAACATTGATGAGGTATAAATTACAGAGATGGCAATCAAGAATCCTTAACTGCAAATGCTGAAGAATAATTAACTGCAAAATCTGCAATAACCCATTCACGACTGTACTAAATATTATTTACATAGCTGATCGGAATATTAATCATATTAACAATCGTTGTAATACCATTTTAAAAACCCAAAGAAAACTTTCCATTAATTCAATGACTATATAAAGATAGTTGCAAATCACAATCGTGAGTTAATTAATTTGAATACTGAAAATGGATACATACTAACTTTAAATAAGTAAGCTATAATCAAGTACCACAGTTTAGCAGAAAGTCGATATGGGGGTGACTTCGAAGATAGAGTCGTAATTTTAAAGAGTTGAACTTCATTTAACGTTGTCATTTTAATTAGTGAATTTAGAAAAATTATCTGAATGTGTAATTTAATTAATATTTGAAAAGTAAGACCAAAACAAATGACAACGGAGACTTAATAATTAGGTAATTTGAATACTTAAGCTCTGACAAACGGCGAGGTCCTGAAGGGTGACACTCACGGGCCCAGATCTCGACTCGAGTATGTTGTCCATTTTTACTCTTATAGGCGGCGTCGTAAATCGACCGACGCTTCCCACCCCTGGAGCGCAACAAGCAATTCCTCAATAGACACCTTGGTATCCCGGGCAACGTTACCGCGAGCGGACGCTTGCCGGACAGCAAACTGTCTACCGAAATTACTCGGAGCGCCGTACAGAGCTGACAAACCCCAGTTGATTGTTCAATTACAACGGTGAATTATTCCGTCGCAAAGGCTGTGAACGAAAAGCCTCTTTCAAAAGGTCGCAGTCAGACATAGAACAGAATATGCCCCGGAGCAATTCAACTTACTTTCGTAGAATGCACAACCCCAAATGTTTAACCTGAGTTTCTACTAACGATGCCGTAAGGTCGCTGGGTAAAAACAAAGAATAAACACCAAAGAGTGCTAAATAACTTCCGGGAACACACAGCCAAATGTACACCCTGTATTCCATGAACGTGACCAGTAAAGGACGCCACAAACCACCCATACCTATAGACTTTCAACTTATATGGAAGCAAATGGAATCACTTTGTACGGTCACGTGATGTAAGTGTAGTTGCGCTTCCAACCCAGAGATGTCGCGCTCTAGAGTAATTTTATCAATAGTGTTGGTAGCAAAAAAAATAGTTGGCAGCGACGTGGTGTCACAAACGTCAAAGTTATGGTCAAAGTTGTTTATTGTTTGGAAATGGGATATAAAATGTTCTGTTATTAATTGTGAGGACAGTATGATTCATAAGCATCGGTTCCCTCATCCATCTAAAGACCTCAATAGATTTTAAAAAGTGGTTAAGAGTAATCAACAATCCACTGTTTGTCATCGACATTTTGAAAGCCGGTATTATTTATGCGGAAGGTGCTTTACAATGGTGATCTAATAAAACACTTTTTACTTTGTTTTTTATCGCTAATGTATTGTAAGTAAACTTTACTGTAGTTTCAACATTAAGCGTTACATTTTGAAACGAGGATCTCTTGTGAAATGTGAAATATTTGAAAATGACACGCTTAGTGTTGAAACTGCAGTAACGTTTAGTTACAATAAATTAGTGATAAAAAATAATGTAAAAAGTGATTTATTAGATCATCATGATTAATTCATTATTTCAAAGAAGGGCTTCCACTATTCAGTTTTAATTAATATATGTTATTCAAACCTCTTGAATCATTAATTTTATTACCCAAAATATTTTGTTTCTGCAGCATAATTTCAGTGTCTTTGAAACTGTGCTAGTCATATTTTGATATTTAATTATCAAATGTGGCATAGTACTGCTTTTAAAAGCATTTAAATGAGATTTAAGATTATTTAAAACTTCCCGCCGGCCGCCAATATAGCTCCGCTTGCGCTTCCAACCACCAGAGGCGCTTCAGTTTTGATCCCATTTGAATGTACGGCAGTAGAACGTCTATAGGCGTGGGTTGTTTGTGAAGGACGCAGCTTGAAAATACAGGTATGGACACTGAGATGGGTGCACCAAGAGAGTCGATCAAATAATGATGATTTTGTGTTGTTTTTCATCGTTTTTATATGCGCTGGAATAAAGAAACAAAACTGCGTGACACCCGAGAGTGACTGAAATAGTTAAAAAAGAAGTGAATTTTGAACGGGTCGTAATTTAGGATATTTTACAAGAAAATCTCGGGCTTAACTGCATTAGAAATACGGCCTATAATCGCTTACGTTTCTGGCGTGTTTGTTTATATAACACATTCCTTAACCGATACGCTCAGTGCGAAGTTCGACTTTCGACGTCGTTTCCAACCCTAGTAAAATGCTTTAAAGAGTATTATAATAAAATAATATTTCTGTATTTAAGGAAATTATGTATGAAATATTTATAATGGTTATTTTGAAATATTTAATTTTGATTAGAATTGTTTTAAAATTTGGAAATAAGTAAATTCTATTTAAAATTTAGGAAATTAATTTGCAAATACACGACCTAGATACAGGGCATTTCAATAGACAAAATTTAAAAGCACAAATGGTTCTGTTTGCGGAAAATTTTTCACGAAGCAAAGCATAATGTATGTTAAAATATCACCGCGGTAAATCTGTCTAAGCGTCGATGAAGAAAATTAGAGCGATACATTTTTCGTGTTCGTACTGTCAAAAGATGATCTAGGTTAGTTTGCCACTAATAATGACATTTGATTTGAAATTTCTTACTAATTTCAAGTTTCAGAGAGTTGCTTTTGAAGAATTACTAAAAATTTTATCTATATAGGTACCGGGTGTCACAGGCTAGTGGCTCCCCCCTATATTTCCTTTATTTTTTAACTTATTTATCTGAAATTTGAGGTGCAATAACTACCTGTAAAAATGCATTTTTGGACATAAAAAATAGTATGAAACCATTTCCGGTTTACCCGGAAATGACCGCAACTTTCGATTTTTAAATAGAATACCCAGTATATTTTTACATATTTGGATTCAAGACAACATTCTGAGTATATCATGCGATTTTCGCAAATTGTTGAGTCGATGTTCATTTTTTTAAGCATTTTAAGACATTCGTCTAGAGTGCTTTGAAATACCAATATTTGTTCTACGGCAAGTAAAGTCCAAGGAAAAAATATAATTTTTCGTTTAATTTCATTAATAACTATTGACGAAGCCTCCAGAATTGAACAAATTACTTTTTTATCGAAAACTTTTTTTCAAATGGGAAGGTGGTAGCTCATACTGTTTAATAAATTATAGATTTTTTTCTGAATTCATTGATATCCATTTCAAATCTACGCTATTTGGTTTTCTATTTTATTGAATTTATTTAAAAATAAAAAATCACTTTCAATATAATTTTTCTTGAACTTTAACGCAGTTGCCCTTGCAAAAATCATATTATGTCTAATAATGAAATGTGAATAACTACCTCTTTGTGAATAATAGTCTTTTGGTTTTCTTTTTTGTTTCTTAACAGGTATAAGTACTAGTGCAAAGTATAAGAATCAATAAAAATTATTTTGAAAGTGATTTTTTATTTTTACATAAATTTAATAAAATAGAAAAACAAATAGCATAGATTTGAAATAGATATCAATGAACACCTTCCCATCTGAAACAAAAAAGTTTTCGATAAAAAAGTGATTTGTTCAATTTTGGAGGCTTCATAAATAGTTATCAATGAAATTAAACGAAAAATTATATTTTTTTCCTTGGACTTTACCTGCCGTAGAACAAATTTTGGTTTTCCAAAGCACTCTAGACGAATGTCTTAAAACGCTTAAAGAAACTGAACATCGACTCAAAAATTCTCATTGTATACGTATACGTATATGTTGTCTTGAATCCAAATATGTAAAAATATGCAGTATTCCATTTAAAAATCGAAAGTTGCTGTCATTTTCGGGTAAACCGAAATTGGTTTCATACCGTTTTTTATGTCCAAAAATTCATTTTTACAGGTAGTTTATGCACTCAAATTTCAAATGGATAAGTTAAAAAATAAACGCCTGTGGCACCCGGTATATATATATTACATATTAAGAAATTTTTTAGGGAGTTTTAGGTAATTTTTAACACAACACAATGATCCACAAGAAATTGTACCCTGAAGAAGTCTTCTATGTAAAAAATAAGTACTTTATAACTTCAAGCTACCATGATTTCATAGTCAGCAATTAAGATGAAATTAAGTAATTTTTGACTTAATGAAATTATTCCTCTCCTAGTTGTTGGTTTATTTTATTTAGTTGCTGCTAGGGAACACACTTTCTTTACTTTATATTCTTCTTCTATAGTCTTTTTAAAAATACCGCCTCCTATTTTAAAATTAAAATCAATCAAAATATTTGATATAATACAATTTTTCAAATAGAGGAGTACGGTTCATTGAGATTTCCAAGTGATACGACGGTGAATTAAAAATTATCTTTCAATTTATTGATATTAAGTGCATAACAAAAATAAATATTAAATTGATATAAAACATGATAAAAATCTCATTAAAGTACTTGTATACTGTTAAGAGCGAATCTAGCGGTGGATTTAATAAATTAAAACGCAAGAGATATAGAGTAAAGAGATTTGTCAACACTGTATTAAATACGGCCGTCATATACTAATCTGCTTGTAACTCCTTGTTAATTTTTACAAAATGTATTTTTGGTTTAGATTAAGTTAGAAATAGATAATAACCTTACACAATAATAAAACATATTTAAAAATGCCAGAACAACTAAAATATAAAGGCAAGTTAGGGCATTTAAAAAGTGCCCTAAAAAAAAACAGTTAAGATTTAAAAATAATAAACCCGATTCTAACTTTTCAACCGATTACCAAGATCATGTTTGTGAACGAAGTCGCATGATTAAAAGAAGCTTGGTATAAATCTAAAGTGTTTGGAATGCTTATTTATTCTTTCTTTGGAAGACATAAAAAGTGAAAAACATTATGGTTTTAATTTCAATTTGGAAAGTTTTTTGCAAAAATTGATCATTCGTTTCGATTGTACATACAGGAAAAGTGCACGAAGTAAACGAATATATACAAAATTCTGCAACTCCAAAAACAAATAAAAAAAAACACAACACAATGATTACTACAATTAATCTTAGACTTTTTAAAAATTTAAATATTCGCGCCTTCTTCTCTCTCTTCTTCGAAATATGGAGCGTTGCAAATCAGTTTCAACAGCTGTTTTATTCATACAAATTTAGGACTTAAAATTTATTAAACTTCTAATAACCTTTATGCTAGACGGACAATTTTTCAGGATTACCTATAACAGAGTGTTAATAACAAACTATTAAATGTTGTGCTAGTTTTTGAAGCATATTTCTAAAAAAATGTGGTATTAGAAGCGAAAATTAACTTCGCCTAGCATGCATAAGAGCTCTACTATTAGTGCATACATTTATGTAGTTTCGTGTACCGGTTAAAGATTAAGTGTAAAGAGTGGTATCAGTGTGTTCAGAGGGGCGTGTGGAACAGGAAAAGCATTGGTGGGGGGTTCGGTAAGTTAAAATCTAAAGATCAGTTGATAACTCCTAAACCATCAGCTTTACGAAAAAACTTGTAGGACCAAAGTGAAAGATAATAAATTTTTCTACAAAAATTGTCCTATGCGCCTATGTAATACCTGCAAGCGTTCGTGAGATAAAGTAAAATGTATTAATTATATTGCCGAAAAAGCATTATTATTTTTATACAACACCATAGCTCATAGTAATAATTTAATTATTTTACTGAATGTCAAGTTTAATTCACTATACGAACTAACTACATGGTTATTCTAAGAGATTAGCATCATCACATTGCAGTCTGTTGCCAAAGTTGATACATCGGCGGGTAAAACGAGAAGGAAGGTTGACCCATGCACATGTTAATCGTCAATAAAAGAAGTTTTTTATTAATCGTTCTTACCGAGTATTACCTGAAACAATTTTCACTTTATCCTCATGGAATGATGATGATGAGTGCGAGACTATTTCAAAATCAGTTGGTGGTGATGCGTCAGTGACGAATTTAAAGGAACTGGGTGCTGAATGGCACTTATCATGCTACAAGAAAATAACTCATTAAAAGAAACGAAACTGTGGCCAAGAAGTTCCAAAATCAGAGGCGCAAGAAAGCGTTATTGACAGTGAGGTTGATGCAAGTACCAGTTACACAGCGCCATTCGCAACACGACCAACACAAAAACTTCAAATTTATATATTGAAAAAGTTAAGATGGTAGTTCTTTACTCAAAAACAGGCCATAGCGGGGAATATGCCACCAACAAGGGCAGCATTACAACCTCCAATACATAGAGCAAACTACCAGGCTATTGAATGCCAGCGCTGTGTTGTACCACATCCATGTCTTACCTCAGCCGTAGAATCTGGATGGAATATTGAAAATGGAACATTGGTACCAGAGCATGCGGCCCAGAAGAACTCATTTCGCTAACAAAATGTAATAGAAATAGTCAGTGACGAAGATACTTACCTTATATTAATAAATAACTCTGTAGCAGACAAATATGTCTTATTTATGTGGTTACCAGTTTTCTTGGGATTTAGGTTCGTTTAAATAAAATTAAAACATATTTTACGTTTCGGCTAGGGGCCCTTAGCCTTCATCAGAATAATTTTTTTTTTTATTGTTTAAATAGTGACAAGATGATATTATGATCTGAAATAAATTATTTTTTTAAGGTTAATATTTTGCGTACAAAAATTTTTTAATAAGAAATCTTACCTAGGCAGCATGACTTCATGGCATGATATTCCATCATGTTTTTTAATAGTAAAATTCATTGCTATTGTATTATTTGATTATGTTGTAAATTAATTTAAAAATTTGTATGCACGATTGTTTCAACACGTGGCAAAGGCAGAACGAAGCTTCGCGGAGCGGCCGCGGTGACAAGGCAGTGTATATATATATATATATATATATATATATATATATATATATATATATATATATATATATATATATATATATATATATATATATATTTGTCCTGCAAATAATGCTGCGTCCGTACATGTGCACGATACCATACACTGCTGCGTCCTGTACAATACTGCGTCTGTATACCGGACGCAGTATTGTTTTCCCATGTTATCTTCAACAAATCTCTGAAATGGTCGATTTGCAGGACCTCAAAATGTTCTTCGTCTCCTGGGTTATATGTAGACATAGAAATGAGTTCTGTTTCGTTTCAATTGAGCAAAATATCGACCCGAGTTTTTTTTGGATTCGGACGCAGTATCATATGTTCCGTAAAACTAAAAGTATATTTTTAGTTCCATAGAATTATGTTTGGGGGCGCATAGATTTGTGAACATAAATATACTTCAAATATTCTCTATTCAAAAATCGTATAATGCACCGGCACTATTAAATATCCAGTCATTCTTTCATGCTTACTTGGTAAGCCGGAGTTCGGACGAGTGTAAAATTCTTGTGAACATTTATATAAGTTTACAAGTAATTATGTTTCATATTTAAAGAGTTATCTTCTTACTTATAATCTGAATGTTTTTATCACAGAAATTTATATTCAGGAAATGAAATTAATTTCAACGGAAAATAATTTACAAATATTTAGTTATATATAATCATAAAAACAATACCTCCTCCAAAATTAAACTGGTAAGCCGTTACTTTGTGGTAATTAATTATGATGATATAATAATGAAACACCAACATTAACATTTACTTTATTTTTTACCGCCAAATTATTGTAACTTGCACCTTACTGCAGTTCGGCAGTCAACGTGACATTTTCAGATGATTAAAGTAAATGAACATACAAAGGCAGTCAGTCTACAGGACATTATGCTAATTTTATGGTTACTGTTTTGAATAAGGAAATAGGAGAATTACAGACAATATTGTGAATGTAAATAGGATTAGAAATATTAATAAGATATTGTAGGTAATATTCTAGGTATGCTAAGTTAGGAGCAACAAAAATCTATGACTAATATAAACTACTTTTGGTTATTTTATTTACTCTTATTAGGTTATATACTAATTAATGAACTGCTTTTGAACAATTTATAGTATCCATAAACAAATAGCGTGAGTTATAATGAGTGAGTTATTATAAATCACTAGGTGATAGTGCCAATCATCTGTATCTTCATGCCCTAGCCTATCCAATCGACGTAACGCGCTTCACGAAGGTGTGGCTCTGTCCGAGAGAAATCCTTAAATTAAGTTAAGTTAAATTTTACAGTTAATTTTATTAATAAACAAACTGAGTACCTAATTAAAACGAAATTTTCTCAATTTAATATTTATTGTTATAATCGTAGATAAAGTATAGTATTCAACTTGCGGTAATGGTAATAACCCACTTGATGAATTACAGCACTTACCTGCGGCTCAAGCTATAAACTTCATTTGCGTGAGTTATTACCTACATTACCGCTCGTTGAATAATATACTACAAGTTCATCAAATAGTGTGGTTTATTATAAGTCTAATAACTACAAATAGAACCATTATTATACCTTTTTGTTTGATAAAAAGGGAGGTTGAAATTTTAGGTTTTTCCAGAAACGGTTAGATGCATGATGCATGAAATTTGGCAGACATATTTTTTGTTGAAATCTATTAGATCGTGTTAAGACGAAATTTCGATTTTCACTTTTTGAAGAGGTCAAAACGGGGGTGGTAGATGGTTTAAAGCGCACCTGTATTTTTGAAATCGCGTAAGTCAGAAACGTGATTATTCGAGCGATGGACACTTCTGAGAAAATAAGAAGACACGCACGTATTTGACGGTTTTCAAAAAGAGACCTCCGAACGAGTGAACGGGGAGAGGGAGGTTTTTTAAGCCTTCCGGAAACGGTTAAACCCAGAATCATGAAATTTGGCATAAATACTTTTTATTAGAATCTGTTAGACACGAGTTAGAATAATGGATTGTTATCAAATTGCGATGTGCAATGGGTTTCCCCGAGTACTATAGATGCGCAGTGGGTTTCCTCGAGTACAATGGATGCGCAGTGGATTTCCTCGAGTGCAATGTATGCGCAGTGGGTTTCCCCGAGTACTATGGATGAGTAGAAGGTTTCCTTGAGTGCGCAATGAATGCGCAGTAGGTTTCTTCGGGTACCATGAATGCACAGTGGGTTTCCACGAGTATTATAGATGTGCAGTGGGTTTCCTTGAGTACAATGGATGCGTAGTAGGTTTCCCCGAGTACCATTGTAGGGAACACGGTTTCAAATTCATGTTACCTTAAAATGGCTATAACTTTGCGAGGAAACATCATAGATGACCATTCGAAAGCTTATTTTAAAGAGGAAGGATGTTACTAAATGATATATTTATTAGAAATAAGCTGAAAAATGTTTTGGGTTCTAGACACAACTTCAAAACTTGCTAAAAAAGTCATCTAAAATATTTCAAAATCCTGACATGATGGGCCAATTCTGAGGCCAGATTCGGATTCAGCGCGAAAAATTACTTCTGAAATGACAGCTGCACAACAACATTCATGACCTGCGTTATTGAACTGTCAAACTGGATAATATAAGTGAAAACATCCCTAAGGGATCTTATCAGTGTAATTTTGTTCTGATTGGTTGTTTCAGCACACGTGATTAGAAATTAGCGAATTAAATTGCTATTTGAGCTAAAAATTTTCAACAAGTTTTTATTTCCCAGTCAGTACCACTAAAAAGTGTTAAGCTCTCGGAATTATTATTCAATGAAAATTGTATTGAAACTGTCTTTGTTTTATTTAGAATTAGGTTATTATTTTGAGACCAATGTATGATTTCTTGATAAAATCTTTCAGTGTTTTTTTTTCTTCAATTACGTTGTTGCCGGTAACTAGAATGTTTGTATCATCAGCATAACAGATCACATGAACATTTGGTATCTTTTGTTGATGGCTGACCAGATAATTAGTAAATATTATATATAAGTGATCCCAAAATTGACCCCTGTGGAACTCCTTGTGTAATATCACAAATATTACTTTCAACTCCACCGACCATTTTTACAATTTGTGTCCTGTTGTCTAAATAGGAGGAAAATATTTGTAAATCAATTAGTCGAATACCGTATAGTGCTAGTTTGGTCTTAAGCAGCTGATGGTCTACCAAATCAGAAGCTTGTGAGAAATCTTCGAAAAGACCCACAACTGATTTCTTGTTGTCTAAAGCTTTAATGATTTTGTGATGAAAATCACACAACGCAGACTTGTTGCTTTTGTTTGTAGTGAAACCATGTTCAGCAGGAGACAGTAACATATTCCGATGTAAAAAATCTGATAATTGCTCCTTGAGATGGCGTTCTAAAATTTTAGAAATTCTACATAGTAGACTAATGGCTTCATAATTATTATTATAGTCATTTGGATCTCCCTTCTGGTATAATGAAGATACTATGGCTCTTTTAAATTACTGGAAAATATGGCTTTCTCTATAGAAATGGACCGCTTATCGCATATTTGCATTTTTATCCAAATTATTAGAAATATCATGACCATTAGAGTTTGAAGACTTTAATTTATTTACAAGAAGTTCAACATCCTTAGTTGAAACTGTAGATATATAGAAAATAAATCCCCTCTTTTTCCAATAATATTTGGTTTCTGGTTTAGAAAAGAATTAAATTAAATTAATTAATTAAATTGATATTAAATATGAGTACAAAAACTTTTATCTTCATAAAAACAGTTTTTAAAAATTCTAACGCGGTAAAGTGTTGAAGCCATCTTTTTTTACTAATTTTGGGGTGTTGAAAACGAATCCGTTGCCAGTTTTGCCAGTCTAGGGAGCATATTAAAAGAAGACCCTTATTTGGGCGCCATAAAGTGAAGGTTCTCATGTTCCCAACCCAAAGTCATTTAAATAATTAAAGAATTTTTTAATTTAAAAACAAGTAATATTTTCTGAATAGTGATACGCACACCTTACACCCCAACCCCAAAAATATGAGAAATATTCAGAGGTGAGAAATATTCATCTGAATTGACTAAATCACCTCATTATGATAGAAAAACTTCAAATTGGGTGATTAGGGATTTCTTTTGCAATTAAAACTAATAAAAACTCTTAAAAGATAAAATCCACCACCTTGATTGGTGGGGATGGGTGTAAGAGTATTCAGAAGTAATAATAACCTGATAATAGTCATTTAACAATGAGTAATATTGTAAATATACACCGTTCTTAGGGTGGTGAAGGGTGAGGGAAACGAGGGGGAGGGATGGTGAATTTAGAATTTTTGCTTCTTTCATTACTTACCTAATGAAACTGAGTATCTTGAAAGAATTTCCAGCACTAAAGAATAACTTTTTGTTGCAAGCTATAATATCAATTTCAATGCCACCCCCCAAATAAGAGTTATTTTTTACTGTCTTCCCGATGTTTTTAACCAAATCGAATGACAGATTCGTATTCAGCACCCCAAAACTAGTAAAGAGATGGTTTCTACACTTTACCGTGAATGGGCCAAAAAAGGGCTCTCCCTCGCGTTCCCCTCACCTTTCACCAGCCATAAGAACGGTGTAAGTTACAATATATAACCAAATTCAGTTAATATCTGGTTTTAGAATTGCAATAACTCAAGAAATAAAAAAGTTTAATATACAGGACAATACTGCGTCCTTTCAAAAACAGCACGTTATTGCGTCCGAGAATAATTTCATTTTTCTTCAATACAATGCTGCGTCCGAGATGACTACTTTTTGTGAAACTTAGCATATTACTGCGTCTGACGTGGTTGTCATATTTACCCTAATAATTTTATTGCACTTGTAGTAGAACAAATCGATAGCCGTCAGTTATTTCTAAATGTCAGTAAAATTCGAAATATGATTTTTCTGTCGATTATTATTTTAGGATCAGTTTTTCAATTGTGCTCTAAAAGTAGCCTCGAATTTGCAATATAAAATGCTGAATTTAGGAGATCAATGGAATTTTGGATAGATGTTCATTTTTATTTACTCCTTCACTAAGCGATGAGTTCACCTTAGAATAGAAGGGAGAGCATATGCTTCTTGCTTTTGCTTTTTGCACATATCTCGAATGATAAGCGTTTTAGTCTTGAAAGTTGAAAAACACATTTCCTGAAGTACAAATGTGTTTGATAATAAATGCCTTCGGATTTACTATTTTGTAAAGAACAATGTTAAAAAAGGTCTTTTTTGGCCCATCCGTGGTAAAGTATGGAAGCTATCTTTTTTTTTACTAATTTTGGGCTGCTGAAAACGAATCCTCACCTGTTTTAACGAAAAGTCTCGGGAACACATTAAAAAACAACCTCTATTTGGGTGCTATAAAGTGAAAATTCTCATTTTCCAAACCAAAAGTCATTTAAATAATTAAAAAATTTTTAATATAAAAACCAATATTTTCTGGATACTGATATGCACACCGTACACCCCACCATAAGAGTGTGAGAAATAATCAGGGATGAAAAATATTCATCTGAATTGATTAAATCACCTTAGTATGATAAAAAGACAAAAGACTGGGTGATTAGGGATTTCTTTCGCAATTAAAACCAATAAAAAAAGACAAAATCCACCACCTTAATTGATGGGGATGGGTGTAAGAGTATTCAGAAGTAATCACATTATAATCTGATAATAGCCTTTTAATAAGGAATTTTGTTTTTTTTTTAATAAATAAATAATCGTATATTATATATTGTAACTTACACCGTGCTTATGGTTGGTGAAAGGGAGGGGAACGCGAGGGAGAGCCCTTTTTTGGCCCATTCACGGTAAAGTGTGGAAACCATCTTTTTACTAGTTTTGGGGTGCTGAATACGAATCTGTCATCCGATTTGGCTAAAAACATCGGGAAGACAGTTAAAAATAACTCTTATTTGGGGGGTGGCATTGAAATTGATATTATAGCTTGCAACAAAAAGTTATTCTTTAGTGCAGGAAATTCTTTCAAGATACTCAGTTTCATTAGGTAAGTAATGAAAGAAGCAAAAATTCTAAATTCACCATTCCTCCCCTCGTTTCCCTCACCCTTCACCACCCTAAAAACGGTGTATAGTTACAATATTACTTCTTGTTAAATGGCTATTATCAGGTTATTATTACTTCTGAATACTCTTACACCCATCCCCACCAATCAAGGTGGTGGATTTTATCTTTTAAGAGTTTTTATTGGTTTTAATTGCAAAAGAAATCCCTAATCACCCAATTTGATGTTTTTCTATCATAATGAGGTGATTTAGTCAATTCAGATGAATATTTCTCACCTCTGAATATTCCTCCTATTTTTGGGGTTGGGGTGTAAGGTGTGCGAATCACTATTCAGAAAATATTACTTGTTTTTAAATTAAAAAATTCTTTAATTATTTAAATGACTTTGGGTTGGGAACATGAGAACCTTCACTTTATGGCGCCCAAATAAGGGTCGTCTTTTAATGTGCTCCCTAGACTGGCAAAACTGGCAACGGATTCGTTTTCAACTCCCCAAAGTTAGTAAAAAAAGATGGATTCAACACTTTACCCCGAATTTTTAAAAACTGTTTTTATGAAGATAAAAGTTTTTGTACTCATATTTAATATCAATTTAATTAATTAATTTAATTTAATTCTTTTCTAAACCAGAAACCAAATATTGGAAAAAGAGGGGATTTATTTTCTATATATCTACACTTTCTACTAAGGGTGTTGAACTTCTTGTAAATAAATTAAAGTCTTCAAACTCTAGTGGTCATGATATTTCTAATAATTTGGATAAAAAATGCAAATATGCGATAAGCAGTCCATTTCTATAGAGAAAGGTATATTTTCTAGTAAATTTAAAAGAGCCATAGTCTCTTCATTATACCAGAAGGGAGATCAAAATGACTATAATAATAATTATGAAGCCATTAGTCTACTATGTAGATTTTCTAAAATTTTAGAACTTCATCTCAAGGAGCAATTATCAGATTTTTTACTGTTACTGTCTCCTGCTGAACATGGTTTCACTACAAACAAAAGCAACAAGTCTGCGTTGTGTGATTTTCATCACAAAATCATTAAAGCTTTAGACAACAAGAAATCAGTTGTGGGTCTTTTCGAAGATTTCTCACAAGCTTTTGATTTGGTAGACCATCAGCTGCTTAATACCAAACTAGCACTATACGGTATTCGACTAACTGATTTACAAATATTTTCCTCCTATTTAGACAACAGGACACAAATTGTAAAAATGGTCGGTGGAGTTGAAAGAAATATTTGTGATATTACACAAGGAGTTTCACAGGGGTCAATTTTGGGATCAATTTTATGTATGATATTTACTAACTATGTGGTCAGCCATCAACAAAAGATACCAAATGTTCATGTGATCTGTTATGCTGATGATACAAACATTCTAGTTACCGGCAACAACCTAATTGAAGAAAAAAAAACACTGAAAGATTTTATCAAGAAATCATACATTGGTCTCAAAATAATAACCTAATTCTAAATAAAACAATTTTCATTGAATAATAATTCCGAGAGCTTAACACTTTTTAGTGGCACTGACTGGGAAATAAAAACTTGTTGAAAATTTTTAGCTCAAATAGCAATTCAATTCGCCAATTTCTAATCACGTGTGCTGAAACAACCAATCAGAACAAAATTACACTGATAAGATCCCTTAGGGATGTTTTCACTTATATTATCCAGTTTGACAGTTCAATAACACAGGTAATGAATGTTGTTGTGCAGCTAAGGTCATTTCCGAAGTAATTTTTCGCGCTGAATCTGAATCCGGCCTCAGAATTGGCCCATCACGTCAGGATTTTGAAATATTTGAGGTTAAGTACTTAAAAAATTACTTTTTTTAGCAAGTTTTGAAGTTGTGTCTAGAACCCAAAAAATGTTTCAGCTTATTTCTAATAAATATCTCATTTAGTAACATCCTTCCTCTTTGAAATAAGCTTTCGAATAGTCATCTATGATGTTTCCTCGCAAAGTTATAGCCATTTTAATGTGACATGAATTTGAAACCGTGTTACCTACAACCTAACAATCTTAACCAAACGACTCTAAATGAATCAAAATTTAACACAACAATAGGAATAACGCAACATTCTTAAATCAAAGTTTGGTTAAAATTGAGGATCATGGTACGTATGGTACTCGGAGAAACCTACTACGCATCCATTGTACTCAAAGAAACCCACTGCACATCTATAATACTCGTGGAAACCCACTGCGCGTTCATGGTACCCGGAGAAACCTACTGCGCATTCATTGCGCACTCAAAGAAACCTTCTACGCATCCATAGTACTCAGGGAAACCCACTGCGCATACATTGCACTCGAGGAAATCCACTGCGCATCCACTGTACTCGAGGAAACCCACTACGCATCGCAATTTGATAACAATCCATTATTCTTTTTTTGTGTTAGAGCGAGTTAAACGAAAAAATAATTATTTTAATCCACAATAGAACACATGGGCGGGTATGTGTCAAATTTCATGCCTAAAACATCCCTCTCCCTGTTCACTCGTTCGCGGTGTCTCTTTTTAAAAACCGTCGAATACGTGTTTTCTTATTTCCTCAGGAAAGCCTATCGCTGGAATATCGCGTTTCTGACACGCGATTTCAGAGATACGGGTACTCTTTAGACCATCTACCACCCCCGTTTTCAGCACTTTAAAAAGTGAAAATCGAGATTTCGTCCTACTCGTGTCTAATAGATTCTAATAAAAAGTATTTATGCCAAATTTCATGATTCTGGGTTTAACCGTTTCCGGAAGGCTTAAAAAACCTCCCCCTCCCCGTTCGGAGGTCTCTTTTTGAAAACCGTCAAATACGTGCGTGTCTTCTTATTTCCTCAGAAGTGTCCATCGCTCGAATAATCACGTTTCTGACTTAAGCGATTTCAAAAATACAGGTGCGCTTTAAACCATCTATCACCCCCGTTTTGACCTCTTCAAAAAGTGAAAATCGAAATTTCGTCTTAACACGATCTAATAGATTTCAACAAAAAATATTTCTGCCAAATTTCATGCATCATGTATCTAACCATTTCTGGAAAAACCTAAAATTTCAACCTCCCTTTTTATCAGACAAAAAGGTATAATAATGGTTCTATTTATAGTTATTAGACTTATAATAAACCACACTATTTGATGAACTTGTAGTATATTATTCAACGAGCGGTAATGTAGGTAATAACTCACGCAAAATGAAGTTCACAGCATGAGCCGCAGGCAAGTGCTGTAATTCATCAAGTGGGTTATTACCATTACCGCAAGTTGAATACTATACTTTATCTACGATTATAACAATAAATATTAAATTGAGAAAATGTTGTTTTAATTAGGTACTCAGTTTGTTTATTAATAAAATTAACTGTAAAATTTAACTTAACTTAATTTAAGGATTTCTCTCGAACAGAGCGACACCTTCGTGAAGCGCGTTACGTCGATTGGATAGGCTAGCCATGAAGATACAGGTGATTGGCACTATCACCTAATGATTTATAATAACTCACTCATAACTCACGCTATTTGTTTATGGATACTATTAATTGTTCAAAAGCAATTCATTAATTAGTATATAACCTAATAAGAGTAAATAAAATAACCAAAAGTAGTTTATATTAGTCATAGATTTTTGTTGCTCCTAACTTAGCATACCTAGAATATTACCTACAATATCTTATTAATATTTCTAATCCTATTTACATTCACAATATTGTCTGTAATTCTCCTATTTCCTTATTCAAAACAGTAACCATAAAATTAGCATAATGTCCTGTAGACTGACTGCCTTTGTATGTTCATTCACTTTAATCATCTGAAAATGTCACCTTGAGTGCCGAACTGCAGTAAGGTGCAAGTTACAATAATTTGGCGGTAAAAAATAAAGTAAATGTTAATGTTGGTGTTTCATTATTATATCATCATAATTAATTATCACAAAGTAACGGCTTACACGTTTAATTTTGGAGGAGGTATTGTTTTTATGATTATATATAACTAAATATTTGTAAATTATTTTCCGTTGAAATTAATTTCATTTCCTGAAAATAAATTTCTGTGATAAAAACATTCAGATTATAAGTAAGAAGATAACTGTTTAAATATGAAACATAATTACTTGTAAACTTATATAAATGTTCACAAGAATTTTACACTCGCCCGAACTCCGGCTTTCCAAGTAAGCATGAAAGAATGACTGGATATTTAATAGCGCCGGTGTTGTCAAATCTCGGACGCAGCATTATACGATTTTTGAATAGAGAATATTTGAAGTATATTTATGTTCACAAATCTATGCGCCCCCAAACATAATTCGATGGAACTAAAAATATACTTTTAGTTTTACGGAACATATGATCCTGCGTCCGAATCCAAAAAAAACTCGGGTCGATATTTTGCTCAATTGAAACGAAACAGAACTCATTTCTATGTTTACATATAACCCAGGAGACGAAGAACATTTTGAGGTGCTGAAAATCGACCATTTCAGAGATTTGTTGAAGATAACACGGGAAAACAATACTGCGTCCGGTATACAGACGCAGTATTGTACAGGACGCAGCAGTGTATGGTATCGTGCACATGTACGGACGCAGCATTATTAGCAGGACAAATATATATATATATATATATATATATATATATATATATATATATATATATATATATACATGCATTTAGTACTCATACACCTCCGAATGTTATATGGTTAGGTGGTGTTTGCCTTCGATTTTACGCGTTCGCCTCCGATTTCGGAGGCGGAGACGTTTTGTGTTGTTTTCATCGCGAATGTCTTGATAATTAGTAAATTCATGACTCATTATTATCAATAATGATCAGCTTTATTGGTGCGCATATAAGATTATGACAAAAAGGGAAGAAATAGAGAGATAGAAGCATTTAACGACACTTTTTTTGGAGGCGGAAAATACCTATAAACATATGTAAACATACACCATAGTCCACTACATTTTTTACCAGGGGGCGCTGCTGTTTTAAACACTTGATGTATATAGGTATTAAATGCTTCCTTACAATAAAGTAGCGATATCGCCTCCTAAACTTGGCAACATAGTAAAGAGGCATACTATTCCTAAATACATCTATAGATATGGTAACTAAAATTATCTTACTAAAAATATAAATAACTTTTATACACAGAAATAATACTTTCTAGAGATCAATGGGTTTTTAAATTTACTTATTATTTATTTTCTGCTAAAAAGCAGAAAATAAAAGAATAATAACACAGGTCAACATTTAGTTTAAAAAAATACACAGGACTCTACCTAGGTACCCAGGGGTTTTTGGGGTCGCTGATTCCGATGCCGAGGTCGGTTAAGCTCTATCACGTCAGGTTCAAGGACATCTGAAGGGGAAACTAAGAAAAGGTGGTTGAAAAAATCTGAGAAAATTTACACATAGGTTTTTGGGGTCGCTGAGTCCGAATTCGGTGTTCGCTTACCCTTAAAAGGCATCCGGAGGTCATTTCAAGGTTAATTTGAGAAAAACGGAGAGGAAGCTGTTAAAAAATCTGAAAAAATTTACATATAGGGTTTTTCGGTCGCTGAGTCTGTATCCGATGCCGGTTGACCTCTATCACGTCAGTTTCAAGGTCACTTGAAGGTCAAACTAAGAAAAGGTGATTGAAGAAATCTGAAAAAATTCACGCATAGGTTTTTGGGATCGGTGAGTCCGAATCCGGTGTTCGTTTACCCTTAAAAGGCATCCGGAGATCATTTCAAGGTTAATTTGAGAAAAACAGAGGAGAAGCTGTCAAAAAATCTGAAAAACTTATATAGGTTTTTTGAGTCACTGAGTCTGCATTCGCTGTCGGTTGACCTCTATCACGTCAGTTTCAAGGTCATTTGAAGGTTAACGTAAGAAAAGGTGGTTGAAAGAATCTGAAAAAATTCACACAGGTTTTTCGGGTCGCTGAGTCCGAATCCATTGTTCGCTTACCCTTAAAAAAAAGAGGCATCCAGAGGTCATTTCAAGGTCATTCTGAGGTCATTTCAAGCCGGCATTCGTCCGCCAGCTTTAGCTGCACATGAAGATTCTTCGGCTATCTCAGTGCAAATATATTTAACTCAATGAATCACCTACCTATTTTCTTCTGTGAAAGGATGGCCTTTAGGTATAGTTGCAGAAGCAGAGCGAACATGCAAGTAAAGAGTACCGTGGGCGTTGGCTTCACTCACTTGGAGTTCAATCAGTGCTGGTTTTGCCTATAAGCTGAGTAAACGCCAGCTTAGGGCCTCGCATTTAGGGGGCCTCAGAACTCAGATTTCATACGCAGATATGCACGTTTATTTTGTTAGAAGAGAAAGCTTCAACAAAAAACATACCTAGAGCTTAGGGCCTCCGGTTACCTAAAACCGGCCCTGAGCTCAATCCTGTCAGGGTCAAAGTAATTTAATGGTTTCCTGAGTCAGACAAACTGACAAGGAGGCAGACAGACTGTCAGATAGAAACATTTAGTCATTCAGTCAGACATAATTACTGACAGAAAGGCAGGATGTCAAATAGATGGACAGAGAGAAAATGCAGGCGGATGATAAATACAGACTAATAAGCAAACAAACAGGTGTGCAGGTACAAGGGCAGACAGATAAACAGACAATAAGTAGGCAGGTGAGCATTCGTATAAATTTTTTCTAATTTTTTTCACCTCCTATTCTTACTTTAACCTTCAAATGACCTTCAACATGAGGTGATAAAGGTCAACCGACATCGGATTCGGACTCAGAGACCCCCCAAGAGCCTATGTGTGAATTTTTTTAGATTTTTTCAAAAACCTTTTCTTCAAATGACCTTGAACCTGACGTGATAGAGCTTAACCGACCTCGGCAACGGAATCAGCGACCCCAAAACCCCTGGGTACCTAGGTAAAGTCCGGTGTATTTTTTCAAACTGAATGTTGACCAGTGTAATCTTCCACCTTCCAAAGATATTTTAAAAAACTAGATTATTCTGGAGCAAAAATGTAAATATTTCCCTCTAGCAAGAAATAAAAATGTTTTACAACGCATTCGAGACCAAAACTCTAGAATATATTTGTTGGTTAATCATAAATTTTGCTATACTAATTAATGATAGTTTGTTGGAGTCATCTCGAATGCTTTTCAAAAATTTTTAAACAATTCAAAAATTTTTCTCTTGCTGGAGGGAAATATTTACATTTTTGCTCCAAAATGATTAAGTTTTGAACATTTTACTTCTTTAAGTATATCATCTCTTTGAAATATTTTATATTATTTTCTGCTTTTCTGCATTCCGTTGGTTCCAAGTTTTCTCCTCGTCAAACATGAATTTGGAGAAATACTCTGTAAGAATGTTGACGTAATGCCTCGGATGTTGCTGGAAGTCTTCGTAGAATCCCGGTAGTACTAAATTGGCGGACTAACTTATTGAAGATAATGAATCTTTGATGATTCAAAAATGTAATTTCTTTTTTCGTTGAGCTACGGTTGTTGAATATACGGACAACCTCTTCGAGATCTTTTCTTTTATTGACGCATTCCACCGTTTGCACTTTTCCTTTACTAAAGAAAGCTGAAGTGTTATCGCATCCATTGAACGTGTGGCCATACAGCTTTTTAAAACTTCCGAGGACTGCAAGTCACGAGAACTGTAATCTTTATTTTTTATTTATCTCTGAGCCTCTCTTAAGAAACGGATATCTTTATCTTCAGGTGCGAGAGCGATAATCAATGCGAGAAGATCAATATCTTGTCCGAGGATGACCACTGCATCGTTTCCATGAGATTCGTTTAAGGCGGTTTGAACTATGAGTACGTCAACGTCGTCTACAGCAGTAATTGTTTTGATTCCCTCGTTTTTAAATCTCTCCACCAATTGCGAAATAAACCGTTCCTTTTTGTGAGATTGTTTATCATTTTATTTTGCGTTTCACTCAGTGGCGTGTTCTCATGAAAAACAATTTCCGGTGAAATGCGTTTCAAAAGACGCTGCTGTCTTTCGATGCTCTTCATACTGCAGTCAGCATATCCGTCAAACACTACAGTCACTTTTTGGCCGTAATGTTTACGAATAAAGCTGCTTCGGCCATACTACACGATGAATCAAATTGCCGCCATCAACAATGAACTGGCAATCGGAAAAATCTATTGGCCTCTCTCGTACAGCATTGAAAATATCATACAGACGATTTCTTAATTTTCCTCATTAACCCTTTCTTATTGAGGAGAAGAAGTGGAATTGAAGCAAGCTCAGAGTTGAAATATGATTCCAAATCTTCTTTTGTGTGAACAGTACAGATTATCCTCTAATATAATTGCAAAAAAGGGGAAAATACATAAACTACTTGCGACAAAACCCTCTATATATGCATCTAATAGAGAAAATTCTGCTCAATAAATTTATTCCTGAGCATTTTTCTCGTTAAAGTAACCGGTTTTAAGATATTCGGAGTCAAACTTGGAATAGGATGGATTTTTACCTCTGCGCCCCAAATTACGCCTCTGTTCGGACGCTGTTAGCGCGAAATAGGTGAGGATAAGCCACAAGGTTAATAGTACATTTTTTATGCAGAATTTAACACGACGATTTTTTTATTTCCTATACTTTTTTCTCTTTCGACGAACGGTTTACAAGATAAAAGTGAAAAACCAGCGTTAAGTCCCCGTAATATGACCGAAGCAGCTCTATTCATAATCATTACGGACGTTTCACCCCTAAATTGTGGGGAACTATTCGGGTATCTATTTCGAACCCCATCTAGATTACGCATCCCAAATATTATTACTTTATAAATTATTTCTTCTAAAATATCTAATTTACGTGGACTAATATGTAACAATTGTGTTACAAAATTGAACTGATTCAGTGATGTCTTTTGAAAAGCATTTTAAATAGTAATAATAATTCCCTTAAAAACATATTTTGAATTACATACATTATTCTACAATAGATATTTAGCGTGAACGGTTCATTTTAAAACAGATAATCGCACATTATCGGGTAAAACACCAATGTAATCTGATAGAGTATAACTTACACAATATGAATCATCATAATAACAAACGCACACGATTGCATAGCGCAACTAATTGCGCAAGCGCTAGAGCATTTTACACTATAGAAGTCTGGCAACCTCGAAG
This sequence comes from Rutpela maculata, assembly GCA_936432065.2. Lineage (NCBI taxonomy): Eukaryota > Metazoa > Arthropoda > Insecta > Coleoptera > Cerambycidae > Rutpela > Rutpela maculata. Next base: position 44,557,175 of record OW386289.2, read on the forward strand.
GAGGCAAAGGCTACCGTTATATATAACAGTTTTAAATACATTGAGTCAGAGAGGTACTATTTATATAACGAGGTGTAAACATACCAATCGTATGAACAAAAAAGTGTATGTAAAAAAAGATAAAAATCCTTTCCCCTCTCCGCGTGCCCTTGGTAAGTGAAATTTGGCGGTTATGTATATGTAAACAGAACTAATCTATCTATATTATTTCTAGTGGAGGTGCGGGCGCCACAAATTTGTAAGGAGGCGGACACGATACAAATGCACATATATATATATATATATATATATATATATATATATATATATATATATATATACATCCCGCTATCATTGCTGCGTCCTTTCACAAACCAACCTTACTGCGTCTCCCAGAAATACGCTAGTTAGCTTAAATCTAACTAAGCATATTGGACCTACTAACCAAATTCAGTTAATACCTGGTTTTAGAATTGTAATAACTCAAGAAATAAAAATAGTTTAATATACAGGACAATACTGCGTCCTTTCAAAAACAGCACGTTATTGCGTCCGAGAATAATTTCATTCTTCTTCAATACAATGCTGCATCCGAGATGACTACTTGTTGTGAAACTTAGCATATTACTGCGTCCGGCGCGGTTGTCATATTTAACCTAATAATTTTATTGCACTTGAACTAGAACAAATCGATAACCATCAGTTATTTCTAAATGTCAGTAGAATTCGAAATATGATTTTTCTGTCGATTATTATTTTAGGATCAGTTTTTCAATTGTGCACTAAAAGTAGCCTCAAATTTGCAATATAAAATGATGAATTTAGAAGATCAATGGAATTTTGGGTAGATGTTCATTTTTATTTACTCCTTCAGGAAGCGATGAGTTCACCTTAGAATAGAAGGGAGACCATATGCTTCTTGCTTTTGCTTTTTGCACATATCTCGAATGATAAGCGTTTTAGTCTTGAAAGTTGAAAAACACATTTCTTGAAGTACAAATGTGTTTGATAATAAATGCCTTCGGATTTACTTTTTTGTAAAGAACAATGTTAAAAAGGGGCTTTTTTGGCCCATCCGTGGTAAAGTGTGGAAGCCATATTTTTTTACTAATTTTGGGCTGCTGAAAACGAATCCGTCACCCGTTTTAACGAAAAGTCTCGGGAACACATTAAAAAATAACCCCTATTTAGGTGCCATAAAGTGAATATTCTCATTTTCCAAATCAAAAGTCATTTAAATAATTACAGAATTTTTAATATAAAAAACAAGTAACATTTTCTGGATAGTAATATGCACACCATACACCCCAACCCCAAAAGTGCGAGAAATATTCATCTGAATCGACTAAATCACCTTTTATGATAAAAAAGCAACAAACTGGGTGATTAGGGATTTCTTTCGCAATTAAAACCAATAAAAAAAAAAAATAAAATTCATCACATTAATTGGTGGGGATGGGTGTAAGAGTATTCAGAAGTAATCACATTATAACCTGATAATAGATAGCCATTTAATGAGGAATTTTGTTTTTTTTTAATAAATAAATATCCGTATATTATATATTGTAACTTACACCGTTCTTGTGGGTAGTGAAAGGTGAGGGGAACGTGGCCCATCCGCGGTAAAGTGTGGAAACCGTCTTTTTACTAGTTTTGGGGTGCTGAATACGAATCTGTCATGCGAATTGGCTAAAAACATCGGGAAGACAGTAAAAAATAACTCTTATTTGGGGATGGCATTAAAATTGATATTAGAACTTGCAACAAAAAGTTATTCTTTAGTGCAGGAAATTCTTTCAAAATACTCAGTTTCATTAGGTATGTAATAAAAGAAGCAAAAATTCTAAATTCACCACCCCTCCCCCTCGATTCCCTCACATTTCACCACCCATAAGAACGGTGTATAGTTACAATATTACTCCTCGTTAAATGGCTATTATCAGGTTATAATGTGATTACTTCTGGATACTCTTACACCCATCCCCACCAATTAAGGTGGTGGATTTTATCATTTAAGAGTTTTTATTGGTTTTAATTGCAAAAGAAATCCCTAATCACCCCATTTGATATTTTTCTATCATAATGAGGTGATTTGGTCAATTCAGATGAATATTTCTCACCCCTGAATATTTCTCACATTTCGGGGGTTGAGGTGTAAGGTTCAGAAAATATAACTTGTTTTTTAAATTAAAAAATTCTTTAATTATTTAAATGAGTTTTGGTAGGGAACAGGAGAACCTTCACTTTATGGCGCCCAAATAAGGGTTGTTTTTTAATGTATTCCCTAGATTTTTCGCCAAAACGGGCAACGGATTCGTTTTCAATTATTACCACATTAGAATTTTTTTAAACTGTTTTTATGAAGATTTTTATCTTCATAAAAACAGTTTTTGCACTCATATTTAATATCAATTTAATTAATTAATTTAATTTAATTCTTTTCTAAACCAGAAACCAAATATTATTGGAAAAATAAGGGATTTATTTTCTATCTATCTACCTATCTCCAGTTTCAACTAAGGATGTTGAACTCCTTGTAAATAAATTAAAGTCTTCAAACTCTAGTGGTCATGATAATATTTCTAATAATTTGGATAAAAAATGCAAATATGCGATAAGCGGTCCATTATCATGTAATATACCTTTCTATAGAGAAAGGTATATTTTCCAGTAAATTTAAAAGAGCCTTAGTATCTCCATTATACAAGAAGGGAGATCCAAATGACTGTAATAATAATTATGAAGCCATTAGTTTACTATGTAGTTTCTCTAAAATTTTAGAACTTCATCTCAAGGAGCAATTATCAGATTTTTACATCGGAATATGTTACTGTCTCCTGCTGAACATGGTTTCACTACAAACAAAAGCAACAAGTCTGCGTTGTGTGATTTTCATCACAAAATCATTAAAACTTTAGACAACAAGAAATCAGTTGTGGGTCTTTTCGAAGATTTCTCACAAGCGTTTGATTTGGTAGACCATCAACTGCTTAAGGCCAAACTAGCCCTATACGATCTGATTTACAAATATTTTCCTCCTATTTAGACAACAGGACACAAATTGTCAAAATGGCCGGTGAAGTTGAAAGTAATATTTGTGATATTACACAAGAAGTTCCACAGGGGTCAATTTTGGGACCACTTTTATATATAATTACTAACTATGTGGTCAGCCATCTACAAAAAATACCAAATGTTCGTCTGATCTGTTATGCTGATGATACAAACATTCTAGTTACCGGCAACAACCTAATGGAAGCAAAAAAACCACTGAAAGATTTTATCAAGAAATCATACATTGGTCTCAAAATAATAACCTAATTCTAAATAAAACAAAGACAGTTTCAATACAATTTTCGTTGAATAATAATTCCGAGAGCTTAACACTTTTTAGTGGTACTGACTGGGAAATAAAAACTTGTGTTGAAAATTTTTAGCACAAATATCAACATCCTATTAAATTCGTCAATTTCTAATCACGTATGCTGAAACAACCAATCAGAACGAAATTACAGTGATAAAATCCCTTAGGGATCTTTTCACTTATGTCATCTAGTTTGACAGTTCAATAACACAGGTCATGAATGTTGTTGAGCAGTTGAGGTCATTTCCGAAGTAATTTTTCGCGCTGAATCCGAATCTGGTCTCAGAATTGGCCCATCACGTCAGGATTTTTAAATATTTGAGGTTAAGTACTTAAGAAGTGGCTTTTTTAGCAAGTTTTGAAGTCATGTCTAGAACTCAAAAATTTTTTCATCTTATTTCTAATAAATGCATCATTTAGTATCATCCTTCCTCTTTAAAATAAGCTTTAGAATGGCCGCCTACGATGTTTCCTCGCAAAGTTATAGCCATTTTAAGGTGACATGAATTTGAAACCGTGTTCGTTCCCTACAACCCAACAAACTTAACCAAACGACTCTAAACGAATCAAAATTTAACCCAACAAAAGGAATAACCCAACATTCTTAAATAAAAGTTTGGTTAAGATTGAGGATCATGTACACATGGTACTCGGGGGAACCTACTACGCATCCATTGTACTCAAAGAAACCCACTGCACATCTGTAGTACTCGTGGAAACCAACTGCGCATCCATGGTACCCGGAGAAACCTACTGCGCATTCATTGCACTCAAGGAAACCTTCTACACATCCATAGTTCTCGGGAAAACGCACTGCGCATACATTGCACTTGAAGAAACCCACTGCGCATCCATTATACTCGAGGAAACCCATTGCGCATCTATAGTACTCAGGGAAACCCACTGCGCATCGCAATTTTATAACAATCCATTATTCTATTTTTGTGTTAGAGCGAGTTAAACGAAAAAAATAATTATTTTAATCCACAATAGAAAACATGGGCGGGTATGTGTCAAATTTCATGTTTAAAAACATCCCTCTCCCTGTTCACCCGTGTCTCTTTTTAAAAACCATCGAATACGTGTCTCCTTATTTCCTCAGGAAAGCCTATCGCTGGAATATGGCGTTTCTGACATGCGATTTCAGAGATAGGGGTACTCTTTAGACCATCTACCACCCCCGTTTTCACCACTTTAAAAAGTGAAAATCGAAATTTCGTCCTACTCGTGTCTAATAGATTCCAATAAAGAGTATTTCTGCCAAATTTCATGATTCTGGGTCTAATCATTTCCGGAAGGCTTAAATACATCCCCCTCCCCGTTCACCCATTCGGAGGTCTCTTTTTGAAAAACGTCGAATACGTGCGTGTCTCCTTATTTCCTCAGAAGAGTCCATCGCTCGAATAATTACGTTTCAGACTTACGCGATTTCAAAAATACAGGTGCGCTTTAAACCATCTACAACCCCCGTTTTCACCCTTCAAAAAGTGAAAATCGAAAGTTCGTCTTAACACGATCTAATAGATTTCAACAAAAAATATTTCTGCCCAATTTCATACATCTAGATCTAACCGTTTCCGGAAAAACCTAAAATTTCAACCTCCCTTTTTATCAAACAAAAAGGTATAATAATGGTTCTATTTATAGTTATTATAGACTTATAATAAACCACACTATTTGACAATATTTGATGAACTTATAGTATATTATTCAACGAGCGGTAATGTAGGTAATAACTCACGCAGATGAAGTTTACAGCATGAGCCGCAAGCGAGTGCTGTAATTCATCAAGTTAGTTATTACCATTACCGCAAGTTGAATACTATACTTTATCTACGATTATAACAATAAATATTAAAATGAGAAAATTTTATTTAATTAGGTACTCAGTTTGTTTATTAATAAAATTAACTGTAAAATTTAATTTAACTTAATTTAAGAATTTCTCTCGGACAGGTTAGACATGAAGATAAAGGTGATTGGCACTGTCACCTAGTGATTTATAAATAACTCATTCATTATAACTCACGCTATTTGTTTATGGATATTATTAATTGTTCAAAAGTAGTTCATTAATTAGTATCCAACCTAATAAGAGTAAATAAAATAACTAAAAGTAGTTTATATTAGTCATAGATTTTTGTTGCTCCTAACTGAGCATACCTAGAATATTACCTACAATATCTTATTAATATTTGTAATCCTATATACATTGACAATATTGTCTGTAATTCTCCTATTTCCTTATTCAAAACAGTAACCATAAAATTAGTATAATAGACTGTAGACTGACTGCCTTTGTATGTTCATTCACTTTAATCATCTGAAAATGTCACGTTGAGTGCCGAACTGCAGTAAGGTGCAAGTTACAATAATTTGGCGGTAAGAAATAAAGTAAATGTTGGTGTTTTATTATTATATCATGATTAATTACCACAAAGTAACGGCTTAACAGTTTAATTTTGGAGGAGGCATTGTTTTTATGATTATATATAACTAAATATTTGTAAATTATTTTCCCTTGAAATTAATTTCATTTCCTGAAAATAAATTTCTGTGAGAAAAACATTGAGATTATAAATAAGAAGATAATTGTTTAAATATGAATCATAATTACTTGTAAACTTATATAAATTATCACAAGAATTTTACACTTGTTCGAACTCACCGGCTTTCCAAGTAAGAATGAAAGAATGACTAGATATTTATTAGTGTCGATGTTGTCAAATGTCGGACGCAGCATTATACAATTTTTGAATAGAGAATATTTGAAGTATATTTCTGTTCACAAATCTATGCGCCCCCAAACATAATTCGATGGAACTAAAAATATACTTTTAGTTTTACGGAACATATGATATTGCGTCCGAATAAAAAAAAAACTCGGGTCGATATTTTGCTTAATTGAAACGAAACAGAACTTATTTCTATGTTTACATATAACCCAGGAGACGAAGAACATTTTGAGGTGCTGAAAATCGACCATATCAAAGATTTGTTGAAGATAACACGAGAAAACAATACTGCGTCCGGTATACAGACGCAGTATTGTACAGGATGCAGCAGTGTATGGTATCGTGCACATGTACGGACGCAGCATTATTTGCAGGACAAATATATATATATATATATATATATATATATATATATATATATATATATATATATATATATATATATATATTCGTCGCAGGTAGCTATAGTTGCCTCCGTGGTGTGTTAGTTGTCGCTCCGGAAACCCGGGGTCTTCTAACTCTTGCCACAAATGTGCGACTGGCTGCCTGTCAGTGGTCACCGTTTGTGTCAATTCCTAAGTTGTGCCTATCCTTTCAACTTAGCTACACCGTGCTGATGAGGACCAACCAGTCCGAAACACGTGTCCACGGTTGCTCTTTTTCTTTGCGGTCTTACCCACGATTTTTTCCTGTTTGCCATAAAGCTTTGGTCCGCACTAACATCTCCTATTTTTATTCTTCCTTGGGTCCAGTGATTCCACGCAGGTAGCTATAGTTGCCTCCGTGGTGTGTTAGTTGTCGCTCCGGAAACCCGGGCTTCTAACTCTTGCCACAAATGTGCGACTGGCTGCCTGTCAGTGGTCACCGTTTGTGTCAATTCCTAAGTTGTGCCTATCCTTTCAACTTAGCTACACCGTGCTGATGAGGATCAACGAGTCCGAAACACGTGTCCACGGTTGCTCTTTTTCTTTGCGGTCTTACCCACGATTTTTTCCTGTTTGCCATAAAGCTTTGGTCCGCACTAACATCTCCTATTTTTTATTCTTCCTTGGGTCCAGTGATTCCACGCAGGTAGCTATAGTTGCCTCCGTGGTGTGTTAGTTGTCGCTCCGGAAACCCGGGGTCTTCTAACTCTTGCCACAAATGTGCGACTGGCTGCCTGTCAGTGGTCACCGTTTGTGTCAATTCCTAAGTTGTGCCTATCCTTTCAACTTAGCTACACCGTGCTGATGAGGACAAACGAGTCCGAAACACGTGTCCACGGTTGCTCTTTTTCTTTGCGGTCTTACCCACGATTTTTTCCTGTTTGCCATAAAGCTTTGGTCCGCACTAACATCTCCTATTTTTTATTCTTCCTTGGGTCCAGTGATTCCACGCAGGTAGCTATAGTTGCCTCCGTGGTGTGTTAGTTGTCGCTCCGGAAACCCGGGGTCTTCTAACTCTTGCCACAAATGTGCGACTGGCTGCCTGTCAGTGGTCACCGTTTGTGTCAATTCCTAAGTTGTGCCTATCCTTTCAACTTAGCTACACCGTGCTGATGAGGACCAACGAGTCCGAAACACGTGTCCACGGTTGCTCTTTTTCTTTGCGGTCTTACCCACGATTTTTTCCTGTTTGCCATAAAGCTTTGGTCCGCACTAACATCTCCTATTTTATATATATATATATATATATATATATATATATATATATATATATATATATATATATATATGTGCATTTGTATCGTGTCCGCCTCCTTACAAATTTGTGGCGCCCGCACCTCCACTAGAAATAATATAGATAGATTAGTTCTGTTTACATATACATAACCGCCAAATTTCACTTAACAAGGGCACGCGGAGAGGGGAAAGGATTTTTATCTTTTTTTACATACACTTATTTGTTCATACGATTGGTATGTTTACACCTCGTTATATAAATAGTAACTCTCCGACTCAATGTATTTAAAACTGTTATATATAACGGTAGACTTTGCCTCCTTCGAGGTTGCCAGACTTCTATAGTGTAAAATGCTCTAGCGCTTGCGCAATTAGTTGCGCTATGCAATCGTGTGCGTTTGTTATTATGATGATTCATATTGTGTAAGTTATACTCTATCAGATTACATTGGTGTTTTACCCGATAATGTGCGATTATCTGTTTTAGAATGAACCGTTCACGCTAAATATCTATTGTAGAATAATGTATGTAATTCAAAATATGTTCTTAAGGGAATTATTATTACTATTTAAAATGCTTTTCAAAAGACATCACTGAATCAGTTCAATTTTGTAACAATTGTTACATATTAGTCCACGTAAATTAGATATTTTAGAAGAAATAATTTATAAAGTAATAATATTTGGGATGCGTAATCTAGATAGGGTTCGAAATAGATACCCGAATAGTTCCCCACAATTTAGGGGTGAAACGTCAGTAATGATTATGAATAGAGCTGCTTCGGCCATATTACGGGGACTTAACGCTGGTTTTTCACTTTTATCTTGTAAACCGTTCGTCGAAAGAGAAAAAAGTATAGGAAGTAAAAAAATCGTCATGTTAAATTCTGCATAAAAATGTACTATTAACCTTGTAGCTTATCCTCACCTATTTCGCGCTAACAGCGTCCGAACAGAGGCGTAGTTTGGGGCGCAGAGGTAAAAATCCATCCTATTCCAAGTTTGACTCCGAATATCTTAAAACCGGTTACCTTAACGAGAAAAATGCTCAGGAATGAATTTATTGAGCAGAATTTTCTCTATTAGATGCATATATAGAGTTGTCGCAAGTAGTTTATGTATTTTCCCCTTCTTTGCAATTATATTAGAGGATAATCTGTACTGTTCACACAAAAGATTTGGAGTCATATTTCAACTCTGAGCTTGCTTCAATTCCACTTCTTCTCTTCAATAAGAAAGGGTTAATGAGGAAAATTAAGAAATCGTCTGTATGATATTTTCAATGCTGTACGAGAGAGGCCAATAGATTTTTCCGATTGCCAGTTCATTGTTGATGGCGGCAATTTGATTCATCGTGTAGTATGGCCGAAGCAGCTTTATTCGTAAACATTACGGCCAAAAAGTGACTGTAGTGTTTGACGGATATGCTGACTGCAGTATGAAGCGCATCGAAAGACAGCAGCGTCTTTTGAAACGCATTTCACCGGAAATTGTTTTTCATGAGAACACGCCACTGACTGAAACGCAAAATAAAATGATAAACAATCTCACAAAAAGGAACGGTTTATTTTGCAATTGGTGGAGAGATTTAAAAACGAGGGAATCAAAACAATTACTGCTGTAGACGACGTTGACGTACTCATAGTTCAAACCGCCTTAAACGAATCTCATGGAAACGATACAGTGGTCATCCTCGGACAAGCTATTGATCTTCTCGCATTGATTATCGCTCTCGCACCTGAAGATAAAGATATCCGTTTCTTAAGAGAGGCTCAGAGATAAATAAAAAATAAAGATTACAGTTCTCGTGACTTGCAGTCCTCGGAAGTTTTAAAAAGCTGTATGGCCACACGTTCAGTGGATGCGATAACACTTCAGCTTTCTTTGGTAAAGGAAAAGTGCAAACGGTGGAATGCGTCAATAAAAGAAAAGATCTCGAAGAGGTTGTCCGTATATTCAACAACCGTAGCTCAACGAAAAAAGAAATTACATCTTTGAATCATCAAAGATTCATTATCTTCAATAAGTTAGTCCGTCAATCTAGTACTACCGGGATTCTACGAAGACTGCCAGCAACATCCGAGGCATTACGTCAACATTCTTACAGAGTATTTCTCCAAATTCATGTTTGACGAGAAGAAAACGGAATGCAGAAAAGCAGAAAATAATATAAAATATTTCAAAGAGATGATATACTTAAAGAAGTAAAATGTTCAAAACTTAATCATTTTGGAGCAAAAATGTAAATATTTCCCTCCAGCAAGAGAAAAAATTTTGAATTGTTTAAACATTTTTGAAAAGCATTCGAGATGACTCCAACAATCATTAATTAGTATAGCAAAATTTATGATTAACCAACAAATATATTCTAGAGTTTTGGTCTCGAATGCTTTTTAAAACATTTTTATTTCTTGCTAGAGGGAAATATTTACATTTTTGCTCCAGAATAATCTAGGTTTTTAAAATATCTTTGGAAGGTGGAAGATTACACTGGAAAAAATACACCGGACTCTACCTAGGTACCCAGGGGTTTTGGGGTCGCTGATTCCGTTGCCGAGGTCGGTTAAGCTCTATCACGTCAGGTTCAAGGTCATTTGAAGGTCAACCTAAGAAAAGGTTTTTGAAAAAATCTAAAAAAATTCACACATAGGCTCTTGGGGGGTCTCTGAGTCCGAATCCGATGTCGGTTGACCTTTATCACCTCATGTTCAAGGTCATTTGAAGGTTAAAGTAAGAATAGGAGGTGAAAAAAATTAGAAAAAATGTATACGAATGCTCACCTGCCTACTTATTGTCTGTTTATCTGTCTGCCCTTATACCTGCACACCTGTTTGTTTGCTTGTTAGTCTGTATTTATCATCCGCCTGCATTTTCTCTCTGTCCATCTATTTGACATCCTGCCTTTCTGTCAGTAATTCTGTCTGACTGAATGACTAAATGTTTCTATCTGACAGTCTGTCTGCCTCCTTGTCAGTTTGTCTGACTCAGGAAACCATTAAATTACTTTGACCCTGACAGGATTGAGCTCAGGGCCGGTTTTAGGTAACCGGAGGCCCTAAGCTCTAGGTATGTTTTTCGTTGAAGCTTTCTCTTCTAATAAAATAAACGTGCATATCTGCGTATGGAATCTGAGTTCTGAGGCCCCCTAAATGCGAGGCCCTAAGCTGGCGTTTACTCAGCTTATAGGCAAAACCAGCACTGATTGAGCTCCAAGTGAGTGAAGCCAACGCCCGTGATACTCTTTACTTGCATGTTCGCTCTGCTTCTGCAACTATACCTAAAGGCCATCCTTTCACAGAAGAAAATAGGTAGGTGATTCATTGAGTTAAATATATTTGCACTGAGAGAGCCGAAGAATCTTCATGTGCAGCTAAAGCTGGCGGACGAATGCCGGCTTGAAATGACCTCAGAATGACCTTGAAATGACCTCTGGATGCCTCTTTTTTTTAAGGGTAAGCGAACAATGGATTCGGACTCAGCGACCCGAAAAACCTGTGTGCATTTTTTCAGATTCTTTCAACCACCTTTTCTTACTTTAACCTTCAAATGACCTTGAAACTGACGTGATAAAGGTCAACCGACATCGAATGCAGACTCAGCGACTCAAAAACCCTATATGTAAATTTTTTCAGATTTTTTAACAGCTTCCTCTCCGTTTTTCTCAAATTAACATTGAAATGACCTCCGGATGCCTTTTAAGGGTAAGGGAACACCGAATTCGGACTCAACGACCCCAAAAATCTATGTGTAAATTTTCTCAGATTTTTTCAACCGCCTTTTCTTAGTTTGACCTTCAGATGTCCTTGAACCTGACGTGATAGAGCTTAACCGACCTCGGCATCGGAATCAGCGACCCCAAAAACCCCTGGGTACCTAGGTAGAGTCCTGTGTATTTTTTTAAACTAAATGTTGACCTGTGTTATTATTATTCTTTTATTTTCTGCTTTTTAGCACCCCCCCCCCCAATAAAAATCGTCTTCTAATTTTTTTTTTACTTTTACTATATAAGGCCTGCAGCAGTGCAACTAGTTACGTTAAGGAATGTTCGTGTCCTGTTAAATAAATACCTTAAACAAATACCTTTTTTAATTTGCTCTAAGCTATAAAGGGGTACAAAAATATTTGTTTCTGAACAAAATAAACGTTTTTTTATTCCCATATTGAAAAAATTTAAAAACCCATTGATGTCTAGAAAGTATTATTTCTGTGTATAAAAGTTATTTATATTTTTAGTAAGATAATTTTAGTTACCATATCTATAGATGTATTTAGGAATAGTATGCCTCTTTACTATGTTGCCAAGTTTAGGAGGCGATATCGCTACTTTATTGTAAGGAAGCATTTAATACCTATATACATCAAGTGTTTAAAACAGCAGCGCCACCTGGTAAAAAATGTAGTGGACTATGGTGTATGTTTACATATGTTTATAGGTATTTTCCGCCTCCAAAAAAAGTGTCGTTAAATGCTTCTATCTCTCTATTTCTTCCCTTTTTGTCATAATCTTATATGCGCACCAATAAAGCTGATCATTATTGATAATAATGAGTCATGAATTTACTAATTATCAAGACATTCGCGACGAAAACAACACAAAACGTCTCCGCCTCCGAAATCGGAGGCAAACACCACCTAACCATATAACATTCGGAGGTGTATGAGTACTAAATGCATGTATATATACATATATATATATATATATATATATATATATATATATATATATATATATATATATATATGTTATATGCTAAACAAACTGTATTAATTCATTCAAATGCATAAGTATCTTATCCAACAAGTAACTTTATATCCTTATCTCGGTACGTGATATAATTTGATATACTTTATCTAAAGCGATAACAACTTCCTTTTAAAACAAAGCTTTCTCATGTAAAACGCTGGCACAGCATGATTTCTAAGAAATGCATGTGTCTACGTTGATAACGATGTTATAAATATGACCAAGAGATACACTTGCAGTCAGTCTACATTTAATCTTTATACCTACAACATTTAACTATTGTAACAAATATATAATCATATAAAATATTTTGTAAAACCAAGAATAAAAGTTTTTAAAAAGTGAACACAGTTCTAAGTGATATAAAAGTGGCGCAGTCGGTAGGATTGGTAATAACGCCTGGAAGAAGAGCCTAACCAACGAAAACCTCCCAGAAGAACAAGGAACACCCCAAAAAGGGCCTAACTTCAGGAAAGGATCGCCGGAACAAGGAGACCTTTGACGACGGGCGGCGGATTCCAATCCCTAAATCAAGAAAGAACCTACAAATGAATATCTATTACGTGTAAGTACTTATTGAATCATCTCGTTTTTAGTGCAAATTTAATTAAAATAATAATCATTTCTTGCGTATTGTCCGTGGAAAGAACAGTTCTGTTGTCCATTGCTATTATAAGTAAAATAAATCTAAGTTTTCAAATTCAAATTAGTTTATGCCAGTAACTACTCGAAATATGGCTCACCAACAACAACAACAAAACCAACAACAGCACGAGCCACAACCTCAACCTCAACCTCAACCAGACGCTGTTGAACCGTACAAATTGAGCGAAATATTTTCAATTATTCCTGAATATGACGGTAATCAAATAAATTTAAATACATTCCTAAATTCATGCAGAACCGCTTATGGCATGTCGATTGGTAACCAGGTGGTACTTTTAACTGTTCATATAAAAAACAAATTAAAAGGCCGTGCAGCTGAACTAGTGAACTCTAGAAATCCCACTCATTGGGAAGAAATTAAGACTCTTTTAGAGAATCATTTTGGTGATAGTAGAGACCTAACCTCCTTGATACAAGACTTGCAAAGAATGCGACAACTTCCCGGTGAATCTCCGCTCACGTTTATTGCGCGCTTACAAACTCACGAAGCAAAAATGCATGCTTCTGTTCATAAACAGCGGTTAACAGCGGCACAAAAACAAGCCCAAACGCAATTAACTGAGGGCATGGTTTTGAACACCCTACTCACGGGACTAGAACCCAAACTTGCGCATGTTGTTAGGGCAAGCGACCCTGAGAATATGCTAAAAGCAATAACGAGAGTTCGAAAAGAACTCCAACTAAATTACTTTGAAACACAAAAAACCAATCGCAACAATAGTGCAATCACTCCCACGCGTAACCAAAACTTCCCCTTACCTGCAAGACATTGTTCATTTTGCAAACGTACGGGACACGTCGCTAATGAATGTCGTCAGAGACAACAAAGTTCTCGACCCCCAAATTTTGGTACTCCCCAAATCTATCCTAGGCCTAATTACTATAATCAAAATCCTGGAAATTCGCAAAATTTCCAACAACAAAGACCTAACTATTATAACCAAAATCCTGGAAGCTCACAAAACTTCCAGCAACAAAGACCACCCGTCATTGCACCAAACCCAAATTTCAATAATGCAAGACCACCTGCGATTCAACCTAACCCTAATTATTATAGACCAAATTCAAATAGAAAAACGCTTCATCTCAATCAAAATACTGAACCCGAAAACCTAGAGCAACAAAATCAAAGTTATTACGTTCACGATAACCCTTACGAAAATATTAACGAGGGATATTATACTGATAATAACCCCTACGCAAGTCCGAACTATTATACAGCTAATACTTCGGAATACGACAACAGCAACGAAGACTATTATACTGCTAATAGTCCCTCCGAAAATTATTACACGGACGAATCCACTTTCGATACAACACCTGTATATAATCGGGATTTTCGATCAGGCCCACATGCCCAGCCGGACCCGCCTTATCACAAAACCGGAGACCCCGAGATGACAGTATTGCAAACCCAATTTGGCAAAATGAACTTGGACAATTTCAACCCGAATCTCAACTTCCCGGAACAACAGTTCCTATAAGCCCCTTATTGTCTGTCAAATCCAAAAATTTGTATTATATCTATGACATTACTAACACGCATAGATTATTAATAGACACGGGCGCAGGACTATCCATATTCAAACCCAAAATTTGTGAAAATTATAGTAGGAGATGTCCGGAAAACATTACGATCCAAGGCATAACTGACCAAAAAATAAATATTAACGAAGCCGTCTTTATCCCGTTTGACAACAATGAACCATTTAAAATTTATGTATGTGATCTTGACATAGAATTCGATGGACTCCTAGGGTCTGATTTCTTAGAACATTACAATTGTATAGTGGATATAAAAAACAAAAAACTTGTAACAAATTTCAAAACAATCCCGATCCACAAAGTCACGGACCAGGGTCTGCCAAACATACAAAATTACCCAAATCCAGATAATCGTGATACCACTCGTAATATATCAAATATAATTTCAGTTGAACCACGTACAGAACAAATTACCAAACTTAAATGTCACTTGTCCAATACAGAAGCTATACTGCTAGCTACCGAAGTAGACAAGGTAAGACTACCTAACGCGATAGTTCAGATAGACGATAAAGGTGAATTTATTACCTCTATATTAAACGTAAACGCGGTACCCAAAACCGTTAATTTTTCAAATTTAAAACTAGAACCGATCCAAAATTTCTCACTGAATTATATGGATGAAGAAACCTCCCAAACTTTCGTAGACAGACATTATGAAATAAAAAACCAACTCCATCTAGACCACCTAAACATGGAAGAAAATGAACTAATAACTCAACTTTGTCTAGAATATGCGGACATTTTTTATCTTGAAGGTGACCAACTAACTTTCACCAATGAAATTAAACACGCGATAGATACCAATGACGCGAAACCAGTATTCACGAAATCGTACCGATACCCTCAGATACACAAAGAAGAAGTCAAAACGCAGGTATCCAAAATGTTAGAACAAAATATTATTCGTCCCTCTAACTCCCCCTGGTCATCTCCAGTGTGGGTTGTCCCTAAGAAACTTGATGCTTCGGGTAAGCCGAAATGGCGTGTGGTTGTAGACTACAGAAAACTCAATGAGTTAACTGTAGGAGACAAATACCCTCTACCCAACATCTCACATCTCCTGGATCAATTAGGCAAGTGCCAGTACTTCACAACATTGGACTTGGCCTCTGGGTCCCACCAGATCGAGATAGACCCGAAAGACATCCCGAAAAGTGCATTTAGCGTAGACAACGGGCACTATGAATTCGTTCGTATGCCCTTCGGCCTTAAAAACGCCCCTTCCACCTTCCAAAGGGTTATGGACAACATCCTCATGGGCATCCAGAACGAGAGATGTCTGGTATATATGGATGATATTATCATATATTCCCCGACAGTTCACGAACACATTTCTCGTCTCACAGAAGTGTTCAAACGCCTTCGAAATGCTAACTTAAAAATCCAACCTGATAAATGCGAGTTCCTTCGTAAAGAAGTCGCATACCTGGGTCACCTCATAACTAAAGAAGGAGTAAAACCAAACCCCGATAAGGTACAGTGCATCCAAAACTTTCCGCAACCCACTAATCAGAAGGAAATCAAATCTTTCCTCGGGTTGGCAGGTTATTATCGCAGATTTATAAGTAATTTCGCGAAACTATCTAAGCCCCTCACCAAATTGTTACAAAAGGATGTCCCTTTTGCTTTCGACTCAGAATGTCACAAATCCTTCGAGGAATTAAAACAAGCCCTCACTTCGACCCCAGTACTTATCTACCCAAACTTCGACGAAACATTTCTACTTACCACTGATGCAAGCGCGTTCGCCATCGGCGCCGTGCTCTCACAAGGCCCCATTGGCAAAGACTTACCAATAGCTTTCGCCTCAAGGACCCTCTGTAAAGCCGAAACCAAATACTCAACCATAGAGCGTGAACTTTTAGCTATAGTATGGGCCGTGAAACACTTCCGTCCATACATATTTGGTCGGAAATTTAAACTAATAACCGACCATAGGCCTCTAACGTGGCTTTTCTCGATAAAAGACCCCGGCAGCCGCCTAGCACGTTGGCGACTGAAGCTTGAAGAATACGAATACGAAATCGAATATAAACCCGGCCGCATTAATAAAAATGCAGACGCTCTTTCCCGCATAAAGATAAATCACATTCAAGATTCCTCTAACTTTCAAGCAGAATCAAAACTAGTAACG
The DNA here is from genome assembly GCA_936432065.2 of Rutpela maculata. Classification (NCBI taxonomy): domain Eukaryota; kingdom Metazoa; phylum Arthropoda; class Insecta; order Coleoptera; family Cerambycidae; genus Rutpela; species Rutpela maculata. The sequence continues at coordinate 44,574,006 of OW386289.2, forward strand.
TACCCCATTCAAAGTCCCTCGACTCCAATAGAACCCGATCCTGATAGTCAGGACACGACAAGCGACACGACGGAAACAAACGAACAAGAAGATGTCCTGAATGAATTCGAAACCTTCATAAAGTTGTATAAAACAAAGTCACTTATCGATTATTCTAAAATCGAATTTTCGAACGGGCAACTCTTAGACAAAACCAACAAAAATATAGTGACCTTTTTCCAACAAAACAATCTCAAAGATTTTCATTATAAAATCCTTGAAGATTTGTTCGAAGAAAACGCAGACTTCCGAGATTTAGAATTAAATAAATTATCGAGTAAGTCGGTGCGACATAGAAATTACTTTATCGTGGCTCTACCATACGACCCCGAAACCGTAATCCAAAATCTATTTATCTCCCTATACAAAGGTCGTGAAGAGTTCGACGATTCCAAAACGTATTGTATCGAAAACAATGTCGAACTCCCTATTCTTGAAATTTTGTCATTTCCTTTATCGGAAAAAGACGTGAAACTCAAAATATGTCAAAACGTTACTAGAACACCTAGTGACGACGAAATCCCAATTATTATCGACCAGCATCATACTGGCAAAGCTCATCTCCACCGCGGAATAAATGAGACTATTCGTCGTATTCGAGAGAAATACAATTGGAAAGGATTGACAAAGGACGTCGAAAATTTCATAAAAGCCTGCAAAATCTGCCAAGAAACAAAAATCTGTCGCAAAAATTTAGATAACCCTCTCGTAATTACGGAGACGCCTAAATCCCCTTTTGAACGTATAAACATAGACGTCCTAGAAGTCCCAACGAAAAACTACGCACTTACTATACGCGACGAACTTACAAAATTCACTCAAGCGTATCCTATCAAAGATAAATCAGCAAAATCAATCGCAAACACTCTACTCGTTTACTTCCAGCACTTCGGAACACCCCTTCGAATCCATTGCGATTATGGCCGAGAATTCGATAACGCCATCCTAAAAGATTTATGTCTCCTCTATGACATCAAAGTAACGCAGTCTAGTGTCGGACACCCCCAATCTAATGGTTCCTTAGAAAGGTTCCACGCTACCTTGTTGGAAATGATCCGAGCACACGTGGCAGAACACCCTGACGAACACCCCTTCAACATATTACCTTACGCGATAATATGCTATAATACCTCTACTAATAAAACTCACGGATTTACACCCTACGAGTTAGTTTTCGGACACACGTCCAGTAGACCACCTGAAACGCTATATAATCAGGAAGAACTAGTCACGAAATACGTCAGAGACTTAAATAATCGCCTCTCTTATTATTATAAAGTCGCGCGCGCCAGAACTGAAACACAAAAACAAAAAGCGAAAGTTCGGTTCGACGCCCACGTTTCAAAGGAAACCCCCGAATATCAGATTGGTCAAAAGGTGTATTTAAAAGAATCCCAAATCACCGATAAGTTACGTAATAAATATAACGGGCCATTTGAGATTTTGGAACTTCACAAAAACTCAGCCACCCTCCTTAACAAAAAAACAAAACAAAAAACTAAAGCTAACTTTGACAGGTTAAAACCATATATTGAAGCCTAAATTGCCTTACAGGTTCACCTTGCTGATCGGAGCAGCCATGTCCCAGTACCAAATAACACCCATCAATAACACCGTCGGAGTCTATTACCACGACGAAACGAGGATAATAATTTCCAATAATAAATGGACTCTGCTAGTCCATAAAAATCTATCAAGCCTCGAAGAAGCCTTTATCAACAACAACAAAATTTTAGAATCAATTGTAAATATATTCACCCCCGATACACGCGAAACGAAAGAATTCCTAGTCAAAGTCAAAACACACATAACACTCCTAAACCAAGTATCAAATTCCCTTAAGGTAAAATTTGAAGAAATCTTTGTTAACACCAAACGATTCAAGCGCGGTATATTAAATGGAGCAGGTAGTATATTTAAAGCAATTACCGGCAATCTAGATGCGGAAGATGGACAATTCTTCACAGACAGTATTAACAAATTAAACAAAGATCAACATCAAATAGAAAACCTCCTGAAAAATCAAATATCCGTTACCTCTACCGTCGTAAAAACCTTTAACGAAACGATCCAAAATATGCAAATTAATATCGTAACGTTTAACGAGGATATGAAAAAGATTCAAATCGGACTGCATAAAGTAAATGATAGAGTTGCACTGGTTCAAGCCGAACTAAAATTTATCGAAACATGTGAAAAATTGACTGAAAGTTACTTGTACCTCCAGAGCAACTTTGATGACATTTTGAACGCGATCACATTTGCTCGTCTGAAAATAATACACTCTTCAATTATTTCACCAGAAAGTTTGATTACTGCACTTCAGGAAATCTCTCAAAACTTAGTAAAAAATAATCTACCCCTACCGGTAAAATATTCAGAAATTCCTCAATACCTAGAAATTATCGAACTAGAAGCCTTTCAATCAAAATCAGATCTTGTTTTCGTTCTAAGAATACCACTAGTAGAACAACAACTCTATACCCTGTATCATTTGTATCCTATCCCTATACTAGACAACAGAACTGGCCTTCACCATGTCTTGTCATTCTCACAAAAATTCATTGCGCGTAACGATGATTCACTAATGTACATCCCCGTCAAGGACCTGAGTACATGCAAACAACTAGATTCCCATAAGAAACTATGCTCAGACCTCTACGCCTACCCGATCGACAGCAGTGCAGCATGCGAAGCCCAGCTACTGAAAAACTTCAGAAAAATCCCAGAAAACAGTGTAAGTTCCCTCGTCTACGGACAAGGTTATAACGTTCAGAAACTACAAGGCAATGTGTGGTTAATAATTGTCTCTGAACCCATTCATATCACCATAAACTGTAATAAAATGGACACCAAAATTACCAGTGTTAATAAGAACTCTATATTAAAACTCCATCCGGACTGTTACGCGTTTGTCGGTATAACAAAAGTGCAAGCAGAAAGCCGCAATACCATCAACATTACGGACAATTCACACCCAGTGGTTATACCCTATGACTGTTGTAGTGATATTCCCGAAAAACTCCAGCTACCCAAGTTGGAACCTCTCCAGTTCGATCATCTAAATGTAGAAAATCTAGATATAGCCAACCACAAACTCGAACAATACTCTAGAGATCTAGACAAACTAATAAACGAGCCATTTATAACTAAACATTTTTCCGTAAGCATGTATACGGTTATTGGTCTGTCCATCTGTCTCCTCGCCGCCTTCATCGCCTGGAAATGCAGGGAAAGATGCTGTGGTTGTAAGGAATCCAAGGACGCCACCCCTAATGAGATGTTGAAAAGAATTGGCACCCTTCTGAGAAGAAGACCTCATCTACCAACGGAAGAAGAAGAAATGGCCGATTTTCCCCAAAAAGTCGGTGAATAACACCGACTTTTCAAAAAGAAAGGGAGTTGTTATATGCTAAACAAACTGTATTAATTCATTCAAATGCATAAGTATCTTATCCAACAAGTAACTTTATATCCTTATCTCGGTACGTGATATAATTTGATATACTTTATCTAAAGCGATAACAACTTCCTTTTAAAACAAAGCTTTCTCAAATTCAAATTCAAATTCAAATTCAAATTCTTTATTTGCCTTTTCAGTGTAATTACACAATCAGACACGTCAATATAATATACAATGTTTAAAAATTAAAAATTGGTACATACATACATTGAGATATATATAAAACTTAATATAAAACATAAAATCTAGAAAACATGCATAATTACGAACAAAAAATATACGTACTTGGTTACATATTATACAAAAGATACACTGTCATAGCAAATTAAAATTAATAATTTATGTCAGCATTTAAGAACTCATCAAAATTATAAAATGCATTTTCTGTAAGAATTCCTTTTATCTTTTGTTTGAATCTCTTAAAATCTAGATTTATAATTGTCTTTGGTAGTTTATTAAAAAATAATGGTCCGTAATAATTTTTGGCACCTCGACTGTGGTTTAGTCTTATATAATTTATTTTAATGTGACCATTATTTCTGATATTATGCGAATGTATATCACTTACAAGACTATATTGATTTAAGTTCATTTTAACAAACAAAAGACATTCATAAATATACACAGAGGGCAAAGTTAAAATTTTTAAATCCTTAAATTTCTCTCTAACATCCTCTCTAAAACCCATAAAACACATCGATCTAATGGCATGGCGCTGTATAGAAAATATTCGACCAGTATGTGCCGAATGACCCCAAGTAATGATAGCATAACTGATTACCGAATGAAAAAGACTGAAGTAGGCTGTTTTTACTACTTGCATTGGTACGACATGTACAAGATTTCTTATTAAGTATAAAGTCTTATTAAATTTTTTAACCATAAAATCTATTTGGTGCTCCCAGGTAAGGAGGGGATCTAAGTACACTCCAAGAAATTTAGTATAGTTCGGGTTTTTTACGCCGTCTAAATTACGATATGAAAATACCATGTTTGTTGTTTTTTCATTATTTAGTAGTAGTTTATTTGCTGTAAACCAGTTTTGAAAATCTACTGCTTTATTGGCCATATCATGCAGTAAACACTTTATGTTATTATCTTTAGTGATTATTGTGGTGTCATCGGCATATAATATAGTACTGCAATTTACATTTGCGTCTCATGTAAAACGCTGGCACAGCATGATTTCTAAGAAATGCATGTGCCTACGTTGATAACGATGTTATAAATATGACCAAGAGATACACTTGCAGTCAGTCTACATTTAATCTTTATACCTACAACATTTAACTATTGTAACAAATATATAATCATATAAAATATTTTGTAAAACCAAGAATAAAAGTTTTTAAAAAAGTGAACACAGTTCTAAGTGATATAAAATATATATATATATATATATATATATATATATATATATATATAACGGATTTCGTATATATATAACGGATTTCTACGGCTGGCACCGCCTCTCCGTTCCCAGTTTCCATATTCTCCTGTCAAGACATTCATCCTCGGTTAGGTTTCTTACTTCCATCGCCTCGTCCAAGCCATTCTCCAACTCCTTCTAGGCCTTCCTCTTTTTCTTCTCTCCGGTGGTTGCCATTTCAATACTTTCCTGGGCCATCTGCCTTCGTCCATTCTTTTCGTATGACCAAACCATGTCAGCTGTTTTCTTTCAATTTCTTCCGAGATATCTTTTTCCATGCTCATGCTTTCTCTTATCTCTTCATTTCTCACCCTATCTCTCCTTGATAATCCACAGCTTCTTCTTAGGAAGTCCATTTCTGTTGCCATTAATTTGTTTTTGATTGTTTTAATTATATCCCATACTTCAGCTCCGTACATTATCACACTTTGAACAATACTTTCGTATAATCGTTTTTTTGTTGTTCTTCTAATATCCTTTTCCCAAAGGATTGAATTTAGGGCACCTCTGACTTTTCTACCTTTATTATTCCTTTCTATTATTTCATTCCTGCTATTTCCTTGTTTATTAAATATGACTCCGAGGTACTTAGATTTTTCCGCGCCTTTTATAACATCACTTTCTAGATTGAGATCATTGCGGTTGTCGTACCTATTGCTAGGTATTCGCATTTACTCATATTCATAGTTAAGCCTGCCTTTTCATATTCTTCCTTCAGCTTCCTAATCATATACCCCAAATCGTCTTCGTCCTCTGCTACCACAACCTGATCATCGGCAAAGTATAAGCTATAGAGCGCGTCGTCTCCCACTCTTAGTCCCATCTGTTTACACTTTCGTGTCCACCCTATGAGGGCTCGGTCTAAATTTTCCTCTATAACTTTATTATTTGGAAAGCCCTGCTATTGGCTCTCCTACCATAGCTTTGTATGGACCACTCAACGCGCTCGACCAAATTGCGAGCCAAACTGGTTTTATGCGAGAAACCGGCCTTGTGCATGTTCGTTGATTTTTATCAATTTTTTGCTTATCGGCGCTACGCCGCGCCGTCTTTGTCAAGTTCGTCGGTTTGGCCTTTTAGATGCATTGCATTGTTAAAATTTTATGTTCAGTCTTTAGAACAGGACATTCAATGACCGCACCTCTACGGTCAATGTCTTTGGCGGAGGAATAAAATGGAAAATATTTTAATATTTTTCAAAGTGCCTTTTTGGAGTATTTTTTAAACTAGCTTTGGCGTACTTTTGATGAAAATCATTGTCAAGTCCAGTTTTGGCGTACTTTTAAAAGATATTATTTCTCAAAGTTCAACTTTGTTGCACCTTTGAAAAAGTATATTATACTTAAATCTTTGCCACTATATACTTTCACTCTCATATCCTGAACCAGAACATATTTTCCTAAGTGAAAATTCGGTGTTTCTTCGAATTTTCACCTGGTTGTTTCTAATGCCTTATGGAACTCTTAACGGTCCTTATGGATTAGTCTGTAGCTCTGAAGTCTCTCAGACTCTTGAAAACGGCCTTAAATGAAATTTTTGCCTAAGTCGAATTTTACTTTTGCTTTCGACTTAGGTCGATTCTGGAGGATTCTGCAACAATACCACGCTATGCACTTATACCACTCTATACACTTGATCATTAAAATGCACACGGAATGTTTTTTTTAACATAGCACGACACACTATATGTCAAGGAGGGCATATATGCCCTCCTTGACATATATGTCAAACTTTCCGAATTGATTATTGCGAAACTAAACGGACGATTTTATTTTTATTGAAAATTCAAGTGTAAAATCACTTTATCTATTAGTATACCAAATTTTATTTAAAACTGTAAAAGTTCATTTTGTATACATGTACCTTAACTAAATTACAACTTTTAATTTTAAAATTACTACCACTCACATTTAGTCTGTCGTTATTTATGAAATGTTAGTGCGAATGTGTAAATACTATAATTAATTTTCTGCTTTTGTATTATACATATCTAGATTTTTCGGTTTCCTTCAATACCTAGTGTAGTAGCATAAATGTTTACCAAAATATTTTGTATTAATATTAATATCGCGGTAGAACTCGACGTAAACGGCTACGGTGAACTGCTGTTAGCATCCCCGGTATGTGAGGTCAGATTTAAATAGGTTAGGCAGGTTTGCTTTACAAATATATGGCATCGATGTACCTACCGCGATCGCGACCTACACTTCTAGCAGCCAGACATCTTCGTCATGTACAATGTCCATACCCTAGCTCATATCGGAGATTCTGATATTTAGTTCATTTAGGTCGTTTATATTACATTGAAAAATTTTAACCTCGGTTATGCGGGGCAATATTCTGGAGTGGAGTTATTCATACTTAATAAACCGTAAAATAGTTCTCCGAAGAATTTAATGTGTTCTGAAGGGTGCTTCAGGGGTCAGTGCCAGGGCACTTACTCTTTACACTAAATATAACAATTTGCAAAATCACATGGATCAGAGACTGTTTATTGTTGATAGTACCATAACTGTTTCAGATCTGAATATTGATATTCTTGGTAGACCGCGATAAATCATTTGGTCTCTAACTTAAAAGCAGATGATCATGAGAAGGTGAACTTCAATGTTAAACCTAGTCCTTCCACGATGTTATAAAACACCTGAATTCTGCAGCTATATTTTATGCCATCGGACCATTTTGGAGGAAACTATATCAACATCTCGACCTCCTTGCCTGAACTCAAATACGAGACGCAGTTCGTCTGCGGCCTTGAATAATCCTGCACCAACTCTTGCTGTTTTATGGTTTTTCACTAATCGGTGAACACGGAAACACGGAAAAAAGTGTCGAGAAGAAATTGTATTTTTTAAATATGAAATAAATCTGTTTTTTTTTGCCTAAAAACTCATGATTTAGTTACAGTGAAGTAGATGCATCACCCCTTTAGCAATAAAAACCATTTCATATCTAATGGAAGCATTATACTCTTCGCCGATTTACTGAGCTTTTTATATAATTGTTTCACGTTCTATAGGATACTCTTCGCATTTTTCTTGTAAATATGTTAGTTTTTGGGCATTTTAAATTTTCTTATACCAACTTTGTTATGAAAAAAAATATATGGAAAAAATAATTTTAAAAAACAACCACCTTGTCAGGTATTCGAACACAAGTCCTTTGGATTGCAAGGCAAAACAACAACAACAATAATATTTTATTTAAAGTTCAAGTACAATATATGTGCCTCGCCGGATCCTAGCCCAGAGCCAGCCAGACAACCACGGCCAATATCGACGAGGTGAGTGTGAGGCTGGGCGGGGAAGATTCGGTTCGGCTTGAAAATAAATTCGCGGGCTAGAAGCTCCTGTCTGCCACGGGCAGACTTAAAAACTAGATTAAAATTTTTGATGTGTCCACATGGACATAAAAGTAGCTTAAAAATAAACACAACACTGAGAACACTAAAATTGTAGGCAAGCGCACTTCGTAATTTTGATTGTTGATATGGGGAACACAACTAAACGAAAAAACCCGTTCGAACAAATGACTACCTTGTGATCTGATCGCCGACAAGGAAGGTAGGGTGGAAATAAAATTGTGGTTTAAAAAATTAGGATTTAGGTAAGTTTTCGACCTAGAGGGGATTTAGAGAGACAAAAAAGGAACAAAAATAACAAAAAAGGATAAAAGAACAAAATTGTTGAGGAAAGATAAGAGCAAGGGTAGGGGTAAGTTATCGCAGAAGGAAATGTGGCTAGGGGAGCTGCCAGAAAATAGGCAACGCCTGGTATGGTAGGGGGTGCCTTATATCGAAAAGTATGGCATTATGCTGTCTGATTCGGGTAATGTTGCGGGTAAGCGGGCTACCGTTTAAACTGGTAGAATTTTTGAGAGGTTTCTTGGAAGTAATCCGCTAGTGGGGTTATGTTGTGGCAACGTGCATAGAGATCTCTGAGGGACCTACCAGAGTCTGAAATGAGGCGCATAAATTTGTGTTCTAAAACCTTTAGTTTCCGCATTGTCGTGGCCACCACACCGGCGCCGCTTATGTGATGGCCGGCCTGATTACCATTGCGTACAACAACTTTTTATTAGTCCTGTTGAGTCCGCTATCCCTTGCCAGGAGTGGATACAGACTCCTGGATATAAAGTAGACCTTGCGTACCGTCTCGTTGACGTGTGTATTAAACGTCAGTCGTTTGTCTAAGTTCACTCCCAAATATTTCACGCACCGTTTGATTGGAATTTCTCTACCCCCGATCGAAAGTTGCGTTAAAACCCGGTTTTCAGTGAAACGGCGCGTGAGTGGAATCGATTCCGACTTCTCGGCGTTGATCCGAATCTTCCACTTATCGTAATAAGTCATGGCACGGGCCATGTGTGCCTTCAGCAAGGCAAAAGTTTTAGCTATTGGGCCATCACATATTACTGTAAAAATTGAATGTCTGTAATATATAACCTTCCAGAATTATATTTCAACGGATTAGGTATATTATTATGAAATATATATATTAGTAAAATGTATAAACGAAAAAAATATATAGGGAATAACATTTCGCAAAATTTCTATTTAAGTTCAAGTGACAAAAATTAAGAATTTTTTTTTTAAATTTAAATGATTAATAACTTTTTTATTTACTGATTGATTTTTTTCAAAAACAATAAGGTTCTTCCTCTAGCTAACGCTAACTTACTTTCCAAATTTCAATACAATCGGACTTTTCTTTCTTAAGTTATCGTGCTTACAAGAAACGTGACGGACGGGACGGACATTTTGAAAGTTGTTCAGAATTCGTTCGCTAACATAATGATATGAAATTTTTTTCTCTACGAGCGATATTTACTGTTTTAAAAACGTGCCGATCAAATGCAATAAACTCTTCGTTTTTGCATTTTTGCGAAGAGTATAACTAGTAATAAAGCAGCCACAAAAATCAAAAAGAGAGCAAAACGAGTTGCATATGCGTTATGGCCATTTGGCTCCTGTTCCAGTTACGTCTTGATGACCAAAATATTATTCCCCATTTTCGTCATCAGTATCTTCTCAAAACGTAATAATTCAGTTTTAATAATAATAATAATAATAATAATAATCTTTATTGCCCATGTACATGCATTGGAGTCGTCAAAGGTATAATACATTAATTAGTATAAAACATTAGTTGTGGCATAGTATAAAGTTACAATTAATAAATAGTGTAAAACAAGTAGAATAAAATTACAGACATATAGTATTACAATAAAACAATACAAATGGTGCTAAGTTAAGGTTCTCTCTCTATTTAAGTACTCTTGTATACTATAGAAGCAATTTTGCTGCAGGAAGCTCTTTAATTTCGACTTAAAGCTACTGAAGTTATCGATATCTATAATTTGCTTGGGAAGTTTGTTATATAAAGTGATACCGGCGTAAGTCGGTGAGCTTTCCAGAAGTGTGGTATTATGAAGGCTGTTTCGAAGTAGATGTCCATGTCTAGTGGGGTAAGTGTGATATTCTGAATTGGCTGGGATATTAGCTATGTTTAGTTTTATGGATAAGATCGTCTTAAAGATATAAATACAGGGCACCGACATTAATTTATGCTTGATAAAATATGGACGGCAGGATTCCCTACGTGCCACATGGAACATTAGCCTTATGATCCTTTTTTGCAAGATTAATACACGATTTGCATTGGGAGCTTTTCCCCATAATATTATGTTATAGGAAATATGTGGGTAACAAAGGCTGTAGTAAGTATTGATGACTGTTTGCTCATCAAAACAATCTTTTAAATTTAAGATGGCAAAATAAGACGATCTGAGTTTTCCACATAGGTTGTCAATGCAGGTAGTCCAAGACAGGTTTGAATCAATTGTTGAATTGTTGTGCCCAAGTACTTAACGCTGTCAGAGAGGGGAATGGTAATATTTCCAGTAGTGATGTTAATAGCAGTTAGAGGGCGCCTATTATGAAAGTTGATACCTACAGTTTTTTGGGTGTTTAATAAAAGCTTTTTACATTGGCACCACATAATAAAATCGTTCATGGCTGTGTTGAGTTGGTGCTGCAGATGAGTAGGGTTCGGTGCAGATATCAATATTGCTGTGTCGTCCGCAAACATTATAATTTTATCCCAAGTAATATTTTTGGGAAGGTTATTAACAAATAACAGGAACAAGAGTGGGCCTATAACTGATCCCTGCACAACTCCAAAATCGGTGTTGTAGGGGTCAGACTTTACGACATTTGTATTTACTATAATTTTCCTATTAGTAACATAGGATAAGATCAGGCGTGAAATATTTCCTCTTATACCAGCTTCCTCAATAGCTCGGAGAAGCAGAGTGGGGTCGACGCTATCGAATGCAATACTTAAGTCGAAAAATAGACCTACAACAAAATTGCCCCGGTCAATTTCCTTGTAAATAAAATCTAGACTATCAATACAAGCAGATTCGGTTGATTTCCTTGACCTAAAGCCATATTGCGCAGATGTTACAATATTATATTTGTCAGTGAATATTAGTATACGTTTATTAATAATTTTTTCAAAAATTTTAGAAAATACGCTCAATATGGCTATGGGTCGGTAGTTTTCTATATTTTCCGAATCGCTGCGTCAGGAAATATGCCTTTTTCGATGGATAGGTTAAACAGGTAGACTAGCGGAACCAGGAGAGCGTCGTAAATATGTTTAATGATGCGTGCAGACATGCCATCACATCCGGTCGAATTGGTATTTTTTAATTCGAGAATAGCACTTTTAACTTCTATAGGGTCCATGATGATGGAATTAGGAATTGAGTTCGATTTAAGGTTCGCCGAGTTAAAGTTGCTGTTACCATATACTGCAGATATTTGTCTAGAGGCATTCGTAGAGAAGAATTTTCCGAATTCATTAGCAACAGTTTCAGGGTCACCGGTGTACGGCCCAGTCTTCGTTTTAATACGTATTGCATTAGCTGTGTTTTTATGTCAGCTTAGTTTATCGTTCACCAATTCCCAGATCTTTTTCTGTTTATTTGATGATTCATTTACTACGTTCTTTAGGTATTCTTTTTTTGTAGATGCGAGTAATTTTGTGTATTCAGCTTTTTTGACTTTATATTCATTTTTTAGCTTTTCGGAATAGACATTTTTCAGTAACCAATTCATGTTTTTTAATTCCTTATTTTTATCTTTAATATTCCGATTAATCCATTTTTTGTAAGTGTTTGTTTTTTGCCTGCTGGTAGTTATAGTTGGGCAGGAATTATCAATATGGGTAGTGATTATATCGAGAAAATAAGAGAAGGCTTCATTTACGTCTGTATAATTTGTTAAATTACTCCAGTCAACTTGGTATAAGTTTTGTAAAAGTTGATCCAAGTTATCCTCATTAACGATTTTTATCAATCTTTTTGCGCTTGCTGTTTTTGCTTGAGGTAGTGTTTCTTTAATACTTAAAAAGACCAGGATCATAGACGTTGCACTCAATAATATTTGACGGGAAATTGGTAGCTATATAGTCAATCGCAGTCGCTGATGATTTGCCGTGAATATTTGTAAAAATTCTTGTTGGTGCAGTACTCTCGCATGTGATTTCGTATGATTTGAATACGTCATTTAAAATCTCTTGTCGGGGGCCATTTTCCATTCTATCGATATTCAGGTCGCCACAAACTATTATATATTGATGGGATTTGAATAATTTGTTAAGCACCAGTGTTAGGGTTGTAATAAATAAATCAAAGTTACCATCAGGGGATCGATATAGATTCAGAAGTGCTACGTTATCATTGTTAAGTTTTAAACGTATAGCACATGATTCAAAGTGCTTTTCTAGGTTATAGTTATTCAAATATTTGATTTCATCTACCTGTATGTCCTGCTTGCAGTATATGATTGTTCCGCCATGTTGATGAACTTCCCGACAGAATGTAGATGTAATTTTAAACCCAGGGATGTTAAAGTAATGGATTGCTTCTTTTTGTAGCCAATGCTCACTTAAGCATAGTATAGTAGGTTGGTGTATGGTTGAGAAGACTTCAAGGTTATTTATTTTATTTTTTAGACTTTGAATGTTTAAACTTGCTATTTTAATTTTGGTTTTAGTTTGACCTGCGGTAGGTGATTCGGTTATTTTTTCTGTTTCGAAAAAAATCGAAGCGTTTAACAAGTATATTTTTTGGCCAGAACGCCTCTGAGTAGAGGGTTGTCATTAAGTCGAAGTCGGCACTAACTTTGAATCCAGCACTCGTGTCACATTTAACTAGTTCGACTGTGAAGTCCCTGTTAGGAATTTTTTTGTTTAAATATTGCTTTATTGTTTCTGGCTTAATGGTTGGTTTAATGCGACCCATATATAACCATATTTTTTTGGGGGCAGCTACAAACTCTTTGTCGTCATTCGAGTTATCGGACCACTCCCAATAATTTATTTACTTTTTGTGTTTTTCTTGCTAGGGTTCCTGTTTGGAGGTCGTTTATTTTTTGGGTTAACAGTCGTCCAAGAGACTACTGTGTCAGCTGAGGAATTTGAGCTAAATGAGGAATCAAGTACATCTGCACCTATAAATGTATTTTTCACTACGCTACTGTGGCTAGGTTTAGCGAGGTCATGAACAGAAGTGTTTTTTGTTAGCAACTTAACCATATCGATATTGCTTTGCTTAAGATTGGTTATCTCTATCTGTAGCTGTTCAATTTTATCAAGGTTAATAATGTTGATAAATCTTCTTGGGAGAGATTCGTCTGCATAGTTTTGCTATGTTTATTCTCTAGTTCAGGATCAGCACCTTTGCGGGTAGAAACCATTTTACTGGATTTTACAATTTCGCACACACTAGAAACACTACAAGAAACAGTTGACACGTTTACACTCTACGCACTGTGTGAAAGAACAGCGAATAGCCACTATAACCAAGTAGCCATCCTTTTCAGCTACTGTAACACGATGATGAACAAAATACAACTCCTTGTGGTACTTGGCTAGGCAACTCTATGTACTAGCTGATGTAATGTTAATAGTGAAACCAAGTATGGTTTTATAATATTGCTTCTCAGATATTCTGCGAGTAAAGATTTAGATGATTCTAAACAGGGCTGGCTCCAGGTATTTTGCCGCCCCGGACACAGTTTCATTTTGCTGTCCCTCTCTTATATAAATAACAATAGGGTCAGGCGGGGTAAAAATGAGACAAAATTACATCTTTCAATTTTTAGGTTGCTTAAAATCGAGTCATATTTAATGAAAGATTGATATCATATGTAAAAATGACAGGAAAAATTATATTTCTATGTATTTTTTTACTAAAAAGTACCGTTAATTGATAAACAAAAATGAACAGTGTCTCATTTTTACCTTCCACGTGTAAAAAAAAACAGTGGAGGGCAAATGAAGGACTCCTGATTTATTCCCATTCTTATTGACGTCGTACAAATGGAAGTGTAAAAATAAGACGGAGGTGGGTTTTTTCTTTTATATGTAATTTATTCAGATTTTGTACTAAACAAGAAGGGGCTTGCAAAAGGGCTAGCTTCTCCTAAATTAGGAAGCTGAAATGTGCCTGCTTCAGTCTGCCCATTTGGTCTATTTAGTCTCTTTTTACCCCGCTTTTAATTTTTTCGTTAAAATAGAATTTTTGATAATTTAAAACTAGCATAAAAAATAAATAATAAATAAAATCAATAACAGACAAATCGCATAACCGTATCAAGCCCAGTATCAAGTGATCCAATCAAATGTAAGCATCAAATGCAAGCATCAAATGCGCATGTGTGTTTGGTTGTGCATAGTGCATAAACATAGAAAATTCAATATTTCGATATTTTTCTATGCCAGGAGTTAAGCAACAAAATGATCGCCTTATGCCTGTACTCTGATTGGGTAATGACTCTATGCATATACATATGCGCCTATGCAAATTCGTCTGTGATGGCCTTTAATAAACTTGTTCACAAAATGTGAAGTATGACACTTCTAGTTGACGTGTGCCAAATACGAACAATGCAAATAGAGAAATTATAAAATCCCCAAAAAAGTAAAGTGCATTCAAAAATTTTTTAAAAGTGAATTAAAGAGTTTACTGAATAATATTTTTTCCCGCATTAACAGTAGGCATAGGACCTGATTGGATAACATAACCCAAGGAACAATTTTAGTTTCTTAAATGTATACAAGGGTGCTATAAAACTATTTATAAAATGCCTTGAAAAATCTATTTTGCTGTAACAATATCCTTAATACCATCATAAAGCGACTTGTAGACTAAAAGGGCCCACCCTTATGAAGGTTGTTAAGGCCTTTTTCAATTCCATCATAAAACTCCTTAGTGAGGCATAGTGCTGCTCTTGAAAACCTTGTTCAGGCCGTTTTAAAACCTTTCTTAAAACCTATTTTAAAGCTGTCAGAAGCTTTTCTATTAGCTTCCTTCATTTCTAGAAAACACCTAGAAGGCTTCCTTAAAACTAGTTTTTAAAACCATATCAGAACTGAGAAGCTATAAGAATGTCCACGAAGGAATCCAAATAATTTTATTATTGCATTTATTTTTTCTAAACTGATTTAAGCAAACACACCATCAGACTTGTTGAAGATAAAATGGAATTTGAAATGTATAAAGCGTAGAGCACTATAACCTCTCTAAGGCCGATTTAAAAGGTAATAAAGAGCCATCAGATATGACAAAAAAATTAAAACCAACGGCAGTTTATCGTTAAAACTACATAAGAAAGGCCCAAAAAACAAGAGCCCCTCAGAAATAATAATGATTTTAATATCCATACAAGATTTGCATAGACACACGTAATCAGCAAATTTAAAAAAGTGGGCTGCTTCTCGGTTCCCACGGTAATTTTCAGTCGTTTCTTGTAATTCTACCTTAATTTGCTAACGAAAAAGTGATAATTATTGATAATTATAATTGTGAGATTGACCTTGCATATTATTATATAACAAGAAAAACATGGCCGGCCAACTAAAAACCTTGTCATTTTACAGTCCACTCCAGTGTTGCCAGGTCTAGTGAAATTTCACTAGATCTGGTGATTTTTTTTAAATCTAGTGATTTAGTGAAAACTTTTATGAAAATGCCCATTTTTAATGATTTTTGAATCATCCAATTTATTGCCCTCTACTGGTAGGTAGACAAACATTAAATTCTAGTTGCGATCCATTTAATACAGAACTGTTCACTTTAATCGCTACCACGGTCAGTAAACTCTACGGTTACCTCGATTAGCAGCTCTTAGACGAGAGAGACGCGCGGGGCGGGGAATCGAATGAAAGAGACAGACATATCTGATGCCTGTAGTGTCTACAGCTGACATAGGCTGTAGACCCTAACAAAATCTCTTTCATTCGATCCCCGCTCCGCGCGTCTCTCTCGTCTAAAAGCTGCTAATTGAGGTAACCGTATAGTTTATTAACCGTGAATCGCTACAATCAAATAGCCTGGGCTCGTTGCCCTCTAGCGTCTCGTAGACAAACAGTACTTTCTAGCTACAAACCATTTAATACAATACAGAGTACGAAGTCTGGCAACGAAATAATCAGATAGAGGACGCTCAAGGCTATGCTGCGCTCAGAGAGCTCAAGAAAATTACGTGTCCTACAGACACTGCAACTTTTGAAAATTAAAGATGAGAGCTTTAATTTCAAATCTAGTGAAATTTTAGTAAGATTTAGTAACTTTATAAAGCGTCGTCTGATAACTTTTAAAATTTTGATCTGGCAACACTGGTCCTCTCATTAAACTATTTATTCTAATAATGGTAAAAGACCTAGAACATTTACTCTAACTGAAGCCCTTTTAGTCTTTTTGTATACTATCACAAATAATCCCTTCCTTACAAAAATGCAAATTCACTTGGCGAAGATCACATGGACTTGATAAAAGCTGTAATAAAACGTTTGGGACGTTGACATTTGATACAAAAAACTGAAAACTTAACCTCAAAATAATTTGTATGTGTGTGTGTTTTAACAGTCCTTTTAAAATGGCCACTCTTTTTTATTTTCTTCCACCTTTCCAAAAAAGACTTAATTACACATCAGTAAGTCGTGAAATGCTTTTAATTAACACACACACACACACACACACACACACACACGCATCAACGACACTTCAGGCAGACATATTGTTTATTATTTTTATAATAAATGTTTTATTGAGGTTTTGGAAAATGTTTTATGGAATTAAAATTTGCCTTTTAGATTTATAGAGGCCTTTTTTTCTTCATAACGGTTTCATCACAACATTTATCAAGGATGTTTTAAGAGTCTAGTTTTGTAATGGCCTTTAATAAGTACTAATAGGCATTGAAAACGTCTAGTTTTAAAAAGTATTTAAAATGCATTTATAAGCCTCTTTAAATTTAAATGGAATTTAAGACGTTCATAAAACTAATTAGCTTTATGGAGAGTTTTATGTAGGTTATGATAAATCCATTACAAATACATATTATCCTAGAAGCAAATTAGCTTTATAATTAGGTCTTACAGAATGCTTTAAAACTTACTATTAAGAGCAAGTATACTTGAAGCCTAAAAGGCCTTAACTACAACATCAATAAAGCACATGACTATTTCCTAACCTTGAAAACCTTTCTTAAAACCTCCTCAAGTGCAAATGACTTTTAAATTGTTCCTTGGGAAAACAGTTCTGAATGTACAAAACGAACTTGAATAAAAAATTAAGTTTAATTTATTTCAATCTGGGTTGGATATCACCTTGTCTTTTATTTACCCCGCTGCCTGTCCTCATTTTTACCCTACCTGACCCTATCTTTTCAGTCATTTTAAGAGTCTCCTACTGAATATTCTTGATGGTTTACAGCAATTTTTGGATTTTCAGCAATATGATTACTGTATTTAAATAGGTAAAATAAAATAATTGAAAAAATTAACGGTACTGAAACTTTAAAAAAATACCACACCACAGAAATTAGACAAGAAATAAAATCACATATAAGAAACAGAATATATGTATGTGACCTACCTTATATACAAAAAAAAACTAACAATAACAAATCATTTATATAAAGTTAACATTACTATTACTATATTAGTGAAACAATTGTTTCCTAGCTTTTTTATATTTTTTGGTAACTGTAGATTTGAAGAATTTGCCTCCCCGGGCAGTCGCCCGCTTCGCCCCCCCTAGAGCCAGCCCTGATTCTAAATATTTGAAAGCTTTAATAGCAGTTTTAAAAAGAGGCATGCAGGGGCCCCTGTACTCTTACAAAGGTTTTAAGTCAGCTTTATAGAGTACTGCTAGACTGTTTATGTTTATAAGTAGTAGTCTTAGAAATATGCTTTTAGGATATCTTATAGAGCATACTAAAACTAAAAATTGTTGCTTCAGGCAATTTTTATCAAGTAACCTGTCTTGCAGTTTCCATACACATCAAAACACTTGAACATTATTCTCGAATATTATCACTTTACGCGCATTCCCTCAACTATGTTGACAACACTGAGGATAGTTAAAACAGTTTTAATAATCCGCGGATGATGCAAGCCTGAAGACATAATATTATCAAAGACAGCATAAAAATGCACTGGTCACCAATGAATCTTGAGATAATACATAATCTTAATACATAAATAAAGATTTCTATTGAGTTATTGACATGTGGTTCCCATGAGAGCCCTGGGTTTAAGACATCTCACTGAAATTTGATAGCTTCTATATTTTCGTAATCAGTCAGATTCTTATTTTGTTAGTTTTTCTGGATTTAAGAGAAAATTGTGATGAATGAACCATGATGCTAAATCTGATTTTGCTTATTAATATGTGAGAGAAGTTGATGTAAGTTATTACTAGAATTTGTTACTATTGTGTCATCTGATCACAAATTTAGTGGTAGTAATAGAGAAAGTGACATCATTTGCGTGAATTAAAAAGAGTGTGAGACTCAGTACTAAGCCTTGGGAACACCATTTTTTGAGTAAGGCGTTTTGAGTAGGTTTCATTATAGTAGTGGCACTGATGAGCCTGGGAAAGCGAAACGCATCTGCCCTTGTTGAGAAGTGAATAGCCGTGCAATAAACTTCAACCAGGTCTAACACCTTCATATGTATATCCGACTGAAAGTCAAGAGAACTCTAGTGCCCCATCTATGGTAAGCTAGTTTTACTAGTTACATCCATGGCAAGTTACCGTGGGTTGTATGGGAAGTAGCAACCTGCATTCGCAGTTTTACTTCCACATCCAGTGGAAGTATAGTAACGACAAAAAATTTTTTTAAAATTTTTATTGTTCAAATAGGCTTAGAATGTCACGAAACGTCGAGATTTTAAGTTTGAGCGAAAAAAAATTTCTGTCTGTCGGTCTGTCGGTCTGTCTGTCGGTCTGTCTGTAACTTATTTGTGCGCACGTTTACTCTGGAACCGTTTGAGATATTGACTTGAAATTTGGTACACACATGTACTTTAACGAGATCTAGAACTAGATTATATTTTCATCTTGTTCCGTCGAAGGGTTGGAGGTAAATTGGGGTAAATTTGGGGAAAATAGGTAAGTCAAGCAGGTAAGAGTCCATAAAATTGGTATTTAGTATATACAAGAGAAACTGAGGTCTCTAAAAATAGTCTGTTTGACAGTCACATTTTTGTCACTTTGACAGCGATAAAAAAGGTGCATCGTTTTTAATCACCGATAAAAATGCCTGTTCCTCATAAGCAGAGTACATGTAGTAGTCGCACGTCACTTTGAAATCTGTACTGTAAACTATAATTTTTAAGTATTGTGGAAACTATACTGTACAATATGAGTCGTTTTGGGAAAATTCTAATTATTTTACTTCCACATCCAGTGGAAGTATAGTAACGACAAAAAAATTTTTAAAAATGTTTATTGTTCAAATAGGCTTAAAATGTCATGAAACGTCGAGATTTTAAGTTTGAGCGAAACAAAATTTGTCTGTCGGGCTGTAACTTTTTTTGTGCGCACGTTTACTCTGGAACCGTTTCAGATATTGACTTGAAATTTGGTACACATACGTACTTTAGCGAGATCTAGAACTAGATTATATGTTCATCTTGTTCCGTCGAAGGGTTGGGGGGTAAATTGGGGTAAATTTGGGGTAAATAAGTGAATCAAGCAGGTAAGAGTCCATAAAATTAGAATTTAGTATATACAAGGGAAGCTAAGGTCTTAAAAAAATGGCATTAGCCACCCCCATTACCACCCCCACCCCATTATTAAAGGGGATGAAAAAAAATTGTAATTTAGGGTGTGTACAAGAACCAGAAACCTCAAAATGTTTTTTTACTTCATCCATCCCCACTACCACCCCTATCACCACCCCCACTTCGCTACCGATGTGGGGTATCGTTTTATGGGTTTTTGGGGTAGAGGATTTCAAATATTATATTATTAAAGTTCCATAAACAATTATTTCCACATACAAAATTTTTTCGTTGTGAGTGACTTAGATAAAAATCTGGATGTGGAAGTATTGATTCCTTGGGCAGCGGTTTTTTTTATTGCTATAGAAATAATCGAACATTGTAAAACAGGTAACTCTGAACAATTTGTACATCTTTCATCGAAGGCACGTTATACGTCTAGAGGTCACAATCCACACGAAATTTATGGAGATCTCTAGTGCGTCATCTATGGTACGCTAGCTATACTGTTTACTATTCCTGATATTGGGCAATTTCCCAGTATACAGTGTGTTTCAGTTAATATTCCCACAGCCGATATTTCGGAAACTAAGAAATATATTTTTATTCTGTAAACGGTAGTGGATGTCTATGGTTAATGACTTCTTCAGGAAGTACAATTTACTATTATAACATTATCACCAGTAATGGCGCTGCAGTTTAAAAATATTTTTCGATCAAGGAAGGTTTGAAATATGTATATGCCATTCGATTAAGAATTTTTAAACAAAATTGTTCTTATTCCAAAAAGTCAGATCTGCAGTAGTTTTTGAGTTATTTTAATGTGTTTAATTTTAGTGTTTTATATATATTTTTTTAATCTTGATTTTCGGATATAGGTTCTTAATAATTTTTTTGCCTGCTATAAGAGAATTATTTACTGGTGAGAAATTTTTTTTAATAGCACTTCCGATTTTTCCGGAAATTACTTTTAATTGAGAAATTTAAATGGAAAAACAACAAACAAGGTAATTTTATTTTTGAACAGTACATCTTGACAACAATATTTAAAATAGATGCTCGAAATTACTTCCGTCTGCTTGAATACACAATACACATGTCAAAGCGACATAACAATTTCTGGTTACATGTCCTTAATAATGTATGTCTATTAACCCATTACCGCCTGAATTAATTTTTTTTGTTAAATCTGATTTTCGGTGTACATAATAGCACTATTTATGTACAATGAAGTTAAAAATTGCAAAAATAATATTTACGATTTTCATTTTTTCCAAAAAATACGTGTTACCATATGGTAACACTAGGCGCTTGTATGATCAATTAATATAAATTTAAAATAGCTTTATTAGCTTCATAAACATATGTTATTTAACATGAAAAATTGAAAAACAATCAATGCACAATCCCACATTGCACTTTTGGCACATTGTTCTTCCTACTCATGAGCAACCTTCCCCTGCACAACGCCGTCGCTTGTCCCCTGGAATGCGAACAATCAAATGTTCCCATCCGTCGTACCGCAAATCATCTGATATTCTGTTCAGTGTAACTGAGTTGCATGATGTAGAGGTCCTCCCTGGCCCCTTCGGCTTAACCCCATGGCTATTCAGGTAGTTTCTTACAATTTCTCTTCTAAACTGTAACTGTGGCAATATTCCACCACTTTTTTTATGAATTTGCCACGCATTATGTATGCAAACATCTATTGTCCAAGTAAAGAGGCACCACCACCACTTTTCACCCCTTAGTGATATACGATATCTAGAAATATTTTCATCCATAAGATCCGTGCCTCCCATTGACGAATTATATCTAGATATTAGGTATGGCCGTGAAACCTGCACACATTTTTTTTCTCCGCCTGAGAATAACGACGAACACTTCCTATTGGCTGTACTCCAAAGCAAGTTGAAGCCACGGTAACCACTCCATTATCAACCCATCGGACAATAATAATTCCATCATTTTTATCAAGGGCACATTCATTTGTGCCTCTTGGTTCTTTGAGCATTGCGTTTTTACCAGTAAGAGGTACGCATTTTGGAGTTCGCGTTTCTCTTAGAGTGTCAGTACCTTGGCAACCGTTCTCTTTGAGGTGTATTAGTAAGTTTATGCTTGTAAATAGGTTGTCAAAATATAATTTATATGGTTGCTGTCCTTTCGCTTGAACAATTTCATCTAGCATCGTTGCTAATGGAGCAGAAGCTTTGCCAAATTCATTTTCGTATGGAACCGAACGTCTAGGATTATTACCTTGATACATTTAGAAATTTATAAGATATCCTGATGGGCTGTTCAAACACCACATTTTATAACCGAAACGTACTGGCTTACCCCTAATAAACTGTTTACAGCTATGCCGTCCAAAGTACTTGATCATAGATTCGTCATAGCAAAGATGCTCTTCGGGCTCAAAATATTTTATGCACTTATTTTTTACTGTATCCATCAAAGGACGCAGTTTCCATATTTTGTCCGACAGGTCTGGATTGTTATGGTCAACAAAATGTATAAATCTAGAAATTTGCAAAACCTATCTCTACGCATCGAGTTGTATACCAGGTCATTTCTCATGTCTGAGTTCAGGACCCAGTAGAATCTTTTTCCAGGTAGTTCGTTATAGCCACTAAGGATGAGAATTGCTAAAAATACTTTCATCTCTCCAATGGGCACCTTGGGATCTGCACAATTTTTAAATAAAGCATATCTGGTAGTCTCTTCCATAAGCATTGTCATGACCCCATCGTCTACGAACAATTCAAATAATTCAACAGGGGATAATTCTTTGTATTTTGCATATGGATTTTTGTTAAATGTATCACGGATTGGACTCTCCTGCAAGTCTCCTGGGATCCATACAATTTTTTCTGTATTTTTTTTCTTTGCATGGGTTTGGCGTTTTACTGATTTATGCGGTTTTGAATTAGACAGTCCAGTTAAAAAAACTCGTGCTGCAGAAGAGGGAACAGTATCATCAATATCATATCATCATCAGCTCTGTCAATAATAACATCCTGTATATTGCAACCTCCTATACCCTCGTTATCTCCTAACTGAATTTCGGCTCTAACTCGAAGTTGTGCACCAGATAGGTTGTCGATAAATCCACCCCCATCTTCCTCTCCCGAATCTTCATCAGTTAACAGCCCTGCATCAGGTGATTCTATATAAATTGCACTTACATCTTCACTATAGGCAATTTCAAGGGCCTCTTGCAAGGTAAATTCTCATCTACAAAAAAGAAATATTTTAAAATATTTCCAGCAGCTGAAACGCTTAGCGTTACCATACGGTAACGCACCTGTAAACACACCTGCCTTCCGAATGGGAGTAACCTCAAATTCATTCTCAACAAATACGTCTAAATTCTTAAGTTGTTTACTAGAGAATCCCCCAACCAGTTGGTTTTAATATCAAAGAAAGAAAAAAATATACTTACTCAAAGTTTGGTTCAGCCATTATTCTACACCAATAGAATGAAACGTGAAAACGTTAAGTTCTTAACTTCACAAACTGCACTTGCACGAAACTGTTTTTACATCACGTGCTTTAGCGTTGATTCCTCTGTTGATTGATGGTGTCATCTACCGGAAATATTTGGAAACAGTGACACAATACAACTAAAACTGTAACCATATGGTAACGCTAGGCGCTAATGGGATCTTGACAACAATATTTAAAATAGATGCTCGAAATTACTTCCGTCTGCTTGAATACACAATACACATGTCAAAACGACGTAACAATTCCTGGTTATATGTCCTTAATAATGTGTGTCTATTAATTGCCCAGCGCATATATTCTATTGGCTCTTAATATACTTTACTTTTCAAATATCTCCACAAGAAAAAGTCCATAGGGGGTCAAGTCCACAGAACGCGCGGGCCATCTAACCGGTCTTGAGGTGCCAATTCAGCGCCTTGGAAACGTGTCATTCAAATAATTGACAAAAATATTAGAGTTGTGAGGTGGGGCGCCATCTTGCTAAAACCAAATTTCAGCTCTGTTGTGGGGAACATTTTGTAAAAGTCTTGGTAACTTATTTTCTAAAAATCTTAAATAACGCACACACCGCACAGTGGCACAAATCGTGATTTTCTGGTTCAAAATTATCTAGAGCACTTGTTCCGCAACCGATTGGGATACATTTTTTTTTAATACTCGTTATTTAAT
The DNA here is from genome assembly GCA_936432065.2 of Rutpela maculata. Classification (NCBI taxonomy): domain Eukaryota; kingdom Metazoa; phylum Arthropoda; class Insecta; order Coleoptera; family Cerambycidae; genus Rutpela; species Rutpela maculata. The sequence goes on from OW386289.2 coordinate 44,598,196, forward strand.
TGCCAAAAAACGTGGAAGAGCCAATTTTTGAGTTATGCTAACCAAAATTATTGAGCTTAGCCAGAATGGTCATTTTTAATTTAAATCTGAATAAAACTTACAAATAAAAACTTTTTTTCTTATCCAATTTACATAAATCTTGTAATTCGGGGGTTTTTGAAGTCGCTGATTGCGAATCTGGTATCTAAATTGTCATAAACCAACCTGCAAGATAGCGGAATCAATGGCGGTTATAAAATGCTAAAAAATGATGAAAAATGAAATATTTTTGTTAAAGTTTATGCCGAAATCGGCTCTCTTACGTTTTTTAGAAATTAAATAACGAGTATTTAAAAAAAAATTATCCCAATCGGTTGCGAAATAAGTGCTCTAAATAATATTGAACAAAAAAATCACGATTCGTGTCACTGTGCACTAGGGTGGACTGAAAAACACGAAAATTTGAATTTACAGATGGCCCACTTACTAACTTATTACTATGTATCTAAAACTAATTCCGGTAGATTTTTAGCCAAATCGGTGAATATCTAGCTGGCCCACCAGGGCCTTGAAAATGAAAGAAAGGGCCAATTTTTCGATTTTTAACATTTTTTAAATTGACATTTGAAATTTTTTTTGACTCTTTGTTAATGCCTAAATGCGTGTAGCAAAAGTTTTTCGAATAAAATATTTTTCAGTTCCAGGGAAATTAGAAATTTTATACAGAAAACCTTATTTTCGTCGAATTCTACGTTTTAGTGACAAATTTCTAATTTCCCTGGAACTGAAAAATATTTTATTCGAAAAACTTTTGCTATACGCATTTAGGCATTAATAAAGAGTCAAAAAAAATTTCAAATGTCAATTTAAAAAATGTTAAAAATCGAAAAATTGGCCCTTTCTTTCATTTTCAAGGCCCTGGTGGGCCAGCTAGATATTCACCAATTTGGCTAAAAATCTACCCGAATTAGTTTTAGATACATAGTAATAAGTTAGTAAGTGGGCCATCTGTAAATTCAAATTTTCGTGTTTTTCAGCCCACCCTACTGTGCACCGGTTAAATTTTCATGTTATAGAAACGGACCTATAATATAACCATTTAAAAAACCACATCATACATTTACGCTGACCATAGTTTGGTTTCTTGTTCGAATCATCCATCTTGGGTTGTTTTCCGACCAATATCTACAGTTATGTCTTGTAATTGTGCCGTTACTGTGAAACTTACTTTCGTCACTACATAGTACATTTTTAAGAAAATTACAATTTCCTTCATAAAGAACAGAAAACTCAGCAAGAAGGGTTAAGCGACGATCATAGTCCGTAGACAGTAAATGATGCGGTTTATAAGTAAAGTAAAAAAGTAAAGTACTTATTTTCTTTTAAAATTCTTTGGCACGACGATAGTGATACATTGGTAGAGGCTTTTCTTTGTCGCTATGATGAGTGGGGTTCATTTTTAACGGTTTGTAAAACTAAAGCCGTATTCTTCTGGGTCCTTGCTGTTCGTATTCTTTCACGTTTCAACTTTTTAAAGCTACCTTAAGAACGCAAGGGTCAGCCTTTCGGATAAGCCGCGGTCTTCTATATTTTTATAGAATACTCCGTGCAAAGGCTTATCCGAATGTAACTGCAGGAATAGATTAATTTCTGCAGCTTTGACTTGGGCTTTTTGCCGAGCAGGTTCCAACTCGGTGACAAAGTCGTGACTAAACCGCTCGTCGTTGAAGACCAGGACGAGTTCATCAGCGGCTCTGCATACTGCCTTAAATAAAAAGGCTCCTACCCCTGCACTTTCATGGTCTCGGACCAGGCAGATGAGGGGATCCGAACTCCTGATGACCTTACAGGCTCCATCCAGGACCATTCTGTTATGGAGACTCTCCAAACTCAAGAGTCCACGGCCTCCCCGATGTCGTGGGAGATATAACCGTGGAACGGACGATTTAGGGTGCAAACTCCTATAGAAATGCATCTTTTTTCGGGTTCCTACATCGAGTTGTCGCAGCTCCTCTTGATTCCATTTAATTACTCCGAAGGAGTAGAGAAGGATCGGAATGGCAAGCATATTGGTAGCAGACAGCTTGTTCTTCCCCGACAGTTTTGAAGACCAGATCTGTCGGAGTCGGTGCTGATACTTGCCGCGGAGAGCGTTTTTTACTACACTTACTTCTTGGGTGGAGCGTTGCTCGACACCCAAGTAAGTGTATAATGAAAAATATCTATTTTCGTCACAAAAAAATTACGTCTCAGTAACGTCATATTGTGACGAAATTATGACGTCATATTAAGACCATCGATGAGGCTATTGGTGACGTAATTTTTTCATTTTAGACGAGTTTATACATTACCACGTAGTCTGTTCCAGATATTATTTCTAGATGGCGCCGCATATAAATCACTGACAATAATCAGTCACCACTTTATACTCTAATGAGTTTATAGAAAATATATAATATAGATTGCAGTGTTGTGGCTGGGCCGAGATAGTATAAAACCAGTAGTTCCATTCATCTACATGGCGGTTCATCCTGTACCCGTCATACATTGAAAAATGGAGCCCTAGAGTCCAGAGTCCCCTTAATATTCACATGTCATTTTTCACCGAGTTGGGCTATTACATTTCTCAAATGTACATTTATTTCAATTAATCAAAAATAGTTTATGGTCAGGTAAATGTCACTAAATGACGTCTCTGCGCTCTGATATAATCACGTTATTTTTGCGTCATTGTTACCTCATTCCAGAGGTCAAAATGATGTTTCAAATTACCCAAAAATTACGTAAAGTGACGTCAGTCTGCTGCATGGGATACAGGGTATAATTAGTTTTATGTCATTAAAAGAAAACTGGTGATGGAAAAGGCTTACACAAGCAGAAAATCTATATTTTTTTTAGAGAAACTGACGTAGGTCAGCAATTTGAAAAATTGTGTTAAACATGTTTGGAAACTCTGCAATTGTACAAAGTACCGTTTCATAGCAAAAAGGTTACTATGTGGTGTGCAGTATCCGCCTTTTGAATTTTTGGGCCGTTCTTCTTTGAGGAAAATTACTTGACGGTTATTGTTACATCATAACGTTATCAACATGTATTGCGTAAATTTGAACAACTTCCTAATGTTGGTGTGGATATTCGAAGATTATGGTTTTAGCAGGACGGAGCCACTTCCCACACTGCTAGGAATTCTCTGACAATTTTGCGAAGAATGTTTCCTGGTAATGTCATTTCGAAATATGGGGACACAACTGACCGGCATAGTCATTGGATCTCTCAGCTTGTGATTTTTTTTATGGGGCTACTTAAGGTCAAAAGTGTTTTCTAATCGACCGCAAACTTTAGAACAACTAAAATATAATATTCGGACAGATATTAACGCAATCCCAATTGAAATGTTGGAGCGGGTGATGAATAACATTCGTGCTATGCTTCAAGAGTGTCAGCAGCCAGGACGAGGTCATTTGACTGATGTAATATTTAAAAAATAAAACTTCCGTATTTCTTTAAGAACCTTTTGTTTAATTTTTGAATAAAACTTTAGCCATTAATAAAAACAACTCAATTTAAAATGGATACTTCATTCTGCCGGACCCGTTATAAGGTTTCTTGTTTGTCTGGTCGCTCCGCACTACCACTACCCACACTAATGGCATGACTAATTACACTCTGTATGTTTTACAAATGTATACACATAGTTATTTATTAATTCTAGTCATACTAGCTTGACATTATTTCCAAGTCATTATACCGGGTGACACAGGAGATATGTAATACCCCGTAGCATGTTTATTTAAAAAGTTATTATTTTGAAATTTGGTAGACTTATATAATGCGTGATTGTCCTTTTTTTTAGTACAAACAAGAAATTTTTTTCCACATCCGGATTCACCGGAAGTGGAAATTTGTTACTTTAAATGGCACCCTGTATATTTCCTTTTCCTATCTTATTTTCCTTAAATTTCTCTTTTCAACTATTACTGGAGCGGATCTGGCGAGAAAAGGAAGAGTTTTGAAACCAACTTTTTAAAAATTTTTTTGATCATTCATTAACACGCGTTCTCTTTTATCATGTTATCAAGTTAGTTCAGTTTAATCACACAAGGTAGAGCAGGAATTCGCATTTAAAATAAGGATGGGGGGTGGCGGGCCAATCAGGGAAGGGGGAGGAGCCAGGGAAAGGAAAATTATTCAAACCCCCCGAACTTTTTTCCCTGTCGTGCGATTTTGACGAACCAAAATGGAGTTTTTTTGCTATTATCTCTTGTGTTTGACTAATTAATTTTTTTAATTTTTTTCAAATAAACGAATTTGTAGGAGGGGAAAAACTTTTTGCATTTCTTTCAAATGCGTTTTTTTACGTAGGAAAGGGTTCAGAGGAGAAACTTTTTTATGGGTGAGTGAGGATATTTTTTATTTTTATTCAAAAAAAAATTATCGCAATCCAAGCAATAGGAAGGGAGGGAGGGGACATAATGCGTTTGCGGGAGTAAAAGGTTAAAGGGATATGGACTTCGGGACCTTGATATTCGGTAATATAAATCTTTTTTCCATCTTAATATTTTGTCAATGTACCCTTTATCAAATATTAAACTGCCGAAACGGCACTTTATAAATAAATTGCGCTATTACTATAATGTACACATTGCACAAACCTTAGATTCGGACGAGTTCTTTAACAACTAAGTTGGCGTTATAACATTAAAAATGCTTAAAACAAACATAATTTGTTTTTAACAAAATCAATCGGTAAATAAAAAGTTATTAATAATTTAAAATTTAAAAAATTGTTTTCTGATTTTTTTAGATTTGTAATCGATTACAATTTTTTTTAAATGCTATTTTCTATCATTTATTTATATATTTAACTAATATGTATGTCATAACAGTATAATATTAAAATGTAGGCATGATTTTCAAATAGTGATATTATATTAGCAATATTATCGTTTTCGGAAATAGAGATGGTGGTATAATAGGTAGAATTATAGCTTGAAATCCAAGGATCGCAAGTTTGAAACACAGGCAGGTTATATATGTACTTGTTCCTTTTTACTTTTTTTTATACTGACAAGTGTTTTATCCAATAAGTCGTCAATATAAGATTTAAAATGTTCAAAAATTAACATTTCCAAAAAACTGGGAAGTCTTCTAAAGAATGTGCAACAATTATATAAAAAGTTAAATAAACCCGCTAGGAGCATGATTAATTTACCAATCGTGAAGGGGTGACGCTTTTAGAGATTGAAGAGGAAATATATGCAAAACTTATTTAATGATAAAGACATAGTAAAGAACGTGGATGTCTTATAGCAATTAATTGCAGTACCGGGCCAACAATCACTGATTTGCAATTTTCTCGAAAACTGCTAATGCTAGAAAAAAATTTCAATTAAAAAAATTACGCCAATCTTTTTTCTTCATATGCCCTTGATAAACTTGGTATGTATTTCGAAAGATAAAAAAGTTTCCCGCATGTTACATTTGAGAATGCAAATTTTCGACATAGCCTTAGAAAAAAAGTAATGATTTCTACACTTATTAAAATTTGACCTACATATTAGCACATATTAACAAATATATAATAATAACACGATAAAAATTTGAGAGTAATCCATTGTGCCGTTTTTGAGTTAGAGCGAGTTAAACGGAAAAATAATTGTTGTATATATCCAATAGACACCTAAAACTAGAGAAATGGGAGGCGAAAACTCGTGACGGCGTTAAATAATTATTTATAATAAGTTTAATATTTGATAAAGGGTACATTGACAAAATATTAAGATGGAAAAAGATTTATATTGCCGAATATCCCTATCCCTTTTCCTTAACCCTTTCCGCAAACGCATTATGCCCCCTCCCTCCCTTCCTATTGCTTGGATTGCGGTAAAGATCCTCACTTACCTGTAAAAATGTTTCTCCTCTGAACCCTTTCCTACGTAAAAAAACGCATTTGAAAAAATATGCAAATAGTTTTTCCCCTCCCACTTTATTTATTTGAAAAAAATTTAAAAAATTAATCAGTCAAATACTAGAGATAACAGCGAACAAAGGAGGGTCTCTAAGGCCGGTTTTCGGCCTAATTTATTTCTTGAGGAAAAAATTTGAAAAACATTTTTTTAGTATCTACTAACAATATTTAATCGATTTCACCCCAAACGAAACTTTCCCCCATCCTCCCTTTTTACCCCCTGTCACCTCCTCCCCCACCCTCCCACCACTTCCGAAGCAATGAAAATACACGTACAAAATCAAAAATATCCTTATTTAGCAACAATCATGTTTCAACGACCTGCAAAAAAATCAACTGAATGCTGATTATTTAGTAGTTTAAAGGGGTATAAATAGGGGAGGTGAGTGCGGGAAAGTTTCGTTTGGGGTGGAATCGATTAAATATTGTTAGTAGATACTAAAAAAATTTTTTCCTCAAGAAATAAATTATGCCGAAAACCGGCTCCTCCTTTCATTTTGGTTTTTCAAAATCGCGCGACAGGGAAAAAAGTTCGGGGGGTTGAATAATTTGCCTTTTTATACCTCCTCCCCCTCCCCTAATTGGCCCACCACTTCCATTCTCCGGCTGCATCAATTCTTATCTATTTCACCTTCCTCAAGAAAATCTCAGCCTCCTAACTCCTTCTTTTCGTGAAAAAATTAAGGAATTACTTTTTTGTATATTAGTGTTACGGCAAAAAAACGTATATTTTAAAAAAGCAATTTCACGAAAAGTTACCGTCCGTCCGATTTGAAAATTATGTTTTTACTAGATTATGCGCTTTCGCGAGGTTTTCAGTTTTTGTTTTAACTTTTTTTTCGTCAAGTCAATAATAACAAAGTTATCGTGAAAAAACGTGTTTTTGCGAATTTTAAATGGAAATTCCAAATTCCTGCCCCACCTCGTGTGATTAAGCTGAACTAACTTGACAACATGATAAAAGAGAACGCGTGTAACCGAATTGTCAAAAAAAATAAATAAATAAAAAAAAAGTTGGTTTTATTTCAAAACCAGATCCGCTCCGCTATATGTATAGCAAGATAGCATTAGTTTTTAAAATGCCTGCTGAAAACCATTTTATTGCATTAAGTCAAGTTGGCTATGGTATGAAACGTGGCGGTAATTAATGCTTAATGTGCTGCGATATCAAAAGAACCCTGATACACAATTTTGTGTTTCATATATGTTTTGTTCTAATCAGTAGCCGAAGAGATTTTATAGAATTTTTATATTAAAGAAAAATGTCTATCCTCGAAATTATAAAAACTAAGATAGAAACACTAATTTTAAATTTGACCCATTTGTAAAATATTTATGCATCTTTCATTTTTACCCAATACAATTCATTGTTTATATCTGATTTTGATTGCTTTTAAATAAAATTGTTATCGAATAATCTCAAAATGTTGGCCATTATTTTTCCTGCAGTGTTGAATTCTTGTAACAGTACCTCTAAGCATATTTTCTTACTGCAATTCAGTAATCTCATTTATCTCATAACCTAACTCTCATTTCCAAGTCTTCTCTATTTTGCAGTGGAGTTTTATAAACTTTTTCTTTGAGATGGTCCCATATGAAAAAATCAAGGGGCGTAAGATCCGGTGACCTCGGGGGCCATCTAACTGGTCCATTCGTCCTCATCCAATTTTCTCCAAACCTTCCATTTAAATAATTCACTGCAATTCTACTACTATGTGGTGGAGCTCCATCTTGTTGAAAAATTATTGGGCCAATATTGAGAGGCAGTTGGTCCAAAAAATTTTCAAAGTGGGTTTGCAAAAATTGTACGTACCTTTCACCAGTTAATGGTCCGTCAAAAATTATTGGTCCAACAATTCTTGTGCCAACCAGACGTTAAAACCAAATCGTTCCTGATATGCATTTTCCCTCATGCAGCTTGGATTTTCTTGAGCCCAATAGCGTGTGTTGTTACGATTGAATAAACCCAAATTAGTGAACCTAGACTCGTCCGAATGTAGAATATGTCGATGAAAACACAGCCCCACAAAAAAAATGTTCTGTTCGACAGACTAGACCAACATATCTATACGTTTCTGTGGTCGCTGAATCCGAATCAGGATTCAGCGACCCCATCAGGTCAGGGTCAAGGTCAATCCAAGATTAAATTGGAGAAAAAACGATTAAGCGAAGGAAACCACGATTTCTGTACGTTTTTGAGGTCACTGAATCCGAATTCGGAATCTGCTTGATCCCATCAGGTCATGGTGATGGTCAGTCCCAATCAAATTGGGAAGAAACCTTTTAAGCGCAGAAATCCACCATTTTTATTCGTTTTTGGGGTAACTAAATCTGAACTCCTGGTCTGCTTGACCCATCAGGTCAGAGTTGTCATTCAAAGGTTAAATTGGGAAAAGCATTAGCTAGAAAAGCACAATTCTTATACGTTTTTGAGGTTGCTTAATCCGAATACGAGGTCTATTCGACCCCATCAGGTCAAGGTCATTCCAAGGTCAACTTTTGTTTATCAAATGGAAACGCGTTTTTGACCACGGATTCTGAAATAGTGGGATATTTTACGTTCGCATATGGTTTGACCTATGATCAAAGTGATCGAATCACTCTCTCAAATTAATTTATCTAAGATCAAAAATGATTCGTATTCAGAAATCTCAGTTACAAATCTTTATCGAGCATGGTTTAGCCTCGTGATATTTCTCCTAAGGGGATTGGAGAACCAAGACAGCAGACACCTATATCTACACGCAACCAATGAGTGGCGTCTTCCAATCCTCTGGGAAAAACGAAACATCTATGTCATATACTGACTGCCCAAACATCTCGGTGATAGGGACTGATGAAGTTGCTGGAGCATCACTGATGAGGCCAACATCAGTATCCGAGCGATACGGTTAATTTCTGTGGGAATCCTCAGATTCTGTTATTAAAATTAAAAATCCTGCTTCTCAGAGGATGCTGGAAATGGTAACAACTGCCTTAATTGAGGATGTGTAGAATAATCCATTTTCCGATCCTTCGAGGTAATGAAACCAGTAAAGGCGTACTGCCCTGCAGGGGCATTAGGGCGTGAAGATGAAGCCATAGTGTGTCCGACGAAGAGTTGACTTTGTCCAGGTCTAAGTATGAAGACTTTCCGACTTTGTTGAATATTTTTCATTACAATTTGGAACTTATTTTGACTTTGAATTTGTGTTGAACTACTCAGATGACAGTAGACGATATATGGCATTCTACATCTACATACAGATTCAGAAAATGCAGTTTTATGTATTGGGTTCTGAGATAAATAAGCTTAAGAAAGAAAACAGATAAATTAGAAAAAAAAGACGGATATATTCCCGCTACAATGCATACCCGGTTACAAGCGATAAGTACCGATGCCCTGCATTGATACGCAACAAAAATAAGAATTCAGTACATCCGTCTTTCTTTTCGTAATTTCTCAATTTTCTTTCTTGCACTCGCTTGTCTCAGGATATATAAAACTACATTTGCCATGCCATATCTTCATCTCCTACTGTTGCCTGGATGGAAATGCATCTTGAGACATAGCAGTACACAAAATTAATTTTCTTAATGAAATAAAATCCAACACATCTTTGTATCATGTCTTTATCTGTATATTACAACCGATGGATGTAAAAACAGGTAACCCTGGATATAATGAGTGCTGTCACTATAATCTAAAATAATCTAAGTGTTATATCATACAAAATAAATAAATCAAAAAAGATGTTATAATTTAAAGTATACATAATAATATGCATATGGTACCAAAATGGTTATAATTTTCTACCCAGGTCTTGGCCGGTATTCTTTGAATCGCATCGGCAAACCAACTTTAGATTGGAGAATAAAACTTTTTGGTTCAAATTCTAAAGGAACGGGAGTAGCTGATGTCCTTTCAAGTTCAAATTCAGATAAGATGTGCACCAATCCGACTTTTGTCCCCAGCATTCCAAAGCGTTCACCTGAAATTTATAATTCCTAAAATTTCAGAAACGTGTTTGTTTAACACTGAATATTGAATAACATTTATATCTCGTTATGTGAGGCCGTGATATTAAGTTTTTATAGTAGCTTCTCTTGTGAATGAGAGTCATATTTTTAAGACGTACAAATTATTGTTAAAGTGCTACAAACACTATGAGTGTTGGCGAGCGGTAGAGAGAATCTTATGCATCATAAAACAGTAATTTGGGCAATGGAAGAAAATATACAAGCAGTGGAAAAAGCAGGAAATATTCATTAGCTGTTTAGAAAATATTTAATAATGTACAGAGTGGTCGTGCGAACGGTAAATCGTTATTTTTTGAGTAACGTAAAAAAGTTTAAAACTAAAAGTTATAGAAAATCGAGTGTATTTTTCAAAAATAATTTCAGGAAAACAATTGAAAGTCTCATTTCGTAGATGTGACTTTGCTATTTTAAGAGGAGCATCCCATATATTTAGACGAGTAGCCGATGACTAAACTTCGCCTGAGACGCTTAATTATTATCATTATTATTATATGTTTACACATCTGAAAGGCTATAAAAAAGCTTTTTAATGATGTATAAAATATAATAATTGTGTTAAAAATATTTTGTCTAATTTACTCTAAATTTATAATTTATCCAATTAGCCGTGAAAAACAGAAGTAGCTTATTTACAATAAACAATACGTCAGTTCTGTCAACATATTTGTTGGTAACCAATTTCACTTTGTTTTGAATAAATGGAAGATTTCAACGATTGACATATATTTTTCGGACTACTATTACTTAATGGTAACAAAATATAAAATTTAATAGCTAGCATGGTTCTTAAGATAAATATTTCGTTCTATATATCATTAAAAAGCTTTTTCGGCCTTTCAGATGGTGTAAAACTATATGGGGTGTTCTATTTAAGAAAACCTATGTAAAGCTCATGCCTTCGAAACGAAACTTTCAATTGTTTTCTGAAATAATTTTTGGAAAATATATGTGATTTTCTCTAGCTGCTATTTTTGAACTTTTTTACTTCAAAAATAACGAGTTCGCGCGACTACCCACTATGTGTAGTCATTCAAAAATAACTGTTTTTGTATTTAATTGGAATACATTATTCATGTTTTTATGACTGTTCTTTAGGTGACATGTTGTTGATGGCCTTTCGAATAAAATAATTCAATAAATACTAAAGAATAAATTACACATTTGACATATGCTCGTTACTCGGTTTAACCAACCGATGATTGATTTCATTTTATTGACTACTTGTTGATTTCTCCTTCATATAGGTGGTGATTATCCAGAATCATGTATGTTTCAATAAAAGGTCAAATGTTTTACATCTCATCGTACACTTGTAGAGTTTCATTAGTGTTCTTGCTTATATCTTCTACATTTACATTAGTAGCTTATTTGTCCAAAATTTAGGCATCTAAATAACTAAATTTTCACTCAAAAGAGTTACTAAAATATTATTAATGGAATAGAACTGCTCTCAGTCCCGAAATAATTTTTATTAAACACATTATTTTATTAATAAAGGAATTAAACAAAAATAAAACAAGAAACGACAAAAAAAAAAGAACTTACGTCGAAAACAGACAGATATATCCTTTAGTTTCCGAAGTGAACTGAAATTACGGAACTTACTTGATTCCAAGCTGCTAAAATTCACGTTAAATGTAAATTTACGCCTGATTGCCTTAAGAAAATCCTATGCGTACTGTAACTGAACAATTTGAAGATACTCACCTATGCAAATTCGAGGTCCCTCGCCGAAAGGTAAATAGTACAAACCATCGACGTTGTAGGAGTTACCATCTGAAAATCTCTCTGGCTTGTATTTTTCAGGCTCAGGAAAATATTGTTCATCATAATGTAGTCCTAACATCGGTATGTAAACTGGCATACCTTTTTCAATCACGATGTCTGTTCCGCTAATTTTATAGTCCGCGTTGCACCTTCTATCCAAAAATGGTAAAACGGGATACATTCTGAGTGTTTCTAAAAATTGAAAAAGTTAAAAATTTGGAAGAAGCAATATTCTCATACAATGACATTGATATGATACGTTCATAAAAATATTTACTTTGTTATTACTAAATAATTAAGTACTAGTGAAAACTTTATAGTACAGCGCATAAGGGTAAAAAATATGTAAAATTTTGAAATAATTTCATATGCAAGGATAATTACTTCCACATCCAGTGAAAGTATAGTATAGTAAAATTTATGAAAATTTCTATTATTCAAATAGATTTAGAATGTCATGAAACGTCGAGATTTTAAATTTGAGCGAAAAAAATTTTCTGTCTTTCTGTCGGTCTGTAACTTTTTTTTGTGCGCACGTTTACTCTGGAACCGTTTAAGATATTAACTTGAAATTTGGTACACGTATGTAATTTAACGGGATCTAGAATTAGATTATATTTTCATCTTATTCCGTCGAAGGGTTGGGGGCTAAAATGGGGTAAATGGGGGGTAAATAGGTAAATCAAGCAGGTAAGAGTCTATAAAATTGGTATTTAGTATATACAAGAGAAGCTAAGGTTTCAAAAAAATTGTTGTCATTAGCCACCCCCATTACCACCCCTACCCCATTTTTTAAAGGGGATGAAAAAAAATTGTGATTTAGTGTGTGTACAAGAACCAAAAGCCTCAATATATTTTTTTACTTCATCTACTCCCACTACCACCACCTTCACCCCACTACCGTGTGGGATATCGTTTTATGGGTTTTTGGGGTAGACGATTTCAAATATTATATTATTAAAGTTCTATAAACAATTATTTCCACATACAAAATTTTTTCGTTGTGAGAGACTTGGATAGAAAGTCTGGATGTGGAAGTAGTGATTCCTTGGGCAGCGGTTTTTTATTTATGGAATTTTGTTGTAGTAAATAGTATCATCTTCAACTTCTATATGGTCCGAACACTTACTCTTACCCTCAAGGGGTGAAAACCACCCCTAAATTTAGATATTTAATGTTTGAAAAAATATTGTTGATTTAGTTTTGAAACGAAAGATATTTATGTTTTTGAGATTTCTGATTACGAAGTCAAAATTAAAAAACTCAAAATGGCGGCGTCAATATGGCGGATGGAAATATTTTCTAAATCAAGAGTTTTAAACGGACAAGAAAAATTGAGCAACTATATGATGCTATATATTAACGAAAAACAGTATTTTTTTTAAATTTTAATTACTGGACAATTACAATAACAATTTCACATTTTGTTAAAGAAAATGTGAAAACGCTCATTATCTTGGCTATAACATACAGTAAAGTTTTAAAGATTGATTAATTATCTTAAATTCTGTTCCTTAGAACTTTTGATGAAAGTGATGGAAAATTTCTAAGATATTCAACATTTCAACTAAATACTTCATCCTATGAACGTTTGGATGCATGTATAAACTTAAATATCTCCGAAGCAATTAATCCTACCTAAATTTATATAAAAATAAATTTATTTCTCGATTTACAAGATTTATTTTTGATGTCCGCTATTTTTTCGCTAAAACTAATATTTATTGAGACATTTGCAAAGAAAAAACATTTTACGTTTTCTTTAAAATCCCTTTATAGTTCTAAATGCAATTTCTTTCTAAAACAAGTGCTGTAAACTGAGGAAAAAAAGCGCCTAGGTCATGCTATATGTTAACGAAAAACAGTATATGGGAATATATTTTTTTAATTACTGACTACTTATATTAACAAAATGGCGACGTTTTTATTAAAAACATGTGAAGATGCACATTTTGTCTGTCATAACTTCTTTATTTTTTATGCTACAGGAATAGTATAAACTAAAATCAATTTTTATTGACTTCAGTCTATATGGGTATAATTTGATTATTCGTTCACGTAAATAAGGGAAAAAATTTCAACCGTGGGGAAAGTTCTATTTTTTTTGCAATTTCGACCATATCTGTTTAAAAAACCTTATACCAATGTTTATACTCAATCGTATTGGACTTGCATCCCTTACTCCAAATTCTCCCCTAACGTAAAAAATTGTATTGCACTATGTATCTAATATATTATATTGATCCTTAATTATTATGTGAAAATAACATGAAAGGACCCCGCACATTTCTTATGGAAAAGTGGTTTCCGTTAAATTGATTGAATTTTTTATAAGTTGTGTACCTCGGCGCCCTGATCAAATGTATATTGGACTTGATTCAAATTACGATATAATTACTCATTATGGGTCAGGACGATGTCTAAGAAAATTAATAATGCACCAGCAGTGCTCAGGGCAGCCCCTCCTGTATAGGATCTCTCAGGTAAGCAGGTCACTCCCTCCCTGTAGATGACGCCACTTAGCGAGATCTAGTGCAACTTGGAAAATATGACTTTCTAGCCAGAAAACTAACTCGGGCTGGTGTCTAGGAGTACTTATGTGATATCTGGGGTGTTCCTGTTGTAGAACTCTCCAAAATTGTCCTAAGTTGAAGACATAATCAAAATTCGACTTAGGCAAAAATTTCATTTAAAGACATTTTTGGGAGTCTGCAGAGGCGCAGATCAGTCCATAAGGACCGTTTTGGGTTCTATAAGGCGTTGGAAATGACCAGGTGAAAATTCGAAGAAACACCGAATTTTCACTTAGGAAAAATGTTTTTGGTTCAGAATATGAGAGTAGAAGTATATAATGACAAAGATTTATGAATAATATACTTTTTTTCAAAGGTACCACAAATTGGACTTTGAAAAATAATATTTTTGGAAGGGCGTCAAAATTTGGCTCAGGAATCGATTTATCGAAAGTACGCCAAAATTTCACTTGCAGACTAATTTTTCAAAACTGCGTTGAAATTTGGCTTGAAGATCGATTTTTCAAAAGTACGCCAAAATTTCACCCGCGGATTAACTTTTCAAAAGTACCTTGAAATTTGGCTTGAAAATCGATTTTTCAAAAGTACGCCAAAATTTCACCCGCAGATTAGTTTTTCAAAAGTACCTTGAAATTTGGCTCGAAAATCGATTTTTCAAAAGTACGCTAAAATTGGTCTTAGTACCACAAAGTCAGTTTAAAAAGTACCACAAAAATATGCTTTAAATTATTTTTTATTTTTTTATTCCTCAACCAAAGACATTGATTGACCTTTGAGGTACGGTCATTGAAAGCCCAATTCTAAAGTATGAGCATAAAATTTTAACGATGCACTGCATCCGAAAGGCAAAATAGAAGATTTTGTCAAAGCCGGCGTAGTGCCGATAAGCAAAAATTGATAAAAATCAATGCACATGTACAAGGTCGGTTTCTCGCATAGAAAGAGTTTGGATTGACCCAGCGGCTCGTAATTTGGTCGAGCGCGTTGAGTGGTCCAGACAAAACAATGGTAGAAAAGCCAATAACAGGACTTTTCAAATGACAAAGTTATAGAGGAAAACGCCTTGTGCATAAAAATCCAAAAATTCAATTTTGCCTAAAAGTCGCTCGAAGGTGAGACGCTGCCAAATCGATAATATTGAACGACTGTGATAAGGGTTAGTAAGTCGTGGACTGATCGAACGCCACTTAACTTATGCAGTAATAAGTCCTCTGACTGTGTTTGAGTACGTGAATCTCCACGATACAAGAACTTTAAAGCTAAGTAGTCTCTAGCGAAACTAAATTCATTTAGTAAAACTTTTTTAAGTTAATTTCAGTCAGCCTTAATTATTCATTTACCCAGAGTCTGAAATGATTCTAAAAGCTCGCATTTTGATTCTGAGAAGGTATGTATGAATCTTTTCTACCTAATCGATCGTTAGCGTGAGCGCTCTCGCTTGTATGGTCTGAAAGTCACTACCTTGATTGGGGAAGGCACGATTCTTATCTTGAGAATTTTGTATAACCAATTCTGTTAAATAAACGGATTCTTTGAACTATTGTTTCTTAATTGATCTTGAGGCCTGTTGACGGTCTATAATCCCTGGAACTTTCGTATAGAAAACCGGATGTGTCGAGTTAATTCGCATTAACGTTCGACCTTCTGGTTGCTTTACGGAGGTTTGATAGGGATTTTTTTATGCGTTTTTTGAGAAATATATTCCGTTATTAATGGACCAAAACGTGATTTCCGCGTACCAAAACTAATCCCTCCGCAGAGAAATTCTTCGGTTGGGATTTTTTTATGCAAAAATTCAGGAAATTAAGAGGTGCCTAAACCCCCAACGAGGGAATTCGGGTCCAGAGAGAGCGTAGATTCCGATCTGTGGTAGTGCAGCCTTGGTCCATTACTCGGCTACCGAAGTGCATCTTATCTCGAACCCGCCTGGGAGGTAGAAGAACGGGGTAATACGCGACTGGCGCCCCCTGAGAAATAAATTGGTGTCGCGTCATTTTGACGCCCGGTAGTGCGTTCTTCTACATTCCCATCGATCCTTCTCTATTAATGACGTCACTCGGACATAACCTGGTTCTATACGTAATATTTGTTGTTTAAAGATGTCTGAAAGGTCTCTGAAGGTGTCTGAAAGTTGACGGAATGCGGAAAAACATGATGACTCATAGCAGAATATGATATAACATGAAAAGGTACGCTATGACCTCTGTGACATGAGATGACCTGACATGACATCATATGACATGACATGATGTGACATTTACTTACACTTGACACTGATTCAGTGTCACTAAATCAATCTGGGCCCCTTGAAGTAAAAAAAAAAACGTAATTCTTATTAAGTCCGATATACTTAAAATACATGATAATTCTAACTTCAGCAAGCCTTACCTCCAAATCCTGAAGGTTTGGGACTTTGTGCTCATTGAGACATTTGATCGAGGCGTCAAGATACACAACATAACAAAATTCAGCCAATTTGACGGAAACTACTTTTTCCATAAGAAAAGTGTGGAGTCCTTTGACGATTGAATAATAATAGCTACACAAAAAAAAAAGTTCTGTGCAGCGGACCAAATCATATGCATTTGGTGTATATTTTGACGCTGAATCCGAATCCGTAGTTCAAAAAAGGATCTATCGTGTCAGTTTTGTTTTTTAGTCAAAAACATCCCTTAAAATGGTGTAAAATCATAGAAATAATGTAATAACTCTTAATGAAGTGTGAAAAATGGTAGATGTTTTGTAATCGAGAGTAGAGAATATAAATTCGTGCCACAGTAAGCTATTTCTATAAATTAAACCGAAATCTGCCCTTATGGGAGGTGAAAACTACCGCTAAAACTCAAAAGACGCAGGTGAGTGTAAATAACATGTACAAAGGCCAAATTTTTGTATCTCTTAGTGCAAAATATTTGACTCTGGTGCGACAAACAGCCATTATTCACAAAGGGAAGAGACTCAACCTATGGAGAGTTAAAGCTACCTCCACAACTCATAGGTTTCAAAATGGGAAAAAAATGAGGCTTTTGTGGTTTTAGGAAGGGTGAACAAATATGGAGTGAATTCGTTTCAACCACCGACACATGACTAGATTCTACCCTTGATAAGAGCTACCCCGATGCTCAAATGATCCATAGCTGCTATTGATATTCGGAAAGGGTCATATACTTGTAGCTATTCGTGCAAAATATTGTCATGTAGGAAATATTAATAATTGAAATCCGGGAAAATAGCAAATGCTCATTTATAAACAAACATATTCGACAATAATCTACTTTTAGATTTATAAATAACAAAACAAATTCAATGTCTGAATAGGATCACGATTGAAAACATAAACTTACAACTTGTATATATGTAATGTTTATAAAATAAGCAATAATAATTAATATAAATTAAAAAACAATAACAAAGAGGGGATTCCTTGTGTGGACTCGCGACAGTCAGTATCGAAGTTTTCGGCGTTAAGGAATAAGAGTTCAGTGCAAACTAGGTGACATCTCTCCCCGAAAATGAAGAGTTGGTAAGGCCTTTCGTGTTAATTGTTGTTATGTGTGTGTCCAAGCAATGTTAGGGCCAAGTGCCACAATAAATATTGTTATGTTGTTTTGAGCCGACGAGTTTAATTCCCTAACAACTTAACCTCTCCCAAAAACCAAGTGGCCCTAGTTATGACCATTCCGGTGGTCGTGACAATATACAAATCTGGTACGACAACCACCCAATCTTATTAAGGTTAAAAATTACCCCTAATGGTGGGGGATAAAAACTACCCCTACAGATGGATGGATTTCATTACTTCTAATATCCTGGAACAAAAATTCAGGCATTTGTAGTTTTAGACAGAGTATATAAATATGGAGTAAATTCATACATTAAGCATTAACTAGTTGTGTTTTATTTATTATATAATATCTGCTTATTCAACTGTTTAACTTAACATGTATCAACTTATCTATCTTTTAATTTGTGTAAAGCTATTCTTTTTCCTATTTATATCATACTTTCGACCATCAATCCAAATACTTTCATGTCTTATGATTTTTCTCTCTTATCTTCAAAATATCTTTTCCGTGGTTTGCTTTACTTTTTTGTAGTCATAGATGTAGGATTATCTCTTCAATGACCTTTTTTTTCCATGTATGTAAGCTATATACCTAAATTAACGAAATTTCCGTTTATCTATTTCCGTCCGTATGTGGGATTAGTTTTTACCTCCCTCTCACCAAAAGAGTTGATTTTCAACGATATTAAACAGATTGAGTGGTTGTCGTACCAGATTTATATATTTGGCACAATGAGCTACAAGTGTTTGACCTTTTCCGAATGTTAATAACACCCATATGTAATATTTGAGCATGGGGGTAGCTCTTACGACCCTTTAAGGGTAGTCGCTAGTTATGTATTGATGGTTGAAATTAATTTACTCCATATTTGTTCATACTGCCTAAAACTACAAAAGCCTGAATTTATTTTCCGTTTTGAAACCTATGAGGGGTGGGGGTAGTTTTAACCTTCCAGAGGTTGAGTCTCTATCCTTTGGTTGTCGCATGGTCAAATAGTTTACATTAAGAGATACAAAAATTTGGCCATTGTATATGTTATTTACACTCATCTGCGTCTTTTGAGTTTTAGCGGTAGTTTTCACTCCCATAAGGGCGGATTTCGGTTTAATTTATGGAAATAGCACTGTGGCTCGAACTTATATTCTCTACTCTCTACTACAAAACATCTACCACTTTTCACAGTTCATTAATTGTTATTACATTATTTCTATGATTTTACATCATTTTAAGGAATGTTTTTGACTAAAAACAAAGCTGACACGATAGATCCTTTTTTGGACTACGGATTCGGAGTCAGCGTGGAGAAGTACACCAAATCGATATATTTTTTTCCGCTGCACAGAACTTTTTTTTTGTATGTGTGGCTGTGTAATTTTGTGTTGTTATAATCATACTAGGGATTGCAATTTACCGGAAGTTTTAATAACCGGTAAATCGGTAAATAAAAATGGAAATAACCGGTTAACCGGTATTTACCGGTAATTTTTAGAATGAATGATTAGGGTGGCGAAAATGGCAATTATCTTTTTCCATGTACAAAATTATCTAAATTTGACAAAAAAATTTTTGCCCACGACTATTAAATAATGTACTCATTATGTATCTGTTTCCTCAAGGATAATGCTATCCATTATTCCCTGCAGTGAATAATGATTTCAGTATTCACTAGTGAATAATAAGGACAGTCAGTTTTTTATAAGAAGTCACGGGCAGGTATTTTTTCAATTCGAGTGCAATATCGCAACTTTTGGTAGAATTTATGGCTAGTTTCTGAAATGTTAAATATCGTGATTCGTTTACTGTCATAGCTACAATTGTGTGAACAATATTACTGTTATTATCAAATTTATGAATAGATAACTATTTAGCGTTTCAGAAACAAACCCTTTTTTATCATACAATTTCGTTTTTAAATTTGATTGGGTAGTCCGTTATGTGTCAAATCAAATTTAAACGTCAACGTTATTTACAATAATTTTACATATTACTCAAAAATAATAATATAAATAATTCATTAATTAATTTCTTCAGTAAACAATTTAACAAAAATATCTTATAGTCGTGGACAAAGTATAGTATTCTACTCGCATATAATAGCTACTCTGGTGATTTACGACATTCGCCTACGGCTCGTGTCTTAAACTTCACCCCCGTGAATAATAGCCATCATTATATGTTCGTTGAATAATATACTATTATATACGTATATTTAATATAATGAACAAACCAAAGGTTTTTTATCAAAAGGAAAAAATATAAATGAAATAAATTTAAATAAATAATTATTCTGTAAATAACAAAAATATCAACTTAAATAACAAAAATTATAAACATAAACTCAAATAGGGCATTTACTGAATACCTAACCTAAAAATACAATATTTTTTAAAAACGGCCTGTTAAAAGGGTTAGTTTTTCAAAGCTATATCTGTTAGTCGTCCGATATTTGTGCATAGAATACCATCAGCTGAAGATGTACTTCCTTAATCGATATTGGTGGGTCGATAAGTTAATAAGAATTGGTAATAACATACTTCTAAATGTATTCCACGGATATTTGCGGCAGTGAAATATTCAATTTCGCACGATATTGTCAATGTCTCTCTTACTTGTATTTCTTAGAGCTTGGTGTCTGGGTTTTACTTTTTATAATATTATTCATTTATTATTAAAAGTGCTCCGTGTTGGGACAGTCACTCTGTATTTAGTGAATACTAGTCACTGACATAAACAGAAACGTTGAATACGTGACTTATCGTAAGTTTAGAATTTACCGAAATAACCGGTAAAAAATTAAAATAACCGGTAATTATCATCATGTGTTTTTTGTCCTAATAACCGGTTAACCGGTTAACCGGTTAACCGGTATTGCAATCCCTAAATCATACTTACCCATGATACACATATCTAAATATTTCATTTCCTGCAAGCCCTCGTAAGTGATACCCTTGTACTCTTTAATGTTGTTAACTATTTCCTTTCTCAATTTGTCTTGCATTTGGGGTTGCAGGCACAACTCATATAAAGTAAATGCTATTGCGGAACTGGTTGTTTCAAATCCAGCGGCGAAAAATTGCACTGCTTGTGCAACCACCTTGTCTCCCTCTGAAAAAAATGTAGAATAAATTGTTCTAAAGTTAGTAGATTAAATATACAATCATTAATCCATGCTTTATTAAATAATTCATAAACAACACATCACAACACATCTCTCTCGACTTCGTCCCCAAGAAACAAATCGACACCATACGGACGCCTTGTTCCACGTTGTTATTGTCCACTCTATTAGTAGGGTACATTAACATCTCCCGGGATGGATAGAATATACAAAATGTATTAATACCAAATCTGTGTAAAATATTCCGAGTCTGTCTGGCCTGGAGATACATACCACACATGTGGCGGAAGCTGAAGGTCACCTACCTACCAAAAGTAAACAGGGTTTCCAGCCAAGCACCCAAGTTACACAAACCCATAAGCCTGTCATCTTTCCTACATAAAACATTGGAAACACTAACGGATAACGCTCTTAGTGACCGTTAATTCCCACACCAGAAGGGGAAGTCTACAAACATTGCGCTGGACGATTTGAATAGGATACTGATATTAGTCATTAAATTACAAGGAAATGTTAGTGGTAATATTTCTAGAGATGGAAGTTTAATAACGCGATAACAAAATAATTAGCTAATGCTTTGTGAATTAGAGGAGTATCAACATTATTTTTCCAGTGAATTAAAGTCAGAACTTTTACATGAAAAAGAATTTTGGGATGCTTCAAACCCCTCAAGCTCAATAGAGTGAAAATTCGATTTGCCTAGGAGTCACTTTCAATTAAAAATTGACATGAAATATCCAAATCCAAAAAGTCACATACAAATCAAGAATTATTCTGGGAAGATACAGTCAGATATGTGGAAAAGATCCCAAGAAGATCTTATAGTTATACTCCATGTTCGTAAGACCGATGATAACCTACCGATTGGGATGAGGACCAAGACACTGCAGTTGTACATATTATCTAAGGGGAAACTCGTTCAGCGATGCCGAAGCTAGGCACAACGCCTATAAGGCAACAACATGGATCAGAGTACCAAAACCTATTTTCAGTGATGAAGGCAATTCCCATTTTAATAAATCCCACGGATACCATAGTCCTAAAGTATTACTTGAGAAAAATTTTCAAATCAACTAAAGAGAGAAGACCGGAAAAGCAGTCCTCCAAGTTCGGTACAGGGAATAATGAGGCAAGGAACTGACATTGTTTTCTATAGAAAAACAATGCTAAATGCAATCTATTTCATGCAAGTCGATTCGAAACTGTATGAGGTTGCATAAATGTTCTTATGGATCTAGGAATTGACCTCGGAATTGACCGTGGCGTAGGTATATGGGTACCAGAACACTTGTTACACAAAGGAAATGACCCTGATTGGGAATTAACTAAAAAATGGTTTCCCAGCGTTGCTTAAACAGCAGAGAAAATGGACTGGGATACGTGGCTTTTCAATAATATACGCGAAATTTTAAACATAGAAAAAAGGATAAAATGCATGTACTCTATAATACATTTGAGGTGGTCTCATACCATGCAAACTTGCTGAGGTTGTCTTCAGAGGGCCCTTTTTGATGTTGAAACCAGGACTGTGGCACAAGCTTGTTGGATGCACTTTTATGAAAGTTTATAATGCACGTCACAATGTAGTGCGAATATTAAGGACTAAATGTAATTTGAAGAATGATTATAAATATATACACACATTTATTAAAAAATACATAAAATAAATAACAAAAAAATAATAGTTTTAATGAAAACTAAACAGACCCGAACTCTTTCTCAGTGTGGCTAAGCCATGAATACGAATATGCCCAAATGCATATAAAATAAATCCATGGAATGGTGAAAAAGTTTCCCGCGACAGAGCAGGTAAAAGAGTTTATTAAAAAATGATTGGGAAATTTACGGAAGACCCACTACGCCAAAATAGAAGACATAATGGTCTTCTAACCGGACCCTGTCGACTTAATACAAATATTAATCTAATGGGTCTGGCAGAGGATGTAAACATTCAAATTTCGTCAAGAACAGGAGATTCCATACACTCGGCGAGAAGAAACCAAGAGCTAAGGAGCCCATATGAAGGCTGTATAGTCTGATATAGAAAACTAAGCTGAATGAGGAAAACTAGAACAGGAGCGCCACAATAAATCAACAGGATTCGCGGTGGTCAAGACCAAACATCTAACTCCTCTTTTATAATCTAACGTGAATTTAAAGCAATATTTTTACATTACAATAAATTTACTTACCAAACTGTATTTCATTACATAAACTTTTATTTTTTTCTCATCCCTACTAATATATCGATGAGGTCATGTCCCTTTATATTTGTCTCTTCTCTTTGCTTTATGGTACTCCAAAATGCATCTGATAAATATGTGATAGTCCATCTTTCAATGAAATTCAAGTGAAATAGATTAACCCATCTCGGCATAAAGAAATACGCAGTTTGACTTATAGCATTTCTCCATCGAAAATCAAACATTGACCTGCCAATCTTCCTAAAATCTGCATCATCTTGATCAAAGGAATGGGCGTTTATTCCAAAAGCACATTTTGCTATAACATCTGTGGAGTATTTTGCGCAAATTTCTTTTGCTTCCTGTTCTCCCAAGTTACTTCGTATGTATTTATTCATCTCTAATCCAATATTGTTGATCATAGAGAACATCCCTTTGAGTTTTCCAGAAGTAAAAACCGGTGTCATTTTCGGTCTCACTTTCTTCCAGTCTGGATTTTTTTGAACGAACATCATATTTGAAATGAGCTGGTTATGTTTCGGGGAGACGATGGTCCTATCCATAAAATAATTAAAATCTTTTACCAATACCTGTTTGATCAACTGAGGAGACTTCAAAACTAGGTATGGTTCATCAAACACGAATATTCCGAAGAATGGTTCCTTTGTAGAATCATAGAGACTTTTTAGCATCTCTCCTATTGTTGTTTTGAATGTAATAATTTCTAAAAAATTTCCAACCAGCGGGAGCGGCTGTTTATAAAACACACCTCTCTTTTTCCAGTAGTCATATTTTCTAGTAAAATACTTATAAACTAAAAATGTGCTTGTAGTTATTATCAAAAGTAAGTCTACTAGCCAGGATGATGTGATCAGCATCTGAAAGCAGATGATAAAAAATATATTTATTTATGTAAACCAATTAAGTGCGATTTTTTTTTTAAAGTCAATTTAGATACTAACAATATTATTGCATATTGCACACGCCACTAGTATCAAAAGATTGTTTAATTTTGAATAATTTAATAATCAAAATTTAGTAAATAATTAATACATTTCATTCACAAAAATATTAACTGCCACAAAATTCATTAAATATTTTATTTTGAATTTTAGTAGTAAGTAAGTAAATCAGAAATATTCTCTTTCTCCGCCCATGCTTCCGTTCGAACCGAGATCTTTTCTAGTCTATTTGATTGCTTATCGCGAAAATTCCAGAACCACTAATATAAATACCGACAGTTAAAGGCGCACAAAAAGTTGTCTTAGAGTTTTCTCCGAATCATCAAATCGTATCAAACAAACATCGGACTACAAAAAGCCAAGTTTACACAAATGTGTGTTTAATTAACAAGTATAATGAATTACTATAATTAATAAAATATTTGAGTTTTCTTATATTAGAAAGTAAACGAAAATAAAGCTATTTTCCATCCGATTTTAATTATTTCAACTAAACGCGAGTGATTCAGTCCCAAACTATAGAAAAATAATATACAGTGTGTTCGAAAACTTAGTGACTGTCAAAACGCCGGGAAAATTATGCGGTGTTCTTCAAGTGTACGATTGCCCTATCAGCGTAAAAGGCATCGTGTTCATGGCGCAGTAAATCAAGTAAAAAACATTTTTGAGGCCTTTGGTTCTCTTGTACACACACTAAATCACAATTTATTTTTTTTTACCCCCTTCAATAATGGGTGGGGATGGTGATGGGGGTGGCTAATGCCAAAAAATTTTTGAGACCTTAGTTTCTCTTATATATACTAAATATAGACCAGGCTAGATAAGGGTTGGACAACAACATAATTCGTTACAGCAAATTGATAGTGGAATATTATAGAACATATCATAACTAATGAAGGAAAAATAATCCGAACCACCTGCGGTTATCTGGGGGGAAATGGGGTGGGCTTTTAGGGAGGAAAACGGTTTTTTGCGATTTCTGGCTTAACTACGCATAGTATCGAAAAAAGTTAAATATAAAAGTTATAAGTAATAAAGAGATCTACAACTTTTGTGGAAAGCATTTTTATCCTAACCTCAAAATTTTTCGAAATACACGGTTTTTTATTTTTTTCTTCCACAAAAATGATTCCATTTACTCGGTGAAAGTATACCTTTTGGTGTCCCACATAAGCAGTATATTTAGCGGTTGTTTAATTCAATTTAAAAAAAGAAAGTGAAATTTTCAACTGTTTCCTCATAAAAGTACTTGTCCGATAGAGTTCGGACAGTACTCATTTTTTTTTATTTCTATTTTCAATAAATAAATAAATAAATATATATATATATATACATATATATATATATATATATATATATATATATATATATATATATATATAGAGTGCAATGGAAAAAATTGCCGGAAATTCGAAAATTCTGAAAAAATGCATTTTTTCGTTGTTTTTTAATTATTGTCAAAAATTTGTTATTATTTATTAAAATTAATACAATTTTGTAATATCAATGTATGCTACAAACAATAAGTAAAATAATTAAAAGTTAATTACATTCCTCAACCACGTTTGAATTATTAAACAAAGACAAAAGTATGATCTTGATTTCTATACCTTCTATTGTAACGGTATTGGTACGGCATATAAACGACAGCATTTTTATTTATTTGATATAATCTAAATATATTTACTTTTAATTTTGATTGTTAATAACTTTTAAATTCTAAAAATTGGTTAGAAACACTGGCCTTGGCCAAAAGGGACTACCCCCGTCACACAGTGGGAAAAATATGCCCTTTTTTGGACAAAAATCTGCCGACAGTAGAGATTTCAATCAAATTAAATAAAAAAATTAGCAAATACTTTTAAGACATTGTACTTTAGAGTAGTGCTGCGGCAAAGTGGCTTTGGATTAACCTAACCTAAAAATCGCAGATATTACTTCCACATCCAGTGGAAGTATAGAAACGACAAAAAAGGGCATAGCCGGGTAAGCATGGTGTGACTGCCCCCAAGCGCCTGGCGCTTATATTTGTGCAGTAGGAAGCAATCTTGGAAAGTAGCAATTTCACAAAATATTAGCCCGAAAAAGGGACCGGTTTGGGGTGAGTAAGGGAGGGTTGATTTTAGCAAAACTATTTTTTTTCTAAGAAACGGTGCATTCAATCGTTTTTGTAAAAAATATATGTTAAAGACCTACTGAGAAAGTACTAAATAAAAAATCATGCTCAAATTCCGAAAACAGATACAGTAAAAAAAACATATATATTATTTTCAAATTTTTTTTAGGGTAACTTATCCCTGGGGTACCAGCCTAAATTATTTTCTGTAGCATGTCTGGGGACTCACTTATGTTATGTTTTTTTCCCAGTCTTGTGCGAAGATTACGCCATACTTAAAAAAAATGCCGAAGTGTGCAGTGTCGTATGCATATTTTGTCAACAATTAATCCCTTGCACGTAAAGAAGGCCAACATGCAAAGTAAATATGGATACCTGAGTAGTGTATACATACTAGTGATTAGTGATTATGGAAATGATGAACGTTGTAAGAGAAACCAATATAACGCTGCAACGCTGACAGTTAATTAGGTGATCAATTGAGTTTAACTCTCTTGAGCCGCAAAAATCAGTTTATGGCCAGAATGTTAAATATCATTAAGGGTAAAAACTAAAGTCAGCGGTTCTATCGATATTACCGTCGGCGGGGATAAGAGCTTGGTCTTAACAGTCATGTGTTGTTAATAATTTGCAGCACTAAATCGTAGCATTACTAACCTGTGATGCATATGGATGTTAATCTTCCTCACTGTCATCTGCAATCACTGCACTCATGCTATCCTTCTGAAACAATAGAGAAAGAACTTCCGCCGGTTTAGGTATGCTTGATAGATATCGTCCTTGCGAAAGATAATGCACGACAGCAGCTACATGGGAACAACATCCAACA
This sequence comes from Rutpela maculata, assembly GCA_936432065.2. Taxonomy (NCBI): domain Eukaryota; kingdom Metazoa; phylum Arthropoda; class Insecta; order Coleoptera; family Cerambycidae; genus Rutpela; species Rutpela maculata. The sequence continues at coordinate 44,625,238 of OW386289.2, forward strand.
GTTCGATTCCCACTGGCACATTCAAAGAAATTGCAAAACTGCCTTTTGTAGATATTTCCAGCAAAGATGTACTGGACTTCCCAGAAATGACGGATTTAAAACTGTTTTTTACCGAATCGTATCAATATAAATAAACGATTTCGTACCTCGAAGTCATAAATGAAGACGGAACACTTAATCTTCAGTACTCTAAGGACCAGTCCAATGTACTCAAAATACAAGTTTGTTCACGTCACATCAAAACGAAGGTTTACCAATGTTTCCTCGACTATATTCCCCACAGTGTCGGCGTTAGAAGACATTTCTGTGAATGTGCCAATGGGTATCAAACTGTTGGATGTTGTTCCCATGTAGCTGCTGTCGTGTATTACCTTTCGTACGGATGATATCTAGCAAGCATACCTAAACCGGCAGAAGTTCTCTCCCTATTGTTCCAGAAGGATAGCATGAGTACAGTGATTGCATATGACAGTGAGGAAGATTAACATCTATATCCTTCTCAGGTTAGTAATGCTACGATTTAGTTCTGCAAATTGTGAACAACCAAGCTCTTATCCCCGCCGACGGTAATATGTGAATAATGACAGTCTTTGACAAGGTACTCCATAGTACCGCTGACTTTAGGTTTTACCCTTAATGATATTTAACATTACGGCTATAAACTGATTTTTGCGGCGCAAGAGTCAACTCTATTGAGCACCTAATTAACTGTCAGCGTTGCAGCTTTATGTTAGTTTCTCTTACAACGTTCACCATCTCCATAATCACTAGTCACTAATATGTATACACTACTCAGATATCCATATTTACTTTGCAGTTTGGCATTTTTTACTTGCAAGGAGTTAATTGTCCACAAAATATGCATACGGCACTGCACATTTCGGCATTTTTTTTAAGTATGGCGTAATCTTCGGACAAGACTGGGAAAAAAATATAACATAAGTGAGTCCATAGACATGCTACAGAAAAAAATTCAGGCTGGTACCCCAGGGATAAGTTACCCTAAAAAAAATTTGAAAATAATATATATGTTTTTTTTACTGTATCTGTTTTCGGAATTTGAGCATGATTTTTTATATAGTACTTTCTTAGTAGGTCTTTAACATATATTTTTTACAAAACGATTGAATGCGCCGTTTCTTAGAAAAAAAATAGTTTTGCTAAAATCAACCCTCCCTTACTCACCCCAAACCGGTCCCTTTTTCGGGCTAATATTTTGTGAAATTGCTACTTTCCAAGATTGCTTCCTACTGCTCAAATATAAGCGCCAGACGCTTGGGGGCAGTCACACCATGCTTACCCGGCTATGCCCTTTAAAATAAAATTTATTGTTCACATAGGCTTAGAACGCCAGTTTGTCTGTAACTTTTTTGTGCGCACGATTACTCTGGAACCGTTTAAGATATCGACTTGAAATTCGGTACACATATGTATTTTAATGAGATCTGGAACTAGGTAGTTGTGGGGTAAATTGAGGTAAATGGGGGTAAATAGGTAAATCAAGCAGGTAAGAGTCCATGAAATTGGTATTTAGTATATATAAGAGAAGCTAATGTCTCAAAAAAAATTTTAGCAATTAGCTACCCCCAATACTACCCCATTATAAAAGGGGGTGAAAAAAATTATTTCATCGTAGATGATCATTCGAAAGCTTATTTTAAAGACGAAGATTAAATGATGTATTTATTAGAAATAAATTGAAAATTTGTTTGAATCCTATACATAACCTCAAAATTTGCCAAAAAAGTCATTTTTTAAGTAACCTAAAATATTTCAAAATCCTGATATGATGGGCCAATTCTGAGGCCAGATTCGGATTCAGCGCGAAAAATTATTTTGAAAATTGGATAATTTTGGGGTTAAAACTGGATGAAGTAAAAAAAAAATTGAGGCCTTTGGTTCTTGTACACATACTAAATCACATTTTTTTCACCCCCTTTTATAATGGGGTGGGAGTAGTAATGGAGATGGCTAATGCCAAAAATTTTTTTGAGACACTAGCTTCTCTTATATATACCAAATACCAATTATATGGATTCTTACCTGCTTGATTTACCTATTTACCCTCATTTACCACAATTTATCCCCCAACCCTTCAACAGAATAATATGAAAATATAATCTAGGTCCAGATCTCGTTAAAATACTTACGTGTACCAAATTTCAAGTCGATATCTTAAATGGTTCCAGAGTATTTAGTATATATGAGAGAAGCTAATGTCTAATTTTTGGCATTAGCCGCCTCTATTACTACCCCCACCCCATTATAAAAGGGGGTGAAAAAAAATGTAATTTAGTATCCAATTACCAACCAAAGGCCTCAATTTTTTTTACTTTATTCAGTTTTAACCCTAACATTATCCAATTTCCGAAGTAATTTTTCGCGCTGAATCCGAATCTGGCCACAGAATTGGCCCATCATGTCAGGATTTTAAAATATTTTAGGTTATTTAAAAAATGACTTTTTTGGCAGATTTTGAGGTTATGTATAGGATTTAAAAAAAAAAATTCAATTTATTTCTAATAAATACATCATTTAATCTTCCTCTTTAAAATAAGCTTTCGAATAGTCATCTACGATGAAATAATTTTTTTCACCCCCTTTTATAATGGAGTGAGGGTAGTATAGGGGGTAGTTAATACAAAAATTTTTTTTTGAGACATTAGCTTCCCTTGTATATACTAAATATCAATTTTATGGACTCTTACTTTTTTTTAAAATTGTTTGTCGTTTCTATACTTCCACTGGATGTGGAAGTGGAAGTGGAAGTAATATCTGCGATTTTCAGGTTAGGTTAATCCAAAGCCACTTTGCCGCAGCACTACTCTAAAGTACAATGCCTTAAGAGTATTTGCCATTTTTTTTATTTAATTTGATTGAAATCTCTACTGTCGGCAGATTTTTGTCCAAAAAAGGGCATATTTTTCCCACTGTGCGTCACCTTGCCGATTCTATGGACCCATGCACTAGTCTAGGCAATGTCCTCAGAATCCCTTTATCAACAATAATAACCAGCTACAATAATCTTCAAGTCGGCAGCCAGAAAACGCCCGCAGGGTCGGGGCCTCAGTACAATCTCGCAAGTAAGTCATTACTCCACGTCTGGCCCTAAACCGCCTAAACCATAATGAAGACAAAACTTTAATGATGTCATTAACATTTCTTCTCAAGAAGAAAGTTTACCTCAACATGAGCACTATGCCACTGCGCATCAACAAATCAAAACTTCCTGTCACAACTTCCTCCAACAACAAAAAACAAATTGGACCTTCCTCCCATAAGGAAGAACATATCGGTCCTTCCTACCATAACGAAGAATATTCTACCACGGCTATCGGGACTTCCACCCAGATGGAAGAGATTCTATCGCATTCGCTTTATTGCGTTTTAAAACTTCGACAACTTCCTCATATCGACATCATTGTAAATGGCGAAAATGTCAGGTCTTTGGAATAGTTTATCCATGAGAGTGAACTATCTTTCAAGAAACGTACAGTCAACCAATCAAAACACAATTAAATAACATCCAGTCAGAATAAGCCAACTTCAACCATCAAAGCAACATAACTTTCCGCTCAGCCAATATTCATCAACAAAGAAAAACGAAATCTTACATCAGTTTGAACCACGATTACCGCCCTCCATTCGAGATAAAACCATCCTAGGAATTCTGAACTGGAAAAAAAGGAGTAAACCGTCAAATACCACTTCCGGAATAACTCCTCATGACGACAAAGGACCATGCACTAATTACATTGAAATCCGGACTCAGCCAAAATTGAAATGAGTCGTTAAAACTGAAAGATTTGAGGTACCAGAATACAGATTTGACATAAAAAATTTAAAAAAAAAAATGGGCAGATTTTTCACCAGTCACATCTGAAGGTGTCCCTTTTGGGGTAAACCAGAAAAAGGCAAAAAGCCCAAAAGTTCTGCGACCGCACCGCAGGACATGTACTCTCCCGTTTTCGAGGGCGGGGAACACGATGGTGACAATATTTTCCGATCTACCGTTTAACTGTTAATCTTCTTAAATCGAAAAAACGCCCCCTTTTCCGATTTTTCGATGCTAGGCTTGCGAGGGCTTGTCGGATCGGATTTTTTTTGGTCAATTTGAACAAAATAAGTAAATATTGAGTACAGGTGACTTAACCCATTCACGGGGGTTGAAACTACCCCCACCACCAATAAACGAAGTGCCACGAAAACAACGAAAACTAGCTGGAAAGCAGTATACCCCCCTTTTCGAGGGCAAGGAATACGGTTGTGATAATATTTTCTGACTTATCCTTCACCCTCTACCCCTAAGCTGAAAAACCCCCACCCCCTTTTCAAATTTTCCGGTGCTAGGTTTGCGAGAGCTCGTCGGATCGAGTTTTTTTTTTTTTTGGTCAAGTTGAATGAAATATATAAAAATTGACCACAGGTGATCTAACCCACCCTCAATAACGAAGTGCCACGAAAACAACGGAAATCATTTGGAAAAGTATACCCCGATAGAACAAACCCTAGCAAGCATGGTACGGAAAAATCGGAAAAGGGGGTGGTTTTCATGTCTAGGGGCAACGGGTGAAGGGTAGATCAGAAAACATTATTACCATCGCATTCTTCGCCCTCAAAAACGAGGGTATACCGCTTTCCAGCTGTTTTTTATCATTTTAGTGGCACTTCGTTATGGGGGTGGGAGTAGTTTTAACCCCCGGGGGTGGGTTAGATCACCACTGGTCAATATCTATTTATTTTATTCAAATTGACCAAAAAAAAGACCCGATCCGACGAGTTCTCGCAAGCCTAGCACCAGAAAATCGGAAAAGGGGGTGGGGTTTTTTCGGATTAGGGGTAGAGGGTGAAGGGTAGGTCAAAAAATATTATCACCATCGTATTCCTCGCCCTCGAAAACGGGGGTATGCCGCTTTCCAGCTGATTTTCGTTGTTTTCGTGGCACTTCATTATTGGGGGTGGGGGTAGTTTCAACCCCCGAGAATGGGTTAGGTCACCTGTAGTCAATATTTACTTATTTTGTTCAAATTGACCATTGGTCCGACAAGCTATAGCAGGGTTAAAATTCAATAATAAAATTTTTATCTATATATGTATATATTCCAATAAGTTGTTTTTTAAATTAACATTCTTAATTAAAATATGTTGTTATATTTTTTGATAAAAATTGTTATTCTATGTATTTTGTTTTTTATTCCCCTCCTTGGTTACTTAAGCTTCTGGTGTGTGACTTATATTTACCCAGCAAGTGAACTGATCGCCACACTACTCCCCCGCTAAGAAAAAGATCAGTCAGTCATTCAATTCGTCAATAGCAAAACGAACTTTCTTAATCAAAGGTGGAGTGACATCACATTTGTCAGATAATAAATATGCTGGTTTAATCCTGTCAATGTTTACCGTGACGGCTTTAGTTCCTTTAACAAAAGTAACCAATTTATCTGTACGAGACAACACTTTAAAAGGTCCATCGTACAGCGGAGTAAAATATTTTTTAAAACGTTCTTTCCGAACGAAAACAAAACTACAATTCGAGATGTCTGGGTTGACAAATGATTTGAAATTAACGTGGTGAACTGGTGGAATGAACGTTAAATTATTAAATGAAGTACGTAATTTAGTAATAAAATAAGGAATATCCGGACAAGTATATGATTTAATAAAAAATTCACCAGGTATTCGTAATGTTTGACCAAAAACGAGTTCTGCGGAAGAATATTGCAAATCGTCTTTAGGGATAGTTCTGAGAGCTAATAGTATGATAGGAAGTTCATCTACCCAATGTGGTGTAGAAGTCCTAGCTCTCGGAGCAGTTTTAAGAGATTTATTAAACCGTTCAATCACTCCATTCGAGGAAGGATGATGATATGGCGTCGTACGAATCCTATGAAATCCCAAAAATTTTGAAAATTCTTTGAACAGTTTTGATTCAAATTGAACGCCTTGGTCGGTTGTCACTGTGACAGGGACACCGAATCGACAAACATAATTCTGAAATAACGTACGCGCTACAGTTTCCGCAGTAATATCCTGCAGTGGATAAGCCTCGGGCCATCTAGTAAAACGTTCGATCACAGTGAGAATATAAGAACAACCTTTAGAAGGAGGTAATGGTCCTATTAAATCTATATGTATGTGATCGAATCGTCCTTTAGGTATATCGAAGTCAGTAGTCGGGCTCCTCGTATGTCTTGTCACTTTATTAGTTTGACAACTAATACAAGTTTTTGCCCAGAGATTACAATCTGAAGTCATTTTAGGCCAAAAATGATGTGTAGAAACTAATGTTCTAGTCGCTTTGATACCAGGGTGAGATAAACCATGAAATATATCAAAAATTGTTCGTCTATAAACGATAGGAACATAAGGACGAAGTTTAGGGCGAGAAACGTCACACCAAATAAACTTGTCAGAATATGGAATTTTAATTTTCTTTAAATGAAAAGTTCTCTTTGTGTTCGATGAAGTATCTGATAATAAAAATTTAAGGTCAGAATCATCTTTTTGAGCTTCGCTCAATAAATTTAAGTCAAAGTAAGTATCAACTAGGTTAGACTTTTGAGTAACGATTGGGGAAATGAATTGTTGCAAAGAAGACGTATCATGTTCGCGTGATAAAGTGTCTGCAACAATGTTATTTTTCCCTTTGATATGTCTGATTTCGCAGGCAAATTGAGCAATGAATTCTAAATATCTAGTTTGCCTGGGAGATCTTTCAGTTTTAGTGAATAATGCTTTGACCAAAGGTTTATGGTCAGTAAAGCAAATAAATGTGCGACCTTCAAGTAAAAATCTGAAATGTTTAATCGCTGTAAATAAAGAAAGAAGTTCCTTGTCAAAGGAACTATATTTGGTCTGTGCCGAGGTAAGCTTTCGTGAAAAGAAGGCTAATGGGGCAAGAATACCTTTGTCATCGCGCTGTTCAAGAACAGCCCCCATAGAGACATTAGAACAATCAACAGTAAGCGATAAAAACGAGCTATCATCAGAACGTGGATGTGCTAAAAAGGTTGCACCAGCTATAGCAGCTTTGGCTTTGGAAAAACTGCCAAGACAGTCGGTAGGCCAATCGTTTATTATTTTAACTTTATCATGCAGTAATTTAGTACAAAGTGCATGTAAAGGAATTAATATTTCAGCGAAAGAAGGTATGAAACGATGATAAAAGTTAACCATACCTATGAAACGCTGAAGTTGTTTGATTGTAGTAGGTAAGGGAAAATTATTTAAGACATCAATACGTTCAGAAGAAGGTAAAATGCCGGCTGAAGAAATATTGTGTCCTAAAAATGTCAAATGACTGACACCTAATATGCATTTTGACGGTTTAATATTTATGCCGTACAATTCTAACCTCTGAAAAACAAGTTTTAAGTGCTCTAAATGTTCCGAACTAGATTTACTTGCAATCAGGATGTCATCTAAATAGACGAAAATAAAAGGTAAACCTACTAAAACTTCGTTCATGAAACGTTGGAAAGTTTGACCGCCGTTACGTAAACCGAAAGGCATACGACCAAATTCAAACAAACCGAAAGGAGTAGTAATCGCTATTTTAAAAATGTCGCTTTTTGCGACAGGAATCTGGTGATAAGCACGTACCAAATCTATTTTTGAAAAAATAACACAATTATACAACTCCGAGTTAAAATCATGGAGGTGGGGCAATGGGTATCTGTCAGGAACAGTAATTGAATTTAGACGACGATAGTCCCCACAAGGTCTCCAGTCGCAGCTTTCTTTTTTTTCAACCATATGCAATGGTGAGGAAACGGAAGAAGAAGAAGGTGCACAAATACCTAATTCTACCATATTATTGAATTCGTCCTGTGCTATCTTGAATTTAACGCTATCCAACCTACGTGGGCGTGAGAAAGGTAAATGACCTTCTGTAACAATGTGATGCTCAACTGAATGTTTAACTGGCAAATTGTATTTTGGGGAGCTAATTAAAGTAGGAAATTGTAAAAGTAATGCAGTGAATTCATTTGATACGCTAAATAACTTAGGAGAATGTAACGGACCATTGTTTGAAAATAAATATGTTGACAAACTAGTCATATTGTCGATTAAACATTTATGTTTCAAATCAACAACTAAACCAAAATGAGCTAAAAAGTCTGCTCCGATAATGGCGATATTTATATCTGCTATATTAAAAACGAAAGGAAATAACCTACGTAAGTTTAAATCGATTTTCAAAAATTTCTTCCCGAAGGTATCTATAACTGAACCATTAGCTGCTGTTAGTACTACATCAGGGTTTCTCCTAGTATTCGTTAATAGATTCCGAGGTATAATTGGTAAATCAGCGCCCGTGTCAATGAGGAATTCAATTTTATTAGTATTATCAAATATAAAGAGACGAGGTTTACTATTCGAAATTTTAACGTCAGTTGTCAAAATATTATTGACATTTAGTCATCTCTGATTGTCGGTTTTGACATCTTTGGCGAACGTGCACCAATCTCCGAGACACTTAAATGCTTTACGACCATAAAGTTGATGGTAATAGCAAACCTTGGCATTAGAAGGATTATATCTAACGCTGGTACCACTTCGACTATTAGAACGGGGCCTTGAGCCTCTGCGATTTCTTGAGTCGAGTCGACTTCTACAACTATCGCAATAAGTGCCAGAAACTGTAGGAGTAGTGGAAGGAATTGAAGAAACTTTAGATTCAATAGCAAGTAATTGAGATGTAAAGATTTCTTGTTTGTGTAAGACTTGATTTAACGTGTCTTGAAATGTTGCGATCAAACTAGATGTAGAAACTGTTGGATTGATGTTACAAATCGAATTCGAGATAAGGGAAGTCATAGAATTCTGACACGACTCCCATATACGATCGGCAATGTCGATTAACTCCTTAATTTCAGTTTTTCCCGACGCCGTAATTGCAATGAAGATTGTTTTGGGTAGTCGCCGCTTCCACAACTTGACCAGGAGCTCCTGGCTCACCACATGGGAACCTCCGACCGTTGATAGCATTGATCGGTAAAAATCTGATGGTTTTTGGTCTCCCATCTGGAAACCAGAAAGTAGGTCCTCCAATCGCTTTTCCTCGCTTGAGGTCAAACGAGAAATTAGTATATTTTTTAAGTTGTCATATAGATCTTTTTCTGGCTGATTAGTGACAACGTCATATACCGTGGTAATAATTTCAGGGGGTAAACTGGCAATGACATAATCGTATTTTTTACGATCGCTAACAATCCTGTGAATAGAAAATTGCGACTTAATTTGAGTAAACCATATTTCTGGTTTAGATACTCAGAAAGGTGGTAATTTAATGGTCGCGACGTAATTACCATGAGATGTCCCTGCACCTGATGAAATTTGAATGTCATCTAATAAAATATTATCTGTTGGTGGTGCCATTTTTAAAACAAAGAAATAATAAATCGATGACTAATTGATTGAATGATTAATTGATTGTATATATTATGCTTTTTGCTATGTTTTTGAATGAGATTTTTTTAAAGACGTCAACGTTGAATGACTGACATGATTCCCTTTAATAACGAAGAATAAATGATCAATGGCAAAACAATTCACTTACCAGATAAATAAAGTTTTGCCTCTTCGCCGTCTAGAATTGATTTAGGAGAATATCGTTCCAAGTCTACGAATCTGAATCTGGACTCATGCGGAATATCAGGCCTAGTTGTAGTTTTAATCTTCCAGGATTTTAAGAGAGATTTCTTGCTTGATTCTTTATTTTGTGCTGTCGTTCAACTTGTACCAAATTCGTATTCCTGTGGGGGCACCAATTTATAGCAGGGTTAAAATTCAATAATAAATTTTTTATCTATATATGTATATATTCCAATAAGTTGTTTTTTAAATTAACATTCTTAATTAAAATATGTTGTTATATTTTTTGATAAAAATTGTTATTCTATGTATTTTGTTTTTTATTCCCCTCCTTGGTTACTTAAGCTTCTGGTGTGTGACTTATATTTACCCAGCAAGTGAACTGATCGCCACACAAGCCCTCGCAAGCCTAGCATCGAAAAATCGGAAAAGGGGGTGGTTTTTTCGATTTAAGAGTAGCAGTTGGACGGTCGGAAAATATTGTCACCATCGTGTTCCCCGCCCTCGAATAGTCAGGTAACTTGTTTATATTTTTCTTACGTTTCAAATATCCTTTACATTTTATTCATGGAATATCATCATCCGCATAAATTTGTCTTCGAAATGAGGGGAGTGTCAAAGGACCTTTTTAAAATTGTTTATTTTTGGATAATTAATAATAATAATTTAGTAAATAATTAACACATTCCATTCACAATATTAGCCGTCACAAAATTCATTAAATAATTTAATTTTAAAGTAAATCAGAAATACTTCCGTTCTCCGCCCATGACTCCGTTCGAACCGCGATCTCTTCTAGTCCATTTGATTGCTTATTGCGAAAGTTAAAGAATTACTAAATTTTAATATAAATACCGACAGTTAATGGCGCACAAAAGGTTCTCAAAAAGTTATCTTGGGGTTCTCTCCGAATTATCAAATCGTAACAAACATCAGACTACAAAAAGGCAAAGAGTGACTCCAAAAATAGGCCAAAAATCGCCCATTTTCTAGCCCTAGAATTTTGTTTCAAATTAAGTGCTAAATTATTGTTAATAATGAGAACATCCTGAATACAAAAATTCAAGATGAGCATATGTTTAGATTTTGAGATATGAGGGATTGAAGTTGTGATAAGCGTGATGCTATCAAAAATACAGAGCCTCACAAAAAGTGAATACTCATCAGCTATGGCAGAACAATCAAGATGAGGTTGAGGTGAGGTATTTGGCGTTAAGCATGGAGTGCTCCATCGACACAAAATTATGTAAGGAAGTTAAGTTAACGAAACAAATCAAGATATTAGTATTTTTCGACGCAGAATTCATATCTTATATCGACAAATCCGTATATCCATTGATTAATTCAGAAGGGCCAAAAACATCCCCTATATAAGAATGAAAATGGGGAAAAAATGATTCTATTGAGTTATAGAGCTTCCATGAACAGAAATATAGTATAAGTCTATTGGCTGAATGAATGAAGACTCCAGTAACTGGCGAAAAAGCTTGAACCCTCTAAGCTTTATTAATAGGAATGAACCATAAATCTGTTACGACCTAGTACACGAAAACAATCCAGTACAGGGTAAGAAACTATCCCTTATCTTGAATTATAACTAGAGTCAGGGAATAATAGTGAATGTACCATATTTCGCATTTTTATTGCAGTAGGTATGAATGTGTAACTATTTTATGACACACCTATGATGGGGTAAGAGAACGGGACGAAAACTTATTGGTGGGTCTTCACTCCCTGACCCCCGTCGGGATCATTTGGGGGACGAAGAGGAATCAAGAGGCCCCGACATAAGAGAAAAGCACTCTTGGAAACTACTATATCAGTATTTTTTTCTATGTAATGCATTGATTACGAGATTGCTCCGATATTCATCTCTTACCCCCTCATAAAATCCACTTAAGAGTTAAAACGGACCTCTGACTATGGCGTTCGGGTCGCAGGGCCGGGTCCAAGGGGGGGGGCGCAGTTCGAGCAGTTGGTTCCAAAGGCGGTTGGCAAAATCTACCTAACCATCAGATACAAATACATAATTTGAATTTTACACTGTAACTCCCACAATCGCAAAATTAACACAATAACTACACAGGTTTACACAAAAAAATGTCCGACCAATGAAATTCCATTACCCTACCCCAAAGGTTTTTGACGTGCTGAACACGATGCCATAGTTCCGTTTTGCTCCATCACGTCAGGATTTCGAGAAAACTTAACCTAATAGTGCTAAAAATACGTTCTTCGCCTTCGTTCTTGCACAAATTAATTCACTCAATATTTTGGCCTGAATTTTGTTACTCTGGGGTTTTTGAGGTCACAAATATGAAGTCAGAATTTGACAATTTCTAAATCCAAGATGGCGGATGCTAAAATCCAGAAATTCATCAAAATTTGAAGATTCTGGCCCAAAACTTATTACTCGGGGGTTTTTGGGATCGCTGATCACGAATGTAGTCAGAATTTGAAAATGTTCAAATTTAAGATGGCGAATCAAATATGGCGTGCCCTATATTTAATTTTTTCTCGCAAGTTAAATTTATTTCAAATGATATAAAGTTGTCTAATGATACTGGATCACAACCTAATTTTAAAACCTACTTTAATTTTTTCTCGCAAGTAAAATTTATTGAATCCGCCATCTTGTATTTTATAATGGATAAATTTGGATATCAGCATCGAAATCTGCAACCACAAAAACCCCCGAGTAATAAGTTTTGGGCCACAATCTTCAGATTTTGATGAATTTCTGGATTTTAGCATCCGGTATCTTGGATTCATAAATTATTAAATTCTGACTTCAGATTCGTGATCAGCGACCCAAAAAACTCCCGAGTATCAAAATTCAGGCCAAAATATTGAGTGAATTAATTGGTGCATTGACGAAGGCGAAAAAGGTTTGGCACTTTTGGGTTAAGTTTTCTCGAAATCCTGACGTGATGGCGCAAAACGGACTACAGCATCGTATTCAGCACGTCAAAAACCTTCGGAGTACGATAATGGAATCCCATTAGTCGGACATTTTTTTTTAACGAGTGTTATTATTAAGCGATTGGCAAGCCTTTAAATATTTTATTTTATCAGTGGCGTGTTTTTCATGGAAGATAGGGAAGCACAGCCTTCCTTACACGACACGGAATCCCTATTTTAAATATTAATTTTACATAAATTCATTTACTAGAAATACTAGAACTAGCAATGATTTTTAAATGGAATCTATATTATTCTACTGATCTAATATAATATTGCCAGGTGTACATACCTATTTTTCGTTTGTTCCATTCTTCCGTAGTTTTGTTTGATAGTGTTTCGATATTGTGGTATTAAACAACAAAGTTTAACTTGGTATTTAAGGAACTTTTTCCTGTTTCCACCTATTCTTTTTCTTTGCTTTATTTAGGCTAAAGATTTCTTTATTTTTAATCTAATCAAAGATCTATTTTTGTTTAACAGTTCCAATTTTTTTATTTTATTAAACCAAGGATTTCTTTATTTTTTTTTTAAGTAGTGTTAGGTTTCGGTACGTGATGATCCATCAGGGATTGAACAAGGCCATTTTTCAAACGAAACAAATGTTTGTCAAAAACCAAAAAAGCCATTCGATATATTTTTTTCCGCAGAAACTAAAAATTATCATAAATGAAAACAAATAAATTGAAAAGAAAAGAGTCGTGACACAAAAATAGCATATTTTATTTTATATTCGTTTTTTTATTATAACTTTTGGATTCGGCGGAAAATATACATCAAATGGTTAATTTAGTTTTTGTTATAAACGTTTCTATCGCCGGAAAAATGGCCTTGTTCCGTCTTGGTTAGAGCACCCTGTATATTGTACATAGTGACTTGAATTTGAATTCGATTTAATTTTTTTAGTAGCTTTTCCCATAAAAAGTTTTTATTTTATTGAAATGATGTAATGTAAAGATATGAGTTGGTTTTTTTCATCTTCCCCCCCAAAGTAATATGATTCGGAACGGTCGTGGCCTACGTAAATGATTTCATCAGGCCACCGCATTGCACTCGAGTCCGCGTGTGACGTCACGAAAGGAGTCCTTCGATTTTACAAAACTACTGCGGCTGCGGGTGGATTTAGTGCTCTTTTACAAGATTAATATTTTATTTCTTCCTATAATTTGTTTAGTATTAAGTGGAGTATGGATTAGTATCAACTAATTAGATTTCAATTTGTACTGGAGTCGAATGAAAAGGGAATTACTGAAATATTTAATGTACCTAACACAGTAATAATTCAAATAGATCGTGAGAAATACTACAAATAAATGATTCAGCCTCCTAATACTTAATAAAATCATATAAAATCATAATAATTACAACTGTATCTTTATACTGTGAGCATTATGAAAACGCCCTCAATTAATGAATGTCAATTAAACACAGGTAAGAATGCCCCGTCGATGGCGTCGATGTTGCGTACCAGTGCAAATAAAATTACAATAAGCAACGATATACTACTAGTTTTCCGTCGGACAAGAACCTGGCAAAAAAATTGTCTCACAGCATTCACCGAAAACATTTTATCCCGAATAAAAATTCAGTAATCTGCGTTAATCACTTTAGTAAGCAATTACTTCCACATCCAGTGGCAGTCTAGTAACGACAAAAAATATTTTTAAAAATCGTTCAAATGGGCTTAGAATGTCATGAAACGTCGAGATTTTAAGTTTGAGCAAAAAAAAATCTGTTTGTCACTTTTTTTGTGCGCACGATTACTCTGGAACCGTTTAAGATATTGACTGAAAATTTGGTACACGTATGTATTTTTAACGAGATCTGGAACTAGATTATATTTTCATATTATTCCGTTGAAGGGTTGGAGGGTAAATTTGAGTAAATGGAGGTAAATAGGTAAATCAAGCAGGTAAGAGCCCAAAAAAATTCTTATTTAGTATATATAAGAGAAGCTAATATCTCAAAAAAAAATTTGGCATTGGCCACCCCCCCCCCCCCCTGACAACTTCCACCCCATTATAAAATGGGGTGAAAAAAGATTGCTATTTAATGTGTGTACAAGAACCAAAGACCTCAAAATATTTTTTTACTTCGTCTATCACCAATACCACTCCCCTGTCACTACCCCCACCCCACTACCGATGTGGGATATCGTTTTATGGGTTTTTGGGGTAGACGATTTCAAATATTATATTATTAAAGTTCCATAAACAATTATTTCCACGTGCAAAATTTTTTCGTTGTGATAGACTTGGGTGGCAAATCTGGATGTAGAAGTAGAGATTCCTTGACCAGCGGTTTTTTTAATTACTGAAGATTCTGTCTTTGATATACTTTTCTGATATACATATTGTTGAATAATTATTCCAAAGCGAAAAATAATCGTATCAGGGAAGAAAAAAATGAGGTGTAATAAGAAAAAAAGATGACCAGCAATGAAGAGATTAAAACTCGGATTAAAATAAAGTCTGATAAAAAAAGAAAAGTTGCAATCTCTGTGATAGGAATTAAATTTAAAATAAATATGTTTTACATACTCGTGTATGTACTGATCTTTTAATATTTATTACAATAACTGTTGTGAATTATTATTACAGGCATTTTAAATTTTTGTTACCCACAATTTATTGCTGTTAGAGATTAAAGAAATAATTATTTTTTTTTGTTTTGTTTTTAACTATTATTAAAACTGTTTATTTTATTTTGAATCAATAAGGTATTAACTGTGTATTTTAGTTTTATAGATACATTTTATTTAATAGTACAATACTGATTGTTAATCATTTGCATTATTTATTTATTTTTAGAAAACTATTTATGTTTTTATAATATATTTTATTATTAATTATATAAAGTAAATAATTTTTAAGCATACGTTTACATTCTTGTATTCGTTCATATAATTTTATTAGAAACATTCAAATAAGCGTTAAGAGTTTCAGTATGCACCGTAATGCTAGGACTCCGACGGCCGCCATTGAAATCGAATGCGGTGGCCTGATGAAATCATTTACTTAGGCCACGGTGCGGCCCTGGTTCGGGAAAGGGATACTTACCTTCATATCAGAATTGTTTTTCATACAATATGATAATTGTAAAATTACTCAGAGTTCCACCCTCTAAACCTTGTGAATTTCTCTAGAACGATGAGAAAGAATCACGAGGCCATGACATTCCTAAAGAGCACTTTTGAAAACCCTTGCTACAGGATTTTCGCTAATGTGATACAGCGATTGCGATGTCTCTGCCCCTCGCAGCCCCACCTTCTTATAAAATTCACTTGAAGTTTGAAAACAGACCATTAGGACATTCATTTCATGGAGAGCGCCTTTATGATCCTTGTGACAGAATTTAGTTTAATGTAATGTTGTCACAGCGAGATCGCTTATATAAATGTGCGTTGTTTTCTTACCCCTTCATAGATGTGTAAAGAAACTATTGTGGGAATATTGGTTATCGTTCCAGATCCAGACACTGCAATCAGAATGCAATATCTGATACATTCACTATATTTTCACTGACTCAAGTTCATAATTCAAGATAAGAGTTATTTTTGCGCCCTGTGATGGGTTGTTTTCATGAACTAGGTCATAACAGATTTATGGTTCATTCCTATCAATAAAGCTTAGAGGGTTCAAGCTTTTCCGCCAGTTATTGGAGCTTTTATGCAGTTTTGTATAATATTGGGGAGTTTTCACCCTCTTAAGGGTGTGTCTCAATTACTTTGTGTAAACCCCAGTCAACACCTTCCTTCATGCATTCAGCCAATAGACTTATACCATATTTCTGTTCATGGAAGCTCTATAATATAACTCAATAACATAATTTTTCCCTATTTTCATCCTTATCTAGGGGATGTTTTTGGCCCTTCTGAATTAATCAATGGATATACGGATTCGTCGATATTAGATATGAATTTTGCGTTGAAAAATACTAAGAAAATCTTGATTGCTCTGCCATAGCTGATGAGTATTCATTTTTTTTGTGGCTGTGTATTTTTTGATAGCATCACGCATATCACAACTTCAATCCCTCATATCTCAAAAATCAAACATATGCTCATCTTGAAATTTTGTATTCAGGATGTTCTCATTATTAATAAAAATTCGAGGGCTAGAATATGGGCGATTTTCTCTTTACACAAATTTATGTTTAATTGACAATTATAATTAATTACTATAATTAATAAAATATTTTCAGTTTTCCAATGATAGAGAGTAAACGAAAATGAAGCTATTTTTCTTCCAAATTTAATTCTTTTAACAAGACGCGAGTGGTTCAGTCCCAAACTGCAGAAAGATAATATTCATTATATTCGAAAATTTAGTGACCCTTCTGTCTAAAAGCCGGGAACGTTATGCGGTGTTTATCAAGTGTACGATTGAACTATCAGTGGTGGCTTTTGCTAATAAAAGTATTAGCGTAGATTCGATCCTAAAAATGATTTTTTTTGTTAATTTTAAATTTTATTAAGTTCGAGAATTGCTATTGAATATTGCCCTACGTCTCAGTCAGTTGATGTGTAACTACATACGTACAATCTCATAATGATTTGTTGAGTAGTGTAATTAATATTAATAATTATATAACACCTTCAAGTGCAAAGAATGAATAATTATCGGCTATGCTGATAAAATAAAAGTTTGCAGAGATAAGTAGCAAGCGGAAACCTTTATTTATCAAAATAGATACCTAGCAAGTATATTGGGAAGAGATACAGATAAAGGGCAGAGGAAGCTTTTTTAATCTATTTTTTTTTAGAATTAGCAGTTTTCAAGCGATTTTCTCTTTGGTGATTGGTGGCTCCGCACCGCAATTAGTTGCTAATAGTCATGAAACAAGTTTTGCATATATTCCTTCCACCGTTATACCTTGTCTTCAATCTCCAATATTACCACGCCTTCCTTGGTAAATTTTCGATAATGAAAAAATAACCACAAATAAAGAAATAATTATACGATCAATGAATTAATTTTATACGTATTATAGTACTTATTGGCTAAAATAGGGAGTGTGCACTTTTGGTTTTTCAGATCGTTTTTTCTTAGTGAAACAACGTTAAACATGGTAATCGTCCATTTGTCGAGATATTTGCGGGAAATTCCTATTATGAATAATTTTTATGCTGAACATTGTTTGAGGGTATTAATGAGATATTCTCTTGGGCATTGATTACTGTAATATTTAAGTCAACTTCTGTTCCCCAGATATGCCAGTTCAAATTTTCTAAGTTAAACTGTACTCGCCGAAAACACATTACCTACCAGCGGACAGACACACAGACCTTTAGACATTCAGTGACAACGCGCTGAATCTGATAATTTTATATCTGAGCACCGGCATCGTGTCAACTATAATCGTATAAATGTTGATAAAATGTAAGAAATAATTTATGATTAAGAAAAAAGTATTTTTGCACATACCTTTTTTGAATATATAATACACATACACTAAACTGATCATTGTAAAGTGTTATTTATTTATATAAATCTGTAAAACCATATGCAGGTCCGGCCTTTTACATACATGAAACTGTTGTTTTTATCATTTCCTGGTATTGACTTCTACAAAAGCGGATTGAGAATTAAAACTACATCAGATAACCGCATGTCATTACTGCATACTTGCAAATAATTTTATGTTCGATTATCATAAATACTTGTTATGATTTTATTCAGAGGTCGGACTAATGATAAACTTAATTGTACTCATCTGTTAATAACGCAGTTGCATCATAGAAAAGTTTATTCTCATTTTTAATGTTTTTATTCGCATTTTTAGATTGGATGACTTAGCGATAGCCGAATTTCGGAAAATTCTTAGCGAGTCACTTTTCGCATGCATTATGGCGATCTTAACGAGATGTATACAGATTTTTGGTGTCATTTTGAATGGTGTTTTAACGCTGCATTTCCTAAGGTGGAGAAAACAAGAAAACTAAAAAACCTAATAAAATAAAATTCAGCGAACGACTACTTAATAAACTCCAACGCTTAAAACAACTGAATCAATTACGTAAATCTGTGAATGATGAGGATCTATGTAACACATAAAAAACAGAAGAGGGAAACCAACCATCTGTAAAATGGAAAAAGAAATCACAATTTTAATGTAATTCAGTCGTCAAAAAATAAAGCTAAAACAATGTGGAATTTGGTTAATTACAAATCTATCAAAAATTCGATTCCTCAAACTACCATAAAAACAGAAAACAGCGCACTTAACAAATACCAAGGAAATTGCCATTGGTGACCACTTCTCCAGCACAGTTCAAGAGAAATTAAATGATCACTTCAAAAATGTCTTGTCCGAAAACTGCACTGTCAGTAAAGTAAATATAAACAACTCAATGTTTTTTACACCGGTCAGTGCATAAGGCATCGATAGAATTATTATGAACTTACCTAATAAAAAGTTTACTGGGTTTGATGAAGTTCCCATACCTTTAATTAAAAAGTGCTCTGATCTTATTTTAACGCCGTTAGTTGAAATAATAAATTTTGCTTTTATGAGTGGTAAGTTTCCCGACATTTTAAAACATGCCATACTAGTACCCATCCTTAAAAAGGGTGACGTGCAGGATATAGATAACCATAGGCCAATTGCAATATTAAGTATCTTCTTTAAAATCATTGAAACTGCAATCTCCGAAAACTTAAATTCTTACTTAAACCAACACACTTTGTTTACTAAATGTCAGTTTGGCTTTAGAAAAAACCTATCAATCGAAATTGCTACTACCGAATTTATTCAGCACATCATAGGTAAACTCGACGAATCCGAAAACGTAGTTGGGTTATTCTTTGATCTGTCTAGAGCTTGATACCATAGATAGTAAATTTGTTCCGATCAAATGGTATTCGAGGAAATGATAACTCTCTTATAATATGTTGTCTTGAAAATAGAAAATTTATTGTTAAATATGCCGACGTTTTTTCAAAGAGATATGATACTGAACTTGGCACCCCACAAGGTAGTGCCCTGGGCCCACTTATTTTTCTTTTGTATGTCAACGACTTACCTGACCATCTAAGTGAGTGCAATATCTGTATGTACGCTGATGATACATCGTTAATTATTAGTGATAAATGCGAATCAGAAATTATTCGTAAAGTGACTCTTGTAACGAAGTCTTTTAAAGAATGGTGCGATAAAAACAATTTAGTCATCAATATGACTAAGATTGTTGCTTTAGAATTTTTAAGTCCACGACAAGGAAGCAAAAATTTTACTTTTTCCATCGACTATGATAATATTGAGATACTCAAAAATACCAAATTTCTTGGAACAATCGTTGATAATAATTTGATTTGGTCGGACCACATTGAGCACCTAATAAATAAATTAAATAAGTCATGTTTTCTCATTCTGTCTTTAAAGAATTCACTGACAATCGATTGTCTAGTACCAGTCTACTACGGAATTTTTTTATTCGCACTTAACCTACAATATTATAGTATGGGGCTCATCATTTTTGACAAACAGACTATCTTTAATTCAAAAGCGAGTCATTCGAATAATTTTTAACTTGAAATATTTAGACTCGTGTAGGCAAATTTTTCGCTCAAAAAATATTCTTACTCTAACCGGCATTTATCTATATAAAATATTAATTTATATCTATAAGAAAAAAAATGAACTAACTAAATGTGAGGATATTCACGAGTATAACACTAGGGGTAAATATAAGCACTACACGGAAAAACATTACCATTCATTCTATGAAAGGTCACCGAGTTATTGTTTAATTACGTATTTCAACAGACTTCCAGATGAGTCTAATGAACTAAGAGCCTTTCTGATAGAAGAAGTTTTCTGTAGCGTTGTGGAATACCATGTCTTATTCACGTGAAAACATTCGTATCTGAAACCTTTTTGTTCAAATTTATATTTGTTTTCTAAACGTTTCAACTTTTTTGAATATTGAATTGATTATTCTTTTGTTTTATATATATATATATATATATATATATATATATATATATATATATATATATATATATATATAACACCAATAAATGTCTATCTATCTAACCAACATTTAAAAATTCTCTCAAATAGTATAGCCCGGTCGATGAAGGTATTTACCCACAAAATTTTGCAACTGAGTAAACTTTTTTTCCTCTGACCTCTACAAAGTATTTAAAACCCAAAAGAGGGCATTTAGAATAATATACAAATTGAAGTTCAACGAATCTTGCCGGGGGCACTTTAGAGAGAATAAAATGCTTACAATACCAGGACTATACGTATACTCCTACTTACTATACCTAAAAAATCGTCAAGCTGATTTCCAAATGTTAAACCTAAACCATACCTATGATACTCGACACAAAGGCAATTAGGCATTTCCGATGCACCACTTAACTCTCACCGAGAGAGGACCATTTTATTCAGCAATTAAATTCTTCAATGTACTTCCTGTTTTTATTAAAAATAAAATCCTCTTGAAGGACTTCAGAGAACAAGTTTTCCAATATATTTGTAATATATAACCATATTCAGTTCAGGAATTTCTTGATTTTTAACAATCATGACTATTTTTAAATTTTATCTTTACACCCCCTAATTTAATTATTGTATTTTATATTTTAATTACAGTATTCTGTGACTTTTTAATTATTTGTATTTTTTTGTAGTTTCACCTACTATTTTTCCTTTAAAATGACCTGTTTTACGTATATTTAATATAATATGTATGATACTACGGAATAAAAAAAACTTCTTTAATGAGTTCGTAAAAGTGTATACAATATTATCCTGAAAAGTTTACATTTCGCTCGGATGCAGAACATAAAAAAAGTGAAAAAAAATTTTTCATCCATTTTTTCAAAATTTTGAAATTAAATCAAGCTAGTAAAAATAAAAAATACAGATGGATAGATCACGTATTTATGAACAAAAAATGTCCTAACAAAATTTATCGTTAAAGTCACGGTTTTCCCGGAAAAAAATAGTCAAGTGTAACGTTATAACTCGGAGCGAGATCCATGCGTGCACGCGCTTGAATACGCATGACTGTGACACCGACGCACTGAATTACATGTCACTAAATCAGAACTTGTTCAATCTATATGAGTGTTCATTTAATAGATGGAAATTGTAGCTTTCTGATGCTTTTTTGTTTTAAACAATACAAGCAAAGGATGGATGGGAAAAATATACTTATATATATTATCACGCCCGAACTCAATCGTCGCAATAAACAATATAGAAAAAAATAAGAGTCCTTCAAAAAAATTATTTCTTCATTGAGAACTGTTGAAAAGTATGTAAACTTCATGATTATTATGGTTTATTAAGTCGTAGTAACGAGGATTAAAAAAAGTACATCTCAAATCATTTTAATTTCCTTGCTTGATGATTTTTTTTTTTGATAAATATATATATATATATATATATATATATATTGGAGGCTGTAACTTGCCGAGAAATTGACCCATTGGAAAAAATAAAATATCACTATCTCGGAAAAAATTTATATTTTTCGAATGTTCAAACACAAAATTGTTTACTTGTATGCATTTTTTCGAAAATATGATCAATCAGATCATGATAAGAAATTGCGATTTTCACGATCTTATCCTTATAACTATGAAAATATCTTTGATTGTTTTGAATATAAATTCTGGAACTTTTCCAATACATTAACAAATGTATAAGGAATCCATTGGATATAACTGAAATGTGGATATGTGTACCTGTAATAAATACAATATAGTAAAGGCACGTAAAAATTCATGCGAGCGATTCAGCGGCTATGTGTGGTGTCTGTGTATGCATTGAAAATTATATATTTTCCCTCTATACTCACTACTTATTCTCCTATTCACTAAGAAAAATGCTTAAATCGTATAATCAGAAAGAGAGCAAGTTTTATTTTACTCGATAGAACAGCTAAGAATTTTTAGAGGTTTCATAGTATGCATTTAACCGTGCGCTGGCTGCGCAGAGTGACAAAGTTACTTCACTACTTTTTTTTTCAGGAATAATAATAATAGTGTTTATTGATAATAATAAAATATAACGATAATAAAGGTATACAAAGAAGTGTAAGCCCATTTAGGTCCACATAGGGCCTGTCTATGGGCTAATCATTCCATCACAACACTGTGGCTGGATGGAATGATGATTTAGTATAAACAATTTTAAAGTATAAACAATATAATCAATATAAACAATATAGACAGCGATATAAACAAACAGTTTAAACAATTAGGTGATAATACACCAAATAAATACATTACTTAACCAAATAACCAAAATAAATTAAACATACGTACAAACAGAAGTATCCAACAACATAAGCGTACAAACGAACATAAACTGTGATTTCATTTTTTAAAGGGCCAATACACATTCTTCTTTTTTTTTCTTCTCTTTTAAGGATCTATAATATTATGCACGGTATTTCGATCGGATAAAGTAAACCAACGTTTCAAGTGTTTCTTATATTCATAAGTTTAAGGAATTCGGGTAAAATATTATGCAATCTAGGTCCGATATAAGAAAAACATCTTTGTCCGATTGTTTTCTGTGCTCTGGGTAAAAATAAGTGAGCTGCCGTGTCTAGTATTGTATAAATGGTTTATTGAAGTGATGTATTGATTGTTATTAAATAAAAATAAACATGTGGTTTTTGCAAACAACTGCCTAACATCCAATATACCTAATTCTTTATATAACTGTATAACTTTTGTTTTATTGACATTTACTGTTAACAGATTGGCATTGAACCAGGTCTTTATTTTTTCTAGGCCATTTTCGGCTTTTGTTCTTACATCGGTCCAAGAGGACCCCGTATAGAGAATAATCATGTCATCAGCATACGAGATAATGGTTTCGGATGATTCCAAGGTAAGTAACTGGTTTAAATATATACTAAATAGAATGGGTCCTAGAACCGTTCCTTGTGGTACTTCACAAGACACGGTTTCCTCGTCACTGAGCACTTGATTTACTTCTACCATTTGTTTACGATTTTCTAAGTAATTATTAAATAATTTTAGTACATTACCCCCAATACCAAGGTGCTCAAGTCTATCTAGCAAAAGCTTGTGACTCACAGTGTCAAAGGCCTTTGCCAGATCGACAAACGCACCCAAACGCGGTTTCTTAGCATCAATCGCGCTATATACTAAAGATGTTAATTTAGCTATCGCATCCTGTGTTGACAGATTTTTTCGGAAACCGAATTGCATTTCAGAAATAATATTATTTTTTTCTAGGTAATTAC
Organism: Rutpela maculata; assembly: GCA_936432065.2. NCBI lineage: Eukaryota > Metazoa > Arthropoda > Insecta > Coleoptera > Cerambycidae > Rutpela > Rutpela maculata. The sequence goes on from OW386289.2 coordinate 44,649,035, forward strand.
ACAACCGCTTTTTAATGATTTTTTCGAATACTTTTGCTATTGATGATGTTAGGGAAATGGGACGATAGTTTGAAATATTACATTTATCTTCCTCTTTAAATAGTGGCCTCACTATTGCTTTTTTAAAATGTGTAGGAATTTTCCCACACTATACATTTATTAAAAATAAAGCATAACGGGTCTGCAATATAGTCAATTGTTAACTTTAAGTTTTCATTGGTTATGCCATCTGGCCCAATTCAATTTCAATTCAAAAAGATTTATTAACATTTCGGTTACAAAAAAATGCGCCTGAGTTGGAACCCGGTTCAGAGCCGGCCACACCACCACGGCGCGCAACGCCCTGGTAGATGGGTGGCCGGGTGGGGCAGGTCCAGCCTCGGCTAGAACAGTAAATAAAATGGGTGGAGGTTAGGGCTCCTGTTTTAATAAGAAATAAAACTTAAACCTAACAATTTATTGAAAAATAATCATGAACGATTTTAAAATACTTAGAACAACTTAGAAATAAATAGAAAATGGCGAATTTTGTTTAAGCGCGCACACGCGCACTGGCGCACACGCGCATTGTTTTAAGAGGTCGGGTTACTAGTACGGGAAAAACTCAATGAAAAAACCCGTTCGAACAAATGGCAACCTTCATCCGATGGTCTACCTGCCTTCGGAAAGGTAGGGTGAAGGGGAAGTTATGATTTAAAAGGTTTTGATTTGTAAGAAGTTATTGGTCGAGAGGGGATTTTAAAGAGAACAAAAAGAAACAAAAGAACAATGTTTTTTATTTCAGTTTTATCCGTCCATTCTAAAAACATGCTATTAGTTATTTATGTTCTCGTTGTTGGTCACAGAAACTCCTTGCTGGATTTTTGAGGCGAGCTTTTCTCCTATTTGGCAAAAGTAAGTATTATAATTATTGGCAATATCTTTAAGGTCAGTTATTTCATTTCCTTCTTCTGCAATAATTTTAGTAATTTTTTTATCATCTTTTTTATAGTTGTTTGTAAATTCTTTAACTGCACCCCAAAGAGTTTTTGAACAATTTATATTTTTTGCAATTTTAGTTTTAAAATAATTATGTTTTGTTTTTTTTATAAAGGCGTTTAATTCATTTCTGTAACTAATATATATATTTTTCGGTTTTCATTAAGGGGATATCTAACATGAGCTTGAAATAATGTATCCCTTTGTTTGATAGAAATTACTAGTCCTTTGAATATCCACGGCTTCTTTTTTTTAAGCCTTTGTACTAAATAATATCTGTTGATAATTGTAATAATCGTTCATACTTTTCAAAAAATATATGTGAAGCTTCTTCCGAGTCATTGCATTTATATATATCATCCCAGGTCTCATTTTTTATAAGTTGTAATATTTATTTGAATTAACTTTTTTGAATGATTCATTAATTTTTGGAATATGCTCAAAATTTATATTTTCGTTAATAATTTGTGCTGTAATTGTATAATGATCAGTAATATTTGTTTTAATGATTGCTTGAATTAAATCTACGGTGACTCCTCGTCACCAGTTTCAGATAATAAATTTAGATATTCCTCCGTATAGTCAACATTTTTGCAATTGATGTCAATATTAATATCTCCCACAATAATCGTATTATCATAAATATTAAAATTATAATTATGTAAGATATCAGCTAAATTGTTTACAAAATCGTACACACGTGTAGAAGGCCTATAGACTGTAAATATTTTTATTTTATAGTTTTTAAATAATATATCTATGTCAATTGCATTAACTGATCCGATTTTTATAAACTTATAATCAGATATCAGCCCACTTTTTATGTATATTAATATACCATCATTCTGATTGAAACTATTAGTGTTGTGTATGATTTCATATCCTTCAATTTTATATAAGTTTGTTTCTGTTATATTCCAGGTCTCCGTTAGGATTATACAACTAAAAAAATTATGTAACTGTGATATATACACTAGAAACTCATCAAAGTTTTTTTGGATGCTTCTAATATTGTTATGGCATTAAAAGGAGTTTTGTGCGTTAGATATATGAAAAATGTTATTGAATTGTTCCATATCATTGACCTCATTTGTCTTAATAGATTCATTCTCATAATCTCTAATAAATTGATCCATTTCGAGATAAGTGTATTTTTTATAATTATATATTAAGTTAAATGTATGTGTGTATATATTAACATAGAATACCGGGCTTTAGCGATGAATTTTATTACGATATTTTTTGTTCAGATACACGTGGTCTATCCACCTGTATTTTGTATTTTTTCCTACCCTGACTTAATTTCAAAATTTTGAAAAAATTGATAAAAATGTTTTTTTTTTCACTTTTTTTATGTTCTGCATCCAAGCGAAATGTAAACTTTTCAGGATATTATTCTATACACTTTCACGAACTCATTAAAAAACAACTAATCAGTTTGCAAATTTTTGTGGGTTTTACTATAAAATGTTCTCTGTCGTCTGGGCTAGTATACATATAATTAATTCCACATTCAGTGGAAGTATAGTAAGTAACGCAAAAATTTTTTTTATTGTTTAAATGGGTTTAGAATGTCATAAACGTTGAGATTTTAAATTTGAGCAAAAAAAATTCTGTCTGTCGGTCTGTCCGTAACTTCTTTTTGGTGCGCACGATTACTCTGAAACCGTTTAAGATACTGACTTGAAATTTGGTATATGTATGTATTTTAACGGGATCTGGAAATAGTTTATATTTTGATCTTATTTTTTTAATATCGTTGATTATACCGTTAATACCGTTGGACAATAGGTTAATATACTTAGTGAGAGTAAAGCCTTGATACCGAAAAGTACTTTATTATTTATTTAATTTGATTATATGTAGTAGTTTTGAAGTTATTATACGCATTAGAAAATTGTAATAGTTTGAATAGTCACCCCTTGACATTGCTGTAAATATTATTAAATATTATGATCGTGCTTCAATTATTTTTTTTTATTCTAATTTTATTCCTATTTTAAAATGTGTGTTTTATTATTTTATAATCATTAAATTCATTTAGATTTTATGATAGCAGTGGAATAGGTCGGAGTGAACGGTTGTTCAATGGTTGTTAAATTTGATAAAGCTCAGGTGAATTTTAGCCCAATAAATTCTGCGTAAAATGATGTGTCATAACGAAAGAACAAAGCTGAAATAGAATTAATATTTGAAATTAACTAATACAGAGTATTTGGTGGAAATCGGTGTGGTGCATATAGAAACGAGCTTAAAAAAACGAGAATATAAACAAACGACCTGGGACCAGGGCGCAATAAATAACAGGAATAAGAGATAAGTACCTTTTCGTTTTTTAAGTTCTTATTTATGTCTTAATAGCGGAATTTTTAAAAGATCTGGCCCTTTCCGGAACAAGTCCGCTAAAATATCCCATCGTGTGTGTTGCAAGCAGAGTTGAGGATCAGGTGTGTCTTCGGGGCCGTAGGAACAAGCGATGTACTTGATCCGACGGATCTGGTCCACTGTTTACAAACTACTGGCGGATCTAATCCGTTGCGCTAGCTACCGTTAATTGTAAGATTTCCCGCTCCCGCGTACACGTACATGTGCTTGCAAGTTAGGTTATTAGTTAGGGCATTAAAAATGGTAAAAAAGAATATGGAGTGGACAAAAGATGTTCTTGGTGAATTTCTTTCTCGTTTCTTTTTACGAAACGTATTTACGTAATAATCAGCAACAATTATACCAGCTGCTGCAATTGCAATTGTTCTTCTGCTCATTACTTTTTATTAAAACTCGGTAGCGTTCACAAGTGCTTACACTGTTCACTCTAAAACACCGCAGATCTTTTAAGCATGTTCAAAGGATCAGCAGATCTAACATCCGTTTCCTTCAAAAAGTGACGGATTTCTGCACCACACTCGGGAAGATCTGTTCCGCAATCGGGCCTAATCCGCCAATATTACAGATTACTCATTCCTTCGTTAGTGGGCCCAGTAAAGGATCATGCCCTATGGACCATGTCCTTCGCGGATCCAGGGATCTGATTCATTGGATCTGATCCTCCAAAAATTCCGCTCGTGTATGCCTACCTAATGACGTACAAGTGTCTGCAGTGTTTAGGTCCTTGAAAAGTCGACATCTGCCGGCAAATTTATGGAGACCAATAAATTGTTGAAATATAGTCATAATATCCCTATGTAAACATCATAAAAATATCCATATGAATTTAATTTAAATTACACCCGAAATAATCAATAACGTATTGTTCGTAAAGTATGGTTATATACATTTCTTATGTTAAGCCTCAAATAATTCTTTTTTGGTCATAATTATTAAAAATACTCAAACGAATATAATTGAAATTAAACCTGTAATAATCAAAGGCATTACTCTTAAAGTATGGTCATAACTGTTTCTTAAAAATTCCCAAGTGAGACTTTTCATAATTATTAAAAGTATTCAAACCAATTTAATTTAAATTGAATCTGAAATAATCAGTGAGGCATTGTTGATATACTGCAAAATGGAATTCTCACAGCACTTCAACGGAGGTATGCATGGTGCGGGCCTTTTTCGGAAAAATGGTATTTTCTAAGAAAACACACACATACGTCGATGATCTCCTAATCACCGCAGGAAACATCTGGACTGAAAACAAACTTCAAGAAAAGCCTAACAATAGAGCGAAACCCGTCAACAAAAGAGAGTTGGACCAGCGGAGAGGAACACAAAATACAGAACACAGAAGAAAGAAGTTTTTGAGAAAAGCAGAAAGGGATATCGTCCAACTACTCACAAAAACAACAGTGATGGTTTCATCCTCCACTCCACAAATCCGACAAATAGATCATCTCTCAACCTCATTGTATGTAAGTGTTTGTGCAGAGCAGTGTCCTGTTATTAGGCCCACCATACGTCTCATTTTTTCTATATCGAGCTCAAGCAACCACTTTTCGGTAGAGGCAGCCGAGGGCCCCTTTATGTGGAGCCTCGACTGCCTCATTCCAGGGGCCTGAGCCCAATATTTGTTAAACTGTGCCGCAGCCCAGTCTCGCAGTTCTGAGTAAATCAGACTCCTTGGCAGACCGAAGGCTGGCTCAGGGCTAGGGAAGGGAGTTTTCGCTCCTTCTCCCGCCAGACGATCTGCTTCTTCGTTGCCTTCCATATCACTGTGTCAGGGCACCCATATGAGTTTAACCGAGTTGCGTTCACAGAGCTCGGTCAAAATATTTAGACAGTTAAGCACCAGCTTAGAGGTTACCTTGTTTGATGCAAGGGACTTCAGAGCCGCCTGACTGTCGCTGCATATGTAAATATGTTTGTCTACGAAACCTCTGCTGAGATTTTCGCTTGCGCACCGTAGTATGGCATACACTTCTGCTTGGAACACACTAGGGTACCTACCAAGTGGCACTGATATACAAGCCCTTGGTTTGCATCCGTGTATGCCCACGCCTGTTCCCTCCTGAGTCTTGGATACGTCTGTATGCGTCTTGTATATGCGTGTATGCGTCTTGTCACGTTCCCAGGCGTCTCGACTGGGAAACACGACGGTATATGGAATTGCGAAACAGTAGACGGGGAGACACCAGTTATCACCCTGATTGAGCGATAACCTGGTCCCTTACCTGTACAGCCAGAGCCTTTGTGTGCCTTTATGTCCCACATTCCAATTTTGCACAGTTTGTTTGCTGCTTTTCTAGCTTCAAGCTCCACCTCGACGTGCAGGGGAGTGAGTCCAAGAATGGCCTCCATCGCAATCGTTGGAGTGGTCCTGATTGCTCCTGTTCCTTTTTGCTCTAACACGTCACAATTCACGTAAGTGTTTCGCAACTGAGATTTAGTACACAGTCAGTATCATCCATTGTTCACATAACAATGGATGATACTGACTGTGTACTAAATCTCAGTTGCGAAACACTTACGTGAATTGTGACGTGTTAGAGCAAAAAGGAACATGAGCAATCAGGACCACTCCAACGATTGCGATGGAGGCCATTCTTGGACTCACTCCCCTGCACGTTGAAGTGGAGCTTGAAGCTAAAAAGCAGCAAACAAACTGTTCAAAATTGGAATGTGGGACATAAAGGCACACAAAGGCTGGCTAGGTATTTGCAGTCGGCAACTTCTAACTGCCATTTTCATTTGTTCGTAATATTTTCGTTAAACATAAACGTTTAAAGTAAAATTGAAATATCACCTGATGTGTAGTTTTTTCAAATGCGGGAGATTGTGATTATTACAGTTTCGATATTTTGTACATCTTCGTATTTTTATATGCCTTATAAAAACCTTAATGCTCTAAATTTATAATAAAACTTAGTTTATATAAAACAACACAGTTTGCACGCCACTGACGATGACCTTCTATGACAGATATGGTGCAATTTCAAAAAGGAGTAATGACCGTAATATTTTACTTATGTTTCAAAATTGAAATAAAAATTTCAAGACCTACAGAAGTTATCGTCTTTAATAAATAACAGCAATCGGCAACCCCCGATTGCAACTTTCATTCGATTATTAAAAATATCTTAATAACATTTTAAAGTAAAATTGATATATCATCTAACCTATATTAAGCCCCTCTATTCTATAATTGAGTTCAGAGTGTTATGTTATGTTTCTCTACAAACATTTTTTTTCTAAGATAATATTTAAAAATGTTTGTCAAGTCATAATACAACTATTTGATTAAATCAATGAGTAGAATAATTATTATTTTACCTATGCTGTTCATTTTCAGTTTTGTATATAAGCAATATACAATAATATACATAATATACCAAGTGCCCAGCGGGATGACACTGGATCGCGCTCGATCGTGTTGAAGGCCACTTTACCACCGGTTGTGATTTTTTTTAGCAGTCTAACAAAGTATAAAATATCAAAGCGATAACTTGGTACATTAGACACATTTGGATGATTGTGTAGTTCAAGATAGTAAGAATTAATCTCTTATAAACAGCAACCACATGCTTAGAGGAATATACCGCGCAAGAGAGACAACCGACACTTGCAACATAGAGCGCCGCCATTTTGATGCTTCCGGTCGCAGATTTAGCATTACGCACGAGCCCATAATGTAATTTCCTTATACTACACGTGCTTAATTTAAATTGTTATGAAATCTGTCCACACAACGTGCATCAATCCTTTAATATACAACATTATTTATATCGTTATTTATATTAATGTTATTTATATCAGCGATATATATTCCGCCATTCCAGAGACAAACTCACTAGTAAATTATGCAGATGACTATTCAATTCTCATCCCCATTAATAAGAGTGACAGTGTGAATGATAAATGTTTAGAAGTTATAAGACATATTCATCTTTACCTCATTGAAAATCAATTAGTGCTCAATTTTGAAAAATCTATGTGCATACTGTTTAATGCATCCACACTGTCTTTCCTTAAAGTGAATCCAATTGTAAAAAATAACAACGAAATTCAATTTGCTGAGAGCACTAAATTATTGGGACTATATCTAGTCGGAAATCTAAAGTATAATATGCACATTCAATCCTTATGCACAATTCTCAGCAAATCATGCTATGCCATAAGAGTTTTAGCTAAATCTCTTAATTACATTGCCCTTAAAACAGCTTATTATGGTTTAGTATACTCACGCATTAAATATGCTATTTTATTATGGGGCGGCAGTTCGGGTGTGTCGAAAGTTTTTATATGGCAAAAGAAAATTTTAAGGGTTATATTTAATTTAAAATCTACTGATAGCTGTAGAAATTTATTCAAAACAAATGGGTATCTTACAGTGGCTGGGCTGTATATTTTTGAATGTATTATTTATCTTAGAAAAAAACAAAATCAATTCGTAGACAATAAATTTGGCTCAGTGGCGCAGTGCTTAAGGTGTTAAGCTTGCGACCACGGGGTCCCAGGTTCGAATCCTGGCTAGGGTATGGATGTGTAGTGGCGTTTTTCATGTGTTGCCGAGATGGTAGCAGTGAACTAGATTGCTGCTGTGTAAGAGACAACACAATCTAGTCGTTCTCCTCTCCTGAGTTCGAGTCTCAGCTGCGGCAGATGGCAATGTCGCAGGGAATGGGTGTTGTGATATTGTCTATGTGTGTGTGTCCGTCCTGGTTGAGTGGTAGAATAGCCTACGGCTAAACTCCGCCAGGACATTAATATAAAAGGCGATTAAAATAAATAAATAAAAAAATAAATAAAAAAAAACCATAACTTTAATACAAGACATAGAGACAATATTTTTAGATTTACAAAACATAGACTAACACTTACCGAAAAAAGTTTACACTATTCAGCAATAAAGTTTTATAATCACTTACCATTAGACACAAATGAAATTGAAACATTTAGGCAATTTAAAAATCAATTATTTAACTATATCTGTGTCATAGAGCCCTATACAATAGGTGAATATTTGAATTGCTCATTAAGCAACAATTGAGATTTCTTGTATCAATAATTGTTTAAATTTTAAATTTGTATGTCATAAATTTTACTATTTTACTGTTTGTGAAAGTATACAACTATTTTTATTACTAGCATGTATTTCATGTATTTTTTTTTAAGCTTGTAATTTGATGATACCATGTATATTCTGTATGTGTGTGTACGTATATGTGCGTATGTATATATGACATCTATACTTTGGTAAATAAAAAAGAACTAAGAAGAACATAATTCATAGGACAAAAAATGGGAATCAAAATATCTTTAGGCATGCGGGAATAAAGATTTATTAGATAAAGGCGGACCAAAACGAAATAAGCTTTGTAATACGATAAAATCAAATGTATTAAATGAATTATTACATTTGACAGGCAATGACTAACATGTTATATTGTAAATTTTGTATAATTTCCTGTCAATAAAATCATTTATTATTATTATTATTATTATATACTTAGGAACAAGAAAAAAGAGATGTAAATGTTTATATTAAAATAATGCATATAACCCTGGCACTATAAAGTGTTAAAATTTAAAATAAACAAAGTCTAATTGTGCAACTATCCTCATTCTTGAAAATGGGGATGCTTCAAATCACTTTTTAAAATCAAAAGGGCCTTCGCGACTCTATAACTTAGCATCTGATCTACAAGATTAACCTGAAATAATAATAATTATTTAGAAATGGCAATATAATAATAGAACTAAGTTACTCACCTCTTTTGCCTGTTTTCTTCACACCTTATATTTTTCCCAAGCTGGCTGGTCCAACAAAGTCATATTCTCCTGAACTTCATGTAGTTTTGATGAAAAATATTTGTATGATAAACTGCGACATATTTTAAAGGTTAAAATTTAAATTCACTTTTTATTCACATTATAATCAGTTTTTATTATAAAAAAATTCCTGTGTCTGCCTAAATTTTATAATGAAACTAGCTGACCCAGCAAACGTTATTTTGCCATATATAAATTATAAATTTTTGTCCAAAAAATAAAAAGAAAATTTCTGCATAGGGCCACCCTTATCACCTAGGGATATAAAAAATAGCCTACGACCTATTTTCAGACCTACCAAATATACACCAAAAATTTCATAAAAATGGGTCAAGCCGTTTCGGAGGAGTTCGATAACAAACACTGTGACACGACATTTTTATGTATTAGAAGATTAATATTTACGCATAACAATAACGCTTCAACTAGAGTCGCTCTCTTTTTCTACTGCCACTTGAATCATCAGTAATGGTTCCATTATTACCGCACTATGAACTGTTGGGGACAGCAGAGGTGAAGATTCTGACACCGATTCATCTAACAAAACCACAAGTTTCAGATTTCTTCTGCGTGAAGTAGTTAGAAAACGTGTATTAGGCATATCGGTTTTTGTGATCCTGATGATGATGCAGCACAAGGATTGCATTATTTGTTCTAAGATGCGTTTGTGTGCTACCATTTAGAAATCCTCAGGTTTAAAATATGGACTGAACAGACTTTGGTACTTCTCTATGACTAATATTTTCATCTTGTTTGCCAAGTGTATGTAATGATCCACGAAAAGTTTTCTCATAAGTTGGAAATTTATAATAAATATTGTAATTTAAACACTTTAAAATAAGAAAAAGAACAATAGGTATAATGAGACTTACCAATGAAAATTAATTTTTGATTAAAAACGAGTTGAAAAACACCTTTATATAGTGTTTAACAAACCAAACCATTTTACATATTTTAGACTTTCACATATTTTATTTTTATTATTATAACATTATTACGATCTCAAAACCCCATATAATTAAAATGGTCCCAGGTATTACAAATCCTTTTAGTGAGAGATAGAGAGAGCAATAAAAGAAAAAATAAAAGAATTTCAGTTTATTCCTTGTACAATTTTTAGCAACATACAAGAAAATTTATCAAACAATTTAGTAAAAAATTGATATAACGGCCTTACAATAGTATCTAACAATCGTTACTCTGAAGCTAGGGGGAAAATAGTTTAATTTTTAATTATATCAGAGAACAAAAATGTTTATGATTACATACAAAATATTAGTACAACTTAACTTTTAAAACACCCGAAATCCAGCAGCAGTTGATCACAAGGGGGCTCCGATTACTGGTAGGTTAAGACCATTGCCTGGAATCTCCTGCGTTGAATGCAATATAAAACTTCCAAATAATCTCTAGCTCTCCAAATTTACAGAACACCAAAATTACCAAAATTACCAAAATTACAGATCCTGGTCGTAGGTAACTCTCCGTTACAGGTATGCTGTATCGCAAGGTATTATTTCATAATTTTAAACTCGTAACCAATAGTCCTTCATATGATCCAAGTCCCAAAATATTTCCAAAATTACACAAAATGACCCAAAGAGGTATATGATAACGGCTGATGGTTGTTCTACTCCGTATCCCAAAAAACGTCCAGAAAATTCTGGACGTAACTTGCCAAACAAAATCCGATTTAAATATCGAAACCCAATTAAATACACCAAAATTTAATTGAAAATTGGGTTGAAAATTAGTCTAGATCCGTTAATCTATAACGATTAGCCACGTGTGCCGTTTGACTAATTAACACTTAGCAAGGTTTTAATCTCAATTCTTGATTGAAAAAGGTAGGAGTATTACTACTTGCCTGGCATTTATAGAATTTGCCTTTCACAAAAAATAATTACGGAAGAACGACCATCATTTCTTTTTTCTTGACAGTTCCCCTTGAAACTTCACCGTTGCCAACTCTAGATTTTAAAAACCAAATGTATATTATGGACTTTTGATCATATTTCACCATATATATAATAATTATTAACAATCATTACGCATAAATATCGGTCCCCAACATAATTATACTTGTCATATTGTAAAATGAAATTAAGCAAAAATTAAATAATTAGAATTTGTTGTAGTCTTCACCATCTATTGGTGAATAGCATAACCAGACGGCCTGGTGAAATACTCGAACTATTTGAATTGTATTGAGTTACAGAATTCTCATTTTTGCGTCGTGACAACATTCATAATAAACAAAATATAAACATACATGATAACTGTCAATAATATACCCCACCACTATTATAAATGACATTGAGGCATCAAAATGGCGTCGTGCTCTATCTCCTTTTATTACAAGCGCAGTACCGATGTGCAGTCAACTATTCGCAGTATATTCCTTTAGGTATGTGGCGGTAACACTGAAATAATCTTAAATATAGGCTGTGGTAGAACGTAGTAAGCGACGGTGCTGCTTCAGGTACATTTATCTGCTATTTCCTTTTTTTTTAAATACCGCTCATTTTTTTGCTCTACTGCCCACTCGTATTGCTTGGACTATATTTGATTTATTAAAACTGAACTGAAATATCGAATAAAAAATGGCTACATGTATGGTTAGGCCGAAAATCATATCTTCTCGAGTGGTATTTGTATTTTGTTACCTATTTATTTACCAATATTAATTCAATCACTAAATATAAATGTAAATTTTTTTCCTTAATAGCATAGCAATAAATAAGGACAATTCGTCACTGTAAAGACGAAGGAAGTGTAGTATCTCAGAATAATAAATTTTTAAGTAATGGCATTTACAGGTATTTTTATTGTATTTATTTATTTTTATTACATGGTTTGATATTAGTTACGTCGATCTCTTTTCTACTGTATACACGCACAGAGAGTTGCTTGCGCCTCTATGCCTTACGATAGTGAAGATAGTAAAGGGTGTGCGTAAGAGGCCTATATCAAAATATGTATTTTGATATATTACTCTTTGTCTTTATGGTGACAATGTATACTAGATTTAAATTGATTAATATATTTGTGAAAGTCAGAACCTCATAAACAATCAAAAAGATTTATATATAGTTTTCTCTGAAAACCCATTTTCCTAAATTTCCAGCTTCAATTGTTCCCTCTAGACGGTCCTGTCAGTCTGCGTGCATTTAATCTGTATAGTTGAACTTAATAACTACTTCTTTTAATTCCTAATCTCTGGCTAGCTATTACACAAATTGTTTATTTTTCAAGAAATTGAAGCGGTTGTTTTCTTATGGGAGCCAAATATCATTCATCTCATTAGTAGTCTAATTTCACACAAAAATAATAAAAATTCCTTTTCATTGAACCAATAATTGTTTATTTTAAAATTTGTTATAACACATGCAATATATAAATCGTGTACCATTACCAATACTTACAGCACGCAAATTGTAGATAATTGGACATCCTCGTGAATAATAATAATGGTGTATTAGTGACAATTATTTTTGACGTCTTTTTCACAATGTACGTAATAAACAGTATACTTTAAAGCAAAAATAAACATTATATTGGTAAGAAAGCTGTTCATCAACTTCTAGATATCAAGAACAAATTTTGTATTTGTTGATCGTTCCAGTAGTAGCTAAACCATTCTCATTCGTTCTTGGAAAAGAAAGCGAAACCGAAATAAGGTCTTTTTAAATGCAATTTAGGAGCTATAGCTTAGACTACTATCGTTCTATTAGTACATGATTCATTTTTACCCTCTTTTTTTTTGAGAATAAAAACCAGTGTTTAAAGACACGACGAAATAAGGCATGTTTGAATGAAATTCAGGTGCCACAGCTGTAACACCTATGGTTCCTGAACCTTACCCATATGGGCCATACTGCAATTCATGGGTTATTTATTAGGTACACCAATGGTAGTCTGATTGGTAAACAACATAAACAAAATAAGAAAAATTATACTTATTATTTTCTCCTTGATTTATATGAAAAAGAATTGTTAAGAAACTGTTTGTAATAATTGTTTATTAATAATAATATGCAGCAACAATATACTTTCTTTAAGACTTATGTTTATTCTATTATTCTATTAACATAACAAATCAATTTCTTGAAAAAAACTAGTTTTGCAGATTGAATTAAGTCGGCGCTAATGTGTTTATCGTGAGTTTTGTTAAATAACACACCCCCACAAAAAATGGTGTGTCCGACAGACTAGACCAGTATATCCATATGTATTTGGACCCTCTGAAACCGAATCCAAAGTCAGAATTATCAGATTGGCTCGTTTTTCACCCCTAACCCCAAACCCCCCCCCCACAAAAAAATGGTTTGTCCGACGAACCAGACAGCAATAAATAAGTCTTCTTATATATTTGGGCCTGCTGAAACCGAATCCGAAGTCATAATTGTCAGATTAGCTCGTTTTTCACCCCCAACTCAAAAACACACTATACCAGTCTATCCTTATGTATTTTGACCTGCTGAATCCGGATTCGAAGTTAGAATTGACAGATTAGCTCGTTTAAAATTTAATCGCTGGTGTTGGTGCCGATAGTGCGTTAGTTTGTTTACGGTTCGAAATTCATGTTAAATCGGTAGTAAAAGTGATTTTTAATTTGGTTAAAAGTATAGTTATTATACTTTTATTATTACTGACTGAGGTGCTCGCAATTTATTTATGAGAAACTGTTTAATAATTGTGATATTTGTGTTTCTAAATAGCATTATTGACTATCACTGCGATAACATAAGGGTCAATATCTCCTGCTCCACCAACAGCGAGAAGAATTCTCTAGCGCCAAAGGCCAACTGTACGTATGGATGACGTATGCGGTAAGTGCAAAAAGAAGGCTAAGGATTCGATAATTAAATGCTCTGGAAATTGTAAAGCTGTTTTTCACCTAAAATGCGTAGAGATATCAGTAGCTGATTATCAAATCATACAAAAATTGAAAGGAACTAAGTGGTTCTGTGACTGCTGTTTAAGTAAACTAGAAGATGTTTGGGGATGGAAATCAGATATAACAGGATTGCAGAGCCAATTATTATCCGACATGGCTGATGTGAAAAAAATAAGGAACGAGAATATTTCAATGAATAAAAGCTATGCCAAAGTTGCAAGTGAAGTTGTTGTAATCAAACCTAAGAATGCAAACCAAGAAAGTAATAAGACTTTGGAAGCTGTAAAAAAATATGTCAGTCCGGCTGCTTTGGAGATATGTATAAAAGAAGTACGTACTGCGAAAGATGAAGGTGTAGTAATTAAGTGCAATAGTAAAGATGAAATAAATAAAATCATTAATGTGGCAGAAAAGAAGTTGGGTAAAAATTATAAAGTTAACGCTCCTGACCTAAGGAATCCAAGCATTAAAATACTCGACATTGACAGGGAATTTACCAATGAAGATCTAATCGAATCTTTGAAAAAGCAAAATTTATTCTTAAATCATGAATCTGTTGTGCTAAATATCAAAATTATTAAAAAAATGAAGACCAAATGGATGGCCATACTGGAATGTGACCCAGTATCATTTAATAAGATAATGAAAGAAAATGCTTTATTCCTTGATTGGTCCCGTTGTCGTGTATATGAATATGTGAGTGTATTTCGTTGTTTCAAATGTGGTGGTTTCGGCCACAAAGCAGATCAGTGTAGCAGCAGTGAATCCAGATGTCTTCGGTGTGCAAAGCCTGTAAGTGAACATATAAATGGTAAAGAGTGTGACTATGAGATTCGTAAATGTGTAAACTGTATAAAAGCAAGCAATGTCTTAAAAACAAATTTCAATGTAAATCACCCTATGTTTGATATGACGTGTCCTGTACTGTTGAAAAAAATTGATCTTCAGAGACAAAAAATTAGATATACTACCGACAGCGATTAGCAATTATTATCTGCAAAGAAGTATAGTTTTCGTAGGTTACTAATATATCACCAAAACCTACAGTGTGTTAAGAATAAAATCAAGCAATTAGAAATTGAATTTAATATGAATAACATAGACGTAGCCTGTTTATCTGAAACTTGGCTCCACAGTTGTGAATTAGAAGCAATTGGCATTAACGGATATACTTGTAAATCAGCATTTTGTAGAAATACTTATAAAAATGGGGGTGTGTCAATTTTTTGTAAGTCGCAGCACAATATAATCACAACAGAATTAACTAATGTTGCCAGTAGATCCATCGAAAAAGATATAGAAATGGCTGGTATCGAAATGCAAATAAACGACAGAAAAATTAAAATAGTTAACATATATAGATCACCTTCTGGTGACAGCAACGTATTTTTTGATACTTTAGAACAACTGCTTCACGACTTGTCTTATGACAAATCGTTGATTGTACTGTGTGGTGATTTAAATATTGACTACCTATCAAACAGTGCCTCAAAACTTTATTTATGTGATCTTCTCAGCATGTATAATGTCATAAATCATATTAAAGAGCCAACTAGATTAACTGCTAATTCATCAACTTCTATTGACTATATGTGTAGTAATTTATCAAATAATATTAATGAATTGAATTGTAAAGTTTTACCAAACGGCTTATCAGATCATACAGCCCAACTTTTGTCTCTAGATGTACCAAATACCACACAAACCGCAAGACCTATAAAATGCAGGTTATATACAAAAAAATAACTTTAATTTATTTGAGCAGTATGTAAGTAGGGAAAATTGGCTTAATGTGTACAGTGCAAAAAATATTAATGACGGTTTTGAATCATTTATTGGTAACTTGGTACATTATCTGGATATATGTTTTCCCCTTGTCGATGTAAAAACTGACAATAATAAAAAAAACTGGGTAACTTCTGGCATTAAAGTATCTGCGCAAAAATTGAAATTTCTTCATAAAATTATGATTTCAACCAAACGAATGGAAGATAGGAATAGTTATCAGTCTTACAAAAAAGTTTACAAAAAAGTTATAAAGGCCGCCAAACGATTATATAATGACAATCTTTACAATAAAGCCTCAAATAAATCCAAGGCTGCTTGGTCAATTATCAACACTGATCTGGGAAAAAACAAAAGTAAGTCTAGTAATCTAAGGGAAATTAAAATCAATAATAAATTAATTAAAGAACCACAGGAAATAGTTAATGGGGTGAATGAGCATTTTACAAACCTGCCTTCAAAACTAATGGGAAAATTTAATAATGTAGATGATAATATTAATATAAATAAAGTGTACCCCACAATGTATGTTGAACCGGTAACAGAAACGGAAATATTTAATATCATCGTTGATTTAAAAAAGTCACACTCTTCCGGCATGGACAATATCAGCAGTAATGTATTAAAATCTATTATTCACTATGTAATTCAGCCATTGACATTTTTGATAAACTGGTCTATTTCGGTAGGTGTATTTCCAGAAGTACTAAAGGTAGCAAAAATTATACCGTTATATAAAAAAGGTGATCCAACTTCTATTGACAATTATAGGCCCATTTCACTTCTGTCTACATTTTCAAAAATATTAGAAACGGCAATTTACAACAGAATGCTGAAATTTTGTTCAAAATATAAAATTATTTGCGATGAGCAGCATGGATTTCGTAAGGGGAGGTCGCCTCAGTCAGCAATTCTCACTTACCTCAATGAACTTCACGAACATTTGAACACTAATAAGAAATGTATAGGTGTCTTTATGGACTTAAGTAAAGCGTTTGATTTGGTTAATCACGCTTTGCTTATGAGAAAACTGTAAAAATATGGTTTTAGGGGTAAACTGGGAGACTGGCTTGGGTCGTACCTGTCCAATCGCAATCAGTTTGTAGAGATAGAGGGTATTAGGTCAAGTGTATTGACTATTTCCTGTGGAGTTCCACAAGGCTCAGTTTTGGGGCCGTTCTTGTTTTTACTTTTTATAAATGACTTACCTGCCATTGTCAACGATAGTTTATTAGTTATGTTTGCCGACGATACTTCGCTTTTAACTATGGATGATAATGTGGAAAATCTCGTAGAAATTACCCAGACCAAAATAAACGAATTTGTTGGAAAGTTCAGTGGTGATAAGTTGCTGCTAAATGAGGATAAAACCGTTTTCATACATTTCACGCCGAGATTGTTGCAGTATAACAAAAGTCATTTACTCAAAATAAATGGTAAATCTTTGAAACAGGTAAAGACTACAAAATCCTTGGGTGTTTATTTGGACAATTCTCTTAATTGGGAATGTCATATAGAAGTTCTATGTAAAAAATTATCTTCTGTATGCTTCGCTCTATACAGATTAAGAAATATTACTAACAGAGAGATTTTGCTATCTTATTACTTTTCACAGTTTTACTCCAGAGTAGTTTATGGTATAGAGTTTTGGGGTACTTCAAGTCACTTCGAACGAGTTTTTAAAATTCAGAAAAAGGCAATAAGGAATATTATAGGAGTTAATAGGAGAACGTCATGCAGGATGTACTTCAAAGAGTTGAAAATCTTATCACTTCCCTGTGTATACATTTTGATGATTGTTACCATTACAAAATCAAATATTGAACAGTTGTTACGAAACAATTATAATCACGGGTATGACACACGAGGGCAATCTAATTTATTGACTCCTATGCATTCTTTATCCCTTTATGAGAAAAGCCCGAAATACATGAGTATAAAACTCTTTAATAAATTGCCTAATCATTTAAAGCAAATGAAAAATATCGTTAAATTTAAAAAAGAAGTGAAACAACTACTTCTAGATAACGTATTTTACAGCACTGAGGAATTCTTAAACTTTGATTTTTGAATACACATGTTTTGATTTACTATTTATTTTGTTAAATTTTAATTTATATCTAAGGTTTTATTTATGTGTCTCTAGTTTATCTAGTATATATTTTGTATATGTCTATGTATTCTTAAATCATGTATGTTTTACAATTGACGAGTCCGATATCATTTTTTGTATTGGTCTAATGGACAATAAAGAATTATTATTATTATTATTATTATTATTATTATTTTTACCCCGAAAAATATACCCCCTAAAAAAATGGTCTGTCCCGCAGACCATACCAGTGTATCCTTATATATTTGGACCCGCTGAAACCGAATCCGAAGTTAGAATTGTCAGATTGGCTCCTTTTCACTCCTAACCCCACAAAAACACCTCCCCTCCACAAAATGGTCTGCCCGTCGGACCATACCAGCGTATCCTTATGTATTTGGTAAGGATACACTGATATAGTCCGCCGGACAGACCACTTTTTTTTTGTGTTGGGGGTGATTTTTTGGGTTTGGGGTGAAAACGAGCCAATTTTACAATTCTGACTTCGGATTCGGTTTCAGCGAATTTAAATACATAAGGATACACTAGCATGGTCCGCCGGACAGATCATTTTTTGGAGGAGTGTGTTTTTCGGGGTTGGGTGTGAAAAACGAGCCAATCTGCCAATTCTAACGTCGAATCCGGATTCAGCAGGTCAAAATACATAAGGTTATACTGGTATAGTCCGCTGGACAGACCACTTTCTTTTCGTTTTGGGGGTGTTTTTTGGGGTTAGGGGTGAAAAACGAGCCACTCTGACAATTCTGATTCGGTTTCAGCGGGTCAAAATACATACGAATACACTGGTCTGGTCCGTCGGACAGACCACTTTTTTTTTGTGGGTTTGTGTAATTGCTTATAACAATTAAACTACACTAACCTACACTAGAGGGTTGAGAATAATGAATTTCAGTAGCACTCTATTCTGATAACAGATAAAGAGACTAATTTTACACCGTTCTACAGTGGCCCGAAAATAAGATAAGAATAAAAAAATAATAATAAAAAAAATACTGGTACACCGGTGAGGGTGAAAATTTAGTGGCAGGTACCCAAAGGATGCAATTTTAGATATATTTTTTTCTACTGAATAGCCGTAAAACAGGCCAATCAATGGCTAGGAAAGAGTTTTAGAAAAAAAAAATCACAGAAGTCGCCACCAAGTAAACTTCTGACACATTGGAAATTAACTTAGTTATCATGAAGAAAATAAAACACCACATTACTGCTACATAAATTGATTTATTCAACACATACGTAGATAGGAACAATTGAACGTCGATGATCAGATCTATCAAACCTTCTGGCAGTTTGATTGCAATTTTACAAGAAATTTAAATATGTAGAAATTAACAGGGGGTGTCATTAAACAAACACAACTTTCTATTACTACTTGATGCATGATATATTACCAATTATTTTTAAATTGTAGTTCTTTTGATGCCGAATCATGCTATATATTTGTTTTTTCGATTAAGTTATTAAGTTAATATTGACCTTTATTGAACTTTGTCACATTGTCGACTCACCCTGTATGTAAATATACTATTAGGTCCCTTCCTCTGCCTTTCGTCGCGTTTAACTTACCGTGCAGTGCATACATCAATCACTTAAAACATATCACAAAATCAAAACGAGTAGAAGTTGCAGTCGGGTGTGGCCGCCTACGAATACCTACTTGATTCATATTTTACACGAACACGACACAAACCACTTTTAAAAGATGCCACTAAGATTAACTACACAGTCAACATATTTTTTTATTTTCATTGTTGAAATAGTTATTTGCAGTTGGCAACGCCTGACTGCAGCAACTTTGTTTCGTAATAAGTTTTATAAATTCTAAAGTGAAATTGATCTATCGTGAACTTTGTTCAAACTTCAGAGACACACTCTGTATTATTTTTCGTATTTCTTGCTTAATTAAAAACCTTGGTAACATTTTGCTCTAAAATTCTAAAAAATTTATATTATTTATATACAGCAAAACAGTTTACACTTCTCTGGCGATCACTCTGTATGACGAATATGGCTCTAGTTCAATAAAGGTATTCTACCATGCTATACTACATATAAGTATATATAGTATTGTCAGGAGTCACTGTGCTTGATAGGTATTAAGCAATGCCCGGTTACAATTCAGTTCGTATTGTAATAGTCTTGTTAAAAATACCTTAATAACATGTTCAGATAAAATTGATGAATCATTTATCTACAACTTTGTATTTTATACCTTTGGATCATTTTGATCTAAAATTTTAACACATAATTTATATAAAATATGATAGTTTCCACACCTCTCACGATCACCCTGTTTGACGAATACGATCCAATTTCACGAGGAGGTCTTCTACCATGCTATTTAATATATGAAAAAATTTTGAGATGCAAATTTATGTTCAACAGATGTTATCGTGTTTAATAGATATTCGCAGTCGACAACACCTGACTTTACCTTTTATTCATTTTATAATAGTCTTCTTATCCATTTTAAATAAAAAATATATGTCACAAGTCATCGTCTCTATAAGATATTCGGCAACATCCGACTGCAAATTCCTTTCGTTTCGCAATAGTCTTATTAAAAATATCTCAATAACATTTTAAGATAAAATTGATATGCCATCAACCTACGTAAAGTTTGCTCAAACCTGAAAGACGTACTGTATATTACAGTTTAGATATCTTGTACAATTTTGTATATTTTATGTTTTTAATAAAAGCTTTTTTTAAATTTTAATCTAAAATCATTTACAAACCATAATTTATAAAAAAAAAAACATGATATACGCCTCTGACGATTACACTCTATGGCTAATATTATACAATTTCAATATAGTCGGGATCTTTGAACTGACATGACGTCATCATTATATTTTGCCTGAACTAATTTGTTGAAGGATGGCAATGATTTCGTACCATAGGCGGAGCAAAGTGATTATTAATGTAATAATTGATAATAATATTAATAATAATAAACTGGACTAGACTAGATATTAAAAAAAAGATTGGTATTGGCAATAGGCTCAATTCGAACAAGAAACCATATTTCTAGCGTATGAACTCAGATGCAATGAATTAATTGCGTTACGAAGAACTAACAATACGCTGAAGAGTGAATCACGTTACCATTACCATTACTCTCAAATATACCATTACCATTGCTCGTTACCATTGCAAATCTAATGCGCAGGACGAGCGTGCATAGGACGTAGACTGTGAAAAACATACATTATTTGTATCCATTCCAGGAAATTAGATTGTAAGAAGTGTGATGCCAATATACAAACGATAGTCTTTGATTGCTAGCTGCATTAGCCTTCGTCTTCCCGAGTGGGGTACAAATGTACCCAGAAACCTTTTTTTCTTGCATATTTTCACAAAAAGAGCATATTTTTTTGTGGCTATAATTTTATTTTGTGTCAATAAGGGCTTTGCAAATAACTACTGCTCGTCAAACAAGTCTTTTCTTTTAATTTTTTAGAAATAATAATTACTTCCACGTCCAGTGGAAGTATAGTAACGACAAAAAAATTTTTGAAAATTTTTATTGTCCAAATAGGCTTAAAATGTCATGAAACGTCGAGATTTTAAGTTTGAGCGAAAAAAATTTTCTGTCTGTCTGTCGGTCTGTCTGTCTGTCGGTCTGTCTGTCGGTCTGTCTGTCTGTAACTTTTTTTGTGCGCACGTTTACTCTGGAACCGTTTAAGATATTGACTTGAAATTTGGTACACATATGTACTTTAACGAGATCTAGAACTAGATTATATTTTCATCTTGTTCCGTCGAAGGGTTGGGGGGTATATCGGGGTAAATTTGGGGTAAATGGGTAAATCAAGCAGGTAAGAGTCCATGAAATTGGTATTTAGTATATACAAGAGAAGCTAAGGTCTCAAAAAAATTTTTGGCATTAGCCACCCCCATTACCACCCCCACCTCCTTATTAAAGGGGATGGAAAAAAAAAATGTGATTTAGTTTATGTACAGGAACCAGAAACCTCAAAATATTTTTTTACTTCATCCACCCCCCCACTACCACCCCCCTATCACCACCCCCACCCAACTACCGATGTGGGGTATCGTTTTATGGGTTTTTGGGATAGAGGATTTCAAATATTATATTATTAAAGTTCCATAAACAATTATTTTCACATACAAAGTTTTTTCGTTGGGAGTGACTTGGATAGAGAATCTGGATGTGGAAGTAGTGATTCCTTGGGCAGCGGTTTTTTTGAATAGTGTGGGGTACATTTTTACCCTACGTGGGAATCAGCGGCGGAATTTTTGAATAGCGTGCGGTATATTTGTACCCCACGCTGGGAATCTGTGGCTACTATATAACCATACAAGGGGTGCTGTAGATATCACTGATAAAATGGTAAAGCAGAATATGCAATCCATGGCCAATGGCAATTTTTGGCCAATTATTAGATATTGCGTCCCTAAACGCTTACATTTTATGAGGCATCAAGTATCCAAAAAAGCCTGAAACTATGGACTGCCGACGGTATTTTTTACTTCAGTTAGGAGAAGCTCTGGTAAAAGAAAATATTATATGGAGATATAATGAACGAGGACGCTTGAGCAACACACTAAAGCAATACATGGGGGATTTTGTTTCAGACTTGGTATCGGCCCCAGTTGAAACACCAAGAGAAGGGCTTGCAAGTGAATGTTGTTATTTATGTACACGAAATAAAGACCGCAAATCTAGGCAAATTTGCATGGAGTGTCAAAACTTCGTATATGCAGAACACCATATAAAGGAAGTAAAGTGTTATCGATGCAAAGAAGATTAAGTTAATTTTTTTTAATATTTTTTAATTGAAAAAAATTTTTTGGTAGCTGTACTCTGTTTATTTTATCTATCATTACTTTTTACTTTAGTATAGTTAAAAACATGTTTAATTTGCAGAAGTATCATTTTCATCATGGGGTACAAACAGAGCTGGAGTACTTCAAATAAAAGTAATTGAAAAAAGTATTTCAAATACTTTCAGTATTTGAAGTACTTTGCTTCAAATCCTTTTGAATCTTAGTATTTGGTACTTGGTATTTGAAATACTTTGCTTCGAGTATTTGGATTTGGGATTTGGTTTTCAGAAATATTGGTATTTGAATTACTTTGCTTGGTATTTCAAATACTCTCCGGTATTTCAAGTACTGTCCCGGTATTTGAAGTACTAGACTTAACAATTTATAGTATTTGAAATATGTTTTTTGATATTTAAATTAGTTAAAAGTATTTGAAGTCCTTGTAGTTCCATGTTTTAGATATTTTAAAAAACATATTTCACTAAAAAATTGTTACTGCATAGCTGTTTTTATTCAGTAATCAGTGTTAACATTATGTGGGCAGTGGGGGATTTAGGGGGTTGGCTATAGAGGCTATAGCCCAGGGCGGCAAAATCCAGGGACGGCAAACTTTTTGAAAAATAGCAAAGGCACATAAAAACAAAAAAATATTATTATTAGTATGTACTAAGTATCAGAACATTAATTTATTTAAAAATGTGTTTTTTATTTTAACTAGACTAAAGTTCCTTATTATAGTCAACTGTACAGGGTGGTCACGCCAACGTTAGAACCTCATTTAACTTCGTTATTTTTTGAGTTACGTAAACACGTTTAAAAATAAAAGTTATGAGATATCACGTTTATTTTCCAAAAATCATTTCAGAAAAACAATTAAAAGTCAAATTTCTGAGATACGAGCTTTACTTTGGTTTTTTTTAAATATTCCAAATATATATTGGACATTATTTTAATCAAAATGTATACATTTTTTTAATTTTGATTACATTTTGGACTTACGGTTTTTGGACAATTCTGAACAAGTTTCATTAACAAAATTTTCCGATAAAAATATGCCTAATATGATTCTTTTATTTTCCCCGCATATATTGGTACTGCAGGTGGCTTTGCATTTGTAGGAGGCGAATGCTTTTCTGGTCATAAGTAGATCCTAATTGGTTCCATACTTAAGTAAAATTTGATTCAAATCGGAAAAAAATGAAAAGTTATTGGGCTGTTACCATTTCAAGTGAAACACACTGTATAAAAGCCAGTGATAAAAAAGAATTGAATTAAAAATTTTTCAATACTTAAATGACTCTGACACCCAACTTGCTTCTCAGTAAAAACAGTTTTTTTATCGGTTTAATACATGCCTTGCATCATCAGCTGTAGAAAGACTCTTTTCATTTACTGAAATTATAAATGCTCCTAGAAGAAATGCATTAACTAATGGAAATTTCGAAGATTTGGTGCTATTGAAAGCTAATGGAAATAGATAGACCTCAATTTTATTATTTGTACTTGTACTTACCTAAAATTATTACTATGTTTTATATACAGTATCGGAAAGTCCTGGCTTAGGTGCTGCATAGTTTCAACGACTTAACCGGCCGCCCACAATAAAGGCGTCTACCAGAGCTCTAGCAGAGGGGCAAATAGTGACACGAATCATCAAGCATCGAGGCGGAAACAAATTGAAATTCCACAGACAGGCTGCCCACGCACATGTGGTGGGGAAAGCAGGTGGCACGATTGTAGGATGTGTTATATGATAAAAAAGAATAGAATAGTTGCTTTACTCTCGCTTGCTCTTATTGCCCATACCAAAGCGAACATTTTCCGATAGTGTATAAGTTGATTTTCTTTATTACTTTCCTGACATTTGAAGGGAAATCGACCGCAGCAATATTTTTTTTGTTGGTTTTTATATTTGTATAATAATAAATTATTTTTTCTATTGTTTTTGAATGATGCTGAGTTAAAGAAAGCTGTTAATAAATAATAATAATAATAACAAATTATTAAGAGAAAAACTTAATAAATACATTTTTTTATGGGTATTGGAAGAACTGTGGAGCATTTGAAATATGTTAAAGTACTTGAAATACTTGAGTATTTGAAATACTTTAGAGTAATTGAACTACTTTGAGATTTGAAGTACCTAGTGAAGTACTTCAAATAATCTGAAATATTTGAAATACGGTACTTGCGATTTACTTGAAGTACTTTCGACAAGTATTTGGTATTTGAATTACTTTGCTTCAGGTCATAGTACTTGGGAATTGGAGCAGCAAGTACTTTGTCAGGTACTTGGTATTTGGTACTTCAAGTACTTTCATTGGGTACTTTCAACAGCTCTGGGTACAAATATACTCCACTTGGGAATCTACGTAATTTTTCTGACGTGAGAAGACTAAGCTTAGTGACGTCAGTTCAAAGATTCACTGCTCCGCCTATATTCTATCATGCTATTTTGTATATGTATTCGAAATAAATATTTTAAGTCTAACAGAAATTAACATATTTAATAGATATTCGTAGTCGGCAACGCCAGACTGCAACTTTTAATAATTTCATGATAGCCTTATTAAAAATATTTTAATGTTATTTTAAGGTAAAATTGATATGTCATCAAATATACACAAAGATGGATCCAACCTTAGAGACACCCTGTATATTACGGCTTAGATATCTTGTTCATATTAATATTCTTGTGTATTTAATCAAAAACCTTATTAACAGTTTGCTTTAAAATTGTAATAAAATATAGTTTATATAAAACATGAAAGTGTATACGCCTCTGACGATTGCCCTGTGGCGGATATGATCAAAGGACAAGGCATATTTTAAATGCTTTAATCGTTTAAAAGTGAAAAAATAAAGTTCATTTACTGTAAAACGTTGACGTGTTAAACGTCAAACACGAAAATATGCACGAAAACATGAAAAAATGGATTCGCCGATGCCTTATGAAAATTGCCAGTTTCTGATTGGTCAAAGGTGCGTTAGAATTTATCCAAGGCTATCGCATATTTTAAATGTTTTAATCGTTTAAAAGTGAAAAAATAAAGTTCATTTATTGTAAAACGTTGACGTGTTAAACGTCAAACACGAAAATATGCACGAAAACATGGAAAAATGGATTCGCCGATGCCTTATGAAAATTGCCAGTTTCTGATTGGTCAAAGGTGCGTTAGAATGAAAACAACTAGTTCCTGTTTGGTTAAATATGTGTTAGAATCAGATTATGTTCATTATACGTTTGGTTGGAATAATGACTATCATTATTTGACAATTGTTAAATGTAGAATGCAATGATTATACAATGGTCGTGGATAAATATATTCTTATTCAATACATACCACATTATGTGGTTTTGAGCGCTGACACGTTTAAATTCGCACGCAACGTCGACACTACTACGACTCCTGCGGAAACGATTTTGTTTTTTATACATTGAAGCGCTTGATGAAACAATATAAATTAACCATAATTTAAAAGCTTAAATGCTCAACAATGAAATGAGATATAGTTTATCTTGTTTCATCGAGCGCATCTAACTGAAATATATATTAAAATTTCGGAAAAAGGTCAAAAATTACTAAAAAACTGCAAACATGCCCACTCTGAAATGATATTACTATGACCTACTGTTGTTTTTCAAATGTAAAACATATAGAAACATAAAGATCATATGTTCAACTATAAATAAATAAGGCTTAATGACTTTAAGGAGAACTTTTCTTTTTTATGAAATTAGTGGGCGAAAATTATATAGCTTATCTACCCTTGTCCTTTCAATAAGAAGTATTCTACCACATATTATATGTTTCAAATCCGAAATAAAAATTTATTTAGGTTATTATACCTCGTATTTAACAGATATTGGCCTGATTGCCTGATTGCAACTTTTATTTACTTCATAATAGTCTTATTAAAAATACCCTAATAATGTTTTAAGGTAACAATTGTATATTATATTATCTAATCTACATCTACATTTAGACATCTTGTACATCTTCATATTAATTAAAAACCTTACTAACGTTTTGCTTTAAAATTGTAATAAGCATAGTTTATATAAAAATAATAGTTCATACGCCTTTGATGATCGCCCTGTATGACAGATACTGTCCAATTTCAATAGAGAGTCCTACCATGCCATTTTATGTATGATCCAAATTTAAAAAAATATATATTATGTCTAACAGAAGTTATCGTATTTACAAGAAATTAAAATAGCCAAAATGTAGGAGTCGAACATTTTCCTCCCCCATTACCACCCCCGTAATATTGGACCTCCAGGATGACGCAGGTAGGTCTAACCTACATAACGATACCAAAATCATCCCGATTGGACCACCTGCGACTGTAGAAGAACTCACTACCATATGACGAGCCTTTTTCATTACAATTAATATAGGTAGACAAAAAAACAAGCTATTTAAAGAAAGCCCCGCGTTGAAGCCAAATTATAACGCCCTGTCTCTATAGGGGTTATTAAAATAAACAAGAAATAAATAAAAAAATACGAAATTAACAATAAACTAATTTATTAACAATTTGGTAGAGCAAATGAGAACAAATCAGGGTGGGTGAATAAATTAGTGCTAACGAATAAGAAAAGTTACAAACAAATAATCAAACAAAGTTATAGATGCACAGAGAGACAGACATAATTGTATACAAGTATAAGTACTTGAAGTAGTTTAAATGAGTACTTTGCCCAGCTCTGAGTATACGAAAGCTTAACTAAAAACATACAAAATATAGCGTGTATACACAAACTATTATTTACATACTTTCTTTAATAGTCCCTTGCCAAGTATGCAAAAATAGAGTCCCGTGGGCTCCTTGATGATGCAATTGTGGTAATCTCTTTGTTAGGCCTTGAAGAAACATAATTTTGATGTTGGCACTCTCAAAAATGATGCACATGAGTACTGCGCGCGAGGAACAAAATGGTCGCCGTCGCAAACACTTTCTCCAATTTATCTAAGTAAACATTGGGATTACGAAAAAAAGTTTTATACAGAAAATATTGCTAAATCAATTTTACACAAAAAAGGTCATTATAAGTTTTTATGCAGGATTAACCATTTTCCCAGAAATTTAATTTTTAAAATTATTTCATGGTTTTATATTTATTAATGGGTAAACATATGTTAACGGGCCATTTCGTGTCCCAGGTTGCTTAGATACCTTAAAAATCAAATTTTACAATTTCGTCTTAATATAATTTAGTATGTTACCTAATAGTTAATTAATAAATTACAAAAAAATAGAATATTAATTAAAAACTCAAAAAAAAAATAATAATTTTCCCCTCAAAATGTAACGACGCGACGGTCCCTTGTGGCGGAAGCTGGCCACGATCTGTATAATTCCTTCTTAGAGCAAAGAGTTCATACTAACAACATTCAATTCTGGGATCCGTTGAAAAAGAGTGTTATTAAAACGTGTAAAATGGCAGCGAAGAAAGTTAAAATTACCCTCAAAGACAAGTCTATAGCCATTAAGACAGATTTATCTCTTATTTCAAGATTATTGATAGCATCCAGAAGCAGACCTGACGTAGATTTGAGATACTATTTGAGCAACTACGAGTTCGCAGCACTACCGAAGCCATTATTTGCAGTTGACGGGAGTATGCACCATTATCTAGCTAAGTACAAACTTGTGGATGCTCTTGAATCAATGCAAGGTATACCTGTCGAAGAAAACGATGATGATCATTCTTCCACCACACCTGCAGTTTTAGAAGAAAATGAGGAGCTATAGGAAAAAACTGCGATAATACATGACATGGCGCTTCTTCACACCTACCACAAACCTAGCACAGTGAAGATATGCCGTGACCTCGGGTTAAGCTTCAGCAAATGGATCGGGCAAAAATTCAGCAATTACATTGAGGTCCATATTGTTTTCGACTCGTACAAAGAAAACTCGTTGAAGAAAGCCACGAGAGTGATTCGGCAAAAAGGCTCAGATACAATCTAGTACAAAATCGGCCCAGAAACGAAAATTGAAAGTATAGCAATGAATAAATTCTTGTCCCACGATAAGACGAAGGATGAACTGACGTTCCTTTCCGATCAGATTCTTCAATCTGGCGTGACCAATAACAAAAGGTTTGTAATATGTTGGAGGGACAAAGCGGCTTCATCACATGGCGATGATGTATCCAGTCTTTCAAGTGAGTAGGAGGAGGCGGACACAAAGATCATATTGCATGCAGTATATTTAGCACAGAAAGGTATTAAAACTACTCATATATTCTCCCCCGATACTGATGTCCTAATTTTGGCACTAAGGCGATATCCCCAACTTTCGAAAGACTTTGCATTTTTCCTTGGCTATGGCATGAAAAGATTTGTTCAGATAGGTTCAATTTACAGAGCACTTGGACCTCTGAAAGCCTCTGCACTTCCTGGATTACACGCACTTTCAGGAGCAGATGTGACAGGATTATTTGCTGGCAAAAATAAAATAAAGTGGTGGAAAACTTTTAATTATGCAAGTGATAAGCTGCTAGAAGCTTTGGATACATTGGGAACTACACTATCTCTCACAGAAGATGTCAGAGCTAACTTGGAATCGTTCATTTGTCAGCTTTATATCCCAAAAACAACACTGACCGACATAGGAGCTGTGAGATGGTTGTTGTTCACCCAGAAACAATGTCAAGATGAGAACCTTCCTCCAACAAGATCTACACTGGATCCGGCTTTGCTAAGAGCCCACCTTCAGTGTTTTGAGTGGAATCAGGACCTCATTCAGCATCCCAATAACCCACCACCATTAGATTTTGGATGGAAGAAAGTAGGGAGCACATACGAGCCAGTTGTTTGTACCAAACCTTGTGCTCCAGAGCTTATCTTGGAACTTTGTCGCTGCTCATGCTCCCAAAGGGGTTGCTCTCCTCCATGTACATGTCAGTCGAATGGACTTCGGTGTACCGAAATGTGTAAGTGCGAAGGTAATCTCGACCGATGTGGTAATATGGGAGAGTGGGAGCCAGGCGATGATGAAGATTTGGGGCTAAGTAAGATTTGCATTGAAAGTGACGATGATTTTAATTAAAAATGTCGTTGTAGAAGTGAAAAGAATTGCTTGTCTGTACTTTGTCTATATAAATCTGTAACTACTGTATTTCTATAAGTTTCTTCATTAAACGTTAAATTTTTTTTCCCCTTTTCTGGCGTTGGATGGGTTCCATCAGCCAGCTACACAGATGGGGGAAAGAGAAGGAAGTAAAAAAGAAAACGTTAAAATTATATAGGCACTTTTTCTTTCAATTTCCTATGCCTACCTATACTGTAAAACATAGGGTAGATGGTATTTGTTAATTTATTTATGTTTGTAATGTTTTAGTTATAATTATTGTTTCCAGTGGCCCGAGAAATAGTGTCAAATATGTTAATATGCACTGGCAAATCTCTTTTCATTAGACATATTAATTTTTATTATTGGAAACTATAAAATGAAACTTTTTGAGAGAACGGTTATTTCTACATAAAAAATTGTAATAACCTTTTCTCGGTATAATTGATTTAGCAATATTTTTTATATAAATCTTTTTTTCGTAATCCCAGTGGTTACTTAGATAAATTGGAGAAAGTGTTTGCGATGGCGGCCATTTTGTTCTTCGCGCGCAGCACTCAAACGCACAATTTTTGAGAGTGCCAACATCGAAAGTATGCTTCTCCAAGGCCAAACAAAGAGATTGGAATCACTACCACACTTGCATCATCAAAGATCCCACGGATGTGGATTAGATAGGGGACTATAAAGGTAAACAGCTATAAAAGATTAGAATGTAACACTCGCGAAGCAAGTTTGTCTGTTTACGCGAAAATGAAGAAGGTAAAGGAAAATAAATGTACGAAACACTGCACTAAAGAATTAATTGTTGAATCGTTGGCCAGAAAATAAATGTTTTTCTACTTACGAAGTACGTGACGGACAGAAAACACCTCCACAGGAATGCGGTACACCTATATAGTTGCGCACCAAAATGTACGTAAATTCAGAACAGCATTAAAACATTTTTATGTACAATTTTCACATACACAAGAATATTTTTATATTCAACTTTTCGGAAAGCAAACAGAAACACTTGTCTAATTCTGATTTACAAGATATGGTTAGATTTACTAGACAAAAGACATAACAATTTTAGTATAATAAGGGTTTAGAAATACTAAACCATTCTAACACTGGAACATTTAGTTTTGTCCCTCATATTCAGGTGAAAAAATGATAAAATCTTGACTGTGGGCACGCTCGAACGAGAGGAAGTGATATGGCCGATATTTGGTCTATATTTATAAAGGTAAGTGGGGAGCAACATTGTGACATAGCGTAACAATTGAAAGGTACCAGTCATTTTTCTAGTTCCCAAAATGCTAACTTAAATGGAAGTCGACGTCGCGCTATTGCATGACATCATTCTCACATAGCGGTTAAAATAAGATTAACAAATATCCGACAGTAGCGGCGGTAACTTATTTTTTAAAGGGTAACAGAATAGGTAACTTATGCACAAAAAATATAAAATAATTTAATTTAAGGGCTTTTATAACTATAGATAAAAAAATGACCGTTACAACTGAGCGTCTGAGTGACGCGACACCAATTTATTTATTAAGGGGCGCCAGTCGCGTTCTACCTCGTTCTTCCACTCCCATGCGGGTTCGAGATAAGATATAACTCGATAGTCAAGTAATAGGCAAAGGCTGCACTACCTCAGATCATTATCGACGCCCCCTCTTGCACTATTTAAAATTTAGTTTCTCCCTCTGACGAGATTTTATTTATTTACGTAGCAATAATGGGTTTTACGCCTAAAAATTATAGCAATTTTTGCATAAAAAAATCCCTATCGAGGTTTCTCTCTGACGGGATTGACTTTTGACGTGATTTTTGTCTGTTTACGTAGTAGTAATGGGTTTTATGCCTATAGATTTTTGCAATTCTTGCATAAAAAAATCCATACCGAGATTTCTCTCTAGAGGGATTAAATTTTGAAAAGATTTTTTATTTGTGTACCTACTAATAACGGATTCTACACTTAACTATTTCTCAGAAATCGCATTAAAAAATTCTTATCAGATCTTCGTAAGGTAACCAGAACGTCGAATTTCAAACTTTGCGGAGTCATAAGACTTCGAATAACTCAACGTTTTTGGTTTTCAGGACGAAAACTTTCAAGGGATCAACACTAGCAACAAGTCTTAACATTAATAAAGTGCAATTATTTCAAAAAATACCATTTATTTAATAGATTTAAAACAATACAGTAAAATTCTGCAATATGATCCAATAAATTATATAATGTGAAAGAATCACGCCTCCCCAACTAAGGCAAGTTAAATTTTACCATTCAAATGAGAGCCTACGCTAACAATCGATTTGGTAGAAAAGATTCATGTAACTTCCCCAGAATTTAATGCAAGCATTTTTTAAATTTGTAGCTTAAATGTTCTATCTCGTGATTTTGTCATTAACAGAACTGAGTTCGACTAATACATGAGTTTAATAACGTTCGGCCAGTCTTATAACGTACTGCAGGTATAATATAATAGGGAAAATGACAACGACTCGACTTTTTGACAAAATGGATTTTTGAGTCATACAAGGCGGTTTTCTCTATAACTTTATTATTTGGAAAGTCCTCCATTTGGCTTTCCTACCATCGCTTTGTATTGCCCACCCAACGCACTTGTCCAAATTATGAATCACTGGGTGAATCCAAACTTGTTTTATGTGAGAAACCGGCCTTGTCCATTTTCACTGATTTTTTGCCAATATTTTTTGCCTATAGACGCTACGCGCCTTCGCCATATTTGTTGATTTTACCCTTTTTGATATGTAACATAGTTAAAATGTTATATTCAGTCTTTGAAATGATATATAATGACTGTATCTCCATGGTCATTGTCTTTGGTGGAGGAATAAAAAAGTTAGAAAATAATTTCATATAAGTATATGGTTTATTTTTCCTTGATCAAAAATTATATTTTTAATTTTGGTTCATTTTTCCATGACCACCATATACTTTCACTCTCAGGAGCAAAACATATTTTCTTAAGTAAAAATTCGGTGTTTCTTCGAATTCTTACCTGGTTGTGCCTTATGTCTTAATGAACTTATACAGGTCCTTTTGTGCTATTTTATGACATTGAAGCCTTTCGGATTTGTCGGTTATGATTGAAAATGTCCTTAAATTAATTTTTTACCTAAGTCAAATTTTCATTTTGCCTTCGACTCAGGTCGATTCTACAACACGACCTACGGTCACGACCAAACATTTGTCCCACTTTTAACGTTTATGTTACCGTATACACAGGACTCATATAGCATATCATCATGTAAGGAAATAAGGTGTACTTATGCGCAGCCATCAGGATCAACTAGTAGCGTAAACCTTCCCAGTTGCGTCCATGTTGAATTTTCGACGAACGAGAAAGATACATTAAGTAGCGACAAATTAAAAATGCATACAAATTTGTAGTCTTGTCACATTGATTATGTTATTTTAGTTAGTTTAGTAACATAAAGTTGGCAATGGCCAGAGATCGAATTGATGTAATAATTAAGATTTTTTGGTTTAGTTAATAAATTATAAAAAGTAGAGTATTATTATATAATATCTAATAAGCATTACACAGAACGTGACAAGTCTAATAAAATATTTATGAAACATTAATATTAATGTATATAGAAATCTAGTGATAAGTATATTGAAAGTTTATATTTCTGCTGATGTACTTTGCATAGCAGTTTTTGCAGTAATGAGCAAATGGACAATATATCAAACATGTTATGCACGTGAGGCCAATTAAAATCGAATTTTTTAAGAATATAAATAGAAGTATCAATAATTTCGCGAAATCATAAGATTCATATGATCCATGTCGAGTTCAAGATCTACCAATATCAATTTTAAAACATATATTAGGTTCATATAGAAAAACTATATGCATCAAGATAGATTATTAGATATTACCTCCATAAAGTTGGTCCTCTATTTTCGAAATTGAAACATTTTTTAAAGTAAATGCTTTGCTCATAATTGCTTACAAGTTCATTTCGTTTGCTCGTTATTACTTACAAACAGTGGCGCAACCAGGATTTATTCCTGGGAGGGGCACAAGTAGGATTGAAATAATTTCTGAAAATGATATCGGGACATATTAAGGGGGGCAATTGTGAAAAATGCGCCTCAGGCGAAAATTTGGTATTTTTCAAGGTCAACCGCTCTAAAATGGAAAGTTAGAAATTCGAGTTGCAAAAACATTTTCTTCGAAAAATAGATATCGTCAAAATAAGTTTCCTTTTTTATGTAATTGCAAAAAGGTTCAAAGTACTAACACATTGAAATAATTCGTTGTAAGTATAGAAGAAATAACCAAGCTACCAAGCAACATCCACACACTGTTGAAATGAACTGAGCTCTGCCTCTGCTGCTCTACTGACCTACTGTCTCGCGCAAATCATCAGTGACAGGACAGGGCTGGGGCCTTGAGGGGGACACGTGCCCCAGTGCCACCCCCTTAGTTGCGCCTATGCTTGCAAAGAGTTTTGAGTATTGATTTTAAAAAAATTAACGCCCAGTTTGCTTGTGTTCTCTTATTTATTGTCTCAGTTTGCTCGTCATTCCGGATTTTGTATGCTAAAAACTTGTTTTTAATAATTGCGGAAAAATATTAGTGAAATTTGGTTTGCATCCCTTATCGCAAAACCAAAATACACTTCTCAAATTACTAGGATGCCCAAGGAATGATTACCAATATGTCACATTGACGTCACAAGTATGACGTCAGTTATCTGTGCCTGACGATCGTCATTTTCACGTCTTAAGTACGTCGTGGTAGAGATCGCCGACACTTTGCTACTTGGGTATTCATTCACTTGTGCTTATAATATTAAGAGAGCATAGTATTGTGTTCATTTATATTCGAATTGTTACAGAGGAATTAATTCTGAGCTATTAGAAGTCATCATATTCCGTTTTCGACTAGAAAGTGATGAAGGATTTTTTAAACCAATTAATAATTTGCGCATTGCATTTCGGTGAGTTTTCTTTTAATGTGCTCTTGCAAAACATAATGCATTTGTAAAAAAGTGAATTATTGAAAATTATGCAAACGCAATAAATAATTTGCATCAATAAAAATTATAGTAGCAATTATAGCAAAAGCTTTATTTTGTTTTATAACATAAAAACCAAATTTTAATGTATTACATTATTTATCATGCAGATTTCTTACAATCAATGCAACTATACTTAGTACCTAATATTAATTAAGCTCGCGCCACTGGATGAAAATTACTGCATGTTTCTTAATTTTAGAGGTAATGCACAGTGAGCCAAATTTTGTAAAATGTGACCAAAAATGATTTTTTTCAACTTTTGAATTTTGCTTTGATATTTTGGGAGTAGTTAAAGGAAAGGTCAAGGTATTGTTTCCAAGAATACAAAGGCGATCGGGCTATTTCTCTACCTGCTAGGGGTTCGCAAACATGATCCTCTGCACAGTACCGTCTCACCTCACGAACTTTTAAAGAGAAACTGTGTTTAAAACGTTTTAGTTCAAAGTGAAATTTTTACAGGAACAGCTTACATGAGGTATATACTTTATTTTGACATATTGCATAAAGAAAGTCTTTATCCGAAACTTTTACAAGTAGATTCAGATTTGTGTAGGGCCACAAAAAAGTCTTACGTTGTCATGCCTTGAAAAAATATGTAGAAAAATACCTTAAACATTCCTTTATAACATACAAAAAGTCGTAACTCCATTCAAACTCCTTTTCGAAATTTTTGGATTTTTTACAACGTGCGACACGTATTTTGTAGCATCGTTCACTTGATACAAGGGGATGCGGAACCAATTGTTAAATAACTTTTTATCTTTATAATATCCTTTGAAGTTATACTTAGTATTTATTATCAATAAAATTCGACCTGTTCAAGGAATATTTCGAAAGAAATTCAGTTCTATAGTTATTTACTTATTTATTTATTTCGTTTCATTCTATATACTCTTGCAACCTCTGAAAATCGCCCCTGGAGGTAAATAATTTTTCATTATTTTATGGGTTAATTAAGCGGTTTTCCAATAACGTTAAACTGGAAAAATTAATTAATATGCCAGTGTCTACACTAACAACCTCTAAAAACAACCCCCGATGGTAAATACATTTTTAATTAGTTTTTCGGTTTTATTCAAATGGCTTGCCATAAAGTCCAACCGAAAAAAACTGAAATACAATTTTTTTCAGAAAAACAACTCCTACAAGCCACCCCTGTTGACATTTTTATTTTTTAAATAATTTTCCCCCATTATGTTAATCGGCCTATGACAAAATTAGATTTTTGGCTACTTTTTGAAATTTTCGGCCCACTGTGTAATGGGTACCGCATTACACGGTTTTATAGTTAAAATGTTGGACTACATCTTATATTGAAGACATATTTTAAAAAATTACAATGAGAAAAGTTGGATGGTCGTGATGAAAAAATGTTGATTGTTAATTATTATTTCTTTTTATGTCGATTCTTATTCCGTTATTTTAAGAGGTACAGTGAAATTCATAAAAGCCTTTATTTTTGTACGTAAAATTTGCATTCGGGCTAAAAGAACAGAATTAAAATCAGACCAGCGGTTGCGCAGATAGAGAGCATATCCGATTTGACATAAAAATCAGGATGGCGAACTTGCTTCCACTTTCCGGGATGTCTACCTCATGGATTCCTGACCTATATAAGTTCCTAATTAAGGTTTTGAACTCAAACTTCTTACACTCCATGGGGCATTGAAGATCTTTTCATGGGGAAGGACTAAATTAAACTATATATTGATGTCTATATCGTCAAGACAAGTGAATATTTGACTCACTTGTAACTATTGTCTAAATGTTGGTTGTAGCACTTGTAACCTCCTGAAATCGATCTATGTGACAAAATGTTCAAATACAGCAATAATTTTCATTTTAATCTAGAACCTGTTTTGACATTAAGTATGTGTTGCATATTAAATGCACTGCTCTGCTCTTTATCTTTATTTAATTTCGTGCGCGACATCAAGTTTGAGGCACGATTATCAGTTGCACATCAAGAAGAACATGCGACACTATAGACGACATGTGATACGCTACATATACCGTAGTGTTGCTGTGGATGATCTCACCTTGTGTTCAATGGACATAACAAGAATTTATATGCTGGAGGCCCCAGTTGCCCTATTTCTACTCTCATGGTGATTCATTACAACTCTTAAAAAAACGACTGTAATAGAAGAGAGACTTACCTTTAATTGCTACTCTGCCACTCTCAGATGTAGAATAGGCGCTGGAAGGAAGTGAGAGCGTAAAATATGATAATCGCATTTTCTCAATTGATATAAGCTCAGAAGAGCCCAAAAATTAATATTCTGGAAAACACCAGTCCATTGTATGGTTTAATTGTTTTTTATTCCCCACCCTCCTCTTAGGTATTAAAGGAATGGATACAGCGCACGATGTGGAGTATTTTAATATTTATTTTGAACGACAGTTATTAATTTTTTGTATGGAAAGCAGTGATTATAGATAATTACATTAAATAACAATAAAGGTAAAGTTGAAAATATTTTTTATTGTTAATAAAAATGATTTGGTAAACAAATAGTACGAGGTAGAAATATTAAAATACTTGGTTATATGTATTTTTGCAATAATTGCTCACACTTACACATTAAAATACGAATTAACCCTGATTTTTTACAATTACAAGACATTGTTCGATAATTAGAATTACATTTGCATGGACTTATCAAAGATTCTGGCATTGATGGCTTAGTCGTTTGCCTTGGGTACAAGTAACTATTTTCATTGCCAAACAAAGTCAAATAGGGGTTGCAAAGCATTCTTCCATACATATGTTTGAGCTGAAGCTCTTAAACAATGCAAATACAATGCATCAAATGTACATATAATTCTCGATAAATTTAAGTCAAAACCCATATTTCGAGAAATGAATTTATACCTAAGTTCATGTAATGTTAATTTTTGTTTTTTTTTTTTTAATAATATAAGTACATACTTTTCTACATCTCTGAAATGCTCTGCATCTAGAAATTCATCTCTGACAGATGCCAGAGCGTTTTGAGTAAAATTTAGAGATGCAGCCATTAAACCCTGTATCTTATTACTCAGCCTGCTAGTTGTATCACAACCGGGCAAAGAATGTAATGCTGGTAAAATATTGCAAATGTTTTTGCCGGGGAACACGTTTTTTGGTACGTGATCCTTCGAAACATATCCTTGACATCCAGTATTTGCAAGTTTTTGCCAGTCATAAATTCCTAAGATAAATACGTCTGTATTAGTACTGAGTATAATTATATCGGCATTATGTTGCATTTTTACTGCGTGAAATATATGGCAAAACTTTTTCGTATCTGCTTCTAAGTGATTTGATTTTAATTCAAACACCTCAGACAATGAAGAACCTTGCAGTTTGAAACATTTTGTAGGATTATCGAATCTTCCCAGTGGCGGATCCAGAGGGGGGGCACAGGGGTGCGTGCCCCCCTGTCGTTTATTTTGGTATTCATTTTTTTTATTAAATAATAGTGATTTATGAATAATAATATTAATTATTTTTGTATTATATATACATATGTACTGTACGTGTCCCCCGTCGTTATGTAGGCAAAAAAGCCGGAGCATGAAAATTTTGTTGATTTTTCATTTGTAAGTGGGAAAATTTTTGGTGGTTTTCTTCCCCCGCTCATTAATTTTCATTGCTGAGTGGGAAACAAAAAATGTGATTATTTTCCCCCGTCTATCAATTTTATTGACGAGTGAAAAAAATTGTTGGTAATATTTTCTCCTCCCCGCTCATCAATTTTCATTGTTGAGTGGAATTTTTTTTTTATGATATTCTCCTCCCGCTCAACAATTTTTATTTTGGAGTAAAATTCTCGCTTGCGGCGGCGCATTTTTAATGGTTGTGTACACCCCCGCCACTGAATCCTTCACAAATGTACATCTGACATCGTCTGGTATTTGGGCATATGTGCATAGAAATAGTACCTGAAACACCTGGTTCACAACTTGCAGTAGAAGCTTCTTCCTCTTTATGTAACGCTATTTCTCGTCGCCTTATTTTTTCTTCACTAACATACCTTGACAAACAAACTTTGTGCCATGAAAAACACTGTGTTGTGGACTCCGGATTATACAGCTTCTGAAACTTCTCACTAATTTCATCTTTCCTTCTGTCTGCTGCTTTTTGAATTGTGAGGAACGTTTGTAATTTTTTATCCTTTATTAAATCTCCTGTCGCATCACAAAGCACAAACACAATAGCTCGTTCGGTCTTTTTCTCTTTACCAACATATTTTTACTTTATTTTAGGGCCAGTTGTACGAACTAAGTTGAGCCAAGTTCAGCTTGAACCAAGATCAAAAGCCAAGGTTACAATTGTTACAATAATCGTAACCATAGATTTTGATCTTGGATCAAGCTGATGAAATTGGCTCAACTTTAGTTCATACAACTGGCCCTTTTAAACTTTAGTTACACAATCACAAGTTCAAAAAATAAAATTGTATTATGTATACACGACAATACAACTTTCTATGCTGACTGATAAGCGTATATGACATATAAGCGTATTGCATTTTAAAATTATTTATGGTCTCAGATATACGAATCTGACCATCGTTGCTGGTTGTCATATTTTCCGTACTCAAATACTTTTAGCGCCTGCAATAATTACTACGAGAGCCCACCCTAACTGTACGTCTCCCCTCCATAAAAATGTTCAAAATGGCGTCCATGTTTATAAAAAAAATGTAATATTGTTTCTGTCATTTAACGCAAAAACTAAAAAAGATGGAGAAAAACTTTCTGCACAAAAAACAAAATGCATAAAATTTTAGACAATTTTGTTTCTATACAATATTTGGATAGGAGTTACCATTTTCCAGATTCGCTTTCAGATTCACTATCGCTGTCTCCCGATACATCGCATATTTCTTCCAAGTCTTCTTCCTCTATTGCTTCATTTATGGTATCGTTATCATCCTCACTTTCGTCTATTATGATTTGATTTGGAATCGTCTCCTGAAGAATTTCAGTAAGCCATTGAGGCAGTATTTTATCTGCTGAACACCAAAGAGGTTCTCCATTTTCTTGCCGTCCATATTCATTCCAAGGCTTTGGAATATTGTGAATACCTTCGTCGGCTAATCGCCAAATATGCGTTTGGTAAGCACTCCTTTTAAATGCTCGATAAGACAAGCTCTTGATGATGAAATCGAAGAAAAATCAACTTTAGTGTCAACTGATAAAAACAAATCTTTGTTATCACATTTCTGTCTAATGGCAATTAGGCGCAGCTGGTCCACGCTAGCGCATTTCTTTGATCCATATATGGCACATGTTAGTCGCGGCACAATCTGTTTGGACCTAGTTAGGTGCCGAGCTGAATTTTTTAAAATATGTAGCCTATGATACGTACAATAACATACTGAAAGTCCCGAAGAATCCGAATTGAGCGTTAGCCTCCATGTTGAAAAAATGGCACGCGCGCGTAGAAGGAGGGAACATTTTTTCCTTGCATTATTTATTAGCCGATTTTAATATTCTAAACAGATAATAACACAGCCCCACAAAAAAAATGTTCAAAGCAGCGAACCAGACCCATGTATTCCTATGTATTTTCGGTCCGAACCCGGGGTCAAAAAAAAATCTAGAGCTAGAGCCAAAAAACACCCCCGAAATGGGATAAAAATAAGATTAAGCCACGAGAATAGTTGTTACTTCTTAATCAATCCCCCAGGGAGGGGCGAAACCTAGCCTCCATATATAAAAAAATCGATCCAAAACAGCTGAAACTGTTGAAAAAGCTCAAAATGTCTAAGTTTTGTTAAAGTGTTAAGAAACTACTTCAGGTCCGACGCCTATAGGGTTGAGAACAACCACTCTTAAGTTCAAAGGACACGAGAAAAACAAGAAAAGACGTAAAGTCCAGCAGGATCTCTATTTTCATGGATACTATGATTGGCTGAAATTGCGTAGTACTCTAAAATAGAACCAGAAACTTACGTACCATCAGCATTCTACACTGTCAACCCTCTGAGGGTGTGAAAACTACCCTCTATGTAAGATTTAACTATAAAAAGTTACAGTGACTTCTATAAAAATTCGAAACACCTGCGTTGTGTGGAAGAGAGAAGAAACGTTCGACGATGTGCTTGAAAACCACCCCCACGAGGTTGCAAGATACTATATCTGCAGGATGTTGCAGGATGTTGGAAAAGCAGAGAGAAACTAACCGGATTTACATTTTTATGGATGGGATGCAAAAATCGTGTTGCACACTTAGAGTTTGAAACTCATGTCCTATAAATGTTATTAAGTAACACCCCCAGAAAGGATGTAAACTACCGTAATTCAAGATGTAAGGAAAAAGCTATACTGTTGCTTATTCGTTTCATTTCCATAGTTTTTTTTTATAGGGGGTGGCGTCTCTCAACCCCGTGGGAGGTGGTTTTCAAGTACAGCGTCGAACATAGTCTAGTTTCTTCTCTCTTCCACACAACGCAGGTGTTTCGAATTTTTATAGAAGTCACTGTAACTTTTTATAGCCAAACCTTATATAGGGGGTAGTTTTCACATCCTCTGAAGGTTGACACTGTAGAATGTTGATGGTACGTAAGTTTTTAGTTCTATTTTAGAGTACTACGCAATTTCAGCCAATCATAGCATCCATGAAAATAGAAATCCAGTTGCATTTTACGTTTTTTCTTGTTCTTCTCGTGTCCTTTAAACTTGGGAGTGGTTGTTCTCAACTCTATAGGGGCAGTTTATGAATATTACGTCGGACCTGATGCAGTTTCTTATCACTTGAACAAAACTTAGACATTTTGAACCTTTTCAGCAGTCATTGCTGTTTTGGATCGATTTTTTCATATATGGGGGCTAGTTTTCGCCCCTCCCTGGGTATGTGTTTCATATCTATTGTATGTACGCTGGTGTTTAACCTTAATTTGTATAATTCGATTGATTAAGACGTAACAACTATTCTCGTAGCTTAATATTCTTTTTACCCCATTTCGGGGGTGTTTTTTTGGCTCTAGCTAATGATTTTTTTTTACCCCGAATTCAGATTCAGTGACCGAAAATACACAGGAATACATGGGTCTGGTTCGCTGCTTTGAACTTTGTTTTTTTGTGGGGCTGTGTAATTATAGCCAAAGAATGTGGTTTTAACATATATTTTACTCATTTTACTAAACTTTGTGGTAAAAAACTGACTTAAATGGAAAATTAAAATTTTGGAAAATTCTATTTATGATTAAAAAGAAAATTTTATACCAACCATTATTAGCCAATTGGACACGTTTATTTTGTCATTGTTGCTATGACAACCATCGAATTTTTTGGAAATCACTCTTACCCATGAGCACCTACCTATGTGATTAATAAGTGGAAATTACCCTGGTTTGACAGCAATGACAGTAAATAAACGTAAATTAATAACAAAAGTTTTTAGTATAATATATTTATTTTAGACATTTCATTTACACCTTATTTTACTAGAACGCGGGGAAAGTAAATGAACGTAAATTAATAACTAAAGTTTTTTTATAATATAATAACAAAATAACATAAATAAGTAGATTAATTTTTTTAAACGTAATTTTATTTAATAAGTAGATATTACTTTAACTTTTATGATTATTGGAAATATTAAAACACGCAATTGTTATAAACATTATTCGGATGTATTGTTGATTCTTGGCTTTGTTCAACTTCTGTGAATTCATTTTGTCTATGGCTTTGACTGTTTCCCAAAGAATGTTCACCTCTCATAGCGTGAATTATATTTCGGTGATGATCCATATCCATCTG
Source organism: Rutpela maculata (assembly GCA_936432065.2). NCBI lineage: Eukaryota > Metazoa > Arthropoda > Insecta > Coleoptera > Cerambycidae > Rutpela > Rutpela maculata. Next base: position 44,691,712 of record OW386289.2, read on the forward strand.
AAGGTAGGGCTTTATGGACTGGGAATTGCTGTGACCGGTAATCTTAATGATTTGTTGTTCCTGAACACCATTTTTTGCCAAGTTTGATACTGCCGTGGCTCTCGCAGAATGATTTGTTACTTTGATTCTCTTAACATCAATTCCTATTTTGGATGCAGATTCTTTTAACCATAAAGCAATCGTGTTTTTATCAACAGGACTATTCTTATACCATCCTTTCGAAAAATTTTCATTCCAGTTTAGATTGGGGATCACAAATAATCTATCCACTGTTAGATCTCCACGTTTTTCCATAAATTTTTCAAATAGTCGTACAGGGCATTCATCAAAATTTTTTGTGTTTCTTACCAACCACTTACTATCGGCTTGTTTTCTTGATCCGCCTTGAGTTGTTTTAGTAAACACAGGGTTATATTCAATTCTTCCTGTGAACTCTCCCTTATGGTCTATTTCTTTATGAAAATGTTCCACTTCAGCCATTGTCCCTTCACCACCTCTCCACGCGAGTTCGTGTGATATTACGTGAAAAAACTTTCGCTGCAAGCCAGCAGATTCATTTTCATCCCATATTTTTAAAATTTTAGTATACTCTTCATTAGTAAGAGCAGCAAACTCAACGTCTGAGAAAGGATTAAATTTGAGCTGATATTTGTTGAAGCACATTTCTTGAAGTTGTTTTGCGGATGAATTCCACATAACCCAAAAATAATATTACATTTGTGAATTCTAACAAAAATATTTTAATGGTATATAAGTATTTAAAACAATCAACAACAGATTCTTTATAATCTTCCGAGTTTGATTTCTTCATGTTAAACCCCCAATCCTCCAAAACTGCAGCCAGTTCTATGACAGAGGTTCCTCCTTCAATTTTGTATAATTTTTCTTGGCAAAATTCTAAAAATTGTTTCCATATAGTTGCCTTAGATCTTTTCGTATTTGTTGGAATTAGTTTGTCCACCTCTTTTCTGATTATCTCAGTATTTTGCTGTCCAAAACGCGACATTTCTCTCAAAAGCGGAAATAAAATAAATCACACCACCCTATTAAAATTTCTGTCAGTGAAATACGTCAAAATGCCAGTCAAGGCCATCTTATTTATGCATCAAATGCAACACCGGCACCAGCCTACAAGATTTTGTAAACATTTCGAAAGTTCTTTTTTGTCAAGTAATTTTGGTATAAAATTTTCTTACCGAATCTCCCTCGCTCTTGAATTAAAATCCGGAAATTTTTTCTCGCTCACGAATTTTTAAAGAAAATTTCCCTCGGCTGACGCCTCGGGAAGATTTTCAAAAAATTCGGACCTGGAAAAAATTTCCGGAAATAATTCAAGTACCAGGGAGATTACAAGTGAAAATTGTAAGGTTTATGAAAATATGTTTTAAGTAAAAGTTGTAGGCCATCAATAAACAAACAGAACATAATCTCTTTTATAGCTTTAAAAATAACGGAGATAGAACATTTTAATTACACAGCCACACAAAAAAAAAGTTTATTTTCCAAAGGTGAAAGCTACATATCCATATATTTTTTGAGCCGCTGATTGCAAATATCACGTCAAAGATATATGTTTCACTGCTCAGTTTTTCGCAAATTGACATTTCATCCCTAAATTCGGGGTTATGGCTATTAAATCTAATAGAACGACACGCGTTGAAATGAAACTTCTGAATTATTTAAAATGGTTCTCGTCATATACTCCCAATATACTATTGTATCATGGAAATGATGATGGTGTACTAGTACGGTAAGCGAAGCAGTAAAAAGGGTAAAATTCCCGGCCCGAAAACGATGAAAGGAATTTCCTTAATTTTTTTTGCAATATGCTTTATAAAATACGTACATCAAAATCTTTATTGTTGCATTACCTGCTTCTTATTTTTAAGGGTGGAAACCACCCCTAAAAATTGAAAAATTAATAACTCTTCTAATTTTACGAATAAATAAACAAAAATCCACACACTTATATCTTTGAGGTCACTGAATATGATTATGAGGTCAAAACATAGGAAAGACGAAAATAGTAAGGGTTGAAACCACCCTTAAATACTGAAAAATTAATAATTCTTCTAATGTTACAAATAAATTCACGAAAATCGATATACTTATGTTTTTTAGGTCGCTGAATATGATTATGATGTCTAATTTATAAAAAACAAGCTAAAAACGTACTCTTCGCCAATTTACTGAGCTTTTTATATAAATTGTTACACATTCTATAGGATACTCTTCTCAGTTTTCTTGTAAATAATGTTAGTTTTTAGACATCCTAAATTTTGTGATACCATCTTTGTTGTGAAAAAAACTAGATAAAAAAAAAATGAAAAAAAAAATCCAACCTGTGAGATTCGAACACTTGGATTGCAACGCAAAGCTGCGCTGCGCCACCACATATTGCTACGAAAATTGATTGTCTGTGATATACCTATATATTTCGACAATCATACATATTTCAACTCATACTTCTATGAAATATATATTAGTAAAATTCATAAACAAAAGAAATATATTATGGAAATAATATTTCGCAAGATTTCCATTTTAGTACAAGCGACAAAAATTAAGAGAATATTTTTTTTTAATTAAATAATTAATAACTTTTTTATTTACCGATCGATTTTCTTCAAAAACAATATGGTTCTTCCTCTAGCTAACATTAACTTAATTTCTAAATTCCAATACAATCGGACTTTTCTTTCTTAAGTTATCGTGCTTACAAGAAACGTGACGGACGGACAGACGGACGGACGGATGGACAGACGGACAGACGAACATTTTGAAAGTTGTTCAGAATTCGTTTACTAACACAATGATATGAAATTTTTTTCTCTACGAGCGACATTTACGATTTTAGAAATGTGCCGATCAAATACAATATACTCTTCGTTTTTGCGAAGAGTATAATAAATGGTGGATTAAAAATGGTTACAATAAAGTATAGAAATATGTCTAATTTTATTAAAAATACAGATTGTTATAAATAAATCAAATTAATACAATTAAGTAAACTATACAAATAACATTTACTTCCACGTCCAGTGGCTTAAAATGTCATGAAACGTCGAGATTTTAAGTTTGAGGGAAACAAAATGTTCTGTCTGTCTGTCGGTCTGTCTGTCTGTCTGTAACTTTTTTTTGTGCGCACGTTTACTCTGGAACCGTTTAAGATATTTACTTGAAATTTGATACACATATGTACTTTAACGAGATCTAGAACTAGATTATATTTTCATCTTGTTCCGTCGAAGGGTTGGAGTGTAAATTGGGGTCAATTTGGGGTAAATGGGCAAATCAAGCAGGTAAGAGTCCACGAAATTGGTATTTAGTATATACAAGAGAAGCTAAGGTCAAAAATTTTGGCATTAGCCACCACCATTACCACCCCCACCGCCTCATTAAAGGGGATGTGGTATGATTTAGTATATGTACAGGAACCAGAAACCTCAAAATATTTTTTTACTTCATCCACCCCCCACTACCACCCCCTATCACCACCACCACCCCACTACCGATGTGGGGTATCGTTTTATGGGTTTTTGGAGTAGAAGATTTCAAATATTATATTATTAAAGTTCCATAAACAATTATTTTCACATACAAAGTTTTTTCGTTGTGAGTGACTTGGATAGAGAATCTAGATGTGGAAGTAGTGATTCTTTGGGCAGCGGTTTTTTATTCTGCACTCTAAACATGCTAAAGTGCAATGCAACCCGCTTTTTTCTGCGTATTTTTCGAACAAATAGACGGCTATTGCTCTCTTGTCTGCCCACTATAGACATTTAAAATGTGCGTACAAACTGAGAAGTTTCAACATTATTTCAAACTGTCATATCTCTGGAACGGTTTATCGTAGGAAAAAAAAATAGAACCCAAACTCTTAGTTTTTTTATAAGCTTCATTTCATTCTCATATCATGTTTTTATCAATCTTATAGTTTTTGAGATTTTTCAATTTTAAATACATAATTTTCTTGCGTATCCGATCAAGCGCCATCTTTAAACCTTGATATCTCTGGAACAGTTTGTTGTAGGAAAATTTTAAAAAACTAAACTATTCGTTTTTTTATAAGCTTCATTTCTGTACTCTTACCATTTTTTTATAAACAAATATTTTCCGAGCAATTTCCAAAAATCCAATTTTTTTTTAAAAATTTAGAAAACTTTCATTATTGAAAATGGGTACAGAATGAAAAATAATTATTTTAAAAATTCCAACAAAATTGAGCATGTTAGTAATAATATGCGTTAATAATATCTAGAAGGATTTTCAAAAAAATTGAATAAATAAGAAATTAGAGCAATAGGACTAAAAAAAAATGGCGCCTAAATTTTTAAACGCGCTACTTTTTTGTCCGCAAATTTTTTTAGTTTTTATTATAAAAGGTCGTAATACGTCTCAATCGAAATAAATTTTTAATGCCTTCAATTTTTAGAAGAATAAAAATTTTTCTCATAGTTGTACTTTTTGAGTAATTTTATATTACAACTTTTCGGCGCCATTTTGAAAATGCCATATTTCCAAAAATTGAACATCGAAGAAAAAAAAAAGAAAAAACCATTCGATTTGTTTTCGTAAAAGCTTTAATTTTGTACCCTTGCATTTTTTAATTTAATTTAAAAAAGAACGTCTAGGAAGACTGATTTTAGGGGGCGAAAATTCCAATATCCAGTTCGCAATATCTCGAAAAATATGCATGTTAGCAAAAAAGTGTATAAGACCTTTCTTTCTTATAATTTGATTCTCTATCAGATTATGTGTATTTTTCGTTTTTTTTTTGCGACAACCCCTGAGAAGGGGTTGTCGCAAAAGAAATGAAGAAGAAATGACAATATAGATTCTTATGTACATACTTTATGAAAAATTTGGAAATTCATTACATCGTTTTCGGGCTGGGATTTAAAAGCTTTACTTACTGTACTATACTTATTCCCCAAAAAAACTACCTTGTTCTGATTTTTCTGAGTTATTACAGGGAATATTGATAAGTCGAGTATCTTTTGACCAGAAGACGTCAAAACAACCTCTGGGGGTTGGAACCACCCCCTCCCTGAATGACAAAACATCCGAAAATACGCATAAGGGCTGAAGAACAGTCTACTCCAGTTTTCGAGGGTGAGTAACACGATAATTGCAATACTTTCCCCAACTCTTCTGGAACTACCCTAAATGAAAAAAGACGACCCCTCGTTCTGATTTTTCCGTACTATGCTTGTGAGGGCTTGACGATCGGGATCATTACGGAGAATATTAATAAGTCGAACATCTCTTAACCAGGAGACGCCAAAACAACCTCGGGGTTTGTAACCACTCCCTCCCTGAATGACGAGACATTCGGAAAATACTGCGGCTAAAGAACGGTTTCTTCCAGTTTTCGAGGGCGAGTAACAGGATAATTGCAATACTTTCCCCTACTTTTCTGTAACTACCCCCAAATGAAAAAAACTACCCCTTGTTCTGATTGTTCCGTACTACGCTTGTGAGGGCTTTACAGATCGGATTTATTAAAGAGAATATTGATAAATCGAACATCTTTTGACCAGAAGACGACAAAATAATCCCGGGGGGTTGTAACCACTCCCTCCCTGAATGAAAAAACGTTCGGAAAATACTGCGATAGGACTGAAGAACGGTTTCTCCCGTTGTCGAGGTGAGGAACACGATGGTTGCAATACTTCCTCGCCCTCGATAACGTGAGAAACCATTCTTCAGCCCCTTCGCAGTATTTTGGGAATATTTTGTCATTCAGGGAGGGGGTGGTTCCAACTCCCAGGAGTTGTTTTGGCGTTTCTTGGTCAAAAGATACTCGGCTTATCAACATTCCCTGTAATAACCTCGGCCTGTCAAGCCCTCACAGGTATAGTACGGAAAAATCAGAAAAAGGGGGATAGTTTTTTCCCATTTAGGGGTGGTTCCAGAAGGGTGGGGAAAAACCACTGCAACCATCGTGTTCCTTGCCCTCGAAAACGAGAGAAGACCGTTCTTCAGGCCTTTCGCAGTATTTTCGAAAAGTGTTGTCATTCAGGGAGGGGGTGGTTTCAACCTCCGGGAGCAATTTTTGCGTCTCTTGATCAAAAGAAAATCGATTTATCAATGTACCCTGTAATAACCCCGATCTTCAAGCCCTCACAAGCGTAGTACGGAAAAATCAGAACAAGTAGTTTTTCTGGGTAAAGAAGTACACCACCATCATTTCCGTGGTACGATAGAACGTTGGGAGTATGTGACGAGAGCCATTTTACATTTTAAACGACTCAGAAGTTTCATTTCAACGCGTGTCGTTTTATTAGATTTAATAGCCATTTAACCCCGAATTTGGGGATGAAATGTCAATTTGCGAAAAACTGAACCGGGAAACATATATTTTTGACGTGATATTTGGCCCAATCAACGGCCCAAAAAATATAGGGATAGGTGGTTTTCACCTGTGGAAAATAAACTTTATTTTTTTTGTGTGGCTGTGTTATAAAACGTATTATATGTTAGTAGCATTAAAATAAAAATTGAAAAGTTAAAATGTGCAATTTTAGTCACGGCACAATTAACCTCGAACAAAAATGATTACCAAGCGCAGTTTTCAGAATTAGATGGTTTATAATAATATTAATGATAATAAATAATAATAATAATAAGGAGGTAGAAGGAAAAATTAATAATTAGTTTTCATCTTCAATATCGCTATCGGTTATAATTAGAGTGTTTGAATTGACACAACTTATGCCACGGCAATTACTGCTCATATCAGAACACTTTGTGTAATTGCAAGGACAATTTTTATTATTTATTACAGTTGCAATATATTATTTTATATGTATTTTAACATATTGACAAAGATGTTGGTACAGGTTTGGTTATATACTCAGATGAATTAATTTCCTTATTAAGCCATGTTTGCATCTAAAAATATACCCTATAAACATGCTGTTCAATAGCTTTGGAAGTAGGTGGTAAAACTGCTAAATCAAAATTTTTATTTAAATAGTGCTTTTTAAAGAGTACCAAAAATAAAGTGTAAAGGTGCGCCTCAGTTGGCGGTTGACGGAAATAAATATTGTGTCAAAAGTGAACAACACTTGTTTATAAAGCAAAACAATAAAGTGAAAATAAATAAATAATAAAGTGTGTGCAGTGGAAAGTTTTTTAAGTGTATCTACTAAGCCCAAAAAAGAAGAGAGAATAAAAACAGCAATCACAACGCCAGACGCCACAGTAAGCTAAGCTATAGACTAATTTATTTTATTTTATTGAATTTAATTACTTTAATAACTTTATCAACTTAATCTCTATTAACCTAATTTATTAACTCAAAACCTAATATACTAAGTATCCTCTCATTATTAAAGTACCACCCAAGTTTATTTATCCAAGTTTATTGATGTCTTAATGACTAACAAGTGTCTGCCGCATAAGACCATTGCAGTGCATTTAGGTCCAAACCCTAGCTAAATACAAAGTGTAAAAGATGTAATTTTAAGGTCAAGTGAGTGATGGGTTTGAGGAATAATACATATCTTGCGTGTAACAGTGATTCTGTGAGTAGTGATTAATTTCGTACGTAATCTGTATTTGTAAAAAAAAGTGTGCTTTTGTGTTGCATATTCTTTGCATTATAAATGCTGTAACAAACTGCTGAGAGGCTGATTCAAACGACTTTCTTAGAAAATCTGGGAAGTGATTATACATATACATCTAAACCCTTGAAAATGTCGACGCTGACACCATAAATTTATAGCAAGTCAATAATGGATTTAAGCTATCAGTAAGTAAACACATGCATCCATAAAATAGTGCAATCCAACAATCGATACTCAAGTGGGTTCAACATCGAATACCTGCAGAAACTCGATCAAGAATTAAGGGATCAAATAAGTGATAATTTTTAACTTGTATTAAATAAACACATGTTCTTACAGGTCAATAATTTCTTAATAATTTTTAATTTTTACTTTATTTTGTTTACTGGTCAGTGGCGTTCTGTTAGTTTACTAGTATACCGTCCCAAAACTGAATTCTTTACATTGCATAAATGGATAATGGAAATTCATGTGATACAATTTTTCTCCGAAATGAAAAAAGAAAAATGCCGATTATAATATTAGGTGGCTTTAAGGCACATATAGGAAAAGACGACCAGATGGAGGAAGATAAAAGCATCGTTGAAAAAACTCTACCCCACACATGTTTTACGAAAATGGACACGCGGTGGAAAATCACACATGTCTGACTTAACAATAACAAACACGAGCAGCAAAAGACAAACCTGTCTAGTAGGTAGAGAGATAAGAAAAAGGGTCAAATACGTTAAAGCAGAAAGGACAGCAGAAGTCAATACTATGCGGAAAATTGGAAATAAAAGAAGAGAAAAGACGTAAAGGAAACAACAATACAACGTCCAACGATGACAAATGGAGTCAAAAAACGTGGCAACAACAAAAGCCAACAGAAGAAGCTTTTGAGAAGAGCAGAAAGGAACATCGTCCAACTACTCGCAAAAAAAAAACAACAAGACGAAAACAGCGAAATAAAGCATCAAAACTATTAGGAGGAAAGACAATTAAAAAGGATAGAGATGTACGCAATGAAGTAATGGAGGCATACTCAAGGAAAGGACCCACTATCTCTACTGAAGAAAGCGCTAGCACCGAACATCAACAAACCAAAGACAAAGAGACTATGCTATAGCGGAGAACAACAACTGAGAGGATCGAGATCAAAAAATGAATACCACAAAGAAATCGCAACGATATGTACTCTACCATAAGAAGACTTCAGAATAGGCAGAAGTTCAGAACCAAAAACACAAAAAAGGGAGCTTAAACTCTCCTTCACGACACAATGCGGTAACGCATCTCACACATAACTACACCTCCCATCCCACATTCCTATACCATGCGCCATGTAGCACTCGCTGCTGGCAACAAGCATGACCTTAGTCCAACCCAGCTGTATATCTGGGAGTGGCAGCAATGCGTACCGCACACTTGTAAATCAATCAATCAATCAAATTTCGTCTACTTATAATTTTTTTCAATAGGAAAGAATCTCTCGATATCTATATCATCTGACTTGCATCCATATATACAAAGGAAAAACTTAATTCCCAATTTAACTAAATCCTGCTTATTTGTATTTTCGCTATTAAACAAAATTAATTGTTTGTTTAGATCAACATTTTTCCTCAGACAATTAAATATTGTTTTTTTGCCCTTCCTGTAAGGGTAGGACATTGTGTCACAACCACTAAGTGCATGCAGAATTAAAAGAGTCTCTCGAATTGGTCCCAGTTTTTTCTGTATTAAGTTAATATCGAATACTTTGTCCGGTACCCTGCTGATTCTAGGTTTTAACATGTACATATGTTTGTGCAGAAATTGTTTACCTACCAGTAAAACTAATAAATCGGTATCATCGCCAACAACAACAGTGCTGTCTTTATTCTTGGACTGGGAAATTGCGGTATCCACAATTAAAATATCTGCATCATTTCTGGCTTGCAAAGCAATAATTTCTTTTTCCTGTAAATACAGTTTCAATTGATCAATGAACAGTTTTTTGTTATTATTATTTGTGAGAAAGTCGGTCTGCTTTATAGTTACTGAAGTAGAAAATGAAAATTTGATATTTGGAGTGACAGACTTACACCTCCGTAAATGTTCATGATCTTATGTGGATGGAGAATTGTAACTATCAAATACAACAATTGCATTAAAACCATAATGTTTTATAATGTATTTAAAGTAAATTTCATACAGATGACCAAACGTACATTCAGTCGGCCAAACCTCTTTATGAAGAAGATGACCTCCATCAATTACAAGAAAAGATTGAGCCGGTAGAGTTTCCTTACATTCCGCTTCTAATATTTTTGCCACAGCAGCTTTATTTCCTTTCCCCAACCTCAATGAAACATCAAATAAGGATGGTGGAAAGGCTGTTAGCTCATCTTTAAAATATGACTCGAGATCGTCTTCTGATTTCATAATATACATTATTCTGTTAAAAATTTGATGGGAATTTATATGAACTATATAGCCACCAAGTTGTATACCTTTTAAGCCCGGTACTTTCATCTCCAGTTAATATACAGTTGTGTCAATAATTGTTTCCATGGGATCTATCTACGGATGAAAGTACTTAAAGGTACAGATGCTAAATTAATTACTTTAAATTTTTGTTGAACCTTCATATCCCTTAGCGGGTTTCCTATCACATACCCCATAGATTTTTTTTTCCGGATTTAGATTGGCCTCGGGTATTTCCCATTAGCCTGCTACTCAGATTGTTGTACTTTGCATTATAAAAGAGAAAAATGGAATCAACTAAAAAAGTATGGGGAAAATTACAGTGGACACACGTTTCACGCCAAGGGGCCGATCATGGCGACTTTAATGAACAAACATTACAAGTAGGCCTCGGTAAGGAAGAGAAAGGAATGACAGAGGAAACTACAGAGGTAGGCTGGAATTCGAATTTCACAAATATTGAAATCTGTTAAATGATATTGTTGCATGTTTCCAAGTATTCAACGATGATTTGAAGCGCATCAAAATTTTGCTTTGCGAGAATATAATTTATGTTCAGAGGTAATACAAAACCAATGTCCTGGAGACGTTGTATTAAATGATCGGATTTTCTCTGCTTGAGTCTACAATTAAATAGAAGGTGATTAACGTCACCAGTTTCTCCGCCCCCGTAGATTCCTTCCCTATGTCGACTGCTGTGTCACAGTTAACCTTTTCATTTGCCACAATTCCAGTATCTAATGACATCAATTCGTTTGTAACATTTTCAAATGGAGAGTAATCCATAAGCCAATCATAAAATAGTTTTAAGTGTTCAGAATCTCTTTTTTGGGCAGATTCCTGAACATCTTTATGTTGCGGAGATAGGAAGGAATCAATACCAGCAAACATTTCTAAAGAATTGCAGACTTCTCGGCAATATGGCATAGCAGGAGATCAGCGGACTAACGTTGATTCAGTGAAACCTCTGCCGTGAGTAAGTCCACCAACTGCTTTTAAAGGTCTCATCAATTATTGCTCAATAACTATATCACTCCAAGTACCACACCAAAGCGTTTTATGTCTTCTAATCGAAAAGTAATCATTAGTGAAAAAATTATAAGTATTTTCGTCAATTTTTAAATGCAGTTTTTGCATGTCTTGCAAATATAAATGAGCAGATTTAGCGTGAAAATAAGGAATTATCTGTTTTACACAATCTTAATGTAATTTCCAATCACCTGTCCTTTCTTTTCTAATATAATTTAATAGAATATTATTTTGTTCGATATAATTATTCCATAATTTTGAAGTACTTGACTTTTACTTGATGCTTCTTTCAATTTCATTGAACACTGATCCATTACGTCTATAAGAACGTGTGACTTCTCTATATCCACTTCAGTTATAGATTACTCTAAAAAAGCATCATAAAGCTGCACTAATTTAGATTCACCATATTTACAATTTCTTAAAACTGAAGAAAGCAGAGCGATGTAAGTTAGTAAGTGAGCTCTAATGGCTTTTGAATAAGCATGCTCTGATATCATATGTCACATACTTTATTCCATAAACCCTGTAAGCCACTTCCATTCATAATAAAACCTATAGAATCCAAAAAAAAACATTACCAAATGAAAAACACCTAATCGAAGTAGAACAGAAGATAGTTCCTCACATGAATTTACATTTCTAAAGATTTTTGATACAACGGCTGATAAAACGTTACAAAACAAGTATTATAATTTTGCTTTATGCATTCATTGTTTGAAAAAGTTAAGGCTGTATAAATGGTTGACATATCGCTGGTATTAAGATTGATAAATGGCAAAGGCGTTATAAAACTGACTTCAGTTGGTTTCTTGTTTTTTAATGCTGTTGACATATAACCACTCCAATTTATTATTTTAAACTGTTTCAATAATGGTCCACAATATATTTTGATAAAATGATGTATCGCTTATTGATAAAATGTCTTCCATAACGAAGTCCTGTAGTTTATTTACAGCAGGTTTTTTGTAATATTTTATAGGAACATTGTCATAGTAACCCATATCAGCAGAGTTCTTAATTCGTGGATTTTTTTTTTCAAGCAGTACGTTACGTTTAGGAGTTATACAATGCATGAAATGAGCCATGTCCGTCTAACGATCTAATATTGTAATCAGCGTTATCAAACAAAAATTATCTAAAGGTACCATTCATTATATCGGGTATAGGATAATTTATTATAGATACTATGTATGAAAAAAACGTTTCATAATAAAATACACAAAGATAAAACGAGAGTTTTATTTCAAAAACTTCTAGTCTAGTTTTCTTAGACTACGAATTTACAGTAGTATGACACATGTCATAGTCACAACAGATAATGTCTTTGATATTTGTATGACTTGATTAGTCATTCTAAAGATAAATGTTGCTGATTAAAAAAAAAAAAACCAATGCATCAACCAAAGAATGTAAATAATTCCATGTACTTTTATTATTGCATGATAATGCATTCTGCGGCACCCCTTGCCTTCAATTTGCCTCAATAATATTTTGAGGGGACTGTTTTTTCTTCAAATGGAACCATTTGCAGGGTTGAGAAATAAAAAATTTCGATTTCGAAAAAGATGGGCCACAGCTGCAGAAATAATTGCCTCTGCAAGAGCCAGATTTTTCCTTTTAACAACATTATTGTCAACTTTTCTAAATTTTATTACAGTGTCCAGCACTAACATTAAAGATTCTGGAATGAAAAAATCTTCAGTTACAGGGTAATTATCTAAGTCAACCACTTTTTTTTAAATATCATTTAAAATAATTTTTCCTACAGTTTCAACCACTCTTAGGCTTTCTTCATGGTCATTTTCAAATTTTTTTTGTAACATGTATCGGTTAATATTTTACAGGAAAAGTCTTTTAGTGTAACAATACCATAAGGCCCGGTCTTGACGTAAAGAGAATCTTAGTTTTGTAATGATCTTCAAGTTTTCTTTTTAAATGTTTTCTACTAAACTTTAGGTCACCAAAACTTTCTAATTTGTCTTCTAATTCTGCTAACGTGTACTGGCACTCACTGTTTGAATTTAAAAATTCGATGAGTTGCTGAAATGCATCGCACTTTTGTGTATCAGTCTGTTCAGTTTTTTCAAAGTTCTTCAAGTAAAACTTGGTTAGACAATTTTTGTGATACTTTGCTTCAGCTGTAACCAAATCAATTACATTTATAATTCTCTTTAAAACATATTCAGAGATAATATCATTACGCTCTCGGCAGCGAGAAATCAGAGATTCTTTAAATTCAAGAGTTTGCACTAACTGAATACGGCGTCGTAAATTTTTTGTTTTTTTGTTTTCATTATTTACAGCGGCTATTTCTCCACAAATAACCCAATTTTTGTTAAAGTCAATTTTGTTAAAGTCAAATGATTCACTGTGTGCCCTTATCTTTTTTGCTGTGAAATCATTTTTACTAGTAGATGCGGCTCTTTTGGTTTTATTACGAGTGTAATTTTTTCTAAATTTTTTGTGAACTGTTAGTTCTTCAGAAATAATTTTTTGTCATTAAGTTGTATACTTTTTGAAATTATCGTGTCTAATCCTCTTTTCACGACTACCGTTTCTTCCGCGGATAATGGAATTTTACAAAAAATACAAGTACCTTCCATGATGATGGGTAAAATGTGGAAATAAAATAGCTTGATTAACCTTAAACAATAATAAATCTAAACCTAAACAATAATAAAAGGAAAGCAATCTTTGTACGAAACAAAATACTAATAGAAAAAATCAAACAATTCGTAAAAAAATAACGAAATCAAAAAGAACACATAAATTCGATATAAAAATAAAATAAAACAATATCCTGAGAACAACCTACGAGAATACTAAATATATTTAAAGATTTTATATATTCTAAACTCGATTTGAGATAATCCAACATAGCAACTTATTTATATTAATAACAATGCAGCGCAAATGTACGTGTAGAAACATATCTAAGCATAACAGCGTATGGCAGTCGATAAGTATGTGAACATTTCTGTAATAGTCGTCTATTTAAGCAACATATTTTACAAAAAAACTGCACTTTTTGCAGAAGTCACCAAACTTTCCGTGCATCATATCCAGACCTATTGTCGACGTTTAGGAAGGGGAACCTGAAATCTATCTTCCTAACAAAATGGCGGTGATGTTTCCGAAAATGGCCCCCATAAAATTTAAATTATTTTAATATAATAAATTTAGGCGTCTAGCAGCGGCGGCTGGTGAAATTTCAATATTTTTTATTCTCATATGTGGCGCATTGGATCCATACTAAATTTGGGAAATAACATCTAGAGAAGCACTTCTCTAAAATTTTGAAAAAGCAGTTTGCGAAAAAATTTTTGAAAATTCGTTAGCCTCCCCTGGGTCTAGGAGCTCCTGTTTATTTTTATTTTTTTTTGTCATATGCATTTGACTTTTCATAAAAATACAAGGAGTTTATGAAAATATTTTCATTACTAACTGAGATACAACGAATTGAAATATTGTAATTTGTTAAATTGTAAATTACAAAATTTCAGTTCATTGTATTTCAGTTAGTAATGAAAGTATTTTCACAAACTTCAAAATCTATTGTTGTATTTTTATGAAAAGTCAAATGCATATGACAAAAAAAAATAAAAATAAACAGTCCCTAGAGTCCCTAGACCCAGGGGAGGCTAACGAATTTTCAAAAATTTTTTCGCAAACTGCCTTTTCAAAATTTTTTAGGGGTCATTAGAGAAGTGCTTCTCTAGATGTTATTTCCCAAATTTCGTATGGGTCCCATGCGCCATAGACGAGAAAAAAAATATTGAAATTTCACCAGCCGCCACTGGCGTCTAGTTATATGTTTCTAGGGATGTTGAATTAACAAAATGGCTCTAAAACGTTGTCAGAAGTCCATAGAACGAAATATTCAACATAGCGACCAAAATGGCTTCCACAAAATTTTAGTCCGATATTTCATTAACACTTAATTTTTTAAATTTATTTATTTTTCTTTTATTTATTTTCAAGAAGTGTATCAAGGCAATGTTGCCGTGGTTTTTTCTACTAGACCATGTTCACTATGCAAGATGACTGACCGTCCATGTAAAGGACTTGGAGGAGCTTCCACTACGTTCATCAGCAGTGCATGCCGAGTTTAAGGTAGGAAATTTTGTTATACGGAAGTTGCCCAACACTTTTTTGCTATTGTAGTAGACCAGGCCCATGAGCAACACAACAAGAATGTAAAAGATGACGGTGGTGCTGTCGGCATTCTTGAGGATCCAGCTGCATTGCGGAGGTGGGCTATGGTAGGTCCCGAAATACATAGATTAGTTAATGAATTCACAAGTCAAACACAAGCCATTGCAACCTTCTTTTCAAGAAAAGTTCGTGGATGAGATCGATAAGTTGAAGACAAGCTTCAAGAGTGCTAGTAATTCTTTTGAGGAAACCTCAGATGACCTAATATCACTGGAAAATCGCACTGTTCCTGATGCGGAATCAGTAAAAATGCTGAGAGATTCTGAACGAAAAGGTATTGAACTGTACCAATCATTTGTTTCTGAAAGACTTGTTTAAGTATCCACTGTGAGCATCTTCAGAACAGAATTTTTAAGCCTAAGAAAATTAACGGTACTGGAAAAGGCACTATTCAGAATCTGCGAAGTGACGTACATCTCTTTCAGAGATGTCTTACTGTTAATATGAACAGAAAACTTGACATGCAAAGTTTCTTTAAGTATGAAAACAGGCCCTATCCTCCAAGTCTCTCTTCTGCTGGTCACCTTCGCCATGATGTCTTACTGTTAATATGAACAGAAAACTTGACATGCAAAGTTTCTTTAAGTATGAAAACAGTCCCTATCCTCCAAGTCTCTCTTCTGCTGGTCACCTTCGCCATGCAATTGGAAAGGCAGATTTACTTGGTCCTCTCGAGGAAATGGTGAACAAAGATGATCGTAAATCTCCTGGTACATGTGATGCCATTGTGTATGATGGAGCTGCTCTCATTCATTCAATTCAGCCACGTGTGTCGCGTATCTTTGAGGTGTACTGCGTTCGGGAATTTCATCAGAGCATTGTGGGATGTATCCAGAGCGTCTCTGCTACAAGGCTTGATATGGTATGGGACATGTACAGACCGGAAAGCCTAAAGAGTAGTCTACGTAATGCTAGAGGTGAAGGAATTTGACGTCAAGTTTTGCCAAACTCACCAGTTCCTCGAAGTTAGAGTGAATTTCTTAGAAACAATAAGAATAAGGTTCTTTGTTTTCAGCGTGAAACAAATTAATTGATTTCACAAATGATAGCGGTACATATTTTTTTGATACTCATAATGCAATGTGTGATGATTTTACTTTTTATTTTTAGCCAAGGACACACGGAAGAAGATACTTCGCATGATATGGTGATAGATGATGTGGTCATAGACGGCATGCTTGTAGATGATGTAGAATTATAGAAAAATCTGGGTTTTGATTGGATTTGCATACCAACCAATATTTTACAATTCACTTTGTTTTGCAAATTTTTGTGGCGTTTCTTTAAAAGTATTTGTCTTTCATTTACTACACCCTCTAATTAGAAGTCAACTATTACCTCCATCATACAACTTAAAATTTATAGAAAAACATTAAATATTATTCATCAGCCGAAAAAAAAAAATCACATTGCAATTATTACACTGTGATCATTTTCGTCGCCATGTTGGATATGTCGCCCTATGGACTTCTGGCAACGTTTTGGAGCCTTTTTTTAATTCAGAATCCATAAAAATATATAATTAGGCACCTAAGTTTATTATATGAAAATAATTTAAAAAATTTAAATTTTATGGGGGCCATTTTTTGAAACATGTCCGCAATTTTGTTATAGGGATAGGTTTCAGGTGGCTCCCCTTCCTAAACGTTGACAATGGGTCTGGATAGGATGCATGGCAAGTTTGGTGACTTCTGCAAAAAGTGCAGGTTTTTTTGCTTACTTGACTGACTATAGACATATTTACAGCTTTCACTCTCTTTGCGCGTGTCCCTAAATATTACACATTTCATATCTGAGCTATTTTTTAAGCTAGAGAAAAATTAAAAAAAAAGCATTGTTTGTCCTTTAACGACCTACAACATATATTTAAAAAATATTTCCACAGGATGAGAGAGTATTTTTTTAAATGAAAAAATACAAATCCTCAAAAAGTAATTCTTACTATTAACTACAATTGTTACACTACTAATAAACAATTTATTATAGTTTCTTAAATTCATATCAAAGACACATTTTTTAAAATATTAAAATCGATTAATAGATGAGGCAAGAAAATAATGTTTTCTTCAGCGGCGCGCGCAAGCCACTTTTTCAATATGGTGGCTAACGCTCAACTCGGATTCTTCGAGACTTTTAGTATGTTATTATACGTATCAAAAACTACATATTCTGAAAAATTCAGCTCGGCACCTAAAATGTCTAGGTTAGGCCTATTTTTTACAGATTGTGCCGCCAAACTCTTCTAATGATGCCACTAATTTATCATCAATATTCCAGCTGCTCCCCAAATCTTGAAATATTCGGATATATTTGGTATATTTGGGAAAAAGTAATATTTTTAGGGGTTTTATCTTTCCTTTTCCCTTGATGACACTGACTGAGTCACATCCAGTAAATAAATTAAGACCCAGTAATGCTGAACAACATCAACAATATTAATATTCCATTGCCCATCGCTGTGCCGCGCTATACTGAAAATTTGATCCCAGATTGGATAGCGCATTATTTGCATTTATCTGGAAAATGGTAACTCCTATCCAAATACTGTATAGGAACAAAATTGTAAAAAATATGCACGTTGTTTTCGGTGAAAAAAGTTTTTGTCCATCTTTTTTAGTTTTTGAGTTAAATGACAAAAACAACATTGGCAACAGTTTTTTTTATAATATATGGCCGCTATTTTGAAAGTGCAGTCAATTTTTTTTTGGGGACATGTCTAAAATTGTTCCTTAGGCTTTAATCTTTATGAAAAACATTGTCCCCTAGGACCGGTGGGGGGGCTCCCCGACTAAATGTATTTGTCTTCGTTAATGTACTTTTTCCTAATATGTTTCTTAATGCTAATCACTTTTATAAATCACCTTATAGTTTCTGTTTTGTAATTGGAGTCCTCAGCGGATATGAGGAAATATATGGAGTCCTTAAAAATCAGTTGCCGATCCTACCCACCGCAGAAGGGTACTATAGGTAATTAATATCCTTAATGAAATAATATAAAACATTTTTGAAGCACGTCTTTATCTGTGTATTACAATCGATGCATAGCAAGAAAACAGGTAATTTTGGATATAATGATTGCTGTCACCAAAATCTACAGTAATCTAATCATAATAATATCATCTAAAATAAATAGATAAAAAATACTATGCATTTAAAGTGATGCATATGCACTGAACTGCTTCCAACTTTCTATTCAGGTCTTGGCCCGTATTCCTTGAATCTCATCGGCAAGCCAACTTTGGATTGGAGAATTAAGCTCTTTGGTTCAAATTCTAAAGGAACAGGAGTATCTGATGTTCTTTCAAGTTCAAATTCAGATAAGATATGCACCAATCCGACCTTTGTCCCCAGCATTCCAAAGCGTTCACCTGAAATTTATGATTTCCAAAATTTAAAATCTATGTGACGAATTACAGAAACGTGTTTGTTTAACAATGAATGCTCAATCACATTTATATTTCATGTATGTGTGTATGTGAGGTCATGATATGTTGTATTATGTTTTTATAGTCCGTGTTTTTGTGAATACGAGTCATATTTTTGAGATGCACAAATGATTCACTTTTAGTTTTGCATTCGTTGGTTCTGAATCTGTGTTAAAAGCCATTGGCAGCTTAAAGTGTGAGGCAGCTGGTGCTGATAAAGTTACTTTATTCATGATTAAGTTATGACTTCCTACTATTTTGAATCGTATAACTCATTTAATAAACGTATGTTTAGAAAGGGGAGCGAAGTAAAAAATCCTACTACTGTGCAAGGTTTGTGGCCAATTAGCTTATTATCCGTTTGGTCAAAGGTAATAAGGAAAATTGTACATGATCAAATTGTTAATTATTTAAATTCGCATAAAGTCTTTCCGTTACATCAATCGGGCTTTCGTAAATCTCACAGTACCACACAGCGCTGCTTAATATTTGTCTTAATAGAAAAAGGGAGCTAGATAAAAGGATGGCAGTTGTCTCAGTATCACTCGGTTACTCTAAGGCATTTGACACTATTGATCTCTGTCTCCTGCTTAACAGATTTTATCAGGTGTTCCGCAAGGATTCATTCTTGGACCACTGTTGTGTATAAACAGCACAGCCGATATCTTTAACCAAATTAATCATTGTCACCTACAGTCATATGCTGACGACACTCAGCTTCTGTTTGTTTTTATTCAATCAGCTAGCAAATTTGCTAACACATTGTTGAACGATGATATAAATTCTATTTGCAGTTATTCTTGGAGGCATAATTTAAAAATTAATCCTAAGACGGCGGTTGAACTTTTGTTCAGTTCGAAAGATATAAAAGAATTTCTAAAAACCCAGTTATTCATAAATAGTTTAAATATTAAATTTTCAGATCACGCAAAAAATCTTAGTCTTTTTATTTATTATTATTATTAACATGCTTTTATTAGCTCCACCTGTAACTATCTATGTAATAATGTCTAAGGAACTGAATTTCACCCACTTCTAATTGTTGTATCATCATGAAATTTGGCGTAGTTCTGATGACAATACAATACAGTATATTCAATATTATATGTTCAAATTGGTCGCCGACCCAAGATGGCGGACTATCATTTTTTTACAACCTTCTTGATATAGGTATCAAAAGAAACTATCTATGTAATAATGTCTAAGGAACTGAATTTCACCCACTTCTAATTGTTGTATCATCATGAAATTTGGCGTAGTTCTGATGACAATACAATACAGTATATTCAATATTATATGTTCAAATTGGTCGCCGACCCAAGATGGCGGACTATCATTTTTTTACAACCTCCTTGATATAGGTATCAAAAGAAAGGGTTTGACAAGCAGAAAACAAATATGTGATCAAAACTTAAAAATTCAAAATGGCGGCGTCAACATGGCGGATAGGTTTGATCAATTATCGTCGGATTCGAATGAAAATCTGTATCTTTGGGTTACCGAGGTTGCAGATTACAATTATCCGGTTCAATATTATAATATGTTCAAAATGGCTGCCGCCCCAGGGTGGCAGATTATCATTTTCTTTACAACCCCTTTGATATGGGTATCAAAAGAAAGTGAAAGAAAGAAAGAAAGATAAGTAGAAAACACCCTGTACTCCACCAGAAATAACTGAAAGAGCAGAAGCAACAGCATCCAATTTACCATCACAGAAATCAAAATTTTTTATGATAAAGGGTACCAAAGTTTCATAGACTGGCGCATTTAGAAAAAAAAACTCGCTTTCTGAAAATGTATTGTGTATGTATTTTGCTGACTTAGCTGACAAATCTTCTTCATTATGGTCATTGTATTCCATGCTAAAAACAGTTTTGAAAATAAAACACAACATAGATTTGGAAAAGTATGGAAAACTACGTCCTTTTCTGAAAAGAAAATCTGAGGGATATGAAGCGAAAAAGGCTAAAGTTTTGACACCAGAAGAAATTAATTAATTTACAAAAGAAACACCTGATAGAGTTTATCTTTTACATATGATTTCCAGATACTAAATGTCTCAAGTCTAACATATTAATTTATTTAAGGTCGTATTAATCTTGGGAATTATGGGTGTATATCGCTCTAATGAGCTCTACAAAATGGAAATTAAAGACGTGAAAGATCTGTACATTATTAATAACTGTACCTAAAGCGAAAACCAAAGTGGTAAGAAGTCATTACTGGTCAATTTTATGGGATTGTAAAAAAGTGGATCTTCGGCCATCGCACGTGGCAATAATCTCATTTTTTTTTAAATTACCAAAGATGTACATGCACGATTCAACGAATTGGAAAAAAATAAGTTTACTGTACTTGGAAAACAAATAGCAACTTATTTGAATTTGTCAAATCCTGAACTTTCGGTCATTGATTTCGGAGATCTTAGGCTACACTATACTATACTATACGTGGATGGAGGTGGCGATATATACGGGGTTGAAGCGTCACGGAGGGTGGAAGTCTCACTCGTAGCTGAAGGATACATCGACCAATCTGTTAAAAATAAAATGGTAACAGCCGAAACTATTTCAAAGTAAGTGAACAATGCTACGGTTTCTACTTCTACAGCTGCTAGAGTGGTTAATAGAGTAGTTAATAGTTAATAGTATTACTACCGTTGAAAATACCGTTGAAAATAGTGCTAATCATATAGAGCGGGAGCTAGGTGGCTTTTTCGGCACATCATTGTTTTATGAACTTTGAGATATTTTTATGGTTTAATGGATAATAACGGTTCATAAAATCGACTTCTGGCGGGACACCTCCTGTCAGGTGCGTCACGACCACTGTCTAAAAATCAGTGAAATTATGTCACCGTTACAAGGCTCATTTTTTTCGTGTGTACACATTTTATGTTTAGAATGAATAAAATAATATCCTCAGATTCTAATTCCTCTAATTCCTTCATTTTTGTCGGAATTCAAAAAATAAAAAAAGAGTTTTAGCAAATTTAATTCTATTTAAGTTAACTAGAGTAGTCTTTTGGCGTAGGAGCCCAGATTAAAAAGTTGCCAATTGTAGAAGCTCAAAATTTACAATTTTTTGCCGTTCATGGCCAACATTTCAGTAGTTATCTCCGAAACAAAAAAAAACTGTTATTTTACTTCCACATCCAGTGGAAGTATAGTAACGACAAAAAGTTTTTAAAAATTTTTATTGTTCAAATGGGCTTAAAATGTCATGAATCGTCGAGATTTTAAGTTTGAGCGAAAAAACGTTTCTGTCTGTTGGTCTGTCTGTCTGTCGGTCTGTAACTTTTTTTTCTGCTCACGTTTACTCTGGAATCATTTGAGATATTTACTTGAAATTTGGTACACACGTTTTTTAACGAGATCTAGAACTATATCGAAGGGTTGGGGGGGTAAATTGGGGTAAATAGGTAAATCAAGCAGGTAAGAGTCCATAAAATTGGTATTTAGTATATACAAGGGAAGCTAAGGTCTCAAAAAAAATTTTGGCATTAGCCACTCCCATTGCCACCACCACCCCATTATTAAAAGGGATGAAAAAAATTGTGATTTTAGTGTGTGCACAAGAACCAGAAACATCAAAATATTTTTTTACTTCATCCACACCCACTACCACCCCCACCCCACTACCGATGTGGGGTATCATTTTATGGGTTTTGTGGTAGAGGATTTCAATTATTAAAGTTCCATAAACAATTATTTCCACATACAAATTTTTTTCGTTGTGAGTGACTTGGATAGAAAATCTGGATGTGGAAGTAGTGATTCCTTGGGCAGCGGTTTTAAATTATGTATCACTATATTTTATATACAGGTTAGTCGTATATTAAGTATAGTATGAATTAGTATACAGCTCACTATAATGGCTATTATTACCTGGGATGGTTACAATACTCTCTCGCTGCACTCGCTCAAGTTGTAATCTCCATGCTCAATAATAAAAGCCTTCATTATAGCATCGTTGTATAATATACTATTCCGATCTCTGCTATTCTCTTTGCTATGGAAACGAATTTGTGTTAATTGTTGAGATAATGTCAAATAGATAAATACACTTGACTTTTACGAGTTTTCAAAAGTCAATTCACAAGCTATGAAAAATATGGATTCAGATTTTGAAGTGTTACAAGCAAACCTTGAAGTTGCATTGTAATTGTGCCGGTCGTAAAAATATTTTATTTAATTAGTTACTATTGTTTGTCGTTGTATTTGTTATAAAATTTATTAAAAAAAATAATACAAAATTGATTGTGTATGACAGTGTCGGCCGAAAAAAAAAAAAAATTGTACACAACCGAAAAACAGTGTTTTGCAGGTCCCCCAAGCTTCCAGGACTCATTTACTGCTCGCTCTGGAATCTGCTTGGGTCGACCAGCAAAACCACCTCTTTCCGGTCTTGTAACGTAAATTACTATTTTTATTAAACACATTATATCATTAATAAAGGAATGTCTCTTAAATAAAAATAAAACAAGTAAGAAACCAGAAAAAAAGAAATGTTGTCAACCAGATATATCCTTTAGTTTCCATAGTGAACTGAAATCACGGAACTTATTCGATTCCAAGCTGCCAATTTACTTGTTAAATGTACGCCTGATTGTCTTAAGAAAATCCTTTGTTCGGTAACTGAACAATTTGAAGAAACTCACCTATGCAAATTCGAGGTCCCCCGCCGAAAGGTAAATAGTACAAACCATCGATGTTGTAGAAAATCTCTCTGGCTTGTATTTTTCGGGCTCAGGGAAATATTGTTCATCATAATGTAGTCCTAACATCGGTATGTAGACTGGCATACCTTTTTCAATCACGATGTCTGTTCCACTAATTTTATAGTCTGCGTTGCATCTTCTATCCAAAAATGGTACAACGGGATACTTTCTGAGTGTTTCTAAAAATTGAAAAAGCACAAAATTTGGAAGAAGCAATATTCCCACACAATGACATATTAATCGATATGAAGGTACTTTACACGTAAAAAATTTAGGAGTAATGTCATATGTAATGATAATTTTGATTTATGGTTTTTTATTGTAGTAAAAGGTATCATCTTCGGTCTCTATATGGCCCGGACCCTTGCTCTTACCTTCGAGGGGTCAAAAACCACTCCTAAATTTAGATATTTAATAGTTGAAAAAGTATTACCTACTGATTTAATGTTGAAACGTAAGATATTTATATTTTTGGGATTGCTGGTTACAAACCTGAAGCCAAAATAAAAAATGGGGACATTTTGTTCAAAAAAAAATTTGAGAGCACACATTATTTTGGTTATAACTTCTTTAATATTTATAATACAGTAGCAAACAAAACATCATTTTGATTAATATTTATTTTAAATTCTGTTCTTTAGAACTTTCGATGAAAGTGTCATAATTTCTAAGATATTCAACATTTAAGTTAAATACTTCACCATATGAACGTTCGGATGCAATCTATGAACTTAAATATCTCCGAAACGATTAATCCTGCATAAATATATGCAATAGCAAATTTATTTCTCAAAGATTTATTCTTGATGTCCGCCATTTTTTCTCTAAAACTAATATTTATTGGGATATTTTAAACATTTTACGTTTTCTCTAAAATTCCTTTATAGTTTAATATGCAATTTTTTTCGAGATTTTTTTCTAAAGCAAGTTCTGTAAACTGAAGAAAAATTTGAGCGTCTAGGACACGCCATACAGGGTGTAATTAGTTTCATGTCTTTAAAATAAACTGGTGGTGGGGAACGAGTAGTAGACGATCAAAAAACCTTAAGCTCTAAAGCCTATAGTTTTGGAGAAAAATAAAAATTAAAAATTTTTAAAAACATTGTTTGAGAACTGCTGAAATATTGGGATAGGTTTCATATCGTCGCGTCTGGTCGCGCATGATACTCTCATATTTGTGCAGATAGGCATAAAATGTCGACGTCTTTGGTGGTGCGGTAATGATCAAAGACGCCGATATTATTTTAGTGCTTAGTAGATTTGAAGACAACTATATTCTTCCTTGTGATATTGTCGAGCAATATTTTAGTTTATGTCGTTACTTCGTTAAGTATGTACACATGGTCGGGCCTATCCGTTCGCTGATTTTATATGTTGCTTTAATTCTTTTTGAATTTTGAGCCGCTGTATTTTAGTTAAAATTTATATTATTGACTTACCGTCAAGTCGTTAAGTACTTGACTACGTACAGACACAACTTACTTGTTCGTTCTTTTTATGTTGCTTTTTGGATTTTAGACCAAGTTTTTGTTTTTTTTTTTATTTATTGACAACGTTAGTTGATAGTTTAGTGTGTTTAGTGTTGAACGAAGAGCGTATGTCCTTAGTACGACGTGCCGGAATGTGCATTGATGCAGATGGAGGTCATTTCGAAAAATTTATGTAATCAACGATACTTTATTGGTAAGTTATAGATTTATCGAATAGGTCTGTCCACCAAGCTGTCACAATGCTATCACTTTCAAATCAAAGTCGCTGCTGGCTTAGGTATAAACTTTATTATTATGAGCAACTTTTGTCGTTTTGTGACAAATTCAAAAGGATTGTCTCTACCTTAACATTCAAATTTTGACCTAGGTCAGTTTTTTTTCAAAGTGCCCCTAGGGGAAAAAGTCACATAGGTTTTTTGTTTGTCTGGTCGGTCCCCATTGCCAGTTTTTTTAATGGCATGAAACTAATTACACCCTGTATGTTAACGAAAAACAGTATACGAGAATATGTTTTCTTAATTATTCACTACATGCATAACAAGTGTGTAGTCAAGTGAAATATAAGTATAAGTATTAAAAATATTTTTTTCCCAACACTACATATAAATTTTCTCAGATAGAGCCAGAAATCTCTCTCCTTGTTTGGCTTTGAGTTTAATGACAAACTCATACACCACAAATTGTTCTAATAAAAATTAAAAATTGTTTATTACAAGAAACTAACCTACTACGATCTTGTGTTAGTATACAAAAGGATGGACACGGGTATAACATTTTCTTCCCGCCCAGGGGTCTATCAGGGCTTTTTTACAGATAGGTTGGACCACGGTTTGAAGGATAAAATAACAATAGGATAAATAACAAAGGTAAACGAAAGCTATCATCAAAACAAAATTTAACGGAAAAGAAATACTCGAGTAGAACAATATATATACGTACACACGTATGTATATGTTATCACATACGAAAACTGATCCTTAATTACAGGTTCATATTGATGTCCTTCAAAAATTCTACGAGAATATTAAATATTTGCCTGTTATTTTCACATAATAAAGATGTAATACAAGTAGGTAGAGGTAAATTCAGTGCACATAATCTTAAGAGAAACTTTGTCGGTGCTCGAGTGTGATGTTTACAGTTAAAGAACATATGATTCAAATCTCCACATAATTAGGATCACATGTGCACAACGGACTGTTTCTCAGTCTTATTCGATATAAATGTGCAGGGAAAGAGCCATGATTCAATTATAACCTTGTGATGGACGTGGAATAAAATCTGGATACTTTATATGTGTTGATGTGGGGTATTGTGTTGGGCAGTGTTGGATGTATTTTTGCATAATGGTTCGTTGTTGTTGCTACGTACGAGTCCCACAAGGATTCCCATTTTTTTCGTATTCTGTTTTTATACACATTATATAGGTCCGATATTGGGAGAAATGGTTGTATTACTCCATATTCTTCTACAGACTGTTTGGCTAGTTTGTCAGCGATATTATTTCCGGTAATGTTTGAGTGACCCTTAACCCAGATGTAATTTAATTGTAACCCTTTGGCTCTAATCATTGAGTGGTAATGCAGGATTTTGCATATTATTGCGTTTCTGTAATGTTTCATGTTAAAGTTTTTTATTGTGAGTAATACAGATTTCGAGTCCGATAGAATAGTAATAACCGTATGATGCAACCTAGTTGACTTCAAATAACAATCAACGATCCATACCAGAGCTTGGTATATTGCAAAAGCTTCTGCGCTATATATGGTACAATCACTAAATAATTTAAAAGTTGCTTGGCATATGGTTGACATTCCAGAAAAGCATCAGCTAATGGAAGACTGTTACGATTTGACCAAAAAGGATGAGTTAAAATTTCGATTCCCAAGCTGGTTACTTTACTGTATAAAGTATCATTACATTCCTGTATTTTGAGGAAGTACTTATTCGCCTGAAATTGACGTCTTAAATAAAGTGGTGGTTCTTGTGCTTCAGCCATGATAGCTTCACATGGTTACGATTTCATTGCTCCAATGGAGATACATATTGCGCTATATTGTACTCTATCCAGAATCTTTAAATTGGTGTTAGAGGCTGACCCGTATAAAATAGAACCATAGTCCAGGATTGAAAGAATATAAGCTTTGTAAAACATTAGTGATACCATTTAACTTTACTTACTGCCTTTAAAATATTTATTCCCTTTTCGCATTTTGCTTTTACATAATTTATGTGTTTCGTCCAGAGCAGTTTTTTGTCTAAAATGATCCCTAAATATTTATATTCTGTAACCAGGGGAATTTCGTAATCGTTTAGCTGTAGGTTGGTTACGGATGGAGTTCGATGTCGACTGAAAATCATTACAGCTGATTTATTTTGAGTCAATTCGAAATTGTGATCAATGAGCCAATATTTCAAGCAATAACAAATATGTTTTAGTACCCTAATACAATCATTATAGTTTGTCTGTGTTGAATATATGACCCAATCATCGGCATATTGGATACAGGTTATACTATCGTCCCATATATCATGTAAACTTGCGGTATATGCCTTGAACAATAAGGGGCTGAGAACAGAGCCTTGTGGCAGACCTTGACGTACTACACGTGGTCCGTGAAGATTGTTACAACTGTCTCTTATATAAATATTTCTAGCGTCGTACAGTTCTGTGATATTTATGGATGTTTTAGAAGACAATCCGAATTGAGTTAGTTTATTTTGAAGCAAGCAGAGATCAACTCAGTCATATGCACCTTTTATATCGACGAATAGTGCAGCGAGATATAAATTTTCTGTAAAGCATTTTTCTATATCAGTTACCAGGTGTGTTGCTGCATCAGTTGTGCCATAACCCCGACAGAAGCCATATTGATTTTTCGGTAGTAATAAATTGTGTTGGAGATACCACTCTAATCGGGCTTTAATCATTCGTTCAAGTATTTTAGTTATGCATGACATCAGAGATATTGGACGGTAGGAAGAAGGTGACTCTTTATCTTTTTGCGGTTTCAATATAAGACATATTGTAATATTTTTTAATTGTTCTAATGCAGCACCATTTGTCCACCAGTCATTATAGATTTGTAACAAAATGTTTTTACCAGTTGGTGATAAGTTAAATAAGATAAGGTACGTTATGTCATCAATACCAGGTGCACTATTTTTAAAATTGTTTAGGGCACTATTTAGCTCATCCATAGTAAATGGTACATCTAAGACTGTTTCACTATTTTTTTCTTTTATATAATTTATATTTTTTACAAATGGAGGTGCAATGATATCGAAAATTGACTCTATTAATGATTCAGTCAGGTAATTCTTTTGTGTGTTATAGGATTTGTTGGCTATCATTCTTATATGATTCCAAATATCTGAGACTGGGGTATTTTTGTTTATCTGAGAGACAAATGTTCTCCAACTATTTCTTCTTTTTTTGTGAAACAATCGCTTAGTTTCTGCATCGAGTTTTTGGTATTTTAAATAATTTTCTAGGTTAGAAATAAGTTTGTAACAACTGAGAGCATCGGAACGTTCTTTAACTTTTGCTGTACACTCGCCATCCCACCAAACAGGTCGTGAACACTTAGATACAAATAGTTTTTTTGTAGGCATTGATGCTTCCGCAGCGTTGGAAATCGAATCTATTAAAAATGCGAGTTTATTAGTTATAGACGTAGTCTGTAAGTTTAATAATGAGGTATCTAATTTATTTTGAAAAGTATCCCAGTCGGCGTATGAATCTTTCCATTTCGATGCTGGTTTAGAATTAACGGTATATGTATTGATACCACATGTAATTTCAATTGGAAGGTGATCCGACCCTAATGGTGTGTTTAAAACGTGCCACTCTGATATTATTGAAAGACATGGTGAAACTAAGGTTACATCAACAAATGATTGATTTTGGTTAGGTCTATTAATTCGCGTAGGACTACCATCGTTTAAAATAACAAGCTCTGTATTACCGATTGCATCAGCAAGCCGGATGCCTTGATTATTATTTAGTGATGCACCCCACATAGTATGTTGCGAATTATAATCTCCTCCAATAATAACTCTTGCTGAGAATTGGCTGAAAATATTATTCCAGTCTTCATAAGTTGCCTTTATATGTGGTGGTTTATATATTGAAACAATATCTATATTATTGTTTATAAGATGGATAGCACATGTTTCAATTTCTTTATTAAAATTGTTATTTATTTTGATTTCCTTGTGAGGTATTTTATTTGAAACTATTATTCCTACTCCGCCTTTCCCATTTTGCCGGTCCTTACGTATAAAACTATAACCTGTAAACAGCATTTTAAAACTAGGCTTTAGCCAGGTTTCACTTAGTATAATTACATCTACAGGGTGATTATTAATATGATTTATCAAATTAGTCTTATTTGAAACGATAGATCGTGCATTCCATTGAAGAATTGTCAGGTTATTTTTTTCTGTGTTAGTATTGTTGTTCATCGCTATCTGCATAATTAAGATCAGTAAACAAATTAGTGAGGGATTCTTTAACATTAAGTTCTTTGACTATTGTGTGTGCACTACTTGGTATTAAATGTTTAACTAAATCATTAATAAAAACAGATATTTGTTCAACAAGAGTTTCTTTATAAGCTAGAAATTCCTCTCGATAGGGATTAGGGAGTACAGAGTGGTCATGTGTTGTATACTCTCTAAGGGGAGGTGCAACTTTCGGTCTTTCTAATGGCTTACCAGCTTTACGTTTTCTAGGAGATGGTTGAGTAGGTGTTCTAGCAGGGCGTCTCATCATGTCAGTACGTGAAATTGTACTTTGACTTGAAGTTGGTAAATTGGGAAAATTTTCTAAATTATCTAGTAAAGAGAATCTATTATTTGTTGCGACTTTGGCATAGGACGGGTTATTAACAATTGTTTCGGCTTCTTTGAAAGACAGATTTTGTTTGGCCATTGTTTGTTTTATGTTATATTGTTTAATATACGTAGGGCACTTTTTATCCACAGGTGAATTTTCTTGGCTGTTGCAATACACGCAATAAACCAAGTCGATTTCACAATCTACCTCCTCATGCTCTCCACTACAATATTTACATCATTTGGAACTTTTGCACTGTTTAGAGGTGTGTCCATAACGGAGACACTTGAAACACTGAACCACCGGATAGATGTATGGTTCAACGGGAAAATTAACTAAATTTATTTTTATACTTTTTGGAATTACAGATCCTAAAAACGTGACTATTACAACTTGTCTTTTAATTAATTTAACTTCCCCATTTTCATCTGTTATTTTCTTAATCATTCTTTTTACATCAACAACCCTTGCATTTGACTCAATATTATTTATTAAAAATTCTTCAGAAAAATAGGTATCCACCATTCGAATCATACCTTTTTTCTGAGTGTAAAATTTAGAGATGTATGCAATAAGGCCATTAGAGGTGATAACATTATTATTGACGAGTTCGTTTGCCACTCTGTAATTTTTTAACACAACTTTTACTCTATTAAGACCAACAGATTTTATGTCTTCTACTGCACCTTTGAGTAACTCGTTGTTAAATAAGTAATGACCCACACGAATTGGAAATAATCGACCTAAATTTTTGTCTTTATGTTCCACATAAATAAAATATGGCCCTGCATCACCTGGCCTATATTTATTTTCAAAGTCTATGACTCTCGCTTTTTCTGCATTATCTATCGACATTTCTTGTGAGCTGTTTTTATCCGTACCTTTATCGGGCGGATCCTTACCGCTCGAGCCTGTCATGTCTAACCTATCTTACCTTAATGGTACACACACAAGTTAATATATATTAGATTATTATTATTATGTAGGTATCAGTGTTTTCGCACTATATTTGGTATTTGATTTTGTTAAAAGATTTAAAGCAAAATTCACTCTATACTTATTTAGCGCCAAGACACTCTCGCTCGATGTTATTCGCACCGCGATCACCTCGGAACTCCCGGGCCAGAAATGTATATTATCAACAATATTATATTAATTTAAGTATACAGACTTTAAGCTGTATGGAAAATACATGGAATTATCCAGCGGACGAGACATTGTCACATTTATTTAAATTGAACGACTCCGATGGGCATATCATTAGATCAAAAGAGATCTACACACCTAGGAAAATCCTGCTCTCACAACCTGGTGGAACCAGGCGACGGGGAAGACCAAGATTAAGATGGAAGGACCAGATAGATGAAGATGCAAGAAAAATTGGAGCAGCAAATTGGCAAACAGCAGCACTAAATCGTGCCGGCTGGCGAAGTAAACTTGGAAAGTCAAGGCCCCCTAAGGCTGTAGTACTATTGATGATGAAGAGAATAGAATAGAATAGAATAGAATAAATCCAGTAAGAGCAATATACAGAATATGCTTTCACTAAATATTCAAAATGTTCTTTTTCTAGATAGGAAATATAAGTGAGTGCGTGGTTTTTAAGCAGAAATAAAAAAATGTAAGGAAATTATTTTGGAAGAGATTCTT
The DNA here is from genome assembly GCA_936432065.2 of Rutpela maculata. Lineage (NCBI taxonomy): Eukaryota > Metazoa > Arthropoda > Insecta > Coleoptera > Cerambycidae > Rutpela > Rutpela maculata. The sequence continues at coordinate 44,723,106 of OW386289.2, forward strand.
CTGAGGACAAGAAATCGTAAAAGAAATCAGCAGTTCTTTCCATGCAAAGTGCAAATTCATCAAAAACTTGGTGAAGACGATTTTGATAGAAGGATTCAGTTTTGTGTAGAAAAATCATACATGACCATTTGTTGCAAAATATTTGGGTTTGTCAACAAACATAACTGCAGGTAGACAATGAAAATCCTTATGTTTCGGAAGGAACATACACAATTTTCCGAGAAATGGTGAAAGCGAAAATTTTCTTAATATCGCGTCTACTGGCTCAGTAGCAAAAATTCGATCTGCCTTATATTCATGGCTATCTCAGACTCAACAATGCAGTTGAATAGAGTATGGTTTAAATCTTCGAATGGCATAAACATTTTCCTAATACAGAATAACTTATATATTAAAAACTACACCTTCATAGCGGTGTGTTGGAAGTTTCTAGTAGGATACAGAAATATATACCAATTTTTGTTGAACTACTGACACTTCACTATATATAAGTATAATTTGAAAATTCCTTCATGTAGATAAAGAAGAAAATTACAACCGGAAATCTATTTTTTTGTAATTTCCACCATATCCTCCTAAGAAATCTTAGATAGTGTTCATATACTACTATTATTACTGATTTAATGTTTCGTTCTTATATGTGATCAGGTAGGGTCTCATATGATCGCCGCTTCGCTTGATGGAGCACATTTTGAGCTGTAAATTAACATTTCTACCTATGTAAGGTGATTGACATCTGAGACAAAGACAATAATTTTAACCTCAGCAAGCCTTACCTCAAAATTCTGAAGGGTTGGGATTTTGTGCCCATCGAGACATTTGATATTTGACTCCGGTCAAAATAGACATTCACCCTTGCATAAATTCCCAAGAAGCTGAAAATTTACATGAACGTTAGGAATACCATTATAATGAAGTTGTGAAAAGTCCCCATTGATCCCGTGTGTGCAAAAAATTTTATGCGAGGTCAAAGTTCGCAAAAATGGGTTTTTTGGATTTTTTAGCGAAACGGTTAGTTTTATGATAAAAATAGTTTAAACAAATTGTAGATCTTTCAATTCTCTACAAAAATGGTTCTTACACTTTTTTCCCTAAAATTCACCTTTTTTGAGAAAAAGCCATTCTAAAGTTATATTCTCCATAATATGCATGACTACGCTACCTATGTACATTATGGCGTAGAATTTGTAAGGTTACTACACTTTCATTCAAAGAATCAGTTCTTCAAGTAGCTCAGTCTCGTTCTGATGACACAGCAAAAACTATTGTTCCTCGCATCGGGTTCGAGCATGATTTAGTTGCTGCTGAGGCCAAGTATCCTAATGACTGTTATATTTCCTTTTTAAAACCGACCACTGGAAGTAAAGCCGGGCCCGTCTTGGCCCGTGAAGCATTAAATCTCGCCATGAAAGAAATTTTTACATGCATCGAAAATAGTGATGACTGCCAATTTACATTGGAAGAATTGAAAAATGTATGGAAAAATTTAAATGTAGATAATAGAACTATCAAACCACGATTGAAATTAAATTATGGTGATAAAGTTATAATCACTGAAAAACCGGGACAATTGACATTTATATGTTTCATTGATAATCATTATGATATCTTGAATCAATCTTGGGGTGAAAAAAAAATGTATTGACAAAGAAGAGCGATTCAAGATCCTGGAAGCTGCGGCAGCATTCATTCGGGAAGATATTCAATCAGAGTAGTCATCGATAATTCTTATTACCCCCCACCAGGTCGTATGTTTGAAGATATTAACAGTGATATTCCAGAGTCACTGACTTATTTTTTGGAACACATTATTTTAAAAAATTACTTCCGTAGATAAGTTACGTTACGTATCTTTTGCAAAACATACACATAATAAAAAAGGGTTCAATTAGCTTGTCTTCCTCCAACCTCGGCTTCTGCTCATCAACATTTTTATCGAATATATTACCAAGTTCAAGTGTGGCTTGGTAATCAACTGGACCCAGAAGAATGGGGTTGGAAGCTAATTAATAATGTATTGGAACCAATCCACACTCTACTTCCACCGGCACCAGAAAAGCTCCTTAATACTATTTTTTGCAACTGCAAAAAAAGGGGTGTAATTCGAAATGCGGCTGCAAAAAAGTAGGCTTACTTTGTTCACCAGTATGCACCAGCTGTCAAGGCCAGTTGTGTTTAAATACTGAATCTCCAACAGAAGATGATCCTTACATCAACGACGAAACAACTGATGTATCGCTGTTTGAACAATTTACGTCAACTCAGGAAGATGAAGATGAAGAAGAAGAAGAAGGTGGAGGAAGAGAAGAAGAATAAGATGAAGAAGTTGAATAAGAAGACCTAATATTATATTAAACTTCAATAAAAAGACTGTGGAGTAGGCCCACCGAGGAAACCACATTAAAAAAGACGCGCCAAGTACACTACCTCATAGGTGGCGTGGAAACGTGTCCATATTATGGAGAATATAACTTTATAATGGCTTTTTTTCAAAAAAGGTGAATTTTAGGAAAAAAGTGTAAGGGTCATTTTTGTAGAGAATTGAAAGATATACAATTTTTGTCTAAGCTATTTTTATCATAAAACTGACCGTTTCGATAAAAAATCCAAAAAACCCATTTTTGCAAATTTTGACCTCGCATAAAATTTTTAGCACACACGGGATCAATGGGGACTTTTCACAACTTCATTATAATGGTATCCCTAACGTTCATGTAAATTTTTAGCTTCTTGGGAATGTATGCAAGGGTACCCCCATTTTTGGGGCTAACTTGACCGGACTATTGATCAGGGCGCCGAGATACAAAACATACATAATAAAAATTCAGCCAATTTAATGGAAACAATTTTTTCCATAGGAAAAGTGCAGGGTCCTTTGACAATTGAATTATAATTTCGTGTTGTTATAATCATACCTACCCATGATACACATATCTAAATATTTCATTTCCTGCAAGCCTTCGTAAGTGATACCATTGTACTCTTTAATGTTGTTAACTATTTCCTTTCTCAATTTGTCTTGCATTTGGGGTTGTAGGCACAATTCATATAAAGTAAATGCCATCGTGGAGCTAGTTGTTTCAAATCCAGCGCCGAAAAATTGCACTGCTTGCGCAACCACCTTATCTCCCTCTAAAAATAACATTCAAAAAAATTCTCCTAAAGTTAGTAAATTATCAATATACAATTATTAATCAATGCTTTTATAAATAATGCAAAAACAAATCGATACCATACGAACGCTTTGGTTCACTACTAGAATTAAAATCTTTTGGGAAGTTTGTTTGGTCTGGAGATACATACCACACATATGGCGGAAGGTGAAGGTCACCTACCTGCCAAAAGTAGGCTTGATATCGGACCAAACGCCCAAGTTATACAAGCCCATAAGCCTGTCCTCTTTCCTACTTAAAACATTGGAAATACAATGGGACTGGTACATGCATTAGAGACTTAAATACTAAGGAATAACCTTCTTAGTGATGGATACCAGCCGAGAAAGTCAACAAACCTTGCGCTAGATGATTTGAATGGGCTACTGACAAAATGACAAAGAAATGGCAGTGGCAATATTTCTGGACATAGGCGCGTTAATTGCGATAAAACAATCACTAGTAATCAATTAGAAGAGTATCAACGTTACTCTGTCAGTGGATTAAAGCCAGCCTAGAAAAGGGTAAATAGTATCCAATCTAGGTGAGTATTATATCCGCTGATATGAGTAACCTTGTTGACAAACTCCTCCGGAAAATTTCTGCGGAAGGACTTTACTTCCTAGAATGACAATCTAGTGATAGTAATCAAGGGGTAATTCGCGAACACGGCATCAGAGCAATCTCGAAGTCACACAGAAATTAATAAGACGATCTAAACCTCTCTAATAAGTTAATGGAAGCACAGTGGCGTGCAGAAATTGAAAGATAAAAGAAGCAAAAATATTTTTTTGTATATTGTTGAATTTTTGAATTACTCTTTTTTTTTTCTGATTTCAAAAATATTACATATGATAGTCCTATCTTTAACCGTTTTCGAGTTATGAAACATTGAAAATCGTTTTTAAGTTATTATACGAACGGAAATTACAATTATTAAAGTAGTCTATGAAAATTTAGGGATTAATCGACTTACCTGTAAGAAAGGTTAATCCTAATTTGCCGAGCTTGTCCGAAGATATAATTACAAATACCTATATACCTTGTAGTTTCCGTCTGACTCACTCACCAGCACGAACGTTCGAAGAAAGAAAATCTTATCACACTGGGCTGGACTTATCGCACCAGGTCTTCATTCCGGTTTTAGCTAATTACAAAATTCCTTATTGAGAGGGAACAAGGGTGGGTGGGTTGTAATTATATCTTCGGACAAGCTCGGAAAATTAGGATTAACCTTCCTTACAGGTAAGTCGATTAATCCCTAAATTTTCCTTCGCTTGTCCTCGATATAATTACAAATACATATATACCCTGTAGATGTTTAGAGTAAACGGCGATTTTGTAACAACGGAAATTTATTAAACAGTAGCTAAATAAGGTAACGTATAATTAAAGAAAATTTATAACCATTTATATTTAATTTAACAATTACCTTAACATATACATAAAAACATAATTTGATACACAGCTGTTGATGCGTGGCGTACGCTATGGTTAGAAAATTGTGTTATATTTATTCCGTCTAGACCAAAAATCTTTTTTTTTTTTTTTTATGGAGTAGCGTAGTGGAAGGGAATTTTATGTGCAATAATTAAGTGATGGTCATTATTCCGGAAAGAAATTGTTTTTAATAAATAAAAATATGTATATATCTTTGGTTTGTTTCCGAAGTATGGAAAACTAATACGGGTTATGGTTTATTAGGTCAAGACGTTTTTATTTTTTCCTGATATTCGGATGTCAGTTTTTTTTTTCCGTTTATTATTTTTTTATTTATTTATTTTTTTATTTATTTATTTTTTTAAATATATATATACATATATACACATATGTACATATATATACACACATATATATCAATTAATGACAAGATATGCACTCTATGACCTGTTATTAATGCCATCAAGATAATCAATTTATACTATAGTTGTTCCAGACGTGAGGATTCTATTTTGATAAAAACTCTATTTTCGAGTTTCGGAATTCCATGTAAATGGGTGGGTAATTAAGAGCCGACCTGCATGAAATAATTGCCATCTTGTAGCATCTCGGTTAAGAATTGCATGTAAAAGAATGTGTTATTAAAATTATATTCATAAGGATGAACTTTTCACTCACAGAAGGTATAACATTTTTTACAAGTTGAATATTATTTCAGTGAACATCTGTAAGGGAAGCAATTAGAGTTGGAATGAAGATATTCTTATATTCAATAATAATAATAGATATTTTTTCTGCGGCGAGGGAAATTTTTCTGTAAAATGGGCGACTCTTTCTAAAATGAAAAATAAGTAGACATATTTCTGGTTTAAAATAATTGGCTCCCCAGTAAAAATTCTTTTGTTTCTGAAACATTTATGAAATAGATTCATTTACTTTGGATGTACTACCTCATTTAGGTTTCTAATGAAACATTTATGAAATATATCAAAAATATATTTCAATTGATGTATATTAGATGTACTTTGAATTGTTTCATATATTTTTCGTGTTTACTATAATAACTATTGACACACAGGATACCAAGCTGAGAGTCCAATAAAGGGCGACAACTATATCTAGATCTTTTTCTTGTATGATTTTTCCAATACGTTATTGAAAAAGGAAGGGAAGTATAAAAATCGTATTCTTTCCATTTTGAAATGAATGCATCTACAGACAAGAAATCCGGCTCGGGAAACCATGAAATATATTTATCATACTTCTTATTAATACGTGTTATCAATAAATCTAATCCTGGTTCCTTCAATTTATTTCATATTAAGTTGATACTCTGTGCCTATTTTCATATTACTCATAACTCCTTGTCCGCATCTTATTATAGCTCAATATATTGTAAGTTGCATATACTAATAAACATATAAACATAAATACATAAATCCATCACATACAGTAGACAACTCCCTCCCCCCAAGTCCAAAGCCAAAACTGCCCGGAAGGGGTCACAACATTTGAAAAAAAAATGCAGACACACATCCATACTCACCGACATTATCAGTGATGGGGCTCGGGCTGGGAGTCGACCCAGTACAATGTAGGTAGTGCGACCAGCATATTCGCCACATGATACGCTTTAGCCGGTAATTTTTATAAAGTATGCACCAATACCACAAGTCTCTTAAGGCTTCGCTTAAATAATTAAATTTGATACTTCCTCCTCCAGTTATCCAAGAAATCGCTGTTGTATTATCAAATCTTGAAAGTAAAGTATTCGCGTTTTTTTTTTGTCCCAAAAATCATAGTCCCTTGCAACAACTACTTCAGCCTGTCAGAGACCTATCAGAGAATATTTCTAAACAAATTTTTCAGCTTAATGTCTTGTCCATCTCCAATATTGCGTAACTCGTTTATTAAGAATTAAGAACTATGGTTTATTTTCTCGAAAGACTTGATATGATTAAAACCAAATCTTGTGACGGGGTAAGCAGAAGCCAAACTATTAACTAATTTGCAAATTGGATGGTTGTTACGTGGAATTTTTCTTTGTGATTTTTTACTTATTATGATTTTATCTTCACGTAAAGTTATTGTCATATCTATTGTAATATATAAAAAAAAACTAAAATATATATATATATATATATATATATATATATATTTGGACGGTTGAGGTTCTAAGTAACTTTGCATATGTCTGTATTCGTTTAGCATTCCAATTTAGTATGTGCTATGATTGAAAAGTCGTTTAACTAGAATACACAAATATTTTTCAATCACTCTGTTTTTTTTTTTTTTGCTTAAGCAATTGTAGTAAAGAGAAATGGTGCCATATAATTTAACCCAAATGGGTTACTACACTGAAATAATGTATCATTAGATCAAAATCTGTTTCTTTTTTTTTTTTTAATAGGAACAAAAAATAGGAATTTTAGAATCAAGTTTTTATCACTAAAAGGGCAGTCGACAAGTCGACGATCTTTGACTGGCTGACATTTACTTATAGCACCTATCTCTAAGAGAGTTCCTGGATGGCGTTTTTGTAATTTTTAAATTGTTATCAGATATCTAATCTTTAGGGTCCCCTGATTGAAGAAGTTTACCTTGAAATGATATTTTAATTCGTTTTACCCAGCAAATGTCCACTTGGTTCTTGGTAACATTTCTCTAGTTGGTAATGAGTTTAGCTAGAGAGCCTGCATAATTCTTTACCTGGGATGTTGGAACCTTTAGTTGCGGTGATATTGCATCTTCTTCTGCCGTGTTTACTTGAATCGATCCCTGAATGTATCCGACCCCCTCTTTCTCTTTTTGAGTCTTGTTTTATATTGAGGTCGCCTGTAGTAATGGTAAAATAAAAGTATCAATTATATCAAGAGTTATGTGCAGATTATAGATTGTTTAAGAGATCGCTTGGCCTTGAATTAAAGTGTATTTAATGTACACGGCACATTAAAGATTTTGTAAGAATCTTTGTGAAAATAAACTAATTCGGTTTCCTAACGTCAGCAAAATACATTATCTTTATTATTTCTGTTCTTATTCATCATTTGTCAGAAAACGCCTGTTCCTTTGACGTAAAAGTCACAGGTGTAGAGGCTGTTTTCCAGTAAAATACTGGATAATTATTGTATTATTTTGTAGATTTTACGGACAATGTTTCTATAAAAAATACATATGGCAGATAATTCCAGTAAGAAAACAAAATAATCTGCAAATTGTTATCAGATTTATATTTTGTAGAGAGATTTTATTACTTTAAGAGCATCGCATGTTGCTCAGACTATTTTATGTTGGAACGCCTGTTTCGTATTTCTAGTGCGTATGCATGAAAATCAGGATAGATAATCGTTTTTATATGAAAAAGTACCAAGCTAGGCGGGAGCAACGCAGTGTTGTCCAGAACTATTTATTTGTAACGCGTGTTACATAGTTCAGGTGCCTATGAAAATAAAGAGCAACGAGTGTTGTCTTGGAACTATTTATATTATAACGCGTGTTATCAAAATAAAGAGCAATGCATGTTGTCTAAGCACTATTTTAAATTCTAACCAGCAACGAGTGTTGTCTTGGAACTATTTATATTATAACGCGTGTTATATAGTTCAGGTACCTATCAAAATAAAGAGCAATGCATGTTGTCTAGGTCAATATATATCTGATCCAATACTGAGATTTTTATTTTGAAATAAAACGTATATTGAATATTTCCTACCTGAACTATTGGAATCGGGCGACTTTTTACCACTGCGGTTATTTTATGACTAGTTTCTTTTTCAACTGAATGTATTTACGCTTTTTCCTGAATTCGGCGATACACTTTCCTTGAATTAGGCGATACACTTTTCCTTTTTGGCATTATTACCTTTCACTTACTAAATATTTTACTTAAAACTATTCACTTTAAATAAGTAAAACCGAACAATAAATTAACGTTCACTCGATGAGCACGAAAAACGGAATGAAGACCTGGTGCGATAAGTCCAGCCCAGTGTGATAAGTTTTTCTTTCTTGGAACGTTCGTGCTGGTGAGTGAGTCAGACGGAAACTACAGGGTATATATGTATTTGTAATTATATCGAGGACAAGCGAAGGAAAATGACAAGTATTCTGTTATTATATGAAACGCTCACAGATTTAATAACAGAATACTTGTCATTTTCATAGACTACTTTAATAATTGTAATTTCCGTTCGTATAATAAATAGCTTAAATACGATTTTCAATGTTTCATAACTCGAAAACGGTTAAAGATAGGACTATCATATGTAATACTTTTGAAATCAGAAAAAAAAGAGTAATTCAAAAATTCAAAAATATTATTATTTCTTGTACTCCTCAATTTCTGCACGCCACTGTACTGTCATTAACTTAATAAAGGAGTTTAGTTACAGTTCTACAATTTTTGTCTATCTCCAATTATAACGATCATAAAGGGTGGCCTAAATATAATGAATAACCCTGTACAAGGCATTGCTTGCCACTGCACCACAGGGGCCATAAAAACTGCCCCCACAGCTGCTATATTGAGAGGCCTTTTAGACCTGTCGCCACTACACATATTTATCCAAGGGGAAACTTGTTAAGTGGTGCTGAGGCTAATGTAACTCCCATAAGGCAACAACATGGATCAGAGTACCAAAAGCTATACCCAAAGCTGAAGGCAAACCCCATTTTAAGAGTTCCCACGCATACCATAGTCATAAAGTATAACTTGAGAACAAAATTTCAAGTCAAAATACCAGAGAGTGAAGACTGGAAAAACTGTCCTCCAATATTGGCGCAAATAGTTTGGTACATGGATGGCTCCAAGGCAGAACAGAAAGTCGGAGCCGAGATTTATGAGATAATGTCGAAAACAAAATCCCGATAATTCTATTGAGGAACGTCTCATTATTTCGAGTTCCGTTTTATACTGGTGAGCAGAAATAATGAGGCAAGGAACTGCCATTTTTTTCGTTAGTTAAGCAATGCTTAAGGCAATCTGTTTCATGCAGATTTATTTGAAACGAAACTGCTGGCCAATTGAAGCGGATCAATCGAATTTTTAGGTTGAATTTAAATACATATTTCTTGAGAAAGAGAATAGATCAGTATGCGGTTTCCAGGATTTAAGAGATAATTTATTTGTGAAACAGTGGGTTTTGCCCAATTTTTTTATTTTGAGGCATGTTACTACCTTCATGATGTAAAAGAAAAGTGGTTATTTTTTGCCAAATTTAATAACTACAAAATTCTACAAAAAATAATTTATATTTTTTTAATGCGCATTTTTTGATATCTCCTTTATTTTGTAAAATATCTTTCTTATTTTGTAAAACGCTTTCTCAGTGTGACTAAACCATATGCACAAATGTATACAAAATAAATCCCTGGAATGGTGGAAGGGTTTTCTGCTACAGAGCAGGTAAAAGAGTTTATTAAAGAATTATCGGCAAATTTACGGAGGACCCGCTACGCCAAAATTGAAGGGATAATGGTCTTCTAACCGAACACTATCAACTAATGTGGCAGAAGATGTAACATTCAGATTCCGTCAAGAAGATCAGAAGAAACGAGAAGAAACCAAGAGCTGATGGTTAGATTAAGGAGCCCTTATGAAGGCTGTGTAGTCTGATACAGAAGACACCGCTGGATAAGGAAAACTAGAACAGGAGCGCAACAATAGATCAACAGGAGTCGCGGTGGTCAAAACCAAACAGCTAGGTCCTGTTTTATAAACTTATGTGAATTTAGTAGGGTACCCTTTGAGCAATATTACTACATTACAGTAAATTTGCTTACCAAACTGTATTTCATTACAAAATTTTTTATTTTTACTCATTTCTACTAATATATCAATGAGGTCATGCCCCCTTATATTTGTCTCTTTTCTTTCCTTTATGGTACTCCAAAATACATCAGATAAGTATGTGATAGTCCATTTTTCAAATAAATACAAATGAAATAGATTAACCCATCCTGGCATAAAGAAATATGCAGTTTGACTTATAGCATTTCTCCACCGAAAATCAAACATTGCCCTGCCAATTTTCCTAAAATCTGTATTATTTTTAACAAAGGAATGGGCGTTTATTCCAAAAGCACATTTTGCTATAACATCTGTGGAGTATTTGGCGCAAATTTCTTTTGCTTCCTGTTCCCCCAAGTTTCTTCGTATGTATATATTCATCTCTAATCCAATATTGTTGATAATGGAGAACATCCCCTTGAGTTTTTCAGAAGTAAAAGCCTGTTCCATTTTTGGTCTCACTTTCTTCCAATCTGGATTTTTTTGAACAAACATCATATTTGAAATGAGCTGGTTATGTTTCGGGGAGACGATAGTCCTATCCATAAAATAATTAAAATCTTTTACCAATACCTGTTTGATCAACTGTGGACATTTCAAAACTAGGTACGGTTCATCAAACACGAATATTCCGAAGAAAGGTTCCTTTGTAGAGTCATAAAGACTTTTTAGCATCTCTCCTATTGTTGCTTTCAATGGAATAATTTCTAACAAATTTCCAATCAGCGGTAGCGGCTCTTTATAAAACACACCTCTTTTTTTCCAGTAGTCATATTTTCTAGCAAAATACTTATGAACCAAAAATATGGATGCACTGATTACCAAAAGTAAATCTACTAGCCATGATGATGTGATCAGCATCTGAAAGCAGATGATAAAAATGCATTTATTCATTTATGAACTCCAATTAAGGGCTAACAAATGGAAAGACTCTATCTAGATACTAACAATAAATATTACCCCATATTGCACACCCTGCTGGCAGTGTGGTCCATTTTCGCTAAGCACCCCAGGATTGCTTTTGCCAATAATAGCTATTTATGTAACCAGTTATGAGAGGCTTTATTTTGTGTAACGAGTGAATGCTTGCAAAATAACACGAGTTACACAAAATTGTCTTTCGGAATGGAACGTGTTACATACAAGATTTTTTCTAATTTTAAACGTCTAAAAACTTTTTAAACATAAATAAAATAGGTGTATTTAAAGATCTTAAAAATTAAGTAGTCTTTTTCATAGTTTCCTTTGCTGCTATTATTACACATTATAATTTTAACGTCAAAATTGACAAACGATATTTAGCCAAGTTATAATATTATTTGATATCCTAATTTGATAGCATAAGGTAAACAGGGCCGTACCGAAGCCTGCTACTTTGGGAGGGGAGAAGATGAAAAAAAAGCCAACTCATATACCTTTACATTGCATAATTTCAATAAAATAAAAACTTTTTATGGGAAAAGCTACTAAAACTAAAAAATTTAAATCGAATTCAAATTCACTATGTACAATGTACAGGGTGCCCTAACCAAAGACGGAACAAGGACATTTTTTCCGGCGATAGAAACGCTTATAACAAAAACCAAAATTACCATTTGATGTATTTTTTCCGCCGAATCCAAAAGTTATAATAAAAAAAACGAATATAAAATATGCTATTTCAGGATTCAGACTTCACATAGCTGAAAAAAATCCCTGAATTTTCCAGGCTTTCCATGACAAAAAAATGTTTTTCAATGACAAATAATAATTATTATTAATATGTTAAAAGTGATTTTTATTTTAATTTTCGATTTTATAACATATATTCGATTTCATACAATTGTCAGAAGGTTGCAATTTAAAAATAATTTAAAACAAGCTAAAAACGTACTCTTTGCCTGTGTACTGAACTTTTTATATAATTGTTACACATTCTATAGGATACTCTTCGCAGTTGTTTGTAAATAATGTTAGTTTTAGACATTTTTAATTTTATAGTACTAACTTAGTTGGTAAAAGACTCAATGTAAAATAAAGTAAAAATAAAAAAAACTATACCATACCCCATTTGCGTTTCGAACCCGGGACCCTTGGATTCTGAGAACTACACCACCACTTAACACGTAAAAAAACGTAAATTTTTACATTATAAGAGACGAGCTAAAATCATATTTCCACGGTTGTATATTACATTATGAAATGTATATTTGTAAAATGTAAATATTTAAAAATTAATCATTTCACCAGATTTCTATTCAATTACAAAAACATAAAACTAAAAAATAAAAAAAATTCAAATTTGAATCATTAACATTTTTTTACTGATTGATTTTGTTCAAAAACAATAGAGTTCTTCCTCTAGCTAACACTAACTTACTGTTCAAATTTCAGTACTATCGGATTTTTCTTTCTCGAGTTATCGTGCTTACAAGAAACCTGACGGACGGACGGACGAACATTTTGAAAGTCGTTCAGAATTCGTTCACTAATACAATGATATGAAAATTTTTTGTCTGCGGGCGATATTTACGGTTCTAGAAATGTGCCGATCAAATACAATATACTCTTCGTTTTCGTATTTGCGAAGAGTAAAATAATAGTAGGAACTCGTAAGTAGTTTATTGTTTTTCATATTGTGACTCAAAATTCCATGATTTTTGCGAAATATTCAAAATTCACTGAGATTTCCATGATTTCCTTAGGATTTTTAAAATTTCCTGAATTTTCCACGCTCTTCAGGTTTTCCATGCGAGCCCGAACCCTGTATTTTTGTGTCATAAATCTTTTGTTTTCAATTTATTTGTTTTCATTTATGATCATTTTTGGTTTCTGCGAAAAAAAATACATTGAATGTCTTTTCCGGTTTTCGACATAAACATTTGTATCATTTGAAAAATGGCCTTGTTCAATCATCGTTGGATCATCATGTACCTAAACCTAATATTTACTACTTAAAAGAAATTTAAAAAATCCTTGGTTTAATCAAATAAAAAAATAAGAACTGTTAAACAAAAATAGGTCAATAATAAATAGGTTAATAATAAAAAAATAGCCTAAATAAAGTAAAGAAAAAGAATAATAATAATAATTAATAACAACAATGAACTTCATTGTCCAAAAGACCATACAGTAACATGGTGTTGGACACGTCGAAATGATTGACCAAAGTCGTCAATACAATAAAAAATTATTACAATAGGTGGAAACAGGAAAAAGTTCCGTAAATACCAAGTTAGACTTTGCTGTCTAATATCACAATATCAAAACACTACCAAACAAAACTAATAGGTATGTAGACCTGATAATATTATATTAAAGCTTTAAATTTTAAAGCTTCCACTTTATGAACTCAGTATTCAATTTACTGTTGAATAAACATCGTTTCTTTTTCTTTTCGAGAGTTGTTTATTTTCTTAATTGATGTGTAACAAACTTTTTCTTCAAGCGTATTAAAATGTTTAAATTATGTCACCAAAAACAGAAGTGGAAGTAGGACATTGTTTTACTAGTAACAGAATGTTAGTACCGAACGCCACCGTAGTGGACATTGTTTTACTAGTAACATAATGTTAGATCCGAAAGCGCCACCGCAGTGGGTATTGTTTTACTAGTAACATAATGTTAATACCGAAAGCCACCGGTGGCGCGCTATCCACTAGCATCTTGTCATATTGTGTCAACATGTAAGACTGTAGTTTGAATATTTGTACATTTATGATAAATAAATGAATTTTTGCATTTTAATACGCTTGAAGAAAAAATAGTATATATTACACGGAGTAGAACGCCTTTTTTTGTGTTTCGCCCAGTTTGCGGCTTCGGCTTCGCCTCAGCCGCAAATCCTGGGTTCAACACAAAAAAAGAGTGCGTTCTACTCCTAGTAATATAATATACTATTTCCTCACCAGTTAAAGAAAATTTTAACTTTTCACAACTTGTTATGAAAAGTTGACGTTTTGACAATTACGTCAGTTTTGAAAAGTGTCATTTTATATCAAAATTAGAAAATAGTATTTTATATAACAAGTGGCTAAAATGGTGTGTTTTTTACAAGTGGGGCGTTTATAGTACGAGCCGAAAGCGAGTGCTATAAACCACACAAGTAAAAAAAAGACACATTTTAGTCTCAGTTATATACAAAATTTTTTGTATCGCCATTCGAAATTAGAAAACAATATGATTTTGTAAAAATAGACTAAATTCTATTGCTGTTTCCATAGAAACCAATCAGTTTTATTTCACACTGTAAAATAAAATTTCTTTATTTCACTTTTTTTTCTTTATTTTACACTTGTCAATAATGACATTGTTTTGATTCATCGAAACTGTCTAATAAATGTTATTTTAGGATATGGCGTTACAAAAAAGTATTTACGCAACAGGTGCATAAAGTCGCACTTCTTTTCATCAATGGGAAGGTGAGTGCGGCAATCCTATGAGTGAAAAAAGTCAGAGTTCAGAACACACTTTTCATCGATTGACTAGTAAATACTCACCGCTGACTACGAAAAAATACAACCATGTGTCGCTTCTTGCCTTTCCTGTTTATGAGGGACATTGCTAATGAAAAAATGAAGGGACTCGGACGGAATAGGGGTTCAGGCAGGACCTTTTTGCTTAATAACATTATATATTTCTGTATTACTTAAATGTCTATTGTCCTTTTCTATGTCTATATTAATTTGTACAATTTGTGATCTATGCAAATAATCAAGAATTCCTTACCTGTTCTTCAATTCGATATTCCAAATTTTGTCTTATCTTTTGGTGTTCCATGCTGTCCCGTTCCCTTTCCTCCTTTCGATATTCTTCGTTTTTTCTTCTCTCTTCGCGCTCTGCAGTGTTCCTTTCCCTTTCTTCATTTCGGTATTCTTCATTTTTTCGTCTCTGTTTGTTAGTGTTCTAAAGTATACCTTTCCCTTTTTGTACTCCTCATTTTTCTTCTCTCTTTGTGTTCTACAGTGTTCCTTTCTCTTTCTTTATTTCGGTATTCTTCACGTTTTCTTCTCTTCTCGTGTTCTACTTTATCCCTTTCCCTTTCCTCAATGCGCTATTCTTCATTTTTTCTCCTCTCTTCATGTTCTACAGTATTCCTTTCCTTTCTGTATTTCGGTATTCTTCATTTTTTCTTCTCTCTTTGTGTTCCACAGTGTTCCTTTATCTATTTTTATTTCGGTATTCTTCATTTTTCCTCCTTTCTTCGTGTTCTGCAGTGTTCCTTTCCCTTTCTTTATTTCGGTATTTTTCATTTTTTCTTCTATCTTGACGTGCTGATGCATTTCTTTCATTCTCATTTTGTCTGTATTCAACACTAAGTCTGCGCTTTTTATGTTGCATTGTATTACTAGTTTGTTCTCGGATTTTCTGTCCTTGATTTTGAATTGACTTACGCTTTCGTTCGACAATAGTTCGTGCATTTAATTCACTTGATTCCTCACTTACCTGACTTTCACGTAAAACTTGTACGGCTTTTTTATTTTGCGAACTTCTCTTCTTATGTGACCGCTTCTTTGTTTTAGGCATTTAATATAAATATAAAATAAACTTTATAATACGCACTTATTAATAGGTACTTAGTAACTTTTATTTCATTTAAAAAAAGTATTTTTCTTAAAATAATGCTAATAAATCAATAAATTAAGTTCATTTCCTTACCTACAATATCTATTTCTTAAAATGTTATCCCAAGATATTAAACCTCAACCATACGTACGAATAGTTTAATATAATCTTGGTGAAACTGTCACTTACAGTAAATGTAATAAAAATTTAATTAACAAATTAAAAAAAAAATTATCGATTTCTGGCCAAGAATTAAGAATTTTAAAATTTTCGATGATGGTTTTGTTCGTACCTACTTCTATATTTTTCAGCAATAGGTATACTTAATTAATAGTAATTAAAATATGGTAAATGTATTGTAGTGTATTATACACAAGTTTCTCGTTAAACCACACAGTAGGTATATATTTGTAAAATACACTTATTAAGTAGGGTATATTCTACTACCTATACCCTTATAAGGGAGAATGATTACTTAAACCCATAGTAAATAACTGCAAGCAATAAACAAACTAAAAATAATAACAATATATATACATAAAAATCAATATTCTTACCAACGAATAGTAGGGAGAGGCTATTTTCATTTAAAAAATTTATCACGAAAGTTTTACACACAGGTACACAAGGTAGGTACCAGTGGCGGCTCGTGATATTTTGTGCAGAGGAGGCTTGATATTTAAAAGACAATTAACTTGCAATATGACTACAATTTGTACATTTCCTCACCGCCCATGGATATGATGCTAGAGGAGGCTCAGCCTCCCCTGCCTCTTCTGACGAGCCGCCACTGGTAGGTACCTATTATGTAGATAATTCTTTCAACCTGTCACTTAAATTAACTGTTTTTGTTATACCACTTTTATTGATTTATTTACGAGAGATGTAATGATTTTTAAATGGTTCAATTTTTAAAAAACAATATTTTATCACTAGCTAAAACACTGACACAGATATCTAGGCAGTAGATGCCATTTTACATTACCGCCAATATGAAGTCACGGTTACGTTTTGCTGTGATTGGTCAATATATTCGTATCATTTGGCGGTCAATTCAAATTGAATACTTGACTGTTCCTCAGCTGTTTTTTTTTTTGTTTACCTTGTCTATGATGGTCAATTGAGCAAAGTAACTATGCAATAGTGCTATATGACCATCCACAAAGCTTTTGGTTTCCAGGTGTATGAATTTTAATAAATTATTTTTACTTTTTAGTACAGTTTTTTCAAATAAAAGCTTTTTCTTGAAAATATTTTTTTTATATAATTTTATTTACAATAAAAACGTTTTCAAGTAAAGCTTGTCCTGTTACTTCCTTTTTAGATTTTAAAACTTAGTCGTTTATATTTTTTTAAATTGGAATATGGTTTAGTTTTTGACTTTTTAAAAGTTTTTATGTAGAAATGAAACACCGTGGTCTCTTTGCCGATTTTCATTTTTTTACGAAGTTGTTAACGGTCTATAAAATTGGGAGGTCTAGTTATATAGCAGGCAGTATGGGCGTATGAGTTTCGAATACATTTCGGGCGCAGTTTATTTGTTGGAATCAGTTCTGGAGACACTACTGATTATGAACATCCATGTTACCCGGTCTGATATTGTTTAAAACAATTTTGTTTATAACAGAGGGAAATATTACATTTTTTTAATGAAACAATGTTTTTAAATATTTTTTCATCGATTTTCAACAAGGAATGTTCGATGACTTTTTTCGTAAAGTTGATATTTTCAATGTTATTATGTTTTAAAAATTAAAAAATCTCCAATTTCTCGTTTTTGACACTCTAAACGTATAATAAAAAAACGTTTTTTTTTTAAATACATAATTTTTTGTAATATATTTAGACCTTGTATACGAACTTCCAAAAAATGAAATCGACGATTTTTAATTTGGTATCTTATAGCGACCACTTTCTTCGACGGTTTTTGAAAAATTCATATCGAAGAAAAGTTGTCATATGTATTTCGGCATAATTTTTTAATTTAATTAAAAAGTTCCTTATCTGGAAATCGTTCTTTTTTTTTCAATAAGAGCCTTACATTTTCTAAGAAAGCATATACAGTGTGCCAGGAAGCGACGGATGATTAAATGACCAATTTATTTTTTTGGTTCAACCTGTGGTAGAAATTGATTGGCAGAATTTTAATTTCGAGAAATCTTATGTCTTGGAAATTTATCAAAAAAAAAAGTTATTTTTCTCATTTATAAAGTACTTTTTCTGTAGGAGATAGGACAATATCTTAGAAAGAATTGTTCAGCATGAGTATTGTTTATTTGAGATTTTTTTATAGAAACGGTTTTTAATTAGTCACATTTCAGTTTGTCTTAATATTTTAAAGTAGATAATTTCATATTAAAAAGCGTGAATGTCTGAATGTAAATGAATGATTTAAGTATTTTCAATATATTTTTTTTCTTTAAAATGCTAAGAATCCTATCATGTAATTCAATACTTCGTCAGTATTAGCTAGAAGAGTAGTTGCTTTGATTGGTTCTCCAATAATGAGTGTTTTAAAGTATTTACCTAACTAGTATATTAGCGTGCCCAGATTAGGGCAACAATATACAGAAAGTAGGTATTTTCATAATAAATAAAAAAGTGTGTAAGTTGTGATTTGCATAATACCTAAATAATATTCTCTAATATTTTAAAGTTTTTCAAATTGTTTGAACAATTTTAATTCACTTAAACAATTATAATTTATTTAAGCAATTACGTTTTTGTTACTAATTTGTAGAATTTCCATCTTTTTTTAGTTTCACAATTTTGTTTATTAAGAGTTTGCTAATGAAACCTGCAAATTATTTAAACAACTTATTACTGTTTATTGCCAACTTTCTTCAGAATAGAGCTAGAGTGTTGCAGGTTTTAAGAAATTTTGAACTTTTTATCGACTTTATGCTCATATTTAAAATAAAGAACATTTTTGCTACTAATTAAAAATAATTTCTGCAAAAAGAGTCGCAAATAATTAACAATAAATGCTAAAAATACATGATACTCTACTTTTGTCCTTATGGGGTCATTTTGAGGCCCAATAGTTCTCATGAGGGTGTAATTGAAAAAATAATTATCAATTCGTGTTATTTGAACTACTGAGACATTTTTAAAAAAAGTTGGAAATGTTACAAATTTATAGCAAAATATAATTTTTTGAATGAATTATAATTGTCTAAACAATTTGAAAAGCATTAAAATATTAACACAATCTAGAATGTGATTAATTATTAATAATTTGTGTAAAAGAGTACTCAAATAAATAATAATAAATGTTAAAAATGCGTGATACTCCAACTTTACCCTCATAGGGTCATTTTGCAAGTGAGCAAAATTTTAACAAATTCAGTTTTATTTTTCTTAATAATATTTCTTTACAGCATTCTGTCCTATCTCGTACAGAAAAAGCACATTACTAGAGGGGAATATCACTTTTTTGTAAATATCCAAGACGAACTTCATAGAATTTGACAAATAGCAGAAAAAACTATCTGTGAGAACTAAAAAGAAGAACTATCTACAAAATTAATTTCCAATCTTTGCAGATAGTTTTTCTTTTTAGTTCACACAGATTGTTTTTTCTACTGTTTGCCAAATCGTATAAAGAATATGTTTTATAACAATTATAAGCAAATAAAAATGAATTCATTTTTACGCGAAATTCATGTTTCGAAACTTAAATTGTAACATAAATTAGTATTCTCACAGGATGAAATTTTAATTAAAAAATGTTCAGATTCCCTTATTTACTTATAATAGGCCGGGAGCCCGCGTATAAAATGACTGACTATCCGGCGAACTTTGAAAATATGAAAAATGGATTGTTCTCATATAAGTTAGCAATGAATGGACCGTCAGCTGGTTGGGCAGCGGTGGGGGTGGCTGTCAAAGGGTTGAAAATACGTAAAAAAAATTGAGAAAAAAAACCATCCGGCGAACGCTGAAACTTATATGAGGGGAAGATTATGTTGTATAATGAAAGTGGAATATAGTCAGCTGGACGGGGGGCGGTGGATTTACCGTCAGCTGATCGATCAAACAAGTCCAAAAACACGAAAAATTTAAATTATTCGGCGACCTTTAAAATTTGGGTATAAGATAATATTTACACTGAGATTCACGAAAAACATAGTCAGCTGCAAGTATGTGGGTGGAAAAGTCGTCAGCTGGTGCAGAACAGTACTGAGTGTTGATCACCTGCGAGGCAGCGCCCATCACCTTTCTTGCATCAGCTGACGAATTTTCCACCCACATACTTGCAGCTGACTGTGTTTATCGTTAATCTTAGTATGAATATTATCATATACCCGAATTTCAAAGTTCGTCATAAAGATTTAATTAGTAATATCAATATTGATAACTTAATGTTAAAAAACGTGCGTGCGGCACTCTCGAGTTTCTTTTTTAAATTTGATTAAATATTCACTTTATTACTAATATACATTATTTTATGAGAATACAAATTAATACATTCGTACATTTCAAAATTATACAGGATGATCTGCTCAGAAAATTTATTTAGTTTAGTGAAAATAAAAATAAATTTATTCGGCTTCCGATAACAGATTTTCCTCATTCTCATTTTCATCCAACTCATCACTCTCTTGGTGCTCAGTGGGTGAAAGATCATTTTTCTCTTTATCACTCGCATCTAAAAAAAATAATTATTTATTAAAAATTCATTAAGATTATAATAAGATGAAAAGTGAAAAGCACAAAAAATTATATAATACCTTCAGTATTTTCGGCATCTCGTATAATCATTTCCACTTATGGAGGTAATTGATCTCCATCAAACCACTTGCAAGTTAAATTTGTTTTCCTCAAGCTGTCACCCATAACCAAGAGATCTAATGTAGATGGCACTTGTTTGTGTGCGTTGTTCCAAATCGTATACACAGTTCTTAAAACGTGCTGTAGTACCGATTTCGACGAAGGCGAGAGAGATGCATCAAAATTTTTGTGTAGTAACCGAAATTCGTTATCATTTTCGCTAAATTTATACACCTTAGTGAAGGTAGCTACACGAACATCATTGACGTTTTCTATAGCTTTAAACCCATACATCGTACAAATAAACTTCTCTAATATGTTAACGACATTATTTAGGTTCTCCTCTGGTAAATTATTCAAACTTTTAAATGCTTCAATAAACTCTTGATCTTTTCTTAATATAGTAAAAGGCTTCTTTTTCCTTTCTTGAAAAATACGGGATTATAGCCACATCTCGCGAAACCGTGGAAAGCGGGCAATGCGTTACACAAGCCGTTGCCAAGTGCTGAATACAAATCGTTTAGATATAAAAATCGTTCTTTATTTCCTACGTTTCTTTATTTCCATTTTTATCCAAATTTTCACATTATTATGTACATTTTTCATGTTTCCCAGCATGATGATAGGAATGTCAGTATTACCACACTGGTGTTCTCATTTATACGTGAAAAATCATTTTAGTGTCCGCCTCCTCGTGACTAGAACACGATAAGCTTTCCAGGGCTTCTTAGGTGATACTAGATTGAATATAGTCGTTTCGAACTCAATAACTATAACAGTTTTCACTATTTAGGTATAGGGTTTTATTACCTACGAACGGAGCCATTTCATCACTTGCCCAATACATTGAAAGAAACTTGATTAGAGCTTCTAAAAGAAGTTATTGAAGCATTTAAAAGTTTGAGTAATTTACCAGATGAGAACCCAAATAATGTCGTTAATATAACAGAGAAGTTTGTTTGCACGATGTATGGGTTTAAAGCTATAAAAAAAACGTCAATGATGGTCGTGTAGCTACTTTCACTAAGGTGTATAAATTTAGCGAAAATGATAACGAATTTCAGTTACTAGACAAAAATTTTGATGCATCTCTGTCGCCTCCGTCGAAATCGGAATTTGTACAGCACGCTTTAAGAACTGTTGTATATATGTATGTATACGATTTGGTACAACGCACACAAACAAGTGCCATCTACATTAGATCCCTTGGTTATAGGTGACAGCTTGAGGAAAACAAATTTAACTTGCAAGTGGTTTGATGGAGATCAATTACCTTCATAAGTGGAAATGATTATCCAAGATGTCGAAAATACTGAAGGTATTATATCATTTGTGCTTTTCACTTTTCATCCTATTAAAATCTTAATCAATTTTTTACAAACAATTACTTTTTTTAGATGCGAGTGACAAAGAGAAAAATGATCTTTCACCCACTGAGCATCAAGAGAGTGATGAGTTGGATGAAAATGAGAATGAGGAAGATTTGTTATCGGAAGCCGAATAAATTTATTTTTATTTTCACTAAACTAAATAAATTTTCTGAGCAGATCATCCTGTATAATTTTGAAATGTACGAATGTGTTCATTTGTATTCTCATAAAATAATGTATATTAATAATAAATTGAATATTTAATCAAATTAAAAAAAGAAACTCGGGAATGCCGCAGGCACGTTTTCTAACATTAAGTTATCATCAGCACTGTTCTGTACCAGCTGACGACTTTTCCACCCACATACTTGAAGCTGAATATGTTTTTCGTGAATCTCAGTGTAAATATTATTTTATACCCAAATTTTAAAGTTCGCCGAATAATTTAAATTTTTCGTGTTTTTGGACCTGTTTGATCGATCAGCTGACGGTAAATCCACCGCCCCCCGTCCAGCTGACTATATTCTACTTTCATTATACAACATAATCTTCCCCTCATATATTTTCGACCCTTTGACAGCCACCTCCACCGCTACCCAACCAGCTGACAGTCCATTCATTGCTAATTTATATAAGAACAATTCATTTTTCATATTTTCAAAGTTCGCCGGATAGTCAGCCATTTTATACGTGGGCTCTCGGCCTATAAGTCGACAGACTGCAGATTGTAATAATATTCTTCTAGGCAAATACGATAAAGCAGCATAGCATACATCTGACAACGCCGCCGGAAGTCAATTAAACCTGTAATTTTTATATTCGGGTGTCATTTTACGCATTGATTAAAGTATTCATAAGAACGCCAATTAAACCGTAACCAAAATTTTTGTTATGTATTTGCTATATTTTAATATATTTTATATTATCTTATTTGTACTTACTTTTAAAACTAAACTCTATCTCAGGGTCTCGAGTAGGTTCAACAGACGAACAGAATGAATGTTGAGTGAAAACTTGGAGGATAATACTTTGCTTTATTTATTTGAAATTTTATATTGTTGAGCGCCAGGTGACCTTATGTCAACCAAAATTAATTAACAAATAAAACACCAAAATTTAAAAGAACAATAAATAGTGAAGTATTATTTTAGATTAATGCAAAATTTGTTCAATAGGTCAATTAGTTTATTGCATAGATTGCCTGTATGTTTTACTAAATGGTTTGACAAATTGTTATTAAATTCCTTAAAATTAACTAAAACTAATGGCCGTTTATATTGTCTATTGCAATTTTTTATATAGAGATCTCAATTTTAAATAAAAGTCAAAATTTCTTTATTTTATTATGAAGACGAAACGAAAACGTAGTAAAAGCTTTTACCTTACCAAAGATTCGGTTGCGTTCGGTGTCGCGTACCGGTTCAGACGCACCTTTACACTTGACAGGTCTCTAACTGCAGTTGCTACTCTCGGAACTCGATGATTCTAAACCAAACAGCTGGACTGAAATGGCGGTGTTTATTTTGGACCTCGATATTTGGAATGTCCACACTTAATTCTTTCTTCTATATCATCCGTTTACTTATGAAGCACTATTGTCACTACAGGTAAGTACCTGACATTTATTTTCGCTGCACAGTTAAAATTTGTTTACAGAGCCTTCTTACAATTTTGTTGTTTACAAATTTTACACGTTCAAATTACTTGAAATATAAACTTATTTTCACATATCCATGTGTATTTGTTGAGTCATTAAAATTTCCTTTTGTAATTATTAATTTTATTCAAGCTTTGATAATTAAATTCTCATTTCCTACTTTTTTAAAAAAAGTTAGGTTATGTGCTCGCTTTCCAAAAACGCGTATAGACTCTTTAAATGCTTGTTAATGACTGAATTACGAATTACGGTTTTTAATTGGCCGTAATCGTTGATTTTTGAAATTTACTACCCACTTGATTTTAATTGACATTTATTATTTTTTTGAATTTGAATTTTTCTTTCTTATTTAATAAATCTGATGACTTTTGCCAATTGGGTTTTATTCTACATGTTTCATAGATCATTTCGGTATACAATACCTAGGGTTTTACAACCTAATTAATATATTTCTCGGTTATGTGAAATTAGATTAAATTTTGACAAATTCTCTCTTACAAGCTAATTTACATACTATTTTCATATACATGTCCAATCTACATACTCTAATGAACATTTTGGCACATATTTTACTTAACCTACACTTATTTTTACTTTGCTAACACACAATGTTTTTTCAGGCTGTCGCAGGCACTACATTTTGGCCCCATTCTATGTGAACTTCAACCTGTGTTCAAAACTACTACACTAAAAGTTTGCCCCTTATGAATGTCTACAAGAACAACGTGAAATTTTGTTACTACAATACCAGTGAGAACTGAAATCTATTAAAACCTAAGAAAACTAGTGTCACTCCAATATTTTCACCTCAGCGAGTTCTTTTTCACAGTTTATTCTTAGAGTGCACACTACAAAAAGTAAGTTATCCTATTAATCTTTAAAGCACACCACTTTTAGTTAGATTACGATTAGTGCTTTTATCACTTTTTCCACAAGTTTGGTTTTGGACGAGGCTTCTCGCTCTGAATTTTTATTATTTAATGTCCTGGTTATGGGATACATTTTCCCTAAATAAATCTTAAGTGTTACAATATGATATTTACATAGTTTATTTAGTGTTTTATTTAATTTAATTAATTTTTATGAATAATTTTTTAAATTGATTTATGTTTTTCGAGAGTGATTATGTCTCTAGATGTGTTCTTGGCACAATATCGTAAATTTTATCATGAGAATCAGCTTTTAGCAATTTCTGAGATTATTTTGCACTTCTCATGATTCGTGCTTAAAGAAAATATCATCAATACCCTATATTAAACAACAATTTCTTAATAATATTTTATTTTAACATTTGATTCAAGTATACATGTATGTTTGCTTTGTGTTTCAAACGTTTCGTTCATCTGCACGTAATTACTGTATTTATTACTTCACAATGTCATATATCGTTAAATATATATATATATATATATATATATATATATATATATATATATATATATATATATATATATATTTAAAACTGTACGTTCAGGCACCAAATTCAGATATATATGGACGGAGTGGCACCTATATATACGTTCTGGCACCAGATCGAGGTGCCAGAACGTTTTATCGCGTATTTAAGCGTTTAAATATCATAATATCCTTCCCGCAAAATTTCACGATGGAGCTACTTGGTCAATTTTTCTATAAAAACTCGATTTTGGTTGAACCGTATATACTGCAGAGGGCGCGCCAACCATTGATGTCTAACCGTACTTAGTGGCACCATGCATTTGCGCTCGTTGTCTGAAATTTAAAATGACTTTCCGGCACCTTAGGTTCTCTACGCCTAGTGAATTTTGAATCACAATAGATGAAACTAATAGATCTCTAATAATGGCACAAAATCCAATACATTTTTCGGATAACTATTTTAAATTAAAAATAATTAAGGAAACATTTAATTACATACAGAAATTACAACTAGACGTCGCCGTCGCGCATCGTGCTGAACAATTGATATCCAGGTCAGGAGATAGAGTATAAAAAAGTTACAACTTTTTTGTTACAAAGTTCGGTTGCAACTTTTAAGCAAAACAACTATAATTAAAATTATTTAGACATAAATTAACTTCAAACCATGACAAATTTTGAATGATGCGATAAATTTGTCCGTGAGTGTATAAGACATTACACAGAATATTAAAAATTATAAAAAAATCAAAGTACATTACATTTACGGTATATGCGATAATGCCCTCCTAATATTCGCTTTCTTAATACCTGTGGCCATAAAGTAGCCGTAGTTTACATTATTTTTCGATTTGAAATTTACAAACCTTTTAATTTATCATATTATATATAACTCTGCTAATTGCCTACTTAGGCAAAATTCCTGAGCAGGTAAGAAATATGTGATGACTTCCCTAAATTTATGTCCAATATTGGCTGATTTATTTACTATTGTTTAGCAATTTTTAATACAATTAAAAATCTATAGCTATAATCATATTCTATACAGGATGTCCGAAAATATTGGTGCGGATTCTATATGCAAAAATATGTAAAAAATGCCGCAATGTTCGCACATGCTTCCTAATTGAGCTACGACAGTGATTAAAAATATACAAAAAGGCTTTCTTTTATTTTAATCGTAAGACGAACCATTTGTGAGACAAATCGTTTTAATGACTTTGATACGACACCTCGAAACACGATCTGAATAAAACATCTCGTAGTAGGCTTGCTTCAAATTTTCAAATAACAATTAAGTCAAGTAAAGTCACAATAATCTCAGTGTTAATTAATTTTCATTAACGCTATTTAATTGAAAAAAATTGAAAATGGCAGAATACCAGTTTTCGGGCACCATCTTCAAAGGGCCGTAGCTCCATAAGGAAGCATGAGGCGACATACAGTAGTGGCATTTTAAAATATTGAGTCGATGCCAATGTAAGGTAGAAGAGAAGATAAATGGACAAATAATATGCGGAATAGAAACAGATTTAACCTACTCTCTTGCCACTTTTCCCTTTAGCTACTTTCAGTCATCGGCGGAACTCTTAACATGCCTGGTATTAATGTTTATATATAGCTTTCTTCCACGTACATTATTTTGCTATTTATATTTTTATCTTATAATAGGGATCGACCCAAAATTTCTAGGTACAGGTGCAACTGCCGGATTAGCGAGGTATCCGGTATCCGGACTAGTGGAGGTGGATTATTTTTATATATATATATATATATACCATTTTTTTTTAGTTGTCATAGCAACTAAAAATAAGCTTGAATAGTAAAAACAACTGAAAATGTTTAACAGGAATTAAAAAGATTTTATTCAAATTGAAATATGTACACACATATTACATAAGTACATTTAATAAAAACTTAATAGCTGATAGTTACGTACATTTACATATGTACATACATCTATTTTCATGCTTTCTTATAGTTTTTTTAAGAGCAGTACATCTTGCGTTGGAAAATAGTTTTCTTCAGCCCAATGAATACATAAAGAAAATGCCTTTACGGCATCAGAATGTTTTACTTTAGACATAATAATTTCATCATCCATATCACTAGATTCCTTGTTCTCTTCCTTTGCATTTCCTACAGCTTCATTAATCAGTTCTTCTTCCGTTGAGGCCACTACAACTCCTTTCTTTCCTTTAAGTGTAGACTAGGCACTGTTTACGTTGGTATATAATTTACTTTATCAGGAAATAGGTTATAATATTAGCAT
This sequence comes from Rutpela maculata, assembly GCA_936432065.2. Lineage (NCBI taxonomy): Eukaryota > Metazoa > Arthropoda > Insecta > Coleoptera > Cerambycidae > Rutpela > Rutpela maculata. The sequence continues at coordinate 44,750,500 of OW386289.2, forward strand.
AAAAAAACTTATTTGTCTTTGTCCGGACTACAGAGGTAAAATTTTTAAAGTGTCGGGTAAATAGAATCGGTATTTCCGGACACCCTATATAGTCGAAGAATGAGACCTTTCAAATCGCCACATGCTATGTGACTTTCAAACACACCACAACAGACAATTGATTCTTATGTAAAAACACCTATACATATACATATTTTTGAGGTCGCTCTTTGAATCCTAATTGACAAATCTTCACATTTTTTATGTTCCCACTCCTCTATATATGTCGTTCATTATAGCAAAAACTTGATGTTTTAGTATTAATATTTAGTATTATCTTAGTATTATCCTTCGTTTTACAAAATTTATATTTGTCTTGAAGATATGACTGATAGGCAAGTAAATCAGGTTCGAGTTACTAAGGTAAAATAGGCATGTTTTCCCCGTCAACAAAATTTGGAGGGTATTTAGGTTATATTGAAGATGCTTATACTAAAAAAAAATGCAGGGTCATGGAGGTTGGGGTTCGGCCACCATCTTGATTTTTTTGGTGAATGTTTCATTTGCTTATATCTCGCTTGCTTTTTGGACTAGGCTATCTATTTTTTTTCAATGTGTGGAATTTTATTTTTTTCAACTTTGAACGTACCTACAGTTACAAAACTGACGCAGCATATACCCAGGGCCAACAGATTTGGTAATGGGCTTGAACCAGTGATGACCTTGAAGCATCCGGCCCCAAATGAACTTCTCAAAACCATTTTCTACTTTTGCCGTGCCAAATGCGATAAAAATTGTGGTTGCCGGAAGGCAGGTCTGATGTTCACATTGACTTGCAAGCACTGCTGCGAGGAAAGCTGTGCCAACGTGCTCGATAAAGAGAATGTCCTCGAAGATAATCCCGACGACGACTTTTTGTCAGTATTTAACCGACCGGACTGCTCAATTAATGAGCATGCAACGGAAGAGGAATATGACCGCTAGTCGAAGAACATCCAACTTCACCCAGGTACAGTCGCCTGGACCCTCCAGAAAATGTCAACGGACTGATTCGGAATATTGTTAAACTTCCCTTTTAATTTTCAAACTCCGTGGATTAGGCCTACAGGAGAGAACTATTTTTCTCAATTGCACACCCGATGGGTATGTGCTCTATTCTCGGTCAGCCGGCTAACACTCAGTTTCGCTGATAAAAAGTATTTTTACCTGCATAAGGTGGTGCGGTGAACGTAATTCGACAATTTCTCGAAATATTAGAATGTAAAAAATACTTAAAACACGTAAAACCTTTCAATAGTGTAATGATATTGTTTACTAACAAATATCCCATTTTAAAAAACTAAATTTTCCTATACCTGAAAATGAGCGTATCTATTTCCAACATAACTGAAAGTTGAAAAGAAAAGATAGGTATTTTCTTAAAAATTAGAAAAGAAAAGAAAATGGATGGTGAAAACAGCATCTGAATATTTTGAATATTTCCAATATCAACAATATTTCTTAAAAATGACAACTAATATTTCTTTTTTACATACGAAAAAGATTATTACTTGTTATGTAGATCAGGATTATGTTTGTTGAGGAAATGTTTGAAAATGATATAAAATGTTTGTTGAAAGAGAAAGTTGCTACAATATAAATACTATTCTCTTGTAAGGGTTTCTTCGAAGAAGAATGAACCTAACTTGCCATGGAATATTCAGTTTATGAGAAAAACGATACACCGCCACATTTTGCGTGTTGCGTTCGTGATTTTTTTTTTTAAATAAGTGCTTTCCTTTTTAGTGGAATGGCAGACGAGGGCCAATTGAGTGGCCCTCCAGGTTCCCAGACCTTACATTTTTTAATCATATTTTATGGGATTATTTGTAGTCATGTCCATAAAAGTCTATGTCAATACACCTCAAAATCTAGAGGATGTATAAATCGAATTGGTGATGAAATAAGAAATGATTCACGAGGTTCTAGAGTAAAGTCGAAAGTTGCAACTTTTCTATTTTTTTAAGTGGAAAGCCATTTTCCTTTCAGCAAAAAGAAAGCCATAGAAAAATATTCAAGCAATAAAATTCAACTGGGAGTTTTAGTAGAACAGCACATAAAAAATATTTTCTAAATGAAAAGTGCCTAAGTAATTTTGAAAATGACATCATTGCATTTTTCTTAAATGAATAGGTATGCCAATTTTAAACATTGAAACACAAAATTAAATTTTAAAGGATTGTTGAAAATAAGTCAGTTTAAAACATTGTTTTAAATAGAAGTCTACATTTTCTTTCTATTATCTGAATTTCCGAACAACTATCTTTTTGCAGAAAACTTTGAGAAAATAATGAAGTTGCAAAATGCTAAAGTTTCCAATTTACCGGAAATTTTTATAACCGGTAAATCGGTAAATGAAAATGTAAATAACCGATTAACCGGTATTTTTTACTCACCCAATCTTAAACTCAAAAAACTGTTTGTAAAATTGTTTTTTGCCATCAAATATCCTATTTTATATGGAGTATCGCGTATATTATACATATTTTACTATTTATGATAAGTTTGTTTACCAATTATATTTCTCATATAGAGCATCGAAACCCTTGTTCTTTTGGTAGAGTTTCATATGGATTTAAAATGTACAATAATATACACGGCAATTGATCTAAAACAACAAAGTTTCTTCTAGCCATAAACTGTGCATATAAAATTAAAATATCTATCCTTATCATCAGGAGTTTAAAAGTAAATAAAATATAATTTTAATATAATATGCTATTTATTCTCAATAATTGTTAAATATTTATTTCATTCTTTCTTTTTTACAATTTGAATGTATTATTCTGCCTTGTTGCACACATTGCAATACGTGTTGTACAGTGTACTTACTTTTCGTCCTTTATTAGCTTTACCGATCATTTGACATGAATCTGAAAATAGGCTGAAAAAATTTGTAAGGTATTAAAACGTGAACTTTTTATTAAAACCGGAAAAAGCATTTCGTACTAGATCCAAAACCGCTGCCCAAGGAATCACTACTTCCACATCCAAATTCTCTATCAAAGTCACTCACAACGAAAAAACTTTGTATGTGGAAGTAATTGCTTATGGAACTTTAATAATATAATATTTGAATCCTCTACCCCAAAAACCCATAAAACGATACCTCACATCGGCAGTGGGGTGGGGGTGGTGATGGGGGGGGGGGGGGTGGTAGTGGAGATGGATGAAGTAAAAAATATTTTGAGGTTTCTGGTTCTTGTACATACACTAAATCACAATTTTTTTGCATCCCCTTTAATAATGGGGTGGGGGCTCAGGTGGGGGTGGTAATGGG